>OW386538.1:10835426-11447635 GCA_936435175.1 Glyphotaelius pellucidus | reverse complement strand
CATTGGAACCGATTGATCTGAAATTTTGGAATCTTACTAAAAATTAAGATTTGTACGCGAATTAATCCATAAATCTTACAAACGATGAATTCTTAAATTCTTCATACAAAGGGTTCATCGTTTCATGGGCGCTTTATCACACTTGGGTTCGGTCATAATTAGGCCCTATGCGACCGATTGATTTGAAATTTCGGATTCATTCTTTTAATTAAGGTCTGTGCACGAATCAACCAAAATATCTTGAAAAAGAAGAATTTTTAAATTCTTCATTCACAATGTTCATCGTTTCATGGGCGCTTTGCAACACTTGGGTTTGGTCGTAACTTAGGCCCTATGCGACCGATTGATCTGAAATTTCTGATTAATTCTATAAATTAAGGTCTGTGCACGAATCAACCAAAATATCTTGAAAAAGAAGAATTTTTAAATTCTTCATTCACAGTGTTCATCGTTACATGTAACACTTGGGTTCGGTCATAACTTAGGCCCAATGGAACCGATTCATCTGAAATTTCGGATTCTTACTAAAAATTAAGATTTGTACGCGAATTAATCAAAAATCTTAAAAACGATGAATTCTTAAATTCTTCATACAAAGTGTTCATCGTTTCGTGGGCGCTTTATTACCCTTGGGTTCGGTCGTAACTTAGGCCATATGCGACCGATTGATCTGAAATTTTGGATTAATTCTATAAATTAAAGTCTGTGCACGAATCAACCAAATTATCTTGAAAAGGAGCAATTTTTAAATTCTTCATTCATAGTGTTCATCTTTTCATGGGTGTTTGTAACACTTGGGTTCGGTCATATCTTAGGCCCTATGCGACCGATTGATCTGAAATTTCGGATTTCTTCTATAAATTAAGGTCTGTGCACGAATCAACCAAAATATCTTGAAAAAGAAGAATTTTTAAATTCTTCATTCACAGTGTTCATCGTTCCATGTAACATTTGGGTTCGGTCATAACTTAGGCCCAATGGAACCGATTGATCTGAAATTTCAGATTCTTACTAAAAATTAAGATTTGTACGCGAATTAATCCAAAAATCTTAAAAACGATGAATTCTTAAATTCTTCATACAAAGTGTTCATCGTTTCATGGGCGCTTTATTACCCTTAGGTTCGGTCGTAACTTAGGCATATGCGACCGATTGATCTGAAATTTGGATTAATTCTATAAATTAAGGTCTGTGCACGAATCAACCAAATTATCTTGAAAAGGAGCAATTTTTAAATTCTTCATTCATAGTGTTCATCTTTTCATGGGTGTTTGTAACACTTGGGTTCGGTCATAACTTAGGCTCAACGGAACCGATTGATCTGAAATTTTGGATTCTTACTAAAAATTATGATTTGTAAGCGAATTAATCCAAAAATCTTACAAACGATGATTTCTTAAATTCTTCATACAAAGGGTTCATCGTTTCATGGGCGCTTTATCACACTTGGGTTCGGTCATAATTAGGCCCTATGCGACCGATTGATTTGAAATTTCGGATTCATTCTTTTAATTAAGGTCTGTGCACGAATCAACCAAAATATCTTGAAAAAGAAGAATTTTTAAATTCTTCATTCACAATGTTCATCGTTTCATGCGGCGCTTTGCAACACTTGGGTTTGGTCGTAACTTAGGCCCTATGCGACCGATTGATCTGAAATTTCTGATTAATTCTATAAATTAAGGTCTGTGCATGAATCAACCAAAATATCTTGAAAAAGAAGAATTTTTAAATTCTTCATTCACAGTGTTCATCGTTACATGTAACACTTGGGTTCGGTCATAACTTAGGCCCAATGGAACCGATTCATCTGAAATTTCGGATTCTTACTAAAAATTAAGATTTGTACGCGAATTAATCAAAAATCTTAAAAACGATGAATTCTTAAATTCTTCATACGAAAGTGTTCATCGTTTCGTGGGCGCTTTATTACCCTTGGTTCGGTCGTAACTTAGGCCATATGCGACCGATTGATCTGAAATTTTGGATTAATTCTATAAATTAAGGTCTGTGCACGAATCAACCAAATTATCTTGAAAAGGAGCAATTTTTAAATCTTCATTCATAGTGTTCATCTTTTCATGGGTGTTTGTAACACTTGGGTTCGGTCATATCTTAGGACCCTATGCGACAGATTGATCTGAAATTTCGGATTTCTTCTATACATTAAGGTCTGTGCACGAATCAACCAAAATATCTTGAAAAAAGAAGAATTTTTTAATTCTTCATTCACAGTGTTCATCGTTCCATGTAACACTTGCGTTCGGTCATAACTTAGGCCCAATGGAACCGATTGATCTGAAATTTCGGATTCTTACTAAAAATTAAGATTTGTACGTGAATTAATCCAAAAATCTTAAAAACGATGAATTCTTAAATTCTTCATACAAAGTGTTCATCGTTTCGTGGGCGCTTTATTACCCCCGGGTTCGGTCGTAACTTAGGCGATATGCGACCGATTGATCTGAAATTTTGGATTAATTCTATAAATTAAGGTCTGTGCACGAATCAACCAAATTATCTTGAAAAGGAGCAATTTTTAAATTCTTCATCCATAGTGTTCATCTTTTCATGGGTGTTTGTAGCACTTGGGTTCGGTCATAACTTAGGCCCAACGGAACCGATTTATCTGAAATTTTGGATTCTTACTAAAAATTATGATTTGTAAGCGAATTAATCCAAAAATCTTACAAACGATGATTTCTTAAATTTTTCATACAAAGGGTTCATCGTTTCATGGCGCTTTATTACACTTGGGTTCGGTCATAATTAGGCCCTATGCGACCGATTGATTTGAAATTTCGGATTCCTTCTTTAAATTAAGGTCTGTGCACGAATCAAACAAAATATCTTGAAAAGGTAGAATTTTTAAATTCTTCATTCACATTGTTCATCGTTTCATGGGCGCTTTGTAACACTTGGGTTCGGTCATAACTTAGGCCCTATGCGACCCGATTGATCTGAAATTTCTGATTAATTCTATAAATTAAGTTCTGTGCACGAATTAACCAAAATATCTTGAAAAAGAAGAATTTTTAAATTCTTCATTCACAGTGTTCATCGTTCCATGTAACACTTGGGTTCGGTCATAACTTAGGCCCAATGGAACCGATTTATCTGAAATTTCGGATTCTTACTAAAAATTAAGATTTGTACGCGAATTAATCCAAAAATCTTAAAACGATGAATTCTTAATTTCTTTATACAAAGTGTTGATTGTTTCGTGGGCGCTTTATTACCCTTGGGTTCGGTCAAAACTTAGGCCATATGCGACCGATTGATCTGAAATTTTGAATTCATTCTATAAATTAAGGTCTGTGCACGAAACTACCAAAATATCTTGAAAAGGAGGAATTTTTAAATTCTCCATTCACAGTGTTCATCGTTTCATGGGCGCTTTGTAACACTTGGGTTCAGTCATATCTTAGGCCCTATGCGACCGATTGATCTGAAGTTTCGGATTTCTTCTATAAATTAAGGTCTGTGCACGAATCAACCAAAATATCTTGAAAAAGAAGAATTTTTAAATTCTTCATTCACCGTGTTCATCGTTCCATGTAACACTTGGGTTCGGTCATAACTTAGGCCCAATGGAACCGATTGATCTGAAATTTCGGATTCTTACTAAAAATTAAGATTTGTACGCGAATTAATCCAAAAATCTTAAAAACGATGAATTATTAAATTCTTCATACAAAGTGTTCATCGTTTCGTGGGCGCTTTATTACCCTTGGGTTCGGTCGTAACTTAGGCCATATGCGACCGATTGATCTGAAATTTTGGATTAATTCTATAAATTAAGGGTTGTGCACGAATCAACCAAATTATCTTGAAAAGGAGCAATTTTTAAATTCTTCATTCATAGTGTTCATCTTTTCATGGGTGTTTGTAACACTTGGGTTCGGTCATAACTTAGGCTCAACGGAACCGATTGATCTGAAATTTTGGATTCTTACTAAAAATTATGATTTGTAAGCGAATTAATCCAAAAATCTTACAAACGATGATTTATTAAATTCTTCATACAAAGGGTTCATCGTTTCATGGGCGCTTTATCACACTTGGGTTCGGTCATAATTAGGCCCTTTGCGACCGATTGATTTGAAATTTCGGATTCATTCTATTAATTAAGGTCTGTGCACGAATCAACCACAATATCTTGAAAAAGAAGAATTTTTAAATTCTTCATTCACAATGTTCATCGTTTCATGGGCGCTTTGCAACACTTGGGTTTGGTCGTAACTTAGGCCCTATATGACCGATTGATCTGAAATTTCTGATTAATTCTATAAATTAAGGTCTGTGCACGAATCATCCAAAATATCTTGAAAAAGAAGAATTTTTAAATTCTTCATTCACAGTGTTCATCGTTCCATGTAACACTTGGGTTCGGCCATAACTTAGGCCCAATGGAACCGATTGATCTGAAATTTCGGATTCTTACTAAAAATTAAGATTTGTACGCGAATTAATCAAAAATCTTAAAAACGATGAATTCTTAAATTCTTCATACAAAGTGTTCATCGTTTCGTGGGCGCTTTATTACCCTTGGGTTCGGTCGTAACTTAGGCCATATGCGACCGATTGATCTGAAATTTTGGATTAATTCTATAAATTACGGTCTGTGCACGAATCAACCAAATTATCTTGAAAAGGAGCAATTTTTAAATTCTTCATTCATAGTGTTCATCTTTTCATGGGTGTTTGTAACACTTGGGTTCGGTCATAACTTAGGCCCAACGGAACCGATTGATCTGAAATTTTGGATTCTTACTAAAAATTATGATTTGTAAGCGAATTAATCCAAAAATCTTACAAACGATGATTTCTTAAATTTTTCATACAAAGGGTTCATCGTTTCATGGGCGCTTTATTACACTTGGGTTCGGTCATAATTAGGCCCTATGCGACCGATTGATTTGAAATTTCGGATTCCTTCTATAAATTAAGGTCTGTGCACGAATCAACCAAAATATCTTGAAAAGGTAGAATTTTTAAATTCTTCATTCACATTGTTCATCGTTTCATGGGCGCTTTGTAACACTTGGGTTCGGTCATAACTTAGGCCCTATGCGACCGATTGATCTGAAATTTCTGATTAATTCTATAAATTAAGGTTTGTGCACGAATTAACCAAAATATCTTGAAAAAGAAGAATTTTTAAATTCTTCATTCACAGTGTTCATTGTTCCATGTAACACTTGGGTTCGGTCATAACTTAGGCCCTATGCGACCGATTGATCTGAAATTTCGGATTCTTACTAAAAATTAAGATTCGTACGCGAATTAATCCAAAAATCTTAAAACGATGAATTCTTAATTTCTTCATACAAAGTGTTGATTGTTTCGTGGGCGCTTTATTACCCTTGGGTTCGGTCATAACTTAGGCCATATGCGACCGATTGATCTGATTTTGGATTAATTCTATAAATTAAGGTCTGTGCACGAATCAACCAAATTATCTTGAAAAGGAGCAATTTGTAAATTCTTCATTCATAGTGTTCATCTTTTCATGGGTGTTTGTAACACTTGGGTTCGGTCATATCTTAGGCCCTATGCGACCGATTGATCTGAAATTTCGGATTTCTTCTATAAATTAAGGTCTGTGCACGAATCAACCAAAATATCTTGAAAAAGAAGAATTTTTAAATTCTTCATTCACAGTGTTGTTTCGTGGGCGCTTTATTACCCTTGGGTTCGGTCATAACTTAGGCCCTATGCGACCGATTGATCTGAAATTTCGGATTCTTACTAAAAATTAAGATTCGTACGCGAATTAATCCAAAAATCTTAAAACGATGAATTCTTAATTTCTTCATACAAAGTGTTGATTGTTTCGTGGGCGCTTTATTACCCTTGGGTTCGGTCATAACTTAGGCCATATGCGACCGATTGATCTGATTTTGGATTAATTCTATAAATTAAGGTCTGTGCACGAATCAACCAAATTATCTTGAAAAGGAGCAATTTGTAAATTCTTCATTCATAGTGTTCATCTTTTCATGGGTGTTTGTAACACTTGGGTTCGGTCATATCTTAGGCCCTATGCGACCGATTGATCTGAAATTTCGGATTTCTTCTATAAATTAAGGTCTGTGCACGAATCAACCAAAATATCTTGAAAAAGAAGAATTTTTAAATTCTTCATTCACAGTGTTGATTGTTTCGTGGGCGCTTTATTACCCTTGGGTTCGGTCATAACTTAGGCCCTATGCGACCGATTGATCTGAAATTTCGGATTCTTACTAAAAATTAAGATTTGTACGCGAATTAATCAAAAATCTTAAAAACGATGAATTCTTAAATTCTTCATACAAAGTGTTCATCGTTTCGTGGGCGCTTTATTACCCTTGGGTTCGGTCGTAACTTAGGCCATATGCGACCGATTGATCTGAAATTTTGGATTAATTCTATAAATTAAGGTCTGTGCACGAATCAACCAAATTATCTTGAAAAGGAGCAATTTTTAAATTCTTCATTCATAGTGTTCATCTTTTCATGGGTGTTTGTAACACTTGGGTTCGGTCATATCTTAGGCCCAACGGAACCGATTGATCTGAAATTTTGGATTCTTACTAAAAATTATGATTTGTAAGCGAATTAATCCAAAAATCTTACAAACGATGATTTCTTAAATTTTTCATACAAAGGGTTCATCGTTTCATGGGCGCTTTATTACACTTGGGTTCGGTCATAATTAGGCCCTATGCGACCGATTGATTTGAAATTTCGGATTCCTTCTATAAATTAAGGTCTGTGCACAAATCAACCAAAATATCTTGAAAAGGTAGAATTTTTAAATTCTTCATTCACATTGTTCATCGTTTCATGGGCGCTTTGTAACACTTGGGTTCGGTCATAACTTAGGCCCTATGCGACCGATTGATCTGAAATTTCTGATTAATTCTATAAATTAAGGTTTGTGCACGAATTAACCAAAATATCTTGAAAAAGAAGAATTTTTAAATTCTTCATTCACAGTGTTCATCGTTCCATGTAACACTTGGGTTCGGTCATAACTTAGGCCCTATGCGACCGATTGATCTGAAATTTCGGATTCTTACTAAAAATTAAGATTCGTACGCGAATTAATCCAAAAATCTTAAAACGATGAATTCTTAATTTCTTCATACAAAGTGTTGATTGTTTCGTGGGCGCTTTATTACCCTTGGGTTCGGTCATAACTTAGGCCATATGCGACCGATTGATCTGAAATTTTGGATTAATTCTATAAATTAAGGTCTGTGCACGAATCAACCAAATTATCTTGAAAAGGAGCAATTTTTAAATTCTTCATTCATAGTGTTCATCTTTTCATGGGTGTTTGTAACACTTGGGTTCGGTCATATCTTGGGTCCTATGCGACCGATTGATCTGAAATTTCGGATTTCTTCTATAAATTAAGGTCTGTGCACGAATCAACCAAAATATCTTGAAAAAGAAGAATTTTTTAATTCTTCATTCACAGTGTTCATCGTTCCATGTAACACTTGGGTTCGGTCATAACTTAGGCCCAATGGAACCGATTGATCTGAAATTTCGGATTCTTACTAAAAATTAAGATTTGTACGTGAATTAATCCAATTATCTTAAAAACGATGAATTCTTAAATTCTTCATACAAAGTGTTCATCGTTTCGTGGGCGCTTTATTACCCCCGGGTTCGGTCGTAACTTAGGCCATATGCGACCAATTGATCTGAAATTTTGGATTAATTCTATAAATTAAGGTCTGTGCACGAATCAACCAAATTATCTTGAAAAGAAGCAATTTTTAAATTCTTCATTCATAGTGTTCATCTTTTCATGGGTGTTTGTAGCACTTGGGTTCGGTCATAACTTAGGCCCAATGGAACCGATTTATCTGAAATTTTGGATTCTTACTAAAAATTATGATTTGTAAGCGAATTAATCCAAAAATCTTACAAACGATGATTTCTTAAATTTTTCATACAAAGGGTTCATCGTTTCATGGGCGCTTTATTACACTTGGGTTCGGTCATAATTAGGCCCTATGCGACCGATTGATTTGAAATTTCGGATTCCTTCTATAAATTAAGGTCTGTGCACGAATCAAACAAAATATCTTGAAAAGGTAGAATTTTTAAATTCTTCATTCACATTGTTCATCGTTTCATGGGCGCTTTGTAACACTTGGGTTCGGTCATAACTTAGGCCCTATGCGACCGATTGATCTGAAATTTCTGATTAATTCTATAAATTAAGTTCTGTGCACGAATTAACCAAAATATCTTGAAAAAGAAGAATTTTTAAATTCTTCATTCACAGTGTTCATCGTTCCATGTAACACTTGGGTTCGGTCATAACTTAGGCCCAATGGAACCGATTGATCTGAAATTTCGGATTCTTACTAAAAATTAAGATTTGTACGCGAATTAATCCAAAAATCTTAAAAACGATGAATTATTAAATTCTTCATACAAAGTGTTCATCGTTTCGTGGGCGCTTTATTACCCTTGGGTTCGGTCGTAACTTAGGCCATATGCAACCGATTGATCTGAAATTTTGTATTAATTCTATAAATTAAGGTCTGTGCACGAATCAACCAAATTATCTTGAAAAGGAGCAATTTTTAAATTCTTCATTCATAGTGTTCATCTTTTCATGGGTGTTTGTAACACTTGGGTTCGGTCATAACTTAGGCTCAACGGAACCGATTGATCTGAAATTTTGGATTCTTACTAAAAATTATGATTTGTAAGCGAATTAATCCAAAAATCTTACAAACGATGATTTCTTAAATTCTTCATACAAAGGGTTCATCGTTTCATGGGCGCTTTATCACACTTGGGTTCGGTCATAATTAGGCCCTATGCGACCGATTGATTTGAAATTTCGGATTCATTCTATTAATTAAGGTCTGTGCACGAATCAACCAAAATATCTTGAAAAAGAAGAATTTTTAAATTCTTCATTCACAATGTTCATCGTTTCATGGGCGCTTTGCAACACTTGGGTTTGGTCGTAACTTAGGCCCTATGCGACCGATTGATCTGAAATTTCTGATTAATTCTATAAATTAAGGTCTGTGCACGAATCAACCAAAATATCTTGAAAAAGAAGAATTTTTAAATTCTTCATTCACAGTGTTCATCGTTTCATGGGTGTTTGCAACACTTGGGTTCGGTCATAACTTAGGCCCATTGGAACCGATTGATCTGAAATTTTGGATTCTTACTAAAAATTAAGATTTGTACGCGAATTAATCCATAAATCTTACAAACGATGAATTCTTAAATTCTTCATACAAAGTGTTCATCGTTTCATGGGCGCTTTATTACACTTAGGTTCGGTCATAGCTTAGGCCCTATGCGACCGATTGATCTGAAATTTCGGATTCATTCTATAAATTAAGGTCTGTGCACGAATCAACCAAAATATCTTGAAAAGGAGGAATTTTTTAATTCTTCATTCACAGTGTTCATCGTTTCATGGGCGCTTTGTAACACTTGGGTTCGGTCATATTTTAGGCCCTATGCGACCGATTGATCTGAAATTTCGGATTCTTACTAAAAATTTAGATTTGTACGCGAATTAATCCAAAAATCTTAAAAACGATGAATTCTTAAATTCTTCATACAAAGTGTTCATCGTTTCGTGGGCGCTTTATTACCCTTCGGTTCGGTCATATCTTAGACCCTATGCGACCGATTGATCTGAAATTTCGGATTAATTCTATAAATTAAGGTCTGTGCACGAATCAACCAAAATATCTTGAAAAAGAAGAATTTTTAAATTCTTCATTCACAGTGTTCATCGTTTCATGGGCGCTGTGTAACACTTGGGTTCGGTCATAACGTAGGCCCTATGCGACCGATTGATCTGAAATTTCTGATTAATTCTATAAATTAAGGTCTGTGCACGAATCAACCAAAATATCTTGAAAAAGAAGAATTTTTAAATTCTTCATTCACAGTGTTCATCGTTTCATGGGTGTTTGTAACACTTGGGTTCGGTCATAACTTAGGCCCATTGGAACCGATTGATCTGAAATTTTGGATTCTTACTAAAAATTAAGATTTGTACGCGAATTAATCCATAAATCTTACAAACGATGAATTCTTAAATTCTTCATACAAAGTTTTCATCGTTTCATGGGCGCTTTATAACACTTGGGTTCGGTCATCTCTTAGGCCCTATGCGACCGATTGATCTGAAATTTCGAATTCATTCTATAAATTAAGGTTTGTGCACGAATCAACCACAATATCTTGAAAAGGAGGAATTTTTAAATTCTTCATTCACAGTGTTCATCGTTTCATGGGCGCTTTGTAACACTTGGGTTTGGTCGTAACTTAGGCCCTATGCGACCGATTGATCTGAAATTTCGGATTCCTTCTAAAATTAAGGTCTGTGCACGAATCAACCAAAATATCTTGAAAAGGTAGAATTTTTAAATTCTTCATTCACATTGTTCATCGTTTCATGGGCGCTTTGTAACACTTGGGTTCGGTCATAACTTAGGCCCTTTGCGACCGATTGATCTGAAATTTCTGATTAATTCTATAAATTAAGGTCTGTGCACGAATCAACCAAAATATCTTGAAAAAGAAGAATTTTTAAATTCTTCATTCATAGTGTTCATCTTTTCATGGGTGTTTGTAGCACTTGGGTTCGGTCATAACTTAGGCCCAATGGAACCGATTTATCTGAAATTTTGGATTCTTACTAAAAATTATGATTTGTAAGCGAATTAATCCAAAAATCTTACAAACGATGATTTCTTAAATTTTTCATACAAAGGGTTCATCGTTTCATGGGCGCTTTATTACACTTGGGTTCGGTCATAATTAGGCCCTATGCGACCGATTGATTTGAAATTTCGGATTCCTTCTATAAATTAAGGTCTGTGCACGAATCAAACAA
Organism: Glyphotaelius pellucidus; assembly: GCA_936435175.1. Taxonomy (NCBI): domain Eukaryota; kingdom Metazoa; phylum Arthropoda; class Insecta; order Trichoptera; family Limnephilidae; genus Glyphotaelius; species Glyphotaelius pellucidus. Next base: position 11,436,750 of record OW386538.1, on the reverse strand, counting down.
AATATCTTGAAAAGGTAGAATTTTTAAATTCTTCATTCACATTGTTCATCGTTTCATGGGCGCTTTGTAACACTTGGGTTCGGTCATAACTTAGGCCCTATGCGACCGATTGATCTGAAATTTCTGATTAATTCTATAAATTAAGTTCTGTGCACGAATTAACCAAAATATCTTGAAAAAGAAGAATTTTTAAATTCTTCATTCACAGTGTTCATCGTTCCATGTAACACTTGGGTTCGGTCATAACTTAGGCCCAATGGAACCGATTGATCTGAAATTTCGGATTCTTACTAAAAATTAAGATTTGTACGCGAATTAATCCAAAAATCTTAAAAACGATGAATTATTAAATTCTTCATACAAAGTGTTCATCGTTTCGTGGGCGCTTTATTACCCTTGGGTTCGGTCGTAACTTAGGCCATATGCAACCGATTGATCTGAAATTTTGTATTAATTCTATAAATTAAGGTCTGTGCACGAATCAACCAAATTATCTTGAAAAGGAGCAATTTTTAAATTCTTCATTCATAGTGTTCATCTTTTCATGGGTGTTTGTAACACTTGGGTTCGGTCATAACTTAGGCTCAACGGAACCGATTGATCTGAAATTTTGGATTCTTACTAAAAATTATGATTTGTAAGCGAATTAATCCAAAAATCTTACAAACGATGATTTCTTAAATTCTTCATACAAAGGGTTCATCGTTTCATGGGCGCTTTATCACACTTGGGTTCGGTCATAATTAGGCCCTATGCGACCGATTGATTTGAAATTTCGGATTCATTCTATTAATTAAGGTCTGTGCACGAACAACCAAAATATCTTGAAAAAGAAGAATTTTTAAATTCTTCATTCACAATGTTCATCGTTTCATGGGCGCTTTGCAACACTTGGGTTTGGTCGTAACTTAGGCCCTATGCGACCGATTGATCTGAAATTTCTGATTAATTCTATAAATTAAGGTCTGTGCACGAATCAACCAAAATATCTTGAAAAAGAAGAATTTTTAAATTCTTCATTCACAGTGTTCATCGTTTCATGGGTGTTTGCAACACTTGGGTTCGGTCATAACTTAGGCCCATTGGAACCGATTGATCTGAAATTTTGGATTCTTACTAAAAATTAAGATTTGTACGCGAATTAATCCATAAATCTTACAAACGATGAATTCTTAAATTCTTCATACAAAGTGTTCATCGTTTCATGGGCGCTTTATTACACTTAGGTTCGGTCATAGCTTAGGCCCTATGCGACCGATTGATCTGAAATTTCGGATTCATTCTATAAATTAAGGTCTGTGCACGAATCAACCAAAATATCTTGAAAAGGAGGAATTTTTTAATTCTTCATTCACAGTGTTCATCGTTTCATGGGCGCTTTGTAACAATTGGGTTCGGTCATATTTTAGGCCCTATGCGACCGATTGATCTGAAATTTCGGATTCTTACTAAAAATTTAGATTTGTACGCGAATTAATCCAAAAATCTTAAAAACGATGAATTCTTAAATTCTTCATACAAAGTGTTCATCGTTTCGTGGGCGCTTTATTACCCTTCGGTTCGGTCATATCTTAGACCCTATGCGACCGATTGATCTGAAATTTCGGATTAATTCTATAAATTAAGGTCTGTGCACGAATCAACCAAAATATCTTGAAAAAGAAGAATTTTTAAATTCTTCATTCACAGTGTTCATCGTTTCATGGGCGCTGTGTAACACTTGGGTTCGGTCATAACGTAGGCCCTATGCGACCGATTGATCTGAAATTTCTGATTAATTCTATAAATTAAGGTCTGTGCACGAATCAACCAAAATATCTTGAAAAAGAAGAATTTTTAAATTCTTCATTCACAGTGTTCATCGTTTCATGGGTGTTTGTAACACTTGGGTTCGGTCATAACTTAGGCCCATTGGAACCGATTGATCTGAAATTTTGGATTCTTACTAAAAATTAAGATTTGTACGCGAATTAATCCATAAATCTTACAAACGATGAATTCTTAAATTCTTCATACAAAGTTTTCATCGTTTCATGGGCGCTTTATAACACTTGGGTTCGGTCATCTCTTAGGCCCTATGCGACCGATTGATCTGAAATTTCGAATTCATTCTATAAATTAAGGTTTGTGCACGAATCAACCACAATATCTTGAAAAGGAGGAATTTTTAAATTCTTCATTCACAGTGTTCATCGTTTCATGGGCGCTTTGTAACACTTGGGTTTGGTCGTAACTTAGGCCCTATGCGACCGATTGATCTGAAATTTCGGATTCCTTCTAAAATTAAGGTCTGTGCACGAATCAACCAAAATATCTTGAAAAGGTAGAATTTTTAAATTCTTCATTCACATTGTTCATCGTTTCATGGGCGCTTTGTAACACTTGGGTTCGGTCATAACTTAGGCCCTTTGCGACCGATTGATCTGAAATTTCTGATTAATTCTATAAATTAAGGTCTGTGCACGAATCAACCAAAATATCTTGAAAAAGAAGAATTTTTAAATTCTTCATTCACAGTGTTCATCGTTTCATGGGTGTTTGTAACACTTGGGTTCGGTCATAACTTAGGCCCATTGGAACCGATTGATCTGAAATTTTGGATTCTTACTAAAAATTAAGATTTGTACGCGAATTAATCCATAAATCTTACAAACGATGAATTCTTAAATTCTTCATACAAAGTTTTCATCGTTTCATGGGCGCTTTATAACACTTGGGTTCGGTCATAACTTAGGCCCAATGGAACCGATTGATCTGAAATTTCGGATTCTTACTAAAAATTAAGATTTGTACGCGAATTAATCCAAAAATCTTAAAAACGATGAATTCTTAAATTCTTCATGCAAAGTGTTCATCGTTTCGTGGGCGCTTTATTACCCTTGGGTTCGGTCGTAACTTAGGCCATATGCGACCGATTGATCTGAAATTTTGGATTAATTCTATAAATTAAGGTCTGTGCACGAATCAACCAAATTATCTTGAAAAGGAGCAATTTTTAAATTCTTCATTCATATAGTGTTCATCTTTTCATGGGTGTTTGTAACACTTGGGTTCGGTCATAACTTAGGCCCAACGGAACCGATTGATCTGAAATTTTGGATTCTTACTAAAAATTATGATTTGTAAGCGAATTAATCCAAAAATCTTACAAACGATGATTTCTTAAATTTTTCATACAAAGGGTTCATCGTTTCATGGGCGCTTTATTACACTTGGGTTCGGTCATAATTAGGCCCTATGCGACCGATTGATTTGAAATTTCGGATTCCTTCTATAAATTAAGGTCTGTGCACGAATCAACCAAAATATCTTGAAAAGGTAGAATTTTTAAATTCTTCATTCACATTGTTCATCGTTTCATGGGCGCTTTGTAACACTTGGGTTCGGTCATAACTTAGGCCCTATGCGACCGATTGATCTGAAATTTCTGATTAATTCTATAAATTAAGGTTTGTGCACGAATTAACCAAAATATCTTGAAAAAGAAGAATTTTTAAATTCTTCATTCACAGTGTTCATCGTTCCATGTAACACTTGGGTTCGGTCATAACTTAGGCCCTATGCGACCGATTGATCTGAAATTTCGGATTCTTACTAAAAATTAAGATTCGTACGCGAATTAATCCAAAAATCTTAAAACGATGAATTCTTAATTTCTTCATACAAAGTGTTGATTGTTTCGTGGGCGCTTTATTACCCTTGGGTTCGGTCATAACTTAGGCCATATGCAACCGATTGATCTGAAATTTTGGATTTATTCTATAAATTAAGGTCTGTGCACGAATCAACCAAATTATCTTGAAAAGGAGCAATTTGTAAATTCTTCATTCATAGTGTTCATCTTTTCATGGGTGTTTGTAACACTTGGGTTCGGTCATATCTTAGGCCCTATGCGACCGATTGATCTGAAATTTCGGATTTCTTCTATAAATTAAGGTCTGTGCACGAATCAATCAAAATATCTTGAAAAAGAAGAATTTTTAAATTCTTCATTCACAGTGTTCATCGTTCCATGTAACACTTGGGTTCGGTCATAACTTAGGCCCAATGGAACCGATTGATCTGAAATTTCGGATTCTTACTAAAAATTAAGATTTGTACGTGAATTAATCCAAAAATCTTAAAAACGATGAATTCTTAAATTCTTCATACAAAGTGTTTATCGTTTCGTGGGCGCTTTATTACCCCCGGGTTCGGTCGTAACTTAGGCCATATGCGACCGATTGATCTGAAATTTTGGATTAATTCTATAAATTAAGGTCTGTGCACGAATCAACCAAATTATCTTGAAAAGGAGCAATTTTTAAATTCTTCATTCATAGTGTTCATCATTTCATGGGTGTTTGTAGCACTTGGGTTCGGTCATAACTTAGGCCCAACGGAACCGATTTATCTGAAATTTTGGATTCTTACTAAAAATTATGATTTGTAAGCGAATTAATCCAAAAATCTTACAAACGATGATTTCTTAAATTTTTCATACAAAGGGTTCATCGTTTCATGGGCGCTTTATTACACTTGGGTTCGGTCATAATTAGGCCCTATGCGACCGATTGATTTGAAATTTCGGATTCCTTCTATAAATTAAGGTCTGTGCACGAATCAAACAAAATATCTTGAAAAGGTAGAATTTTTAAATTCTTCATTCACATTGTTCATCGTTTCATGGGCGCTTTGTAACACTTGGGTTCGGTCATAACTTAGGCCCTTTGCGACCGATTGATCTGAAATTTCTGATTAATTCTATAAATTAAGTTCTGTGCACGAATTAACCAAAATATCTTGAAAAAGAAGAATTTTTAAATTCTTCATTCACAGTGTTCATCGTTCCATGTAACACTTGGGTTCGGTCATAACTTAGGCCCAATGGAACCGATTTATCTGAAATTTCGGATTCTTACTAAAAATTATGATTTGTAAGCGAATTAATCCAAAAATCTTACAAACGATGATTTCTTAAATTCTTCATACAAAGGGTTCATCGTTTCATGGGCGCTTTATCACACTTGGGTTCGGTCATAATTAGGCCCTAGGCGACCGATTGATTTGAAATTTCGGATTCATTCTATTAATTAAGGTCTGTGCACGAATCAACCAAAATATCTTGAAAAAGAAGAATTTTTAAATTTTTCATTCACAATGTTCATCGTTTCATGCGCGCTTTGCAACACTTGGGTTTGGTCGTAACTTAGGCGACCGATTGATCTGAAATTTCTGATTAATTCTATAAATTAAGGTCTGTGCACGAATCAACCAAAATATCTTGAAAAAGAAGAATTTTTAATTTCTTCATTCACAGTGTTCATCGTTTCATGGGTGTTTGTAACACTTGGGTTCGGTCATAACTTAGGCCCATTGGAACCGATTGATCTGAAATTTTGGATTCTTACTAAAAATTAAGATTTGTACGCGAATTAATCCATAAATCTTACAAACGATGAATTCTTAAATTCTTCATACAAAGTTTTCATCGTTTCATGGGCGCTTTATAACACTTGGGTTCGGTCATAACTTAGGCCCTATGCGACCGATTGATCTGAAAATTTCGGATTCATTCTATAAATTAAGGTTTGTGCACGAATCAACCAAAATATCTTGAAAAGGAGGAATTTTTAAATTTTTCATTCACAGTGTTCATCGTTTCATGGGCGCTTTGTAACACTTGGGTTTGGTCGTAACTTAGGCCCTATGCGACCGATTGATCTGAAATTTCGGATTCCTTCTAAAATTAAGGTCTGTGCACGAATCAACCAAAATATCTTGAAAAGGTAGAATTTTTAAATTCTTCATTCACATTGTTCATCGTTTCATGGGCGCTTTGTAACACTTGGGTTCGGTCATAACTTAGGCCCTTTGCGACCGATTGATCTGAAATTTCTGATTAATTCTATAAATTAAGGTCTGTGCACGAATCAACCAAAATATCTTGAAAAAGAAGAATTTTTAAATTCTTCATTCACAGTGTTCATCGTTTCATGGGCGCTTTGTAACACTTGGGTTCGGTCATAACTTAGGCCCAATGGAACCGATTGATCTGAAATTTCGGATTCTTACTAAAAATTAAGATTTGTACGCGAATTAATCCAAAAATCTTAAAAACGATGAATTCTTAAATTCTTCATGCAAAGTGTTCATTGTTTCATGGGCGCTTTATTACCCTTGGGTTCGGTCATAACTTAGGCCATATGCGACCGATTGATCTGAAATTTTGTATTCATTCTATAAATTAAGGTCTGTGCACGAATCAACCAAAATATCTTGAAAAGGAGGAATTTTTAAATTCTTCATTCACATTGTTCATCGTTTCATGGGCGCTTTGTAACACTTGGGTTCGGTCATAACTTAGGCCCTATGCGACCGATTGATCTGAAATTTCTGATTAATTCTATAAATTAAGGTTTGTGCACGAATTAACCAAAATATCTTGAAAAAGAAGAATTTTTAAATTCTTCATTCACAGTGTTCATCGTTCCATGTAACACTTGGGTTCGGTCATAACTTAGGCCCTATGCGACCGATTGATCTGAAATTTCGGATTCTTACTAAAAATTAAGATTTGTACGCGAATTAATCCAAAAATCTTAAAAACGATGAATTCTTAAATTCTTCATGCAAAGTGTTCATTGTTTCATGGGCGCTTTATTACCCTTGGGTTCGGTCATAACTTAGGCCATATGCGACCGATTGATCTGAAATTTTGTATTCATTCTATAAATTAAGGTCTGTGCACGAATCAACCAAAATATCTTGAAAAGGAGGAATTTTTAAATTCTTCATTCACAGTGTTCATCGTTTCATGTGTGTTCGTTACACTTGGGTTCGGTCATAACTTAGGCCCAACGGAACCGATTGATTTCAAATTTTGGAATGTTACTAAAAATTAAGATTCGTAAGCGAATTAATCCAAAAATCTACAAAAAATTTTTTTTTAATTCTTCATACAAAGGGTTCTCCCTTTCGTGGGCGCTTTGTAACACTTAGGTTCGGCCATAACATAGGCCCTATGGGACCGATTGATCTGAAATTTAGGATTCTTACTAAAAATTATGATTTGTAAGCGAATTAATCCAAAAATCTTAAAACGATGAATTCTTAAATTCTTCATACAAAGTGTTCATCGTTTCATGGGCGCTTTGTAACACTTGGGTTCGGTCATATCTTAGGCCCTATGCGACCGATTGATCTGAAATTTCGGATTTCTTCTATAAATTAAGGTCTGTGCACCAATCAAGCAAAATATCCTGAAAAAGAAGAATTTTTAAATTCTTCATGCTATTTCTCGTTTCTTGGGCAGATTGTTAATCTTGGGTTCGGTCATAACTTAGGCCCAATGTAACCGATTGATCTGAAATTTCGGATTCATACTAAAAATTTAGTTTTGTAAGCGAATTAATCCAAAAATCTTAAAAAAAAAATTTTTTAATTCTTCATGCAAAGGGTTCTTCCTTTCATGGGCGCTTTGTAACACTTAGGTTCGGCCATAACTTAGGCCCTATGGGACCAATTGATCTGAAATTTAGGATTCTTACTATAAATAAAGATTTGTAAGCGAATTAATCCAAAAATCTTACAAACGATGAATTCTTAAATTCTTCATACAAAGTGTTCATCGTTTCATGGGCGCTTCATTACACTTGGGTTCGGTCATAACTTAGGCCCTATGCGACCTATTGATCTGAAATTTCGGATTTCTTCTATAAATTAAGGTCTGTGCACGAATCAACCAAAATATCTTGAAAAAGAAGAATTTTTAAATTCTTCATTCACAATGTTCATCGTTTCATGGGCGCTTTGCAACACTTGGGTTTGGTCGTAACTTAGGCGACCGATTGATCTGAAATTTCTGATTAATTCTATAAATTAAGGTTTGTGCACGAATCAACCAAAATATCTTGAAAAAGAAGAATTTTTAAATTCTTCATTCACAGTGTTCATCGTTTCATGGGCGCTTTGTAACACTTGGGTTCGGTCATAACTTACGCCCAATGGAACCGATTGATCTGAAATTTCGGTTTCTTTGTTCATTCTATAAATTAAGGTCTGTGCACGAATCAACCTTGAATTCTTAAATTCTTCATACAAAGTGTTCATCGGTTCGTGGGCGCTTTGTAACACTTGGGTTCGGTCATTACTTAGGCCCAATGGAACCGATTGATCTGAAATTTCGGTTTCTTTGTTCATTCTATAAATTAAGGTCTGTGCACGAATCAACCTTGAATTCTTAAATTCTTCATACAAAGTTTTCATCGTTTCATGGGCGCTTTATTACACTTGGGTTTGGTCATAACTTAGGCCCTATGGGACCGATTGATCTGAAATTGAGGATTCTTACTAAAAATTAAGATTTGTATGCGATTTATTCCAAAAATTTTAAAAACGATGAATTCTTAAATTCTTAATACAAAGTGTTCATCGGTTCATGGGCGCTTTATTACACTTGGGTTCGGTCATAACTTAGGCCCTATGCGACCGATTGATCTGAAATTTCGGATTCTTCGTTCATTCTATAAATTAAGGTGCACGAATCAACCATGAATTCTTAAATTCTTCATTCAAAGAGTTCATCGTTTCATGGGCGCTTTATTACACTTGTGTTCGGTCATAACTTAGGCCCTATGGGACCGATTGATCTGAAATTTCGGATTCTTTCTAAAAATTAAGCTCTGTGCAAGAATCAATGATTTTTCTTGAAAAAGAAGAATTTTTAAATTCTTCATTCACAGTGTTCATCGCTTCATGGGCGCTTTGTAACACTTGGGTTTGGTCATAACTTAGGCCCAATGGAATCGATTGATCTGAAATTTCGGATTATTCGTTCATTCTATTAATTAAGGTCTTTGCAGGAATCAACCATGCATTCTTAAATTCTTCATACTAAGTGTTCATCGTTTCATGGGCGCTTTATAACACTTGGGTTTGGTCATAACTTAGGCCCTATGCGACCGATTGATCTGAAATTTCGGATTCTTCGTTCATTCTATAAATTAAGGGTCGTGCACGAATCAACCATGAATTCTTAAATTCTTCATTCAAAGTGTTCGTCGTTTCATGGGCGCTTTGTAACACTTGGGTTCGGTCATAACTTAGGCCCTATGGGACCGATGGATCTGAAATTTCGGATTCTTTCTAAAAATTAAGCTCTGTGCAAGAATCAATGAAAATTTCTTGAAAAAAAAAGAATTTTGAAATTCTTCATACTATTTCTCGTTTCTTGGGCAGTTTGTCAATCTTGGGTTCGGTCATAACTTAGGCCCTATGAGACAGATTGATCTGAAATTTTTATTTTTTCTATAAATTAAGTTCTGTGCACGAATCAATCAAAATATCTTGAAAGAGAAGAATTTTTAAATTCTTCATTCACAGTGTTCATCGTTTCATGGGCGTTTTGTAACACTTGGGTTCGGACTCATAACTTTGGCTCTATGACCGATTGATCTGAAATTTTGGATTTTTTCTAAAAATTTGGGTCAGTGCACAAATTAATTAATATATCTTAGAAAATAAGATATTTTAAATTCTTCATACAGTGTGTTCATCGTTTCATGTGCGCTCTGTAATACTTGGGTTCGGTCATAACTAAGGCCCTATATCCATCTGAAACTTTCGATTCTTTCTAAAAATTTGGTTCAGTTTACGAATCAATCAAAATATCTTGAAAAAGAAGAAATTTTTAATTTTTCAATCAAATTGTTCATCGTTTCATAGGCTTTTTGTTACACTTGGGTTCGGTCATAACTTAGGCTCTATGGTACCGATTGATCTGAAATTTTCGATTCTTTCTGAAAGTAAAGGTCAGAGCAAGAATAGATGAAAATATCTTGAAAAAAAGTATTTTGAAATTCTTCATACTATTTCTCGTTTCTTGGGCAGTTTGTCAATCTTGGGTTCGGTCATAACTTAGGCTCTATGGGACCGATTGATCTGAAATTTTCGATTCTTACTAAGAATAAAGGTGTTTGCACGAATCTATCAAAATTTTTCTAAAAAAAAAATTTTATATTCCTCATACTTTTTTCGTTCCATGGGCGGATAACTCAACCCCCGACGATCACGGTGCTGTCCCGACGTCTGTTCCTCACTGCGGTTATCTCACGAAAATGCTGAAGTTCCAGCATCGGGATGTACTTCAAGTCTTACGCGGGCTTGAGGTTACTAAAGCCTTACGGAATACCTGCCCTGTTATTGCAGAGGTGGGCTGCAGAAATAGCTCCAATTTTGACGAAGCTCTTTAAAATGTCCATGAAGTCTGGCATTGTGCCTTCCGGTCGGAAAAAAGCTGTCATCCATCCTAATATCAAGATAGGTGACCGCTCCAACCCGGCCAACTACCGCCCCATAGCGACCAGTTTTGTCCAAGGTGATGTGATCAACGACAAACTGCTCAGATATGTGAGATATATGATTTTGTTCTTCTCGAGATATGTCGAGAAGAACAAAATCATTAACGACCCTCAACACGGTTTCCGGCGCAACCGCTCGTGCGGCGATCTTCTCGCAATTGTGGCGCATGTTTGTGGGCGGTGCCTGGAACGTTTCGGTGAAACCCAAACGGTTGTTTTGGACATTTCCAAGGCTATGGAGAAAATCGTGTTCCGAGCGCTGTTATGTAAAAAAAAATCTGATACTCCAATCATTTCTGACAGCTGTTTTTTCTTTAATCGGGCATCTTATTATATTTATTTTTCGACTTTTTGAATAATTTCCGGAGTGGTCACCTCGATCGGCCTTCCTGGCAGTGGTCGTCTTCAACTGAGACTCCCTGCCTTGTTTAAAAAGGGTATGCCACTTGTAAACCATAGTTTTACTTGGACAAGAGTCCCCGTAAACGGATGACATTTCTTTCAGTATGGTCCGAACTGATTTTTCTAGCTTGATAAGGAACTTTATAACAGCGCTCGGAACTCGATTTTCTCCATATTTCATAATTTCTTCCCGATTGACTTGTTTGGTCGACGATAGCTCAAAGACTAATGACCTAATTACGATAAAACCCGGTGTTTATACTAATAATGAGTTGCTCAGTTAGTACCTAATTCAGCGACACCCCCACTAATCACCTACCTACCCATTCCACGAATTTAAAACCCCCCCTCGATGTAAAAACGAGTGTCCTGGTGTGGATTTGTTTTTTCTATGCAAACCTTCACTTTTATTTCGCGATTGATGAAAATTGACCCTCAAAACAAGAGGGTCACTGCTTAAATGTAACTTCAAAAAACCACCCCTACCTCTCTTTCCCACCCCTTAAAGCAAAATTTTAATACTGCTAGATTAATTTTGGAGCATTAGGAAGAAGACATTAGTAGGATGCGGATTCAAATTCCGACCAGCGCATATAAATTTTATTTGATTGATTTATGTTTTCACAATTTAATGACTTAAAATAATATTAGGTATATTTGCGACTCGTTTCAGAGTGGAAGATACTCTCAGTATCAATAGTAAGTCCACAATTCGGAATTGCAATGGATTTGGCCATATTTAGTGACTAGATCTGAAAAGCTTGGTACTTCCCAACCTTTCTTATCATCATCTCCTTCCCCTCCCCACTTACCTTCAGCCTCACAACATACCCCAATCGGAAATGCCGTAGACTCAATGGGTCCAGTCGGGAGCAGTTGGGACTCTTGAGAGGTATTCAGAATTTTTTTTAGTATATTTCGGTTCGAATTTTTATTTTATTTTTTGTGTCTTTCTGTTTCATATTTCGGTTAGATTTATTAGAATTATCTTCTCTAATGATCAAACAACAGGTTATTTAGGCTACACTTGAAATGAAGTAACTAACTAACTAACTAACCATCACGCCGTTTCCCCGCAGGGGTAGGCAGAGAGGACAGACCGCCAAACAACTCGATCTTGGCACACACTCCTTGCTTCGTTCACATTCATACATCGTCTCATACATGCTCTTCTATTATTCTGACTCTTGACATCGCCCGACTCAAGTATCTGATTCACTTGGTCGTGCCATGTCTTCCTCGGGCGTCCCCGACTTCGTCTACCATTCACATTTGCGTCATATATTCTCAATTTCTCAATACTAATCTCAATACTTATTTCAAAATAATTTCCCTCAGAGCCTATGTCATCTTTGGGGATGCTGTGTGGAGGGTTTTTTGGGAGAGGGAGGAGAGGAGAGTTTTGGGAAGGAAAGGGGTTAAGAGGTGGGTAGGAATCTGGGCTTCAGTGAGTCCTGGTCATCCGCCTCCAAGACCTAGACAAACCTCACCCCATGAACCCGTTACACCCCATGATACAATCATTTTCAAAATTCTTAACGACTAAGGCGGGTGGCAATGTTTAATTGGCGGCAGCGGGATTATCAGTTTAACCAAATAAAAGATTGATTTATGATGGACACTTTTATTGTAACATTACACACACGCGTTACATTATCAGAAGTAGAACGGTAATGTAGGAACTATTAATTGAACTGAATCCTTTCGATGATTAAAACGCAATAATTAATGATTTGCTTCAATTCTCTCTCCGCGGCATGACATTAGATTCTGCGCGCCGGTGTTGCCATACGCACGAGGTTTACAGCACTAAAAAATCGTTTAGTGCGGTTTCTAATCTCAGTTCCTACACGACCATCTTGGCATGACTAAAGTCAGCGCAAGAGGGTGCCGGGAATGCTCACGCCGCGCCGCCTCAAAAACAACAACGCATGGTGTGTTCTCGTGCATTTTTGGACCTCTGTATGGAAGACAAAGGTGGGGTGTTGGCTCAAATTGTTACTGGTGATGAAACTCGGGTTCATCATTGAACCTGAATATAAACAGGACTCAATGCAGTGGCACGGAAAGGCACACCACCATCCAAGAAGTTTAAGGTGTCACAATCGGCTGGGAAAATCATTGCGATGGTCTTTTGAGACTCAGAAGGAATCCTGTTGATCGATTACAAAGATAAGGGTGTTTCCATAACTAGAAATTACTACACTTTAATCCTAGAGCAATTAAAGGAAGCCATCAAGGAGAAAAGAAGGGGGAAATTGATGAAAAGGTGTCCTTCTTCACGACAACGCGCCTGTTCACGAGAGCCGTGTTGCGATGGCTGCCCTGCAGAAAGTGGGCTTCGAAATTTTGCCACACCCACCCTACAGTCCTGACCTGGCTCCCAGTGATTATTACCTATTTCCAAACTTGAAAAAAGAACTTCGTGGGAAAAAGTTTTCAAGTGAAGAAAGAAGTGGAAGATGCAATTTTGGCGTATTTTTAGAAACAGACAAATAATTTTTTTAGGGTATATATAAATTAATTGAAAGATCCGAAAAATGTATTAAGGTAGCAAGTGAATATATTGAAAAGCAAAAATAATTTTGGATTTTATTTCCACTCCTTACCCCCCCAATCCGTGAACTTAAAAACCCATCTTTGTACATAATAGATATGTACTGAAGTACGACTTCAGCTATTTACTCTGATTTCAAAACATTTTTTTTTTAACCAGATTTAGACCTATTTTTTCTCGTAATTTTTTTTATTTATTTAGAATTTCACGCCCGGCTTGGCTTTAACATGTAATTTATTTATTTTTTAACAAAGAACATCTAAATGTGCATAACAAAATCAAAAAACAAAAACACAAAATCATAAACAAAAACAAAATCGAAAACAAAATCAAAAACAAAATCCAAATCACAATCAAAATCAAAATTAAAATCAAGATCAAAATCAAAACCAATTGAAATTAAAAAAAAATACTCCACCATACAAGATAGAAAACTGTAGACTGGAAAAAGTACAATACGTGAAATAAGTCGAAACAGAGCTGTGTAGTTGATTTGATTAAATTTGATGTTCTTCTTTCTGATATAAATTCTACTGTGACTTGTTTATATTTAGTGAAAGATGTGTTAAATATGTCAACAACATATGTATTTTTTATTTATTTTCTTCTATGTGTAGGTACTATTTATAGCTGCGTTAATTTTGCTGAATTCTTGAAAAACTTGCTTTCGAACAATTTATTCATGATCAAGTTAATAATAAAATCAACATAGTAAATAACTACACGTTCCTCAATAACTACTTTTAAGTATCTTAAGCACTCTTCTGTTTTATCATTATTACACTATGTAAACTTTTTAACTCCTTTGTACAATTTTAATGATAACGAAACTACATACCTATGTACATATTAAACCTGTTTTTATCCTTAAAGTACAGTTTATAATGTTATATACTTCAATCTTACAATTATACTCCTGAATAACATGTGTAACTTGAATAATGTGATTCTGTAAAAGCCTTCAAGGCGTGTATGAATAAATAAAATAAAATAAAAACATTTTTTATAGTCATTACCCAAATTTTGTACACGGCGAACGGGGGTATACAATTGTGATTCTGAGTTGGAATTGTCACAATAGAACGTTGATTTGAACGTTATTTGAACGTTGATTTGAAAAATTTTGAACGTAAAACGTTCAAAAATTCATCCGGTAGGATAAAAAAATCTGCTTTATCGAAAGTTTTTCGAAATCAGTCTGTACAGTAATTTTCCTCTTATTTTTAACGGCTAGTGTGCTAATTTCATAAAAAGTGTCAAAATGCAGGGGTGGAAAAAGGGAATGGGGGTGGTTTTTCGATATCTTATTTAAACAGTGACCTTTTCCTTGTTTTGAAGGTCAAGTTTGAAAATTTCATCATCCTCTAAATAAAACTGTACATTTGCATACAAACCAATTCCACGCCGCTATGCCGCTCGGGCGCCACAAACAAAGAAAAAAGAGAATTATCGTTATTTTTATTTTAATGGTAAATACGTCATAGGTATACCTTCTTATTATGCATCCATTATCTATTACTAATAGCTCCGTTTATATTTCTACCTATACACGTACGATAGTCCTTCTCAGGGCGAGAATTTTGTATTTTTGCTTACATTATGCAAGGTCGTGTTTGTAATCAACCCCTAGTTATAGTTTGAGCGCGTGTACACGTGTACACCTTCTCTTGGGAAACTTCGCAGTACGAACAAACAAGGGTCATTTTATTCTTTGTCTATTATTTTCTCTTATACTTAATGGGGTAATTGTAGAGCGGTTTGTTTAGATGTATTTATATATCAATAAACTGCTAGGAAATGTGCAAAATAGTACGTCATAACTGTACCCTTTCATTAGCCATAGAGTGTCGCACAGTTCCTTCCAAGTGGCGCGGTTTATCAATCGCGCATATTGAGAATAGAGTATATTATAATTTCAGTATGAAATCATGGATGAAAATTCGTAGAAATATTTTAATTTTATTGAAGTAAAACTTCTTTACGCACGCTTGACTTGGGGAGTAAGCTGATGAACGCGTGACGAGAGCGTTACGAAAAGTGTGATCGGGCGAGGCGAACGTTCCGAGGGAGATATAAGTTATTGACGATAGAAAGAGAAAGAGTTACGTTTCGTATATTACTATAGGAGCAAGAGAGAGAGTTGCGAGCACACATTTTCTTTCTCTCTTTCTCTCATAGCCAGTTACGTTTCGTATATCTAAGACACAGTGCAGGCCTATGTCTGTATCACACTGTAGGAGCAAGAGAGAGCAGTGCGCGTGCACATTTTCTTTCTCTCTTCCTCTCATAGAAGTTTTACTTCAGTCGTGTGGTCTAAAGCACACTCGTATCTTTTTTTTTTAAAGTCATGTTTTCATCTCCATTTTTACCAATTTTATGTCGCGGTACGAGTGTGTTGCACTTCTCTCTCCAACAAGCGTTAAAACCTCTCTCAATAAGTCAGGTACGCCTCAAACGTCATACGTCTGGTAATTTTATATTATCGTGGAAACAAGCTTATGGTCCGAGTGGTTAAACTTCAGCCTTCTTTCGATGGTAATGTCACTCAGCTGGCGTGATGAAAAAATGGGTTTTTGTCAAGAAATCTTGGGAGTAACAATCACAAATGGCTGTTGGTTCTCTTCTAATTAGCTTTTCTCTTAGCTTATTTTTTAATATAATAGCGTTCCAATTCTGAATAACTGTATTTTACGTGGGAGATACTGAGATTGTCTTTTATCTAGCCCACCACAACGATGAACAAAATAAATTTTTATTCATGTCGAAAAAACCTGCGCGAAATTGAATTGTTCAATTTCGCGAATTGTTCGATTTTCGATTGTTCGATTGATCGAATTGTTCGATTTTATTTTGTGAAATTGAAGCACAAATAATAAAATGTTTTTCAATTGTTTTCTAAAGAACTTATAATAAAATTTTATCCAAAAAATAGATTCATTAGTAGAAGATTTTGCATTTGAAAGTGTAGGAATGTTTAGTGGCTAATTTGACCACTAGTGTACAAGAGCGAGACAGGAGATGCTGTGGTATATAATGGGTTGTAATAGTAGTACTCGCTCTCTCTTTAGCTAGCTCTCAAATAGACAACACGTATTGTGATACTCGTTTGTGCAATAAAGTTTATATGCAACAACGCGCTTATTAATTTAAGAGAACATAACTACCCTAACAATATACCTTCACCAACTATAAACTTAACAGAAAACTTTTATTATAGGCCTGATACCTTATTTTTTTCCAGACTTACAAAAAGACTTACTTTTTTATTGATTTTTCACTAATTAAGCATGGCTCCATCTTAAGAAAACTAAATTTTTCATTGGTTATGTCTCAATATTGTGAAGGCAAATTTCAATTCATAGGTAATAAAATATTGAATACATTAGTTTTAGAACTCATGCACAAAGGTATATTCAATGTAAAAAAATTTACCGCTAAATAATATAATCAAAAAAGAAAATTATCCGCGTATACGTTAAAGCGCGAATAGAAAAACCGTGAACAATAGGGATTGCTGCGCTATTATTAATGAATGCCTTTACTGGGGAGTATAAAACCTGAAAACTTCCCACCAGCCGCTATTGTCGGTGTTACAACTCCTAGAGAACAGTCAGAAAGATGGTTGTCAGTTACTTCGCCTCTTATAAATTTCTAGTGATTCCTTTGTGGATACTTTGTTGGAATCCTTACAAAATTAGAGTTCGCGCGCAGAAAATAATAAGCACCACCTGTATCATAATAAATATCATCTTTTTTATTAGGTGTTTGATCCTTTCGTTTTCCCAGCAATACGCTACGGCTAGGGATGCAATTTTTGTCATGTTTTTTGGAAGCAATATGTTTAACACAATCGGAAAACACTGCACTTTATTTTTCTGCAGACAATCTTTCGAAAATGTAGTGGATTTCTTCAACCGGATGGATACACCGGATGAAAAGGAATACCAAACAATTATTAAAAATAAAACAAAGCCAGTATCTCAATTCTTTTACACATTTTTTGGAATCACCATATTCCTTACCTTTATACTTGATTTGATACCAATAATTAACAAATACTATTTTGGTGTAGAAACCATTATCCCCATGTTGAAAGCTGATTTCGTTACTCGAAGTTTCATTTTTGGTGTCATGAGTTTGACAGCGACGTTGTACAACTGCATTTTCATAAGTTTTTGCAATTTCATCAGTGCGCACATCGATGTGCTGATTTATCAAATATCTCACATTGAATATGAACGGGGATTCGATAAAAATGAACTAAGAAAGACCTTGAAGAGGGTTATGCAACGACATGCGGACATTTTGACGTAAGTATTAAATCCATTGATTACCATAAAAATCATTTTTCTTCATCATCATAACATCTCAGGATGGGAATTAGATTCCTCTGTAAATGCTCTTCCCCTGGGTCAAGTTCCTCACCATTCATCTCTGGTCCCAAAGCTTTTCCATCCTGCTAAAATTTTCTTCCCGTTTTCTTACTTTTTTGATCTGCTTCTGGTTTTTGTTTCTTTATTTATTGCTTTGTTATTACATAATTTAAGAATTTTTCGACCACCGTGCTAGGAACTTGCCCGTGTGGTGATGGTCGATTATGGTTATCTCTCTGTGTTGTGGTAAACACCTTTTTCTAGGATGTTCCACAAACTTTTAGGGAGTGATCATTCTGGGTGACCCGACAGTTGATCCGCCGAAATAATATTTAATATAAAACTATAATTTTTAGTTCATTATTTACCAATTTCAAACATAAAATCGACTTCAAAAATACCCTTAATAATAAGTTGGTGTGAAAATGAAACGAATTTATACACAGTGTTAATTTATTTGTACTTATGCGCTGGTATGTAAACAGTATAATAGACAAGCAGATTTTCCTTCATGCATTTAAATACAAACGTGTTTTATACTTTTTTTATTCGGCAGTACATCCTGCCTGCACATCCCTTCGGAGTCACTTAGTCATTTTTTCTGTAATAGGCCACTTGCATCACAATTTTTTAATTTTTTTTCCGGTTTAAGCAAATGTTCTAAGACATTGCGTATTTTTTTTTTTAATTCTTATACAGAAGCGGACGCTTGTGTTTAAAAGAGGAGCGAGCATCCTGATGCTTTCATCCTGATGAAAAATATTTTGTATTTATAATTAATTACGATTTAGGGAAATATCATTAATAACACTAATATAACAGACAAATTCAAAAAAATATGTTAATTTAGAAAATAATTTCAGGACTTAGTTATTCTTATATTGAATTTCTCATTAATCGCTTTTAATAGGCATTCACGTCTTCGATTATATAAATAAAAGTTTTCGACGAGTTCGACTTTCAGTTAAAAAGCTTCGATTTTGTTTTTTTTTTGCATTATGTTTTTTCCAACAAGATCATTTAATTTGAATACTTCGAATTCTTCAAAAATGAGATGTGTTGGATAATCTCTTGGTTTTTTTATAATTCATTATTTTCATTTCATTATTTATATAATTGCACAATTTCAAAAGAGAATTTGCAAAAGATTATAAAATGAGTTTTTCGCTTTTTGGAGAGTAGGTTTAAAGTATATTTATGTTTTCTGTTGATATTTGTTTTGCTATTTCCATCACTTTCAATGAGTACTGTGTCATCAGCATAAGAGGTTATACTATCATGAAGGGACTACTTTTTCATATAAAATTAATGAACCACATTCAGATGTCTCTTCACCGCTGTACATGTTGTTTATTTTGACATATTAAGGACGATTTTTTTAAGTAGCTTTAAATCCAATTTGCTACTCTCTCTTCAATATTATTCTTCTTCATTGATCATTTTAAATCGGGACAGTAAGTTTTAGATGTTTGTATATATTCAGTAAATGGTTGTGCAGTTGATCCTTTTGATATATTTTTTTTCTTTGGAGGTGAAAAAAAGATTTTCTTTTGCGTTTATTGTTTCGTTTTATTAATCTTCAACGTCTTTAATTGAATGTTTTTGTTTATAGTTTTCTAATATACAAGTAGTTGTTTGCCAGATTAATTTTGGTTTGTTTTTGGAGCTTATTATTTTATTTTTGCAATATTGATGTTTGTTGATTTTTATTAAGCTTATCAATTTGTTTTTATATTTGTTTATAACTTCAATCCAATTCTTTGCTATTTGGAAAATTAACTGTTTGTTATAAAGCTTGTTTATTCTCTGATTGAATTTAATAGACCATGAGAGATTTTTTTTTTTTTTTTTTATCTTAACTCCACACAGGAGGCCCTGAGGGAAATAATTTCCCTCAGGGCCTATGTCATCTTTGAAGATGCTGTGTGGAGGGTGCTGTTGAGGAGAGGAAGGAGTGAACATGGGTCTTGAAGAGACCCATATTGTAGGAGGGAGGAAACACAGAAGTCGGCAAATCGTTCCACAGCCGGGCTGTTGAACTCAAGAACGAGTCGTAGAAACGACCCGTTCTCATGTGACTAATGTCAACCGTGTACAAATGTTGAGCGCGTGTTTGGCGTGTTTCCCGACTATGCACCGGTGCCGAGGGGATCAGTGACGCTAGTTCCTCGGAGCATCTTCCATTGTAATACCGGTAGAACAAGGACAGCATTCCCACCTGACGCCTGTGCTCTAAAGATTGCAGTCCATTTGTTAAGTTAGGAGAATCTATCAAACGGACCGCCCGTTTCTGCACAGAGTCGAGGGTTTTTTTCAGATATTTTGGGACTCCAGACCAGAGGTGGCTGCCAAATTCAACCGTGGGGCGCACTTGCGATTTGTACAGGGTTAGCAGTTGTGTACTATTAAAGTATCTGCGGGCCCTGTACAGTACGCTCAGTTTCTGAGAGGCTAACTTAACTCTGGCCTCGATGGAGCCCCCGTACCTGAGCTGGTCACTTAGAGTTACACCAAGCATATCAATGGAAGGCCTGTTCGGGAGATTGCTTCCGTTGAAGGAGACTAGATTATCATTCCGATCCCTTTTAGACGTAATCAGACATGATTGGGTCTTTGAAACATTAAATTCGACGAGGTTATTCTTACCCCAAGAGAAAACACTCTCGAGGTAACCGTCCATTCTTTGTTTCAAAGCCCTCCGAGCCATTGGGATTTGTGAGCCCTTTGGAGGCTTGTCAAACAAAAAGCTATCATGGACTGTACTGTCATCCGCGTAACAATGAATCGGTGCACATGTCAAGAGGTCATTGATGTGCAACAGAAACAAAGTCGGAGACAGAACCGATCCCTGTGGGACGCCAGCATTTATCGAATGCGAGGAAGAGGTGAAACCATCAGCAACCGCCTGAATCGACCTCTCCCTCAAAAAGTCGGCAATCCACGTACACAAGGAAGCGGGAAGTCCGTAAGAAGGCAGTTTGTTGACAAGCCCTCGGTGCCAAACCCGGTCAAAGGCCTTGGAAATATCCAGTGCAACGGTTTGGGTCTCACCAAAGCGTTCCAGGCACCGCCCCCAAACATGTGTCACATACGCGAGAAGATCACCGCACGAGCGGTTCCGCCGGAATCCGTATTGACGGTCGTTAATAATTTAGTGATGAACGCTTTCAAGAATTTATTTTTTTCCAGATTACAATTACGAATTTCCGTTTTTCCAGTTTTCTAAATGCGAAATGTTTTCAAAATTTTTTAGCATATTTCAATCTCTTCACAATTTGTAACAATAACAATTACCTATTTGCTTCAATTCTTCAATTAATTTCTGCATATAAATTTGGTATATGATTTCTTCTCTGAAAAGTTTTTTTTTGTGTTGTTTTTCATCGTCGTACAAAAATATACACGTGTGATGATTGGTGATGTTATTTTTCCAGACAACTGTTTTAATTTTTATTTTATGAAGATCTTTTATGCTACCATTTATCCAAAAATGATCTAGACAAGATGTTTTTTAGCTTGCAGTTTAAACATTTATGGAGAGACTGTATTTAACCATATCTAGATAGAATGATATGCAGGTGTTAAGGCTGGGCAAATTCTGAGACGCAGGCCGCGCAGAGCACAATTGTCGCAAATCGGTGATCAACCTTTGCCGCAATGCAGGCGACACAGCTTAGTTCTACTTATATCTGCTAAGGCGTTGGTAGTTTGTGAGATTGTCGAGTTCCGAGGTCGATTCTGATGTTAAAATTAATAATTTATGTTGATTTATAGTATTTCAAAGCGCAAATAACTAAAAAAAAAACGGGAAATACTACCCGCCTGTCCACGTTTTACGCAGAATCTTTGCCGTGGCCGAGCTAAACTTGCCTGTCTGCGTGTCTGCGCTGAGTTTGCCTGCCCCGCAGCGTATGTTGGTTCGTGCTCGTCCATACGTTACAAAATAACATCTGCTCTGATCTGCACTGAATTGATCGGCCTGCATCTCGGCTTATGCCCAGCCGTAGAGTTGGGATGGGTAAGAGATTGATCTTTAGGTACGTTAGCGTGGATACGAAAAACGTGTATAAATATTTATTTTGCTACTATATTGTTACTTCCAGCGCCAACGAACTTCGATGTAAAGCGTTTTATTGGATGGTATTTTTACAGCTGTTAGTGAGCACGGCATGTATTTGCTTTGCATTGATTTATCTAAAGGTAAGGATCAATAATAAATATCGAGACAAATATAAATAATATTCAAACAATACGAATTTAGAAAACAAAATAATAAGTTTAGTAAGTCACTGAGACAAATTCAGAAGCTCCCATTTGACCACCACCTCACCACAAAAAAAGAATCAATAGATGCGAATCGCTTGCTTTGGCTTTGACCCAAACGGGACGTTTTCATCGATAGATTGAGAACTATGGTGACATCACATGATTCATAATTGTATAATGAGTTCAGTATTTAAGAGTAGAAATTAAGACCATTTTTACGAGAAAAAAAGATTTGTATTTTTTTTTAAATTTCTGTTATACCAAGTAATAAAACTGTGAAAACGGTTTAAATAAATAAAAAAAAAGTTCACGGAAATGCACCTTTATGGTAAACATTACATATTAAAAACGTGCTTACGAATTTACAATTTTTTAATTATTTTAAGGATCCAAGCATATTGACTATTTTGCCATATCAGTTGATTGAAATATGCATATTCTGTTACTTTGGACAAAAGGTGGAAAACAAGGTAAGGTCTATCAATCTATGGTTGTATTAAAATATAATTTATTTAAAGAAAAATATTATTTATTGCAACGAATCGTAATTGACGGTTTTTATTTAGTCTGTATCTGAATTTGTTTGTACGTTCCTGTTTCGATTCGAGATTGTTGCCATTTTAATTGTTCGGTAATGATTCTTTTTCCAAATGTGAAATCATCATGTTTATTTAATCTTTATTATTCATATTTTTACAATATTGTGTTTCCCACCCAAAGATCGTAGAAAACGCGATTAACAAGGTTAGTTTTTTCGTAAAAAAAACTCGTAGGCCCGCTTTCAAAATTTCGAATTCGTGATGTAGCTTGATTTAAAACACTGCCACTTGTATTGCAGTTAATTGAAATCTCCCAGGGGAAGATGGACTTCAAGCTACGTCACGAATTTTTAGCCAATCACCGCCCCACCCCCTCGATGAACTAATCTTGTATGAAGAATGTTTGAAATGTAGAAAGATGACGTTTCTTTGGACAAATTGTGTAAATTCCTTATTTAAAATATTAAAATAATTTACATGCACAGGTATTTAAGTACCTACTTACAAGACTTGTTGCCAGCCTACGAATTTTGTGGTTCCAATTTTAAATAGTTTCTACTCTAAATTTACAGATTATACGTAGGTATTTTAGTACCTACTTACAAATCCTACAATTTCAGAAGAAATTTCGTTTTTATTTATTTATTAAATAAGAGTAATTGGATTCTTTTTAAGGCCAAATTCACAGAACTATTTGTATAATTTATTCTTGTTTGTATTTTCAGAGTGATGAAATAGCATTTGCATATTATTGCACCCCATGGCCAGAAATGGATCCGTCGGAAAGAAAGCTTATTCTTGTGGCTTTACACATCTCGCAAAGGACGCTGAAAACTTCTGGAGGGCCATTTACCAACCTAAGCCATGAAACCTTGAGCAACGTAAAAAAAAAACTTGTATTCTACAACTTTTTCAACGTTTGAAAGAGAAAAAAAAGTGTCACCGGTGTTCAAGACTTTTTGATTGCTAGGCCCCAAATTTGCCAATGTATTTGATTATCTTTTCAAGAAAGATTTTCGATACCTGAAAAAGTTTGCTTAAGGTGGTATTCTAGTCTAAAAGCATGAATTGTAGGTTAATTTCAGGTGCAATAAAAAAAAAACAATTATATTTTTACCAGCTAATACTTTACCAAATATTTATTAAACATTAAAGAATACAAAAAAAAAAATCAAACGAAAAAATTCAAAATTCAAAAATTTAAATGGTGTTTCAAATTCAAAAATTTAATGGGGTCTCAAAAAAATGGCGCGCCCTGGTGGACACAATTGCAACCCGCCTAGTAATCAAAATAAAAATAAAAAACAAATTGATTCTTAATCCAGACAAATGCTGCTATGGCCCGAAACTCGGAAAAGAAAAAAAATGCAAAATGGCGGCTGTGTGAAATAAAAAGACATTATTTCACCAGTTTTTTAGACTTTTCGAAATTTTTAAAAAATAGTAAAAATCGAAATTTCGCAATAATTCGATTAGTAGGGGCGATATAGTAATGTGTAGAGAAAGTTCACACCAAATTTCAAGCAAATTGGTTCCGTAGAACTTGAGATATTGTGTCAACCGTCTCTAAAAAAGTGGTTTCGAGAAATACGCGTTTAAAGTTTTGCTTTATTTTGATTCTGGCTAGATTTCGTTAAACCGTGCATTAAAATGGTTATAACTTTTAGAATAATGCAAATTTCGAAAAATCCTTTTAAGGAGATATTTTTGAATGATGGTATTAATATTAATATTATATTTATACATTGGAAATACTCGTATAAAGAAAAAAATAAGTTTTTTTTTTCTAGACTAGAATACTGCCTTAATTTCACCCGAAGAAAGGGAAAATCAATCTTACTTCAATCACATTAGTCGACGTCAACAAAAACTTCTGTCTGTTTTTCTTTTCGTTGTTTATCGAATACATTATTATAATGCAGTTGCCAAATTCCGACAGCAACAATTTACTGTGTCGACATGCTCACTAACGCAATGTGCTGTGCATGCCCCTTTTAGCCTAACCTAACCAAAAGCGTTCCTTTTCTTATTTTCGATTTGGGAGGCGGGTAAGAGTACCTACCTACTGTCCCCCCGGGAATCATTCATTAGATAAGCAACACACCTGCCACAGGTCACCCCAAGCAGTTCCCTACGTTTGGTGACTTATAAGGGGTGCCCGGGTTCGCCCGGGTGAGGTCTTGGTGGCGGATGTTTTTGGCCACCTACTGCGTGGCGAGCCCGATCGGGAGAGACAAGTTGAGTGAGACATTTTGACCTCTCGTCACTCCTGAACACATTGACCCTCAGATTCCTACCCACCCCTTATATCATTTTCCTTCCCAGAACTTCCTCCTTCATTTCCTGAAAAAGACACTCTACACAGCATCCCCATAGATGACATAGACCCTAAAAGAATTGTTTTCCTCGAGGCTTCCTGTGTAGAGATAATGCTTTAAAAATTTAAAATCTTTCCACGTTTAGTCGATCCCCACATACGCTTCTAGCGGGTAAGGTTGAGAGATGCACTTACGTTCGTTCCCTTAACCCTCGATGACATTGACGAGTTTACAAGCTACTATCTGGGAAATTCACAATCTGTTGGTAAACTCGCTCAGTGTCATCGTATTACTTGCTAACTAGCAGATTGTGGACAATCTACGAAAAGGTGAAAGGTGGTCAAAGTTAGTCAGAATTAGTTCGCGCGGGAGCTGTAAGTCTCGCTACTGGCTGGCGTGTGGCCCTAGCTGCGAGCTAATTGGTTGACCGAATTGGTTCGCTCGAGAGTCCTTATTTTAGCTGCTACTGTCGCTACTGAGCGAGTAGACAGTTTTGTGTGTCATCATGACAATCTCACTCGCCTATTCACCTGCTTTTAAACTAACCGGCTAGTAGCTTGTAAACTCGCTCAATGTAATCGAGGCTTTACTGAAAAACTCACTCAAAAACTTGCTGTTTTTATTTAATTTTTCACTTAATTTCCAATTCTGTGTTGCTTCTGTTAGACAGTCAAGTAAATACACTTTTACGTAAATACGTTTTTATGGAAATATATTTTCAGTGTATTTTTTATTTTTCCAGGTGTTGCAGTCGGCGTACTCTTATTATGCAGTTCTGAAAGAAATAAAGTAACGGACTTTCACAACACTTATGTTAAAAAAAGTTTCAATATTTTCCACGAATAATATTGATATCCAAGTATTAATTATACACATGTTGTAAGAATGTTTTAGTGGTCAACCTGTTCACTAAGGTACAAGAGCGAGACGGCAGATGCCGTGGTATAGAAAGCATTGTCATTGTAGCACTCACTCTCTCTTAAGCTAGCTCTTAGTTAGTCAACCCGCTTGTTATCTCGTTGTGCAAATACAGATTTATATTCGACTACGCGTGTTATTATTAAAGGGAACATTTCCTCCTAAAGATGTTCCTCCCCAAATAGCTAAAAATGACACATTATTTTTGAAAAAACCTCCCGCGCTACTTTTACCACGTTGTTTGTGTTTTTTGTTGATTTATGATTCTGTTTTTCATTAAATACACATAAATAACTTAATTAAATTTTGCAATTAAGTAATAGTAGGCATTACTAGAATCAGCTCTCTACTATTTGCTGACGGCATCGCGAGATTAACGACAACACAGGAGGGACTACAAGAGTCGATCAATCGATTCAACGAAGAGTGCACGGCGGCGGGAATGAAGATGAGTACCTCAAAAACAGAGGTGATGGTTATAGGAAGGGACCAAACTCAGTGCAACATACTCACTAATGGGACTCAGTTGAAACAGGTGGACAAATTCAAATACCTCGGGGTTGAATTCTCCAGCGATGGACGGCAAGACGGAGAAATTGATCGAAGAATTAGTGCGGCAAGCGGTGTGTTGCGTCCTCTCTGTAGCTCAGTGATAAGGAAAGCCGAGCTCAGTATCAACACAAAGATGGCAGTATTCAAGACGGTATATCGCCCGACGCTCACCTACGGCCACCAGATATAGATGCTAAGCGAACGAACGCGCTCTAGAGTCCAAGCTGCCGAAATGAGGTACTTGAGAGGAGTGGCAGGGGTTACGAAATGGGATCATATAAGAAACTCGACGATCCGAGATGATCTAAACATTGAACCACTGCTACTCTTCATAGAAAAATCGCAACTGAGGTGGCTTGGGCATGTACTAAGAATGCATGATGACCGAATTCCGAGGAAGATACTATGTGCGATTCCAGAGGGTAGACGTCAAGTGGGCCGCCCCAGACACAGCTGGGCGAGACAACTCCAGAAACTGTGTGAGGAGAGGATGGGACTGCCATGGACGGAGGCCGAACAGTCAGCTCAAGACAGGGACGTATGGAGGAGCCTGTCGATGCAATGGGTCCCCGAACCGAATAGAATAAGGGGACGAAGATGATGAATCAAGTACATAAGTAATTGTAATCAATGTTTTTTACGGGAATATGCAATTTGTAGGTTACATATCTCAAGAACTTTTGTCGAATCTTTTCAATGTTGCCGCAATGTTGTTGTTATTTTATACATATATCTATTTATGTAAGGATTCTTAGTCTCCGTTCACATTTTTACCTCTGTATTTTATTTTACGCTTTTGTTGTTACATTTTTTCATTACATTATATTTTTCTTATTTTAATTTTTAAGTATTTACAATAACTGTAATACAAACACGTTATAAAGTAGAATGTTAAAGCCCACCAGGGCGTGTAATAAATAAATTATTTATGTCAAAACAGATGTTATATTGTGATTATTATTATTAAAAGGAAGTAATTTAAGAACCAATAACATTTGCCAAGCTATTGCTATTGTTAAGCAACGTACGTGACGCTGGCTCTTGGATCAACTGAACATAATTGCGCTGGCCCAGAAGTCGAGCCAAATTTCATCACGCCAGAGCTCAAAGTTGGAAATTTGTGTGAATTTGCCAATAGATTTAAGGGGGAGGGTAAGGTTTTAAAGGCGAAAAGAAGGCATATTTTCATAATTTTTTTTTTTTTAGATATGAGTAACGTTGGTTTATTTATTTTATATACATGTTATAGCAAAACATCTGAAGTATCTTTGAAAATATTTTCAATTAAAAATATCAAAAAATAAGTCCGTGAGAGTGAATCTCCGGAGGTTGAAAAAAAAAGTTGTTATGCGGTGAACATCATAACTCGTTACCGAATCATTTGAATCAAAAAAGTTGAAATGCGTTTTAAAGTTGATATGTTTTCCTAGGTAATCAGAGAAAGTTTTTTTTCGTTTTTTTTTATTTTTGGCAGCATTTTGAAGTAGAAAAAGCGATTTTCGCTAAAAAAAATTCGGTAAATTTGATAACATAAAATGAAAAAATGGTAAAAAAAAACTTTCCCTGAATACCTGATTTATGTGTAGTGTACAAAATTTCAAAAGAATCGGTCAAATAGATTTTGAGTTATGTTGTTCACGAACTTCAAAAATTTATTTGCGAGAAAATCGATTTAAAGTTTTTTTATTCTCGAATCGAGCATGAGGGCCGGTCGCTTGAATCGCTGTATCTTCGTTAGTTTTGCTCCGATTTACTTGAAATTTTGACACAATACTCTCGACATGTTGTACATTCAGAAAAAAATTAGTTTTAAAACCTTACCCCTTAATACAAACATACATTTGAAAACATATATAAATACAGGGTGCGGCAGAGGACGGACGGTTTTAAAAAAATCATAAAATAGTTAATTTTTACTCGAAAACAAATGTATTGATGGAATAGGTTCGCAAGGAAATAGCATTTGAGAAAATCACATCAGGCAATGTGGTGGCCGAAATCGTTGATGCAGTGCTGGAGGCGTTCTTGGAAGTTCGCGTAGACTCTCTCCAACATCGCTCTCTCAACTTGGGCGACTTCCACGCGAATTGCGTCCTTCAATTCGTCCAGAGTTCGGGGCTTGTTCTCGTATACTCTAGCCTTGAGGTGTCCCCATAAGAAAAAAATCGACCAAGTTGAGAGAGCGATGTTGGAGAGAGTCTACGCGAACTTCCAAGAACGCCTCCAGCACTGCATCAACGATTTCGGCCACCACATGCCTGATGTGATTTTCCACACTTGACTGTCTCAAATGCTATTTCCTTGCGAACCTGATTCCATCAATAAATTGGTTTTTGAGTAAAAATTAACTATTTTATGATTTTTTTAAAACCGTCCGTCCTCTCTGCCGCACCCTGTATATCGGTCAAAGCTACGCAGCTCGTGATGGATTGGTTTTAAATAAAACGTTTTTTTTATATAAAATCACTCGTACACATATTTTTACTTTCCAATGCCAATGCCACATCAATAACTAAATGAAAATAACTTTTTTACAATGCAAAAAATCTCGTTAAAATGTTAATATAAATAGATACATATTAGATACATTAATCGACTTTCTAAGGGAGCCCTTCGGTTAACATAGTTTCTTTTTTTATTTAAATAACACAAGTATTGCATTAAATATTTTATAATATATTGTAATCTATTACAAATCGTTAAATTTAGAATCTAGGTAGTATGTAAGTAAGTTAGTACTATAACAACAACATAATAGAGAATGAAATTATTTTTCTCTGGGCATATCAATCGAAATATGCGCTTTACTAATAAATAAGAGAGTAGAATCATCAGGACAGTCCAAGGTTCGGTCCAAGTTCGTCGAGGGGTTGGTAGGGGAAGCAAGGGAATATCAAGACAGAGGCAAAGGGGGAGGAAAGTAAAATGCTTGCGGCCGAAGAACGAAGAAGGGGAAGCATGGTTTCGGCAAGATGTTGGCAAGAGGATAGCAAGACGTTGACAAGATATCAAATAATATCAAGATAGCAATAGAATATAAAAATAAAGAAGACGAAATGTTGGCAAAAGGTCAGAAAAGAGGTTGGCAAATGTCAGCAAAGGGTTGGCCAAACGACATCGTGAGGCTATCAAGAAGACAGCGTGAGGTTAGCAATGGAATGTCAAAAGAAAGGCAGAAAGAACTAAATAGGAAGGTGAGTGAGTGGTTGAGTAATCGGCTTGCGCTCGAAGAGGGAATTAAAGGGAGGATGTGTTCGGCTAGAAGACAAAAGAGGTTAGTAGGGGGAAGCAAAAAGATGTTGAAAGTGATAGACACGAGACACAAAGAAAAGTTAGGTGAAAAGAACGGAGGAGACTTGGGTTTGTTGAGAGGTTACACAAACAGCAATAAGCAGTAGGAATACAGCGAAAAAAGGTTAGCGTTGGTCATTTAAAGGGGCCTCATGTCAGTCCTTTCGGCAGTGGTAACAAGCGCAGGAAGTGGCAGATCTGAAAGTGATGTTCCTCTCTCCTTCAAGGCACAAGGTTTGCACGGTCACCTGCAATATTTCAAATAATTACTAAGTAAATACATCAAATGAGGAAACACCACTGTAGAGTAAAAGATTTCCCCCGTAAGTGATCATAAGAGGTTAGGGGCATAAAAAAGGCTTTGACAGAAGCTACAAGCAGTGACAAGATTGTCTATCAAAGGCATAGATGTAGCATTCACATGGGCGGTTTCATTCCTGGGGGGGTGGGGGGGCGAGGGAAAAAGGAGGGAGGGGGCTTAAATTTATTAGAATGGTTTTTTGGAACTCTATTTAGTACTTATTATTTACATCACATTGATGAAAGAAGAGAGGTGCGAATAATATTGTTGTGTTTTCTAGGAAAGTAATGCGATTCTCTTTTTTCTTTGAAATACTGGGGCCGATGTGGGGGGTTTGAACTTCCAACATTTGATTATTTAACCCCCCCCCCCCCCCCCGTCCATTACATACGCCTTGCTGTTGTTAAATGGTAAGTGGTAGGTATATGAAAGATAGACCCTGACATGTTCAGCCTCCATGATGCTGCAGCACTGAGCGAGCGAGGTGACGGGGCGCGGCGCGGAAGGACGCAGCTCCGGGAAGGACACGGAGGGGCAGAATCCTCGACAAGCGTTCGTCGTCACCGAGAACTGCGCGCAATCGGGGATGCTGATCATCCTGCTGTGTCCTAAGAAGCAGCACAAGACAACACATATTGTGGTTATAAGTACACGTCATCTCAATTGTTGAATAGATAGCACAAGTTTTGCTTTATTTTATTTTATTGATTTTTTTATCTGAGAGTGTTTTGAATCCTTGAAATGATTTTTACAAAAAACCGCGTTGTAAAAATGTTATCCTCAGATTTACAAATTTTATTTAAAAAAACTAAAGTCCTCACTATCAAAGGTGTTTTAAATTTTACACAACCGATGACCAACCATATGTGGGGTAAATTGTTGTTAATCAGTTGTGTGAATTTTAAAACATGTTTATTTGTAATTAGTAACGGGGTAAATACCAAGCAAGTGGCAGCCGGGCTTCTCCCAGGCCGTGCGGGGCCCCCCGGGCTGCTCCGCCTCGCTCTCCGCATCCTCCTCCTCGACCTGCCCCGGACCCTCCAGCTGCGCCCCCGCGATCCCCAACACCAGTAGTACCAGCAGCCTCATAGCAGCCCCTTGCCCCCAGCCCCCTTCCCCAAATCACTTGGGCAGGAGGACTTGGCGATGACTGGAGTTCTGATGTCCGCTGAATTAAAAGAAAATATATGCGTATAAAAAAATCTATATACATAAAAATCAAAATATGCTTGGGTATGTATGAGATGTCTATGCGTTGCTAAACTATTCATCCGATTGCGATGAAACTTTGTATGTGAATCTTGTGCGGTATTCACATAAAAAATAAAAAGCCCATAAATAAGGAAATATTTCCGCTTTCCAATAAAATCCTAAAAAATTTAATTTTTCTGAACTTTTCCGAAAACTATAAACTGTTTTTGAAAAGTGAGATAAAATACGTTTTAATATTTTTTTTAATTTGAAATAAACACATAATTTTTAAAATATAATTTTGCATGTCAAAATAAAAGAGTTTTAAAAATAGCTCACCTTACGTTTTTCCTAACAAAAATTACTGATAATGAAAAAAGATAAAAACACATACATTTTATTAGATAATAATCGCCTCACTTTTTGTCGTTCATGTAAAAATAATTAATTAAAAATTGCCAATGCTTACTAATTTTTTTCCAAATTGCGTTCGGAAATTTTCGTTTGATAAAGGTCATTTTACTTTTTTGTGGTTATTTTTTAGATTTGAATATAAAGTGTAGTGTTCTCTGTTTCTAACACCGTTTAGATGATATTTGTTTTTATTTGTATAAAACAAACAGTCTGTTTTCACGTTTCACTTTGCGGTTTGTAATTTTTGAGATATCTCTGTGATATCATATTTCTGCGCAAGAAGATTTATTTATTTATTGAATTTGATACAAACCTGCTGAAATCTTTGTGATGGTGGTAGATCAAGCAATGGAGCTGACTGAAGATGGGCCAGTGGTCTCGTGTGCAGAGATCGACTGAGGATTTGTCCCTCTGCAGGCTGCCTTATACCACCCGCCGCCAGGGGGAGGGACGTTATGTTAATCTGACAACCCCTTTACTGCTTGTCCCGGGCTTTAATTGCACGGTAAAAAATAACCGTTGACGTCAGAAAAATGTCTGCATTCTGATTTCTGATGGTAATGTAATGGGGCAGGAATGGGGTTATGAAGATATATTAGACTGTGAAATGGAAAGACCATTCTCGGCACACTTGTTTAAGTCGAATATTTGCTAAAAATACGATGTTTGGCAAAAGGTGTTAATTGCAATTACTGACCTCTATTTAGTGAAATAACAACTTTTCTATCATGAAACCAATTAATTTATTGCTAAAAAAATAAAATATATTTCTTAGGCAGCAGTCACTTTGTGGTTAGACATTTTATAAAAATAAAACTAATACTTTGTTTATAACCACGAAATTTATTTAACTTATTACGACCGATTGGTTTCGCTTGACACAACAATCATCACAGAGTACAAAAATAAACTATTCAAAAGGTTCATTGCGTGTGCTCATATAAATATATATGTAGAGATAGACAAATCTCACTGTTCCTCCATTCTATGTTTTGTTTTGTGAAATTAATGTCATGCTCTCTCACTGTTCCTCTATTCTGTTATGTTTTGTGAAATTAATGTCATGCTATCTCACTGTTCCTCTATTCTATGTTATGTTTTGTGAAATTAATTTCATGCTATCTCACTGTTCCTCTATTCTATGTTATGTTTTGTGAAATTAATTTCATGCTATCTCACTGTTTATCTATTCTATGTTATGTTTTGTTCCATTATTTATGTATACATTATTTAGTAATTGTTTTATTTCATCAAAATAATCATTACAATTGAGCCCTTGCCCGGGAGAATGTTGTATCTAACAATATTCTTGTTTTGAGAAAAATTGAAAAAACGAAACCAGTTATTTTTCATAACATTTTATATTTAAAATATATAAAACATACAAGAGTTTTAAATGAAAAGTCGTCTAGAAAGGCATTTAAATTAGAGTTTATTACTAGAATTTTCGCTGAATTTGAGGAATAATGTTGTATATAAAAATTTCACACACAACGTTATTCCACAAAACGTTTTTTATACTCTTCGTACCTCACAGAACGCAACACGCTCTTCAACATATATGTACACATATGAGTAATGTATTTGAGCTTAAAAAGCAAAAAAAAACTGTATGAATAAATGAAACCATTTACGTTCTAGATTTTGTCTTGAGATCAATACAACATTATTCCACAAAACGGTTTCAACGGCTAAGAAGAAGGCTTAATAATATTTTTCTAGAAAAATTCTACTTTCCTGCATTCTTCAGCTTCTTGGCTTTGAAGACTTTCTAGTTAAAGCCATAAGACGTTCGTTTTCTCCATTTATTCCCATAAATTTATATTTGCCATTTATCGAATTCGCCGTGAATTCGATAAATGGCATTATACAACATTCTTCCACAAAACAAACTTTAAATGGCTGCCACAGGCCTAAAAGAAATTTTATTACCATAATCCCCATCTTAAAAGATGCATATTAATATGCCCAACATTATTCCATCAATAACTCAACATTGATATTTTTGTTGGATACAACATTATTCCGGGTAAGGACTCAATTAATAATATAAGTTAACATGAAAACGAGGAAATCTTAATAATTGAAGGCTTGAAGGTTTGAAGGCTTTTACGTGTATATGTCGAAGGCCAATCGTAAAATCAGACAGATTGTTATGCACCTCAGGCACATCACGATCTGCCGCCATTTCATGATGCGGCAGATCATGATGTGGCTAGGCGCATCATGGTCTGCCTGATTTTACGATCGGCCTACGACAAAAAATATTATTATAATTAAGTTGTTCAGGAGTATGATAATAAGTGAACACCTATTACATAACATAATAAACAGAATTTTAAAGATATAAGTAAGTATAATACAAGTAGGTATTTGACGGCCTCCGTGGTCGAGGGGTAAGACTCCTGTCTCGCAATCCGAAGGTCGCGGGATCGAATACCGGCGTGCGTAAATAAATTTTATTTGATTGATTTGTTTACTACACAATTAATTCATTTAAAAATAATATATAGCATATTTGAGAATGGTAGATACTCTCATTATTGCCTTGATGTAAGTCACCATTCAGTAGCGAAACGTCGCTTGAAATAGCTTTAGGAGTGTTTGGTGACCAGATCTGAATAGTCAGATACTTCCCCACCTTCCTCTTCCCCATCTCCTTCTCCTCCTAACTACCTTCAGCTTCACAACATACCCCGATTGGGAATGTCATAGTCTCACTGGCTCCAGACGGGAGCAACTGGAACTCTTGTGAGGTATTCATGTTAAAAAAAAAGTAGTGTAGTTTAATTGTTATGTAAAGTTATACAAAGGAGTAATACCGACACAACAATATAAATGAAGGCGTAGGCCTAGATACCAATAAACATGAATACGAGGTCTACAAACATGAATACGAGGTCTACAAACATGAACATGAGGTCTACAAACATGAAGATGATGTTGATAATCAACAAACTTCTTTTTTTTTTTAAAGAAAGACAAACATTCCCGAGTTACCAATAACCCAACAATGTTTGAAAATCTTCTACTGGTAAACCAAAAATGTTTCTTGAGTTGTGATGGAGGACTTAGCCAGCCGAGGAATCGAACACGCGGGTGCCCACCCAACCACTGACCGGTCGCTGACTTGACTCCACTGACGTGAAGGTGACGTCTACAAACATGAAGGTGAGGAAATCAAAAAACGTTAAGATGAGGTCTACAAACTGAAGATAAGGAAATCAGCCAACGTGAAGATGAGGTCTACAAACTGAAGATAAGGAAATCAACCAACGTGAAGGTGAGGAAATCGACAGACGTGAAGATGAGGTCTACAAACTGAAGATAATGAAATCAACAAACGTGAAGGTGAGGAAATCGACAAACGCGAAGTTGAGGTCTACAAACTGAAGATAAGGAAATCAACAAACATGAAGGTGAGGAAATCGATAGACGTGACGATGAGGTCTACAAACTGAAGATAAAGAAATCAACAAACGTGAAGGTGAGGAAATCGACAAAAAGGTGACGTCTACAAACATGAAGGTGAGGAAATCAAAAAACGTTAAGATGAGGTCTACAAACTGAAGATAAGGAAATCAGCCAACGTGAAGATGAGGTCTACAAACTGAAGATAAGGAAATCAACCAACGTGAAGGTGAGGAAATCGACAGACGTGAAGATGAGGTCTACAAACTGAAGATAATGAAATCAACAAACGTGAAGGTGAGGAAATCGACAAACGCGAAGTTGAGGTCTACAAACTGAAGATAAGGAAATCAACAAACATGAAGGTGAGGAAATCGATAGACGTGACGATGAGGTCTACAAACTGAAGATAAAGAAATCAACAAACGTGAAGGTGAGGAAATCGACAAACGTGAAGATGAGGTCTACAAACTGAAGATAAGGAAATCAACAAACGTGAAGGTGAACATTAGCCGGACGCGTACAAATGCTGGTGTCAGGGATCCAATCAGAAGAATATGCGAATCGTTTAATCAAAATCAAAACCGACATTCCGACGGATTCCACGGATTCCGACATATTTTTTGATACATACTGTACTTTCAGTAGAAAATTGAAGGCTGTTTTCCTACAAAGTACAACAAGTTAGACATCATACTTCGTTTATAATTCTAAGTTATTTTCTTTTAGACATACTTCGTTTATGATTTTAAGTACTTTTTTCTTTTAAATTCTGTATAACATTATTTTTTATGTATTTATGTATTTTGTTATTATTTTTTTCTTGTTGTCTTACCATCTCAATTTCTGCAAATATAGTTTTTAAACTTTTGTAGGGATATTGCGCATTTCTCTCATCTTTATTTTTGTAAAATAATATTCTTATGTTTTTCCCTATTTATATGTTAAAATATTTGTACATGTTTTTATCTGCTGTTAATGTCAATTCGTGAGAAATAGTTTGGATGCAGGTGAGTTCTCTAGTTGTCGTCTTGAGAAAATTCTTGTCAATTAACATCTGTATCTGTGTTTTCTCCCTAGTAAATAAAAAAAAATAAAATAAAAAAAAAACCTTCAAAAGTTATAAACAAAAAAAAAATCGACAGACGTGAAGATGAGGTCTACAAACTGAAGATAAGGAAATCAACTAACGTGAAGGTGAGGAAATCGACAAACGTGAAGATGAGGTCTACAAACTGAAGATAAGGAAATCAACCAACGTGAAGGTGAGGAAATCGACAGACGTGAAGATGAGGTCTACAAACTCAAGGTAAGGAAATCAACCAACATGAAGGTGATGAAATCGACAGACGTGAAGATGAGGTCTACAAACTGAAGATAAGGAAATCAACAAACATGAAGGTGAGGAAATCGACACACATGAAGATGAGGTCTACAAACTGAAGATAAGGAAATCAACAAACGTGAAGGTGAGGAAATCGAGAAACGTGAATGTGAGGTCCACACATGAATGTGAGGAAATCATAAAAATGACGAATAAACACCAACAGATTAGATATACAATGTAATGTCTTTAATAGTCATTAATAAAAAAATGTAAAAGGGCAGGAACCAAATGACTTCTTAATTTCTAACCATCTCGCCATTCCCCACAACAGTAGGCAGATAAGATTGAACGCTTCACTGCACACCCCTTGCTTCATTTACATTCATACACCGTCTCATAAATACCTGCTCTTCTAAAATGACGATTCTTGAAAGGACCCCTACTCAAGCATTCGATTCACTTGATTGTAAGTAATTATAAATTACTACTCTATTGCTGGGCGTCCGGAATATCGATTATTTTTAAAAACTTTTTTTAACATATCTATTTGAATTTCACTTCTGTTCATTTCAACGAAGCGGAAACTTAAAAATAGAAATTAACCCACTTACCGATATCCGATCGAGCCGAAACTCGGCAGATAGATTCGTTGTCAACTACGATGCATCCTATCAACTTTTGGTGGCAATCACGCACGCACAAGCCGACATTTACGCATTTTTCAGAAATTCAAAGAAATTAAAGCACTTATTACACGAAATAAATTAATGTCGGTCTTACAAACTCGAAATTTGGCCCGTGTGGTAGCGTGGTTGATTCAGATCACTAGGGAGGAAGGTTCAAATCTCAGTCAAACCAATTTTTTTTTTTTAGTTTTAAAAGACATTTGCAAATAGAGTTGGTAGTGCAGTTGATTGCGATCACAGAGTTGAAAGGTTTGAACCTTGGTTCTGACTGTACCATAGACATTTTTGAAAATAGATTGTTTTACAGTTAAAAAAAAACATTGTTTTTTATGTGTTGATTTTTTTTATATTTTGACCATTCATGACCATGACTAAAATATACCTTCCTTGTGGATCTTCGAATTATTTCATCCACTTTCATGTGACTTTTCTCCTAACTCTCTATTGGTAGGTATCTTACCTACGGTAATAGGATAAAGCAGAACAACGACAAAAAAGAAGACTATTTTTTTTTATTTATTACATTATATTAGATACAATTTAAACAGCAAAAATATCACAGTAATAATATTTCAAAATAACTGTAGGTAAATATTAAAAATGTGTAAAAGTGTTATTATGTCTTGTAGGTCGATATTAGTTCCTAGCTAGGCAGATTGCCCGTTCTAAGGAACCAAATGCCAGTGAAAACGCCAGAAATGTATTGTGTAAAAAAAATGTTGGTTTTTTTCTAAATTAAATATATACTAAGTTTTTACCAATTGTGCCATTAAAAGGTAACCATGTAAAATTTTAAATGACATTATTTAGTAGTTTTTCAGACTCCACCCTACCCAAGCCAATCAACCATTTTGTTATTATTAAATCGATGCAGGACATTTTGCATCTTTTAATATTTAATTCTGGGGGGATTTTATAATAATATAATTTCGGTCCCAGATACGTATATGTCTTTTGATACTTTGCCGTATTGCTCCCTGGGACCACGAGATCCTTTCTAGTGTGACTTCTTGTGATATATTTATGCTCAATTTTATGAAGATTTTCTAGATTTTGTGTACGTGGATAAGTACCAAGTACGTGTACCAAGAAGAGAGAACCATTTGAGAACAGGTTAGGTTTTCTTCAGTGTTCTGTTTTGTGGAACGCATTTCTTGGGCTGCGTATACATTTGCGAACATGACCGAGAGCCAAGCCTCGAATTAATTCGTGACTACCCGTTTATATGCACCCCTGTGTAACTCGGTGTATCACCGTAGATATGTACTCATTTATGTACCTACTTTCGACTAGCACTTTAAAAATAGTTTTTCTCCGCAGTGCCCATTAGCATCTGCAACTGCCTGTCTTTATGCGCGCGTAGGGCATCAATCTGGGGCTCTCTGTACGCGGGCTCCAGCGAGGGGTCTCTGGGGAGCGCCGAGTCCCCCGCCGCGCCCCCCGCGCCTTCCCAGCGCAAAGGTGCCTTAGCCCACGTCCGGTCATAGGGCTTGATCTGGAGGGGCTTGTCAACGTCCTGGACTGAAGTCTTGATGGGGCCCCCGAAGCCGAGGCCTACGAAGTTAAGGATTTCCTTGGACCTCTTGATCAGGGTATGGTCCTTGTTAGAGAAGAAAAACAAACCCGCTCCGAAAACATAACAGAAACTCTGCAGGATTTTGTACACGGAGGTTTTGTACGTGGGATCTGAAATTAAAAAAAAAATATATGAGTGACTAAGTAGATTTTGTATTCTAATTCGGAAGATCACCTATGAGTCGGGAGTGATCAAACAGGTATAGGACAAGGTTCGTAGAAAATACGTTTGAAGGTTAGCTCATCGAGAGGGTAGAGTGGTGAAAGGATAAAAATTCGTGACGTAGCTTGAAGTCCATATTCCACTGGGAGATTTGAATTAATTGTGTTACAAGTGGCATTATTTTACTTCAAGCTTCGTCACGCGTTCGAAATTTTGAAAGCGGCCCAACGAGTTTTTTTTTCGAAAAAAGCCCGTATGAGCTAACTTGTTAAACGCATTTTCTAGGAACCTTGGGATAGGGTGTAATTATTTTTTTTTATTGAAAAAAATTTCAACGGACAGCAAAATGACATTCACGTTATTTACTCCAAATGTGCTCAGGAACCGCTGATTAAAATTCTTCGGGTACGTGCTGTTACACCCTGTATAACAGGCGTTTGGAACTCCAACCAAATATGCTCAGGAACCGCTGATTAAAATTCCTCGGGTACGTGCTGTTACACCCTGTATAACAGGCGTTCGGAACTCCATGCAGTACCTGACTGCTAGGAGTATAGGAGCCTTGATCAACTTGGGAAATTTGTTGAAAGTTTGAGATTCACGTTCCTCGGCAATGAAACGACTTATGTACTAATTCCTCTTTCACTGGTCCGCAAGATGGTTGAAGTTGAATGATCGTTGTTTTGGTCTCCATCTAGATATCTGGTATCTACATACTATGCAAACTGAAAATTCGTCAAAAATCTTAGGTAAGTACTTACTTTATTTTATGTTGCAGAGCTTAGGTTGATTTTTTTTTAAAATTATTTTGCAACAAGAATTTGTAGATAAATTTTCCATGTTATTATTACAGAATAAAACTGACTTGTAGAAATTTACTGGAGTAGGAAATCCAACAACTCAGAACATTTTTGGAGGTCTGATTTTATTTTTCTTTAAAAAATATATTTAAAAAAAATCAATTAAGACAATGTGTGTAATCTGCTCGTAGTATTTTATTAAAGATTTTAGAATGGTTTTGGACATATTTCGGACCATTTAAAGATTATGATATTGTGATTTTTTGACGAAAGGCTTTGGGCTTTAGCTATGTTTAGTGACCAGTTCTGAGAAGCCAGGAACATCCTCTACCTTCCTCTTTTTCTTCAGTACAAACTAATTCATTATTTTTAAAAAAGAAATTACCAATTAAGGCCCCGTATCTGAGCACGAAAACAAGATGGTGAGATATGTAATTGCGAATGTTGGAGAAAGCGCACTAATATTTTAAACGATATAAGTGAAGGGAAAATTGTGAAAATGTTTAATAAAACACGACTCATTTAGAAAAGAGCAAAAATCTCGTGGGGGTTGTCTAAAACAGCGTTCAAAGAAACACTGTGAATTTTTTCATACATATAACTTGTTAAATAATAGACAGGCTTGAAAATAAAAATTTTCGGAGCATACTTTGCGATTTTTTTCTATCGAGGGAATTTCATGTAATTTGCGTTTCTGCGTGGGAATTGTATAGATATTATCTTCAAAAATAACATATTTTTTTAAGAGCTTAAAAACTCCAAATGTTCAAGGGAGATATGCCAAAAATCGGTAGAAATTCGGATAGCGGCGGCTTTAAGGGACCTACCTTAAGTATCGTGATTAATGGTTGATTTTGGGGCTATCACGTTGCGCTTCTTCCTCTTTTATCGGTTTAATACCCAATGACATTCTCATACCCCTTCAATACGACAAAATACTCCAAAAAATGAGCAACTTTGGCCGTGAGAACCTCAAATTATATCTAAAGAATTACCTAATTCACAGAACATGTCGTACTTCCCCCCAACTACGTAGACTGGCAGCGGAAAGAGCTGCTCTCCCGACACGGGGGGCCTGAGCAGGCGTCCCTCCTTGCTGGCCTGTAGGGCTGCCTGTAGGCGGGCCGCGGCCTGCTCCAGCGCCCCCCGCAAGGTCCCGGCTAGCGATAGGTCCACCATTATCAGGACGGATAGCTGGTGGACGCCGTGAGCCTGAAGGGGTATGCTGAGAATATCGGCCGTACTCAGCATGTGTCCGCCCAGCTCCCAAATGTGGCAGATATTCTTATCGCCGAACTGGCCTATTAGGTTCTTTCTGCCAAATGTGTACTCCAGACCTAACGTTTCCTTTGGATTTTCGTTTTTGTCCAAAAATGTGTTCATCAAACTTGTTTTGCCCTTCAAATATAACAAACAAATTATTGCCATTTACAACAAAAGCGGATTCTTGAAATTATATAAAAACAGGGAAGTAGGTAGACCAACCTGCAAATTTCATTTTTTAGTACCTACCTAACTAATCCACAGGCCGCCGCATGCCGCTATACTTTTAATAGCATAGATTTTGAAAAGTAAACTACTTTTAAAACTTAATTACCAAAGGAAACATCGGTTCCCGTCGGGATGGACGGAAAAATATGCATTAATTCGATTTTCATTCAATCAGAGTTAAAAATTCCCATTGCCGCCATTTTTTTTTGTATGGATTTGACATTTGTAAAGTTTCGTTTCAAACTAAATACGCACGAATTACTTAGGTAGTTTAGCTAAATTAAGAACCTAATAACCTATTTTGGGTACGTAAATAGTTGTTTCTTGTAGTAATTTTTGAAATGAGGTGTGATTTCCTTAAAACGCCACGGCTTATGGATTATTTAATCACTTTTTTAATCGACGATATTATTATTTTTTGTTGTAGGTACCTAGGTACCTACCTACTTCAATATTATACTCGTATATTTTTAACACTTTTTTGTTGTGGAACCTAATCAAATATCACCAAAAATAAAATTTGCGACGGTTAAAAAATGTTAAAACTCACGCAGCTTTTCTGTCCAAGTATGAAAATAGATCGTGATGAACTTTCGCCAGAAGCGTCATTGGCCTTCATCCGATTCTCCAGGAGTTTGATGGCGATGTCACGAATAGTCTCTTCCTGTTCTTCCATCGTCACCAGTCAGAACAGATTGAAAATTAAACACTGCTGAACACCCAACAATCAACTGTCATCTTCATCAACTTTTTTCATTATGTTGTCAAAATACGGTTGCCAAGGAAACCACCACGTGATTTTTTTTAAATCATAACAGGGTCATTTTTTCAGTTTTTTCTACTTTGGCTCTTAGAAAAACCAAATTTGTGAACCTGATTTTAAAAGGTAATATATTAGAAGTATCATCATGGAATCATCAGATCAGAAAGATTCAGCTGTTAGTTCCAAGAGGGCGGAAAAAAAGAAAGAAGTGAAACCTTCAGTCCTGAATAAGGTGCAGTACGCCGCGTGGAAGGCCCACACGAAGCTGATTCGAGATGCCACCAGCCGAGTGGACACCAAGGCTCTGCACATGCTACCAGAACTATACATGAAATCTCGAATCTTGGAGAAACAAAATTATGGTGCTCAAAGACAATTATTGGAAAACTTAAAAATATTAATAAAAGTAAACAGGATCAACAGACATGGTGGTTGGACAGATTGCTGGCTTTTACCACAAAACTATCGTTCTCGAGAAAAAATGCTAAAGAAGCGAAGAGAGCATGCCGATAAAATAATGTTAGAAAATAAGAACTTCTACCATCGCCTCACACATACCGATGCGCAAGCTTGCCACGCTGATCAGTTGAGCGCCGAGTGGAGACAGACTCTCAACTCCATCAAACTCATGGGCAAGTTTCCTTTCTGCTTAGAATCCTTTAAACCTATAGATAAAGGCATCGTAGACCCGCGCTTCATAGATATCGGTGCACGCAAGAAATATTGGATGGAGTTTAACGCAGATGGAGGAATCCACCTGGGGAATATAGTCATAGAACTCTTTGACAAAGTTTGTCCTCTGACTTGCCAAATATTCAGGAAAATTGTGAAGGGTACGACCCAGGGAGAAGCATACTCAGGAACCAAAGTATTCATGATAGTCCCAGATATGTTCTGCTGCGTCGGGGATGTGACCAAGGATAATGGATTCGGGGGAAGTAAGATGGATGAAGACCTATTGAAGCCGGAGAATTTCATTCTGAATCACACCGTTCCGGGAGTAATGTCCATGGAAGTTCACAATAACCAAATAAGTGGAATATTCAACATCATATTTAGGGCCATGCCATTTCTGGATGGTAAGGCCGTGGTGTTCGGGAGAATAGTGGGTGGGAGTTCGTCCATCCTGGAGTGCCTCAGCGGGATGGGGTCTCCGCTGGGTATGACCAGGGGAAACCCCATTGTCAGTTGCGCCGGCTGGATCTCTAAGCGTGGCAAGAGACGTGCAGGGCGCATGAACGCTGCGGGGGGCTCTTAACGTATTCCCTCATATTATTTGCAAGTGTCTTCCTTTCAAACCAATGACTTCAAAATAGACTAATATTTGGTAGTATCATGGGAATATTATCAAACTTATAATATACAAATCAACAAAGACGAGTTTGATCAATATATTAATATTTCTTGTGATCATACCAACAACTGAAGATATTTATAATGATTAACCCCTTGAAACATCACTTGCCCTCCTTTGGAACTAAAGTGAAATTTAATGGCAATAAATTTTTGTTTTCAAACACGCTCCCACAACTATAAAATAATTAATTGACAAGCACCTTTGTACTTTTCGAAGTTAGATTTTTAGTCACACTGAGCCAGACTACCATTCCAGTACCCCCACTCATGGTGATCGGTGCGCAAAATCAAAATATTAGCTATCTTTCTTTAGTTGCAACGGTCTTATTGTTAGTTTAAAAAATAATCATCATCATAATAAAAATAGTTTAACCCTAGATCACTAACTTATTTTTCGACGCTTATCACAAACCTTCGTCGTTTACGACTCGTTTCGACTATGGTACTTAATAAAAGGGGTTTAAAGGTTTTATTAAAACAAAATATGTACACATTTCGTTTTATTATTAATGAACAGTGTTTATTTATATTATTTCTTATATTTAGATTAACAAAAATATCAAATTTGTTAATCAACACGCCTTATGAATGAGAACATAGTTTTCATGCAAAATCAACAATTGTAACATTTTCAAAATTGGTATTTGAATTAGTTATAACTAACCTTTGAAAAAAAAACAATTTAAATATCAAAAACAAAGACTTGAAAATTTTGGTGAAAATCTATCGACTAATACACATTTGGTGAAAATCTAGCAAAAATAAAAAGTCACGTTATCACTAACCTTCGTCGATGCGACAAGCCATGGTTGCTGAATTGGCGCTCGTGGGCTCCCCACACCTTACGTTCTACCGTCTGTCACAGAGACAACGGGCCGACTGAGATTAGCCAGAGTATTAAAGAATTACAGTCACGCGCGCAAAAGTTATCAGGTTTTTTTTAGTCATGCTTTGTCGATTCGACGAAGGTTTGTGATCTAGGGTTAATTAATTTGGAGGGTTAATGTGACTTATTCATCAAATTGCACATCCAGACCTTGTTCTGCTTGGCAAAGAATACGAAATTAAAATACAAATGGTCAATTGCTAATTTATTTGAATCCCTCATTCCTTTTTGTGCAGAAGATTTTGTACTGTGCAGTGAATCTTCCACTAATTTTAAGAAACTTAGGCCCTCCGTTCATGGAGATACTTACAAACTACGTGATCGTGACACAACCACAAGTACCCTGCAGATATATACTTTTTAATGCTGGTTTCCATACATGGCGCTACCCCAAATATACTGAACTTGATCATTTTTCACGTGTAGCCGTGGAGTTAACACAATGTCAAGCGATATCAAATGACTTTTATTTCCAACATCAATCCATGCCTTCCCCACTAAATCCTTTCTTACGTATTCTGGGAAAGTAAAGTTATATAAACATGCATTTTTTCCACTTCCAGAACAAATCTAACATTACTTTCATGTTCCGACGCCAT
Source organism: Glyphotaelius pellucidus (assembly GCA_936435175.1). Lineage (NCBI taxonomy): Eukaryota > Metazoa > Arthropoda > Insecta > Trichoptera > Limnephilidae > Glyphotaelius > Glyphotaelius pellucidus. Next base: position 11,392,231 of record OW386538.1, on the reverse strand, counting down.
TTCTGTCAAACATCAAACATAAAGTAGCAGACACGAATGATGCGACGCATAGCGAGCGATCAGCACCGTCAGTAGCGTGAAACTGATCTCAAACCGACAGCTGCCGCATAGTGCCGTGTACGAACACTAGCAAAATCGTACGGGGGATACTCTCGAGCGGCGCGCATGCTACGCACATGAGGGTCGAGTAGTTTGTAAATAGCGTCATGTACGGAGGCACTTAGTGTTTCTTTAAAAAGAAAATGATAACTCCCAAGTTACAAAAATAATGTAACAATATTTGAAAATCTCCTGCTTGCATTGTTGTAAGTGGGAAATATTGCTTGTGTAACGATGGAGGATTTAGTTAGCAAAGAGATTGAACCCATGACGTGGTGGCAATCAGGTGTATTGTGTTCTACGTTTGAAAAATCTGATAGGCTAAGAGGAAGACTTGTCTTAAACTTAAATGTGGTTGGTAACATTCTTACTAATAGTGGACAATGACTGATAAAATTGACAGATTGTCTTAACGTAACAATAACTTAATAAATCTTGGTAAATGAAAGCGAAAACTGAACATATTTATATAATTTGGACATCCTAAAAATCTTTTATTTAAATTTAAAGAAAATATGTTATAAAAATTATACATGTGTACTAGCGATTCAGCTGAAGCGAAATTGAAATTCCAAAGAAAAGGATAGTTGCCTATGACAGGAAAAAATTAGTCGAAGACAATACTGTTAATTCTAAAATTTGAAAATATGAGATTGACAATTATGACGTTTGATGAAAGGTGGCAATGGCTGAATTGGTAAAAGCGCACGTCCCGGTTAGACGAGAGGTTCCGGGTTCGAGTCCCAGTAGCGACCATTATCTTCTTCTATTTTCTGTCTTGTTCTCTTTCATATTTTTGTTTAGTTTATTAATGTTATCTTCATCTTCAATGATAAATAACATAATATTCAGTTCCATGACAGTTGATCCCCCGACAATCAGTCCCCCGGCGTACTTATATACAATGTGCAGTCGCTTTAGGGAAAACACGTTATACCGAAAGCAGAGAGGATGTACCGCCGAATAAAAAAGAATAAAAGATATTTTCATTCAAATGCATCAAGGAAAAATCTCCCTTCTATATACTGTGCGTATTACAGCGCATAAGTACAAAAATTCGACAACGTGTATAAATTCTTTTGATATTCATACCAACTTATTGTTAAGGATATTTTAAAAGTTGAACTGAATATCTTTTACGTTTGAAATTGGTAAGTAAAATTATAATTTTATAGTAAATATCATTTTAGGGGATCAATTGTCGAGTCACCGTAATATTCATCGTGCTGTCTCCCTCACAGCAATGACCCAAGCTGTCTTCAGCAAGCGAGAGCATTTTAACTATATAACGTAATGTCATCTCGTTTATTGCATAGTGCATAAAGAGACGAGATATCAGCGGGATATTTAATAAATCAAATGTGTGAGAAAGGAAGCTTCCATTTGGGATGTTAGACGTCGCTACCACTGGCCGCTATCTCGCAGTACATTCTCAAATAAATTAGAATAAGACCGGTGACCCGACAGTTTTGCCGACAGCTGGCCCCCCGAAATGATATTTAGTATAAAATTATAATTTTTTGTGCATTACATATTTACCAATTTCAAACATAATCGACTTTGAAGTTGGTATGAATATCAAAAGAATGTACGAGTAAGCAGAATATGCAGTGTTGATTTTTTGCACTGACATACACAGTATATAGACAAGCAGATTTTTCCTTGATGCATTTGAATGAAAATATGTTTTATACTTAGTTATTCAGCGGTACATCCTCTCTGCACATCCCTCCGGGGGTCACGTAGTTATATTTAGTGTAATTAGGTATACCGTATTTTCCCTGAACCGACTGCATATTATACAGGACAGGACGTACCTGAGGGATTTTAACCAGCAATTCCTGGGCATATTTGGAGTAAAAAACGTAGTTGTCATTTTGGTGTATGAAGATATTTTTTTTCTATTAAAAACAAAAAATATGTTTTTCAATTATACCGCGCTACTGTTTTCATCGCTATGCGGGATGCATCCTGTTGTGATGTTTTTGAGCGATATATGCGGTTTTGTGTGGTAATAATGCTATTGGAAAGAGACGCAACGCTTATCAAGTCTACGCAGGGTTATAAACGCGCTTACTATTTTAACTAGTCAGTTGCGGCGTGTGATGAAAAAAATACTTTTAATGTTTTTAATAGAAAAAAAATGTCATCGGACAGCAAAATGACGTATACATTATTTACTCCAAATATGCTCAGGAATAGGCTGGTTAAAATCCCTCGGGTATACAGGGTATAAATCCCTGTATACAGGGTGTTGAGGGACGTACTTGACTTACTTTAATCAGTGATTCCTAACATTACTAAGAGTAAAAAATGTAAATGAAATTTTGGTCTCCGGTGACATTTTTGATTTATTTTTTTTCTACAAAAACATAAAATAGTAGGTGTTGGGCAGTTGGGGGCGGGGTGAGGGGTTGGTCGATCACTCGGCCTCGTGACCAGTGATGATATGTGGGAGAAAAATTTTGAAAAAAAGAAAAAAAATTTGAAAAGAAGAAAATTTTAAAAGACATCAAAAAATTCACCGGAGATCAAAATTTAATCTACATTTTTCAACTCCAAATAATGTCAGGAATCTCTGCTTAAAGTAAGTCAAGTATGTCCCTTAGCATCCTGTGGGGTAGCCAGGGGCCAATTGTCGGCGGATCAATTGTCATGGAACATGATAAGACAATAAGACGAAAGGCTATTCCCTAAAATTTGTGATAAGAGATCTTTCTCCCGCGAGAAGTGCTGTCAGATTTGTGTGATTTTCTACAGCTGTTAAATGAATAAATAATCATGCATACTTGCAGGAATTTGTGTTTAAAACAACCCAAACTAAAATACGTAACAGCTCACAGCTGAAATTTTGACATCGGCCGATAAAAAAACCAAATAACAGCCGTAGAAAATCACACAAATCTGACAGCACTTCTCGCGGGAGAACGATCTCTTATCACAAATTTTAGGGAATAGCCTTTCAGTTATTTGGATTTGTATAATATTTCATAATATTATTACGATTTATTGTCATCTCATAATTTTGGGGGGGTCATTGACTCATTGACCCAAGGGATGAGCCGCAGCCTATGTACATTATTATATGGAGGCCTGAAAAAACAAGTAGACCAGGTCACAAAAAACACTTCAGAGTTAATCCACTTCAAAGCTTTTGATTGTCGTTAATTTATATTTATATCTATTTGTAAAAAGATTAATAATTTATTTTTGTTACATTTTAAACTAACTAATGGATTAGTTTTGGAAGATAACGATGATTTCTATAAAAATATTATTTTAGAGAATACAACAAGACCTGAAGTTGTTTTTTGAAGGAATGTTTCTTTTTTTTAATAAAATTATAAATAAAATCGAATTAAGTTTAAATAAAAAAAAAAAACGCTAAATAACAACCTTCCAAATCACAGTGATGAACCGAATATACATTGTTTCTTTTTGCTCAAAAGAATTTAATTTGTTATTTAAAAGAACCGGTTTGTTTTACCCTTTTTATATTAGTTCCACACAGGAGGCCCTGAGGAAAATAATTCCCCTCAGGGCCTATGTCGTCTTTGTGTGGATGCTATGTGGAGGGTCTTTTTAGGAAAGGAAGGAGAGGAAGTTCTGGGAAGGAAAAGGGTATGAGGGGTGGGTAGAAATCTAGGTGTCAGTGTATCCAGGAATGACGGACGTATGAACCCGACCCTCCCTCTGTGGTGAAAGGCGATGTTCCAAGAGAGTACAGCTGGAGAAGTCAAAGGGACTCCCTCAACCATTCTCCACCGATCCGGCCTGCTATGCAGCTGGCGGTTAGACACATCCGCCGTCAAGATGCAGACAAACCTCACCCCGTGAACTCGGGCACCCCTGCTAAGTCACCAAACGTAGCGAACCACTTGGGGTGACCTATGGCAGAGCGTTGGTTATCCAATAAATGGTTCTCGGGGCAGCGGTACCCGTACATGCCTCCCAAATTTAAATCTGTACTTCTTCAGGTTCAGTTGCATAGTAAAACTCATCTTTGTTACAAGTAGAGATAATGATATTCTCACTAGGATCTTCCGTGTTGAGGATTTCAATGACATATTAATATTTGATTATAGAAATAATACGAATAATCAATATCCATACTAATATTATAAATACGAAACTGCTGGAGTTTGTTTATGACCTTTTCACGCATAACACAATATAAAGACTTTGATAATTCTTTCACCAATATAAAGCTAAATTATATGCGCAGACTACAGGTTGTATATGATGGTAAGCTCTGGCGTTATGAAATTATAAATATTAATGTATTATATTTGTTATACGTTTTCTGTCGCTAACAAAAGCGAGTTTTTGCTAACGTCAGAAAAAAATCTTTTCTATGGAAACAATGTTGATATATTTTCGGGCTCTATGCTGGTAGGTACTCAGTCTACTGGTCAGCTACTACTGCGGAAAATTCAAATATTAGAATTAGTTTTTTTTTTTGGACAAGCTTGGAATAAATGTCAGATGAGAGTTCCTATATTAAAAATATAATTCGTAACGATTATAAAGACTGAATGATAAATAGAGTATTTTTTTATTATATTAACGAACTTCCAAATATTTAAATAAAAATAAAAAGCCGAAATGTTTGTAAGCGCATAAATTCCGAACGAATGAACAAAATTGGATAAGAAATTCTTTTTTTCTTTGAGCTATAGCATTGTGAAATTTAGGTGGTAGGCGAGATGTTTGAAAACTGAATGTAAGGGAATGAATATATGGAATGCGGGAGGGGATGGGGGTGGGGTGGGGGGGGAGATAATTGATAAGTGCAAGCGCTACAGTAATTTCCCGTAATACCATGCGAGCGAAGCCGCGGGGAAAAGCTAGTATATTATAAAAGAAAGTTAAAAAAATGTGTGGCTCGCAAAAACTCAGAAACGAATCCTGGTACGATCAAGGGAGTTATATGGTGTGGTAGATCTCTACCCCACCTCCAGGACGACGGTTCCCGTTTTTATCTAAAGGGCTCGCTTTTGAAGATATAAGGGCTGGAAGTTTCGCCCTCTTGAAATTTCTAGAACAATCTTCCGGAAAATTCTAGAAGGTTCCATAAGAACTCTAGAAAGTTCTGGAAAGAGTGGCGGAGTACGTCGTGAAACGCACCGGAATAGGAAATCGGAAACATCATTGTAGAACATTCCAGAACACTCTCGAATGCTGTCCTGAGCGAAGCCGGGTAACCCAGCTAGTTATAAATATATTATGCAGTGTTTTTTTTTTAGAAATAATTATAAAATAAATTAGATAGTGCAGTAAGGTGGTTTCGGTTTCAGTATATTTTCTATTTCTGAATAGATTACAAGTAGACCAAAAGCCAAAAAGGTTCATGGTCTGCTTCTATTATGAAATAAACAACAAATGCAGTTGGTCTTATTATTTTTTCACAAATACAACAAAATAAAATTTATTTAGGATACGGTTTATTTTTTTCCCACAAAAGCAGACGGTTATAATAAACCTTTTGGCGTATCTAAATCGTTTTGTATAAAAATGGATATGGTCTTCTTGTATTTTCAGGCTTCAGTATAAATGCTTTCAGAGTCAATCTTTCAAGTTATTTTCTCTTGAAACAATGGGTTTGATAGTTATGTTATAAGCTTAGAATGTTGTATACACATAGTGCAAATATATTATAATAATGAATGAAATATTGTGTAAAGTCTATAATGAAAGAAGTGAAAATGAATCCAAGTGTCAGTCTTCATCAGTGTCAGCCACCACATCTCTGGAGACAATGATTTTCGTTGCATTCACATAATGACATGGAAGACACTACAGAGAAGTAAAAGTCTCGTTCAGTGTATATTGTTTATTCATTAAAAATATAGTGTCTGGAAGTTCTATTACACCTAAATATAATCACTTCAGCCATATCTCATCCATGAAGTGAAGAGTCAGCTCTTCCTCGGGTAATACACGCAACGTCAGCATGGTCTGCAGGTAAAATGTTAGCTCCGAAGTCACCACGCCATGCTGTGGACCTCCGTTGCCAACAATGTTCAGGCGAACCAGGTTCTCCCGCAGCTTTTCCTTGAAATTGTGATGAACAGTGACATAGACGGCCTGCAGCTGCGTGGGTGGCAGCACCCCGGCCAGGGCTTCGTGCAGTTTGAGGAGCTGGCGGCTGATGTGGCGGAAGGGCTGTGAGGGCACCGGGGGACGCGCCTCCCAGCTCGCTAATTGCGCCCCCAACAAGCCACCGGCCAGCGCCGCCAGCTTGCTCTCAATCTCCGCCACATGACTGCGCAGATCCTTCTCTAGAGCCAGATAAGCAGCTGACAGAGTAGGAAAGTGATGTCGCACCGGAATCAACAATCTCAACAGTAATTGCAAAGCCCTCGAGGCCAGTCCTAGGTTTGTGGCCGTAATGGTTTTCAGCCCGGCGCTCTGCAAGGCCCCCGCTCCAAGCACTAGCTGGCAACTGCGTGAGTTAAAGAGGCGCAATAGCTCAGCTAGCGCACTCCCGGCCACTGGAGCCCCCGCCCCGGTGTCTTCCCCGGCTCGACAGTACTCCCCCACCATGCGCATAGCCATTAGGGCTACTCCCACAACGCTGTAGGGCTCCTTGTCCATGATGAGGAATGAGGCAGGAGGCTTCTCACTGTCACCATCGCGCGATTCCGTTTTACCAAATGCTCCAACTTGACATATGTGATCCGCCATGGCTTGAAATTCAGCCGGAACCTCAGCTTTTTTCCATCTTTCATTGTCTAAGAGTAAAGTCAGTTTGTTTCTTCTTTCGTTATGAAACCTTTGAATATATCTAATAATTCTATTTTTAAATGCATTTCTGAGAATGGAGCAAGGTCTGCCAGATATTTCTTCACACTCGGCGGTGAAGTCTTCCACATTAGTGGAGAGTTCCGCAAACTTTTCTCCGTCTGAGGAGCTTTCCTTTTCTCCATTGTTTAATAAACCCGCACATTTTTCTAAACAATAGTCACAAATTGAATTGACTAAATCACCGAGTTTGGTCTCAATGTTTTTTTGATCTTCTTCACTGAAGAAGTCTTCTCCGTCAGCGAGGGCCACATCGGGGGCCAGGGAAGCTCGTACAACGAGACTCCGCAACGCTAGAACTCTGTGCAGGAGTGGGAGCAGGCGGCGCGTGGTGCCCCCCAACAGTCCCGCGCCTCCACGCCAGCCCCCACTCTCCCCCTGCCCGCGCACCCACACTTCCCCTTCTTGCCCCGAGGCTTCCTCTATCATCACCTGCTTTACGGTGGCCTGGATGGTGGTGATGGCTTCCTCTTTGTATATATCGAGAAACTCCAATCGCTTCCGTCTCAGGAGCCCCGAGATGACTGACATAAACTTGTCTTCGTCCAGAGGACGGGATTCTTCCTCAGTGGGGCGGTTAAGGTCGGCTGTAACAAACCTACGAAATTCCGTAGTTAACATTTTATCTATGAGTCTCTCCATTTCACTAAGCTGAGAGGAGAGGTGGCGGAAAGCGTGTACCCCCGAGAGTTCTCTGGAGAGAATGGACTGAGTTGTACCAATCAGATCTAGAGCTGTCACATAGTCAGCGGTGCTCAACAGTAATTGTATCATCGGTTGAGTTTGGTGGACGGTTGACATCAATTTTAGTTTTTCATGAACCCTGGAAGAGTTATTTTTAAAAGTAGCGAGCTTTATAAGCTTCAAAGGAGAATCGGCCAAACCCGACTTGGCGCTTCCGATGTTTCCTCGAAGGGACTTGACTACACTAATGGCCGAACTCATCTGCTCCATGATGGTGTCGTGCGATAGCATGGCGTGGAAGAAAGCATCAGACTTCTGGGAGACTTGGCGGGCTATCTGAACCTCCACAATGTCCAGTAGATGGCTCAGACGCTCCTGAAGGGCTCGGCAAGGAGTGCGGCTGTCCTGAGACCAGTCCCCTAATCCCTCAAACACTGTATCGAAGGTGGTGGCATCCTTTAGGGGCAGATTGGGCTCAAAGAAGAGTGCCGGAATCTCACTCAAATCGTACTCAGCTGACAGAGTGCGGCCGAGTCGCTGTGCTTCGCCGTCTGCTTTGCACTGGCTCACAATGCGGCTATGCTTACGGTACTTCTTTCCCAGTTTCCTCATGTAGTGGTCTAGGTGAGCGTGTGTGATTTCCGGAAGATGGGGACTGCTGCGGATATCTGCCCTTTCTACAAAGCTGTCGCCCCATGTCTCAGTGAAAAAGGTGGTTTTTTTGGGGCGGCCAGGGTCATTGAGCACCGCTGGCAGGTTCTGCGAAGCCGAGTACACGCTCCAGGCAACCGCGGGGGCCGCGGGGCGGAGCACATGGTGGCGCCGCACATGCTGCTCGTAGTCCCCGTCACTCACTCTGTCCAGCGGCAGCGAGGCGCACACCCCGTTGTACCCGTAGCGGCACACGCTGGACCCGCCTTCCTGGGAGCAGTGCCGCTCGCGGAGGTGTCTGGAACGAGAGAATACTTAGTTAGGGTGGGTGTCTCCGAAAGAGGGTGACAGGGAAACGGAGGGAGTGGAGGGGGTTTACCTTTCGAAATCCTGAGCCGCCTTAAAGTGTTGAAGAGGGCAGTAGTGGCAGGACTCCCAGGCCCTGGTGTCGCTCTGGGGTTTAATCGCATTTGCCATGACATTGTAAGAAGTGAGCGGCTCTAATTACAAATCATGCACCGTGATTCAGAACATACGTGAGATTCGCACACATAGGTTAGTAACTCATAAAATAATTTAAACTAATAAACATTTTTTATAACAAAAAACCCTTAAAATGCGGAGATAATTATCAAAACTAAGTTACAAATTAAAACATTACGAAAAATCCACAATTCACAAGTCAGTGACAAAAATTAAATGACGTTTAACAAACTAAGTATTGCCAGTATACAAAAATATATTACCTCTCCGAAAGTATTCACAATCGGAAGCAAAAAAAAAATGCTTTGATCTAAAAAATAAATTATAAATGGATTATATACGATATCCCCAAGAAATCAGAAGTTTTGAATTAAAAATAAAGATTTTTTTAATCAATTAAGAAAATATTAGCGAAACTCAATCGACAATCTGAAACAGAAAAATCTAAAAAGATACGGTCACATCTGGGACTCAGGACTTGTAACTATCCGATTTGGTCATATTTAACCTGTCATTCTTCGATCAAAAACTACCAATATTATTTTCATTTTCTTAACGCGTATTTTTATTGGCTGCCATCTTTATGTATGATTGCAAAATTCGACCAAAACTAAATGCTATCTAAATACTGTCTTGGATAAATTAATCCATTTTTGAATGAATGAATTTTTATTTTTAACATAAAGAATAAAACCTCAAACTGTAATATTTTATTAATGAAGACAATATTAGCGAAACTCAATCGAATATCTGAAACAGAAGCATAAAAATCAAACAGATTGATAGAGTACTGACTCGGCAAGTTTTGGGTTCGAGTCCCAGATGTGACCGAATCTTTTTCTGATTGAGTTTCGCTAATATTGTCTTCATTTAAAAAAACTTTTATTTTTTATTTAGAACTTACATTAAAAAAAATTCTGGTTTTTTGGGGATATCGCATATAATCACTATAAAGTAAAAATTGTATTTATTATTTTTCTAGCGTCCTCAATCCCCACCCGGAGCTAAAGCAACATTATCCATAGTCGACGCAGCTGACTGCTACTAGGCTAAAAAAATCTAGTTTAGTCTAAAACAGATTCGTGTTTCGTATGGCAGCTCTTGCTTTTATACGTCACATTTTCTCTTCGGGCGGTTCTGTTTCGCGTAATGTCATTTTGTTATCACTTAACAATCTGTTATATTGAGTGATATTGTGTACAGTGTTATGGTGGTGTCATTCTTCGATAACTGATGTCATTCCTGTAATATTTTGGCCCAAAGGTATGTTATATTTTTGCTACAAATGTTATCTGGAAGACGGTATCATCTGATGACCTCGCGTGTCTACCGAGAATATGCGGGACAGAAATATTATATTATTTATATTTTGAACAGTTCTCTCTCTTTGTAATCATTTTTTTCTTCTTTTCAATGTATGTTATTTTTTAAATCTCAACAATTTATTCGAATTGTTTATTTATGTACTTTTAAAGTGTTGAAACTGACATTATGAAATGATCTTATTATAATCACAGGTAAATGTGAAAGTGAGCGTATTATTTCCCTTACGCGGATCTCAATTCTTGTAAAATTAAAATACCCGCTCCATCAACACATCTAAGTCGAAAGTTGTTACCAGGTTGGTTTTGTTTAATGGGGAAAGTGTAATTCATGAAAGTAAAGAAATATTTATAATAGACGGTTGTTGTCTGTAGGACCCTGTGTGGGTCTGCAGCGCCCCCCGGGTTGGATTCCTGGCCCCATATTGGGTGACCTTTGTGTAGGCATGCTGTTGTCATTGGGCGCAGCCTGAGCAAGAGCCAGCCTACAGATTTAGAGATGCATACACACAGCAAGCTGCAAAATTTATTAAGAAATAATTATAATTATTTAGCGAAGGTATTTGGGATTCCATGGAGGTTGCTATTAATACTACCCACGTTGGAGAATTACCTCATTTCATGAACTTCCTGTCGATTTAAGCTGTTACTTTATTACATGGGCAATCACTAGTAACCAGAAATGTTCATCTTTGATGTTGTAACATTATTATGTGTTCATTAAATCTTTCTGCTAGTATTGATGTACAATATTTTTTTTATTTATTTAGTCAAATATTACACATTTATATACATTATTTATGAGATGTTTTGACTGTCCAACTAGGATGATTCCCGTTTTAGGACAGTCAAATTAGGATTAGTGTGAATATATGGAACATGATTATACACAAGATTCTCTTTTAAATTGCCCACATTTAAAAAATACTTACATCAATGATCTGTTAAGAATGCTAAGTAAACTACTTACTAGAATTAAAATTAAATTTGATAGTTTTATTATCAAGTTCTGCAAGTATTTTAGTTACATTTGTTTTGGTTTTCAAGACCATTTTCAAACTGTGGCTAAATCCACTGTTAGGTGACTTATTTATTAGTTTTTAAATGTTAATTTTAGAAGGTGTCTACATCGATTTATTACCAGTTAAACCAATTTGCTGATACACACTAATTGAGAATGTATTATGTAGGGTTCGGAATTTGGTTTAACCGTTAATAAATCAATGTAGACACCTTCGAAAATTAACATTTAAAATCCTATAAATAAGTCATCTGACAGTGGATTTAGCCACAGTTTGAAAATGGACTTGAAAACCGAAACAGCTGTAACTAAAATACATACTAAAATACTTGCAGAACTTGATAATAAAACTATAAAATTTAATTTTAATTAAATATGTATAAAAAAAATAAATTAAATGGAGTTCTACGAATTAAACACAAAAACAATTGATACTAATTAATAGAATACCACCAGTAACACTCCACCTAAGTTAAGAATTTTTTAAATATGTAGAGTTAATTAATAGTCAATAATTTTTCATAAAATCAGAAATTACTTAACGGCAAACGGTTAAACAAAAATATATGTGTATATCGATGGTCCCGAAAACAATATTTCGATGACCAATTTTGTAATTTTGCAGTAGCGCTGTTTAAAGTTTAATTTCTACATTTTTACTCTTTTTGAGATCAAGAAATATAGGTACTTAGTGTTGTTTTGATATTTTGCATTTCATTCAAAATTCGGAAAATACAGACTTTTAAACCATTAAAAGGAAATTAAAACAAGCTAATAAAACGATTTTCAATTTTTACCAGATCTAACATTGTTCTTCAGGACCGTACATACTTATATGTATTTCCGAAGAACAATATGCATATGTAAGTATTTATAAATTGCATTGAAAAGTGTCCAATAAATTCACATTGTACTCTTTCTGAATGCCTTCTAAGTGAGCAATAAATTTGTGTATTTATTGTTATTATGTACACAAGGTTGTTATTTATATGACAATGAGCCACTATTTGCAGGTATTTTCCTGTTTGTCTAAGGTTTTCTAAGAAACTCTAGAATTATGAAAGTGAACGGAAAAATTAGACCGTTAACACAAATTGTTCATGAATTATTTATAACCTTATAATTACTTCAGCGTCTTTGTAGATTTCTTATTAAAATCTACATTTTTGTTAACTATCTTGTTCTCTCCCATTACCATCAGTGTAAACGACCGGTTAGTGATTGAGTGAACAATCGCTTTGGGTTCCCAACCAGTTATCGTGGGTTCATTTCCTCTGCTGGCTAAGTCCTACATCATTGCACAAGTAACCTTTTCCACCTATAATAATGGTAGTGGGAGTTTTTCAAATGTTGTCAGGTTATTGATAACCCGGGAATATTGGTCTTAAAAAATATCTCTACTATAAATTAAAGTCCTCCGCCATGACTGTCTATCTGTTTGCGATAAACTCAAAAACTACTGAACGGAATTTCATGGGGTTTTCACCAATAGAGTGATGCATGAGGAAGGTTTAGGTATATAATTTGTCAAGGTTTTGTGTAAATTGGTTGAAATGTATAATATATACAGGAGAATGTCTGTATGTGGTGGACAACCGGGCTGGCAAGCGGGCGGTGTGGATTTAATTTGTGTGCAAATTAATAGATGGCGGTGTGAGTTAATTTATCGAAAATTATAAAGGTTGGGTAACCATCCAGTAGATGGCGTTGTGTTTCGTTAGCCACAGCAATGCGTGGCCTGGTCAGCTAGTAAAACAATATTTTATATAAACAAATTTATATTGAAACGAGCGACACTAGGAAGAGACAAACACATACATCTATAATATGATTTAGCCTGCGAGAGAATGAAATAGACTAATCGGTGTCCTCTTTGTGCGGTGCTTCGTAACCTATCGGCCTCCTCTTTGTGCGGTGCTTCGTAGAATAAAACGTAAAATACTTCTTATACTTGGTAACAATATTATAATAAATAAACCCTACAATTATCTTTCTCCTGATACTCTGCATTCGTCTCATTCTCTCGAAATTTAGTTTTCTGAAGGTTTCACTTCCACCGCCTGTGAACTGCACACATGATTTTATTATAAACACATAACATTCTTATGCGGTAAGTTAACATATTAATTAACTGTACACAAATTGCTGATATCTTAAATTGACTCGTGCAAATAACGTTCACAATTCAAAATAGAACTGAACTAGAACTTAGTGAATGTAAACGAGGAAAAATGCAATAACAATAATATTTATTCAAAACCGTTTGGTTAGGGAAACAGTTAGCCGGGTAATACATTTTGTCTTAGACTACTAGAGATACTCAAGGACAAATTCTCGGAACAATCTGTGGAGGAATGGGGGCCTCATGTTTATTTTCATGAGCAATATGCATTGATGTCTAATTACGTGTTATACAAGTCTCTTTAAGCACTACACCAGAGGTTCCCAAACTTTTTTTTCTCGTAGACCACTTTCAAAATTTTACTGGTCACGGTGGACCCCCTGCTGGTGCATTTCTACCATATTCCCAAAACTCGGCACGTGTTGTACTGAATATTGAATGGCGAGGTGTGGTCTGTCACAATGGAGCAGTACTGGATCTACTACTTTTTCAAACGGGGGCAAAATGGACCAGTAATACCAGTATTCGAGATAATATTTGCCACGACGAAGGGGGTGTAATAGAATATGAGACGGGGGGGGGGGGGGTATGTTCCCATCCCAGTACAGTACACCCATCCGTTACGCCCCCCCCCCCTTTCCTAGCTGGGCGTTTTAAGATCTCATGCATAATGATATATTAAATATATATATATATATCCTCGATATCTTAAATATTATTTTATAATCTATGTAAAAGCCCCTATGGGCGTATAACAACAATAAATAAATAATCGGTACAACGACGTGCGCTGTACGCCAGTCGCTCTGTTATGGAGGGGGCGTAATGGGATATGAGACGGAGGGGTGGGGTGGGATGGGATATGGATAGGGGGAACGGGATGGGTCTCAATCGAAACCAGTTTGTGGACCCCCACTTACAACTTGTGAACCCCCATTTCTTTATCGCGCCTACGTGGACCCCCGTCGGGTCTCCTGTGGACCCCTAGGGGTCCACCCGGACCACTTTGGGAATCACTGCTCTACACTTTGCAGAACTATAAATACTATGTTTTTGTTAGGAACAAGTGTAAATCCATGCAGAAATGAATGAAAATGAATACTTCATGCTTTTTGTATTATTGTTTTGATTTTGTTGTAAATAGTTTTGAAAATAAAAACTTTATGCAAGTGCTTTAATAATGCGAGGTGCATTTAAATAATTACGTTTATTACTCCCTTTACCTCTTTTCTTTTTTTCTCCAATTTTTTTCGCCTTTATAAAATAGTAAAATCTCCCGAGCGGTGAGCTCTGGCTTCTTCAAATTTGGAAAGCTTTTTCTGTCTGACAATTCTAAGCCAATACAATTGTTTTCAGCTCAGTCAAAGTCATTTCCATCATGAGCGATGGAACTTTGAAATTATTTCCATTTAACTGTCAAAGATAAAGCGAGACGCCATTTAGAGAAAAAAGATTTTAGAAAAAAGTTATTTGAAATTTTCTGTTCGTTAACAGTTTGGGAATATAGAATTAATATAATTACATTATACTAACGGGCGAAACCGGTTTTGGTAAATTTTCGATCGCACTGGCCACACTCAATATGAACATTTTTTAGAAAAAACCTTCAGATTCGCCTTAATGATAATAAAAGGGAAATTTTTGCATTCGGGGCAATGGAAAATAATGCACTTAAAATTTCAATTGCGTAAAGTGAAAATTTACTTTTACTGATTTCGCGGCCCTTTGTTGTGGTTTGCACAAAATAATTCACGGCCATCTTGATTCTACATTATGTCTTAGCGACATGGAAATAAATAATGTTCCCAATTCCCATTGTTGATGCCGTAGCATTTTTCACCTAAATACGTTTAAAAAAAGTCTATTTTATCCCTAATGTGTCGATTATATAATAAGGTAGAGGGTGCTGAAGTAGACATTTTCGTCGATAATTTATACGGAGGATTCAGAAAAAAATTCTGCTGTTGCTAAAAATGTGAATCGCTAATTATATTATGTATAACTTGTGTCTCGATTTGTGTCTCTTGCCTTTCTTTGTATTATTTGTCATTTGAGTGAGATTTTATAGTTTTTTTGTTTTTTAATCCATCTTTAGATGTACGCAAATTAATACGCCCTATGTCGGAGTAAATTTTTGTAATTATATATACCTATTTGTAGTTTTTTTTATAACTTACAAATAAATAAATTATGTTCTCCAGTGTGGAATGTCGACTTCGTCAACTTTACAAAAATGGATTCGCATAACAACTGTCGCAAGGAACATCGACCAATGACCACAACCACCGAGATAGGAAAAAGTCCCTGACCATAAAACTACCATAACTTGTTTTATCTTCGCCTGACACGAAAGTGTCGCCAACATTCCACAGTGCACCACCACAACACACATCTTTCAATATACAGATTGACACGCTTAACTTTAAATAATGAGGATACCATTGCAACAATCTCTGGATCAATTCTCTATCAAATATTCAAATAATGTGGTAGATACTATCAGATACTCTCACGGCCGTTATTTCCAATCCTACTGATCAACTGTTGAGTTGAAATTTTGGTTCAACCTTCCGCAAATGCCCAAATACGCTCTTCTTTGGTATTAAAATAATGTAATAGATACTAGATACTCTCACGGCCGTTGTTTCCAATCGTACTGATCAACTATTGAGCCGAAATTTGGATCAATATTCCTCAAATGCACAAATACGCTCTTCTCAATGCAACTCTCCTACTTAACAGGCGAATTCACTGTTACTAAACAAATCATCTAGCTGATCGGCGACTCAGATTGATCGATCGAAAAGTTGGGACAACGGCCGTCAGTTTCATCGCCTCGGTGAAATAAAGTCATTCGGAATATTGAAAAATTGCTTGTTATGGCTTTAGCTGTGTTTGGTGACCAGACTTGAATATTCCGGTACTACTTGAACACTTGAATACTTGAACTTCCCAACCTTTCTCCTCCCCATCTCATTCCCTTCCCCACTTCCTTCAATTTTGCACCGCAATGGGAGGGATAGATTCATACGTCTGTCACTCCTGGACAAACTGACCCCTAGATGCCTTCCCACCCCTCGTACCTTTTTTCGAATTTTTCTTTCTTAAAATGACCCTCCACACAGCATCCCCAAGATGACATTGACCATGAGGTGAATTATTTTCCTCCGGTCCTCCCGTGTGGAGCTAATGATCAAAAAAATCTCACCTCAATTTGGGGATGTCATACTTCCACTTGTTCTTAACTGTTGGGGGAAGTGGGGACTTTTGTGGGGTGTTCACATTAAAAAATGCTTTCCTGGTTAATTATTTTTCGCAAAGCTGATAACACCACTTTCTATCTCAAGAACTCATCCTAATACTGGAATGATTGAGATTTAGTATTCAAAGCTTCGACCAAGTCCAGCATCTAGACAGGGCATTTGAACCGTAAAATTTACACCGAGACCAAATAAATCGGTTTAAGGGGAGCCGGTGGTCTAGGATTTTCAAAAAATCGATTTTTTTATTCACTATTTAGAAAGTATAATCCTTTAAGAATATACTGTAATTTTTTTGAAATGGTTTTGACGATATTTAAAGTTCTACAGCCAATTTAGCAAATCAGCGCAGAAGCAGGTAAAAGGGCCGGGCGAAACTTCAAACTCATTTATTTCAAAACTTCTTTTTTCTGCATGGTGTGAGGCAAAAAAAAACTACTCGGCCGATTCGTCTCAAATTTTACTATGTTGTTCCGCACACCAGTACCTATCGCAGGAACTAAAAAAAGTTTTTACGTTGAATACTTATTTTTTTTATATTCAAAATATAATGAAAAAATAGTCTGTTTTCTGTATGTAAATTTCAACAACGCGCCATTTTGTCATTTTTTTTTATTTATTTTTTATTCTAGTTCCTGCGATAACTACACTCATACCGATCAGAATTTTTTGTTTGTTTTTGTTTACGGATAAGTGAAAGAGCCAAAACTGGACCCACCACCAAGGTCCGTATTTATGGGGAGGGCAACTTCGGCGCAGTTCCTTAACTACCTAGAATTTTTTTTTTTTAATAATAATATTTTTGTAAACTAAGTTAACTAAACGAGTCGTAGAAACGACCCGTTCTCAAGTGACTAATGTCAACCGTGTACAAATGTTGGGCGCGTGTTTAGCGTGTTTCCCTACTATGCACCGGTGCCGAGGGGATCAATGACGCTAATTCCTCGGAGCATCTTCCATTGTAATACCGGTAGAACAAGGACAGCATTCCCACCTGACGCATGTGCTCTAAAGATTGCAATCCGTTTGTTAAGTTAGGAGAATCTATCAAACGAACCGCCTGTTTCTGCACAGAGTCGAGTGTTTGTTTTTTTTAGATATTTTGGGGCTCCAGACCAGAGGTGGCTGCCAAATTCAACCGTGGGGCGCACTTGCGATTTGTACAGGGTTAGCAGTTGTGTACTATTAGAGAATCTGCGGGCACTGTACAGTACGCCCAGTTTCTGAGAGACTAACTTAACTCTGGCTTCGACGGAGCCCCCGTACCTGAGCTGGTCACTGTTAGGGGCTCTCGCGGACTTTATCATCAACATTTTATATAAATACCCCATAGATAAGCTTCAAGGCGACGTATCGTTAAATGCAACAATTATTGATGAAAATTTTTACATTTCTTTCTTGCAAAACTACATACGTCCAAAACCATAGATGGTTTTGTAATCGATAAAATTGAGATAGTGATGGCATTTTTTTATTATTTTTATATTGATGAATACATTTTCTATAACGATTTGTATTATTTTTGATTTACACCAAAACGACACTACGTTTTCGTTCCTGAATATAGCGTTGTTGACGTCACGCCGGCCAACATCCGAGACAGCCGTCTTACCAGAGAGTAGCGTTTTTTGCGTCATAATGACATTGTAGCTAGTTCGAACCGTTTACAAGGGGGTGGTTTTAGAACCAATAATAATTATGAATGAAAATATGTATTTCAATTATTTAAAGGCGGATGATCAGAATTAGATTCAAAGTAACTTTAAATCTTCCATACATTTATAACGGTATCCATAATTTGTCAAAATACCACCACTAGTGATGCCAAAGTCAAACGGCTGCAGTCAATTTCCAATTATCAGATCTCCACTTATTCACATAAGTTCAAATAATGTTTTTAAGAGTTGACTAGCAATCCGAAGGTTTCGGGTTCAAATCCCGGCGGGTACAAGTAAATTTTATTTGATTTAATTGCGTTATTACACAATATTTTTATTTTATTTTTATAATCGGTATATTTGCGGCACGTTCCAGGTAGGTAGATATTCTCTATATGACTCTGGTGTAAGACCACCATTGAGAATTAAAACGACCGGATTTCAATAGCCAGGTTCTTCCCCACCTTACTCTTCCTCATCTCCGTCCCCTCCCCACTACCACCAGCCTCACAACATGCCCCAATTGAAGATGCCAGAGTCTCACTGGCTTGTACGTTATTCACATCGGAATAAATAAAAACATTTGGCAACCAAATAAAATAACACTGCGTCGTCAGTTCTTCTTTTCGCAGTCAGCTATTTCAAGCCGCAATGTATTTTTCATTGTCATTTATTATAATACGTTTTCCTCGTTATTTATTACTATAACATTTTTTTGTTGTTTATTTAATTTTCATTGTGGTTTTCCTAGGAAACAGTTTCACCGCAGAGTTTGATAAAACCCCAGAAAGGTATCTATATTTATTTAATATTATAGATCCACTGAATTCTCAAGTGCCTTCCGCTGGTCGTCATCTATGAATAATGAATGTAGATAACGCCAACTTATCGAAGAGGCTTTACAAACGGTCGTGATACATCGGTTACCTATATCAGTTATACACCTTGTTCGGAAACTAGTGGTACAAACGGGACTCTGGCGGAATCTACGTTGACCAAACAACTCAGAATCATGCAACTTCAATACCGCCTTTGAAAAGTCAATAAAAGTGATGAAATTTAAAAAAAAATCGTTAAATGAGTTAGATTAGGTCATAGGTTATCTTTTTAAAAAAATCATAAATTTTAACGATCTTTCAAAGGGGAGTTGAAATTAGAGATGCCACGAATAGTGATTTTTCCGAATATTCTGCGAGATAAATACATTTACATTTCACAAACATTTTTCATGTAAAAATCAATTACATTTCGCAAATAAAATAGTACCTACATGAAAACTGTTCTCCTAGATCGGACAGCAGACCCTTCCAAGCGGTGGTCAGCAAAGGCAAAACAATATCGAATTTGCTAAGATTTATTTATCATCTTCCGGTAGCAGTGTATATTATAATGAGCGGCTATTTTTGGAAGCAGGTATAATTTATGACGAAAAGCGCAATCGTTTGCTATCAACAAATGCTAAAAAAATTGTTTTCATTTATCATAATCGTAACTTAAGCCATAAAACTAAATACGTATCTCTAGTTAGAAGCCTAATCGAATATAACTCAGTAGTTTGGTCCCCAACCTACAAAATTCACATAAATAACATTGAGCGAATTCAAAAAAAATTTCTGCGTTTTATCAATTTTAAATTAAATATCCCAGTAGAAGACTTGAAATACGATTACTTATTAAATATTCTAAAAATACATACATTAGAAGACAGACGTAAAATAAACGACTTAACATTTTTATTCAAAATACTTAACTCTAAATTCGACTGTTGTGAACTCTTGCAACTCATTAACTTACGAATACCCACAGTAACAACACGACAAAATTCAATATTCTATAGCAGCACTCATAAGCGTAACTACATTGCCCACTCTCCGATACAACGACTTCACACCATGGGGAATAAGTACTTGGGTGATGTTGACATTTTCAATATTAACTTGGCGAGTTTTGTGGATCATCTAAAAAAATTATTTCAACACTATCACTAAACACATCTTGTAAACCAATAAAATAGCTGTATTTCTCTGTTTATGTTTATGTGTTTGTATGACTTGTTGTATAACTTTTATCTAATGTAGTTTTATTTGTATTATTTCCTTAGTTTCAAAGTATCTGTCAAATTAAAATTACACTACAAATCATGTAAAAGCCCTCTGGGCGTCAAATAAATAAATAAAATAAACTTACTACTGATAAATTTTTAAGCATTAAATAAGCTGATTTTTTGTTAAAATTAAAAAAAATTGTGAGTAATATTTTATTTATTATGCATTTTTTTCA
The DNA here is from genome assembly GCA_936435175.1 of Glyphotaelius pellucidus. Taxonomy (NCBI): domain Eukaryota; kingdom Metazoa; phylum Arthropoda; class Insecta; order Trichoptera; family Limnephilidae; genus Glyphotaelius; species Glyphotaelius pellucidus. Next base: position 11,371,847 of record OW386538.1, on the reverse strand, counting down.
TGATTTGGTATTCGGTATTCGGCCGAATTTTTCGCAATATTCGGCCGAATAGTAAAAAAAGTAGCCGAATACCGAATAGTAGCCGAATATTCGTGGCATCTCTAGTTGAAATACCACTTGTTGGGTTGTCGTGGAACCGAATCTACAACACATGACAGAGAACCAAATAAAAAAGTGGTCCATCAGTTGATCCGCCGACGTTATATCTAGCCGAATACGTTATATCTAATAACACAAAATATAACTAAGTTAATATAACTATCCTCGAAAGGATATGCAGGGAGGATATACCGCCAAATAACAAAAGTAATGTAAAACATATGTTCATTCAAATGCATCAATGAAAAATCTGCTTCTCTAGGTATATACCGTGTATACCAGCGCATAAGTACACAAAAATCGATACCGTGTATAAATTCGTTAGATATTCATATCACAGTATTAAGGGTACCTACTTTTGAATTCGATTTTACTTTTTTTATTTTACTTTTTTCTCCAAATGGGATGCATATTCACTAGTTTCCCGTTTACTAGTACCACAGTTTCCGGACACCATGTACGTTATTTATCATGATTATCGAAGAAAATGTATTTGAAACTCAAAGATCAGCATTCAAAAATTGTGGTCGGCTAATTTAAGAAATTTATAATGTGAATGATTTATCTGAAATTCCAAAGTATAATTGTTAAAAAGTTCTTAGAATGTAAGCTTTTGTGTTCTATACTGTCTTAGCGAGCGTATCGAGCCGAACCACGAATTATGAGAAAGGGTCGAAGCAACCGTTTGGCGTTTCGCACCGTTTGCGGTTGCTTCGTTCCTTTTCCATAATTCGTGGTTCGACTCGCGCATGCTTTCTCCCGATTACATGCAGCGTTACAACACCAACGAAAGAACGATATAAATCCATAAAATTTTAGAATTACGTTCACCTTGTGTACACACATTCGAAATTATATTGTTTGATAATGAAATACGTACCGTTAGAATTTTAAGTAAAACATCCGAAAATGACCAATTCCAGGCATTTTGGTGTGCAGTTCATAGAATTTAAAGTATTACATTTTGAAGATTTTCATTGGAAATCTTATATATTTTCTTAGTAATATTGCTTGAGCAAGGAGACTACAGTGTGATATTTAGGACCATTTTTGAGTGCTGGGCACCTTTTTCATATCCCGTCGGATTGCAAGATAGAATTTAGAAATGGGATTTGCGGGATTTTTATTAATGGGTATTATTTTTTTACCATAAGCTCTAGACAGGAGGCCCTGAGGGATTTTTTTTAAAGTAAAGTTAAGATAAAGTTCACCAGAGTTGTCATTGGATATGGGGTCGTCCATTAATCACGTGAGGCTCGAAAGGGGTGGGGAGGGGTTCGGAAAAAAATCACGAAATATCACAAGGAGGGGGGGGGGGGGATATAATGAGATATCACGTGTACTTATTTTTCGTTGAACGCACGATTTCTAAACCAAACAGCGGCGCGTGGCCTTGACTCACCGTTGCCAGGCAACGATTTCCCCTCACGTTGCGACAGTAGTCCGTGGTCCGAGGACAATGTCCATTAAATATATTCATGTGCAAATATATGTTTTTTTTACACCTTCCTTTATTATTTTTATGCCAGTCAAAAACAACAAGGTTCTGTCTGGACATTTTTATCACGATGCTTAATTTTCCAAAATTTAATCAGATTATACCTGCATTTAAAGATAATATTCAGAACATTTCAATATAATTTGTACTAAAAAATACACGTGATTTTGGGTATGGGGGATGGTCTAAAACCTCACCACATATCACCGGGGGAGGGGGTTAAAAAGTTGCTAAAGAAACATCACATAATTAATATCACACGTGACGACCCCTAGGTGGCTATGTCTTCTGGTTCTACAGTGTGTCTCCCCAGGTATCTGAGCCTATTTCCCACCAGGGCAGGATATTGGCACCATGAGTGAATTGGAGTCTCTTCATCCTCTTCACGTTTTCTATATCTATTGGTGTTTTCCACTCCCAATATCTGCACGTGTTTCTTGAGATGGCAGTGTTCCGTTAGTAGTCCTACCAGTTCCCTCAGCGAGTATTTATCCATATCGAGTAATTTCCTGGTCCTTCTGGGGTCTGGTCCGTTTATGAGTACTTTGGATTGCCTCATTCCTCGCCCCTCAGTAAAAAGGGGTCTGGGGTTCAATATATCCAGGGGTGACGGTCGTATGAATCTATCCCTCCCACTGCAGTAAGGCGATGCTCCGAGAAAGTCCTACTGGAGAGATCAAAATGCCTCTCTCAACCAGTCTCCCCATCCGACCTATAAAGCAGTTGGTAGGTGAGATATTCACATGAAAAAATTGCCGTGTGCATTCTGATTTTGAATTGATTTGAAGGAAGATTTTATATAAATTGCTCATGAAAAATATTGCTCCGTTATTCGTAATGAAGCATAAATGGCAACATAAAGTGTAATGGGTTCGTTGACGCTTTTTTTGCGAAAGCGCTAAAAATAAGTTTAACCCTTTAATACTCAGTTGTTGTTATAAGAGCATACTTAAGAGGGAATAACTAGACAAAACCGAAAATATGTCACTTTTAAATCAAATTTTAGACGTTTTGACTCTTTTACACAAAAAAATTATAAATTGATTTCGAAAGACTGTTCTTTTATCTATTAAAGCTTTTTTTAAATTTTGAAAAAATATGTTTAATTTTAGTACAATAAGGTTTTACCGTGGGTGTTTGGCATATTTGTTAAATTTTCAAACAAAATTTTGTATTTAACAACATAAATTTCAAGTCATATAAACATGCAGTAAAATAAATCAATAAATTATTTGGGAAAGCTACTTTTCAGAATTTTAATTTAAGGTTAAACGCAACGTAAGTTATAATCTACGCATTCACAGATGGCGCCAATAAAATTATTTTAGGTTTTAAACACTTTTGCAAGTTATGCTTTAAAATATTAAGAATAATTAATTGTTCGCGCCCGTACATACGCAAAATGAATATGAATAAATAGTTTTGTCAATAAAAAAAAACTCAAATCTTTCAAGAGAGGCTGACAAATACAATATTGGATTGAATCACCGATGTAATTTTGCATTTGTCAGCCTCTCTTGAAAGATTTGAGTTTTTTTATTGACAAAACTATTTATTCATATTCATTTTGCGTATGTACGGGCGCGAACAATTAATTATTATTAATATCTTAAAGCATAACTTGCAAAAGTGTCTAAAACATAAAATAATTTTATTGGCGCCATCTGTGAATGCGTAGATTATAACGTACGTTGCGTTTAACCTTAAACTCAAATAAAATCATAAAAAAAGATCCGCGCCCTTGTTTTGTGACGAAAATACTTCAGTTTGCCTATTTATTTACGGTCTTACAAACTAATATATTTAAAAAAAATACGTTTTTATTTTGCTTTAGACATTATTGAAAAATTATAAATACTTATGATCAAAAAATAATTACAAAAAATACATCATTTCAATAGTTTTATCACTACAGAGCATTTTTGAATGTAGGTATTTTTCAAAGCCAATTTTGAATAAAATAAAATCGATATTGAGTTATTATGTTAAAATGCTGGTATGGAGAATAATTAAACTTTTTCATCGGAACCGCCCTGTACAGTTGCAAGGGTACGATCGCGATCTTGCGATGGTCTCATCGTTCTACGATCTTTTAATTCTCGGCCGTTCATATTCTGCTCTTTCATAGATGGCTCAAATAGTATTTTAGGAAAACCATTTTTAATAATTTTTTTGTTTGCCCGTAAATACTCAATATGAATACGAATAAATAGTTTTGTCCGTATAAAACACGATTTTTTCAAGAAAGGCATACAAATACAAATTTAATATTGCATCGGTGGATCCAATATTGAATTTGTACGCCTTTCCCGAAAGAATTGAGTATGTATGTAGGTATGAATAAAACTATTTATTCATTTTCATATTGTGTATGTACGAATGCAAACAAATAATTCATCTTAATATTTTAAGGCATATCTCGCAAAGATTGTTTTTTCCTAAAATAATTAAATTAGTGCCATCTATGAAAGAGCAGATTAAAGTGAAAAACCTCCCGGCGTCTTTTTATATTCAATGTCGTTTAAACCAGGGGCGGTAGTTTGTTTTAGGCTGTATTTGGCTAGTTTGAGGTTGTCGCTAACAAAAAATAACCCCCACTTCAACACTCTGTAACTTTTTTATTTCTTCGTTTGATTTTTTTTTATGTATTCTTTAATGTTTAAAAAATATAAAGTAAAATAATGGCTACAAAAATATTATTGTTTTTTTTTATTGCACCTGAAAAAAGGTGACCGGACAACTCGGAATGAAACCAACTCAGAACCATCTCAGATAAGTCATTCGGAGTGATACAAAAAAAAATATATATATATATATATATATAAATTTTGTTAAATAGGTTACGTTAGGTTAGGGTTATCGGCTAATTTAAAATTATTTTTTTCATAGCTTTTAATGACTTTTCAAGGAGGTGTTGAGTTACTTTATTCTCAGTTGGCATGGAACCGTTAGAAACATGCTTGCCATGGTACGTGGTATAAAGAAGATTTTTTAATAACTACTAGACATTATTGGCCGCTAAAGTGTTAACCGCTGAATATGCAAACATTAACTGCGAGGCAGGACTTAACTAACAGGTTTAAAACAGGAAAATGTGTAGTCTTTAGTCGAGATGTTCCATTGGCTCCGTACTGAGTCAGTACGGATTCATCGGTTCGCGCTGGATCAATACACCGAGTAAGACATACAGATACCAATTTTGTTATATTTACAACATTTCTTTCATTTCTTTTTAAACCTTGTAAATAGAGACGGTGACCGGACAACTCAACAACATACAAATTCAACACCTCATTTGAATAGTCGTTAAAAGTTGTTTTTTTAAATGGTTTAATAGGTTACGTTTCATTAGTTATAACTTTTAATAACTTTTCAAAGGGTTGTTAAAATGCCACTGTGTTGAGTTGTCGCGGAACCAATACAGACACCCCCCACATTATCATTTTCATAAGATTTCGCTAAATCTTATATATAGAGATACCCACATTATTATGTTCACAAAATTTGGTTCAAATTCATAGGATTTCCCTTTAGTCTTATAAATAGGGAGATCCACATTATTATTTTCACAAGATTTCCTTTTAACCTTATAAATAGAGAAAAACCCCAATTTATCATAATCAGAAAATTTCCCTTGAAACTTGTAAATAGACATAACTTATTTTCTTAGAGATAATCTTCTAATCTTATAACTAGAGAGGACACTCACAATATTATATTCACAAGATTTCCCTTTAATATTTTTCGAGAAGACTCCCACATTATTATACTCGCAAGATTTCCTGTTAATCTTATAAATGGGGAAGACATCCGCATTATTATATTCACAAGATTTCCTGTTAATCTTATAAATGGGGAAGACATCCGCATTATTATATTCACAAGATTTCCTGTTAATCTTATAAATGGGGAAGACATCCGCATTATTATATTCACAAGATTTCCTTTTAATCTTATAAATGGGGAAGACATCCGCATTATTATATTCACAAGATTTCCTTTTAATATTATTAGAGAAGACATCCACTTTAAAATATTCCCAATATTTCCCTTTAATCTTATCCACAGAGATTATATATTCACAAGATAACCCTTTAATCTTATAACAAGAGAAGATACCACTCTTTAATATTTTTGCAAGATTTCACTTTAATCTTATACATAGGGAAAGCACCCACATTATTATATTCACAAGATTTCCCTTTAATCTTATAACTTATAACCCACTATATATAATATTCACAATATTTCCCTTTAATCTTATAAGTAGAGAAATCACTCACGATTTCCCTTTAATATTATAAAGCCTTCTTTCAACCGATTATTAAACCATGTTCGAAGTTTCAAGGTAGCTAGACCGAGTATAATACGGTTTCCCGATCTCAGACATGAAGTTATTTAGACTTCATTCTGTATTTTCCCTGCGCAAATAGAGCAGATTAGTAATGTAATGGACTACTTTCGAGTAAATCTATTCTCGATATCGGAATTGTGGAATTGCAAATTGAACGAAAAATCACTGCCGTCTTTTTTATTTATCTGTTTTTAAGTGAAACTTCTCTAGCACCGTTGTGATTTGAAACACGATGAAACGGAAACGACACTCAAAAGAGACCAACACAAACATCTATACCAGAGTTTCCCAAACTTTTTTTTCTCGTAGACCACTTTCAAATTTTTACTGGTTTCGGTGGACCCCCTCTGCTACATTTCTACCATATTCCCAAAACTCGACACGCGTTGTACTGAATATCGAATATGCAAGTTTTTACAAGCAACAGTCGCTGACCTTCTTAAAATACACTACTCAAAAAAATTAAGGGAGGTTTTAAAAAAAGGAAATTAATGCTAAATAAACAGGCTATCTAACCCATATGCCGAATCCATATGAAAAAAAAAAATTCAAGCCCGTGGACCAAAGAAGAAAACAAAAAAAATTGTAAAATAATTTTATCGCGCTATCTTAATCTAAAATGCTTATTTTTAAGTCTCAGTAACGACCAGTTTTCACCATTTTGGCCTGTCGAAAATCACCGAAAAATTTGGATTTTTTTTGCTCCATTAAATTTTTTGAATAATGTATTATCTACCTATATTAGCAGGTAAAGTCAAGCCAACACTTTTGTTCTTTACTATCGAAACCAAATAAATTGTCGTGGACCCCCACTTACAACCTGTGAACCCCCATTTTTTTATCACGCCAACGTAGACCCCCGTTTATTCTTCCGTGGACCCCTGGGGGTCCACCTGGACCCTGCCGAGAGAATGATATAGAATGAAACCTTACCGCGTTGGCCGCTTTAATTATGAGCTCACTTTTCAATGCTCCTATTGGTTAATCATTATCTGTTCCACGCACCTGTACCAAAACAGCACTGTTATTGTTAATTTTGTTCTCTTGGCATTGCTTTGTATATACTGAATATTCTTTGTTTCATATTGTTTGATCAATATTTTGTAAGGACTCGTAAGGAACACTATAGGATTAGATTTAAGTTTATTATAGTTAGCGCACGGTTATATCGACCCATAATAGGCAGAACAGCGTAAACGACATTTTTGTCAAATTACGATTTTTAACGAAAACTGTTCAGTGCAGCCTAATACATCAGTGACAAAAAATATTGCAGCTCCATCTTATACGCCTGACATTTTTTTTGAAGCTGTAGTTTTTAGCGTAAGCTTCTATGGTCGGTTACGGTGTTTACGCTGTCTACGCTGTCGGGCGAGAATGTTTCAGTTTAGTCGGTTTGCGTCCAATCTTTTTTTTAAATATTTTTATTATTATTTATATTTTATTTAGCTATAAAACTTAACATTTTATATCTAATATAATCTAATCATAAACAACTATAATATTGAAATTTGAACTTCACAACATTGATACATAATCTACGAAAAACTGCAAGACTTTTAGCCTCCTTAACATTTACCTCCTTAAATTATTGCATTTTTCCCAACCGTCTGGAGCCAGTGAAACTATGGTTATAAAAATGTTGGTATGTTGTGAGGCTGAAGGTATTGGGGAGGGGAAGTGGTGTGAAAAATGTTGGAAGAGGTGTGAAAAATGTAACTGGCTGTTCAGATCTAGTCACCAAAAACGGCTAAAGCCATTTCAAGTAATAAGTCTAATTATAAACTAGGTATACACCAGCGCAAAATTACAAAATAATGTATGATATAACTTTTTCTCCGAATACTACGCAAGAGGCCCAACTTCTCTCAACCGTCTGGAGCCAGTGAGACCATGCCATCCCCAATTTAAGTATTTTGTGAGGCTAAAGGTAGTGAGGAGGAGAAGGAGTTGTGGAAAATGTACCGGTATTTAGCCGTATTTGGTGACTAGATCTGAATACCCAAGTACATTTTCCATATCTCCTTCCCCTCTCCACCAACTTCAGCCTCATAACATACTAAAATTAGGGATGCCATAGTCTCATTGGTTCCAGACGGTTGGGACTCTTGTTGTATTTGGATAAAAAAAGTTATATTATACGATTTTTTTATATTTGTACGCTGGTGTGTGGTGTGTAGGTATTAGACTTATTACTTGAAATTGCTTTAGCGTTGTTGGTAACTAGATCTGAATAGCCAGGTACATTTTCCATATCTCCTTCCCCTCCTCACTACCTTCAGCCTCATAACATACTAACATTAGGGAGGCCATAGTCTCACTGGCTCCAGACGGTTGGGAGAAGTTGGGCCTCTGGTGTTGTATTCAGATTAAAAATGTTGTACGGCGGTTTTTTGCTAAGCCAACTGCATTTGCAACTGTATTTTGTTATTACCGCATGCACCTCGGAGAATCGAAATTATTGTTGATGAAAATATTTTTACAGCGGATTTTCAATCAAGATGCCTTTAGATACAAGTATACCGACTTTGGTTATACGGCCGTATATCCTCTTTGCATACTTACTTGCAAATCATTGTATTTAGTCAACTTTAGGATCAACTGTCATGGAACCATTTTATTTAGTTATTTGTTTACCTATCATTTTGTGATAAATATTTCAAAAATAATTTTGTGGTCCAAACAGCGTATGCGACATTTCCTAAGGAAAAAATCTGTCAGGGTCATAGGCAAAACAGCGTTACCGCCACTATCTCAAAAACTGAAGGCATTTAGATATTTGTTTTATCAGCGTTATATAGGCAGCAACCAAAGATTAATAATCCTAATTAACCAAAATCCTTTTTGGAATCAACGAAGAAAGTTATTTAAAAAAAAACCTTCTCCTGAACAATTTACTTTTCGGCGGTTACGCTGTTCTGCCTTTTATGGGTTGATATATTCAAAGGCCAAGATATGTTCTACACACAGTATTTAATTGAAGCATCAAATTTTCAAAACAAAAATGCATGATTTTTTAAGATTTTGCATTATTTCGCATGGCTTCATCTTAAAGTTGGATGATCAAGTTATTACCAAGATTACCGACATATTTTTTTAGGGAACCGTGAACCAACAAATTTCCACCCAACAGGGGCAAAAATATTATTTTTTGTAGCAAAAGTCAAATATTCGGTTAAAAAAATCAAGCCAATAAAAAGTTATCACGCGGAACGGATAATTTATTCTGAAAATGGCACCATTTTATCGAAGCACCGATCTTCTTCAAGGCGTAGCCACGGAGAACCCACGCGGGATTTAAACACCCGTAATATTTCGTTAATGACCTCGACGTTAATGCTGTGAGCACCTTCTCACACAATCTAATTCGTATTATTCTTACAATAGTTTTTTATTTTATAAAACAATCGACTATTCGCAAAAATCCGCCCACTAATTTAATTCTCATCGTCGTAATCTAATTAACTTTTGGAGCTCAGGCTATATAGAATGTATCATTGAAGAAGATAACAATAATAATCTAAAATATGAAAGAGAACAAGACACAGAAAAATAGACGTGTGTTTTTACCAATTCAGCCATTGCCACCTTTCATCAAACCGTCATAATTGTCAATCTCTTATTTTCAATTTTTTTTTAGAATTAACAATATTGTCTTCGATTAATTCTGATTTGTTATCTTCTTCTATATAAAGGGTTTTCCAATAAGAGGCGTTATTTTGAATAGCCCGCTATCGAGAGATGATTAATGATTTTTTATGGTTGGAATTGGATGGTATTGATCTGGACAACGCTTACTTTCAACAAGACGGCGCTACGTGCCACACAAGCAACGAAACCATTGATCTTTTACGGGAAAAGTTTCCGGACCGTGTTATCTCTCGAAGAGTTGATCACAATTGGCCACCGAGATCTTGTGATTTAACACCTTGCGACTTCTTCCTTTGGGGCCACGTGAAAGAGAAGGTCTACGCCAACAGCCCAGCGTCGATTCAAGACCTCAAAGATGGAACTCGTGAGGCTATCGACGACATTGGGCAGCCACTTTGCGATTTGGTTATGGAAAATTTCATGAAAAGGATATGGTCCTGTAAGCGTGGTCGTGGTGGTCATTTGCCTGATGTTATTTTCCACTATTAACGGCATACCTTCCTCTTTATAATGAAATAAACATCCGGTCATTTATATTAAAAAATGGCATTTTTCTTTGAATATCAAAATAACTATTGGAAATATCTATTGGAAAACTCTGTAATAAATTGATGGGAATAACCTTCAAAAGTTGTAAAAAAAGAGTTGTTCTTATGAAAAATTAAATGGAAAGTATCTTTGAAGAAAAAAATAACACTTATAATCTAAATGAAAATATGAAAGAGAACAAGACACAGAAAAACAGAAAAAGACAATGGTCGCAACTGGGACTCGAACCCAGACCTCTCATCTAACCGAGACGTGCACGTTATCCAATTTCACTATTGCCACCTTCTGTCAAACCGTCATATTTGTCAATATCATATTTCAAATATTTAGAATAAACAATATTATCTTCAACTAGTTCTTTTCTCCATATTATGGGCAACTACTCTTTTTATTGGAAACAATCATTCTAAGAATTGGTTTGTAACCTAAATAGCGTCTCGGATAAATGTATCCGAATTTATTCATATGGAACTATTGACTTTATGAAAGTCTAAATGAATATTCAATTTTTTATAAGAAAAACTCTATTTTTATAACTTTTGAAGGTTATTCCCATCATCGTAATATATAATTGAAGAAGAAGATAACACTTATAATCTAAATGAAAAAAATGAAAGAGAACAAGAAACAGAAAAAGACAATGTTCTTTTTGTGTCTTGTTCTCTTTCATATTTTCATTTAGATTATAAGTGTTAACTTCTTCTTCAATTATATATTACGATGATGGGAATAACCTTCAAAAGTTATAAAAAAACAGTTGTTCTTATGAAAAATTAAATGGAAAGTGTTTATTTTTTAATATTTTAATAAAATGACCCAAAAAAATGCCACTGCCACTGCATGTACCCCATAACGACTAAATTAATTCAGTTTTAATACAGAACACATAGAAGTAATCATTTTATTCATTAATCATTAAGTTGTGTCTGGACCTATGACGTCATATCGTCGTTTGATCAGTGGGAAGCGATGAAGCCATTTATTTATTAATCACTCTTTGTGTCGGAAATCAGATTTCGTGGGGTTTCATTTGATGGCACAATAAAATAGATAAGAGTGCATTATGACTACTAAAGCTCCATTTTAGTTTACCGGTTATAGGTGCCTGTCTGTATCTGGTATTGGAAAAGGTAATGAAAAATGTGATTTACGATTAATAACTTATTTTACTAGCAGTTAAAAACACGCTCCGCAGGTTTTTGCTGCTAGGCCCTGCGGGCGGCTTTTGCTTGGGCTTTTCGTGTTTGACCATTTATTCCAATAAGAACTGGTTTAAAAAATAGCCTGTTCCTCTGATCCACTGTCATCGAGTGATAGTTACCGGCACAAAGTAACCGAGAGAGGCAATGACGTCATGTGTAATATATAGCTGCACGATACAACTATGTAGGTATACTGTCAACTTTTCCATATTCGGATGAAACATGAATTGAATTGACATGACATGAATTAAACATGAATTCTATAAATCCGTAGTACATATACCTAGGGGGAATTTTGCACATGCGACCTGCTGCCGGAAGTAGCGACATCTTGTGACAGATTCTTGAATTAAAAACCGAATTACAACGGTAGTTTTGCTTGAAATTCCACCTACTCAGATGTTACTTTGGCGCGGCGAGTAAGGCGTGACCTCAGATATGCTATCGAGGTGGAGTTCTGAAATTCAACCACGCAGATCGAAGGCTATTTATACTGTTTGATGATTACGAGTTCAGCAATAATGAATTTTAAACTATTAGAAGTATCGGAGTTTTATTTAAACGTTGATTTCTCGATTTTGTATTTATTATACACGCATAAGTAATATTATTAAATAACCATTACTTGCTTGGAAGTTTATTAAACATACGGAAAAGACAATTAAAAATAATGGCTCAGAAATAACCAAGCTTTAACTGTTAACAAAACTAAATTAACGAAATTATTTAAAATATTAAAACTGAAAACAAATAATAGTAATATCATAGTAAATTGGTTATTACTGTTATTAGAATGGAATTTCTGTACAAAAAAATTATATGAACCGAGCATAAAATATCATATGTCAAAACCGTAATTTCGACGCGCGTAAAAAAAACATGGCGGATAACGCGCATGCGTTGATCTACCGAAGTTCAATGTTGCCAACGTAATAATGAGATTTTTTTATTAGTAACGTTCCAAAAATAAAATGCACAGTATTTATTCAACGTTTAACGATCGTGAAGTGTTTTTGAAGTGAAAACTTCTTTAGCACCGTTGTGATTTGAAACTCGATGAAACGAAAAAGCTGCACTAAAAAGAGACAAACATATACAATATACATCTATAGGATTTAGCCTGCGAGAGAATGAGAAAGAATACATTATACAGTGATTCCTATTATATCGGTCTCCTCTTTGTGCGGTGCTTCGTAGTCTTTCCACTCTTGGCTGCTTTAGGTTTCTGAAGGTTTCACAAGATCCGCACAAACGCATTTTTTTTTATAAGTAAGGCTGTAAAAGCCTCTTTATTTCCTCGTCTGCGAACGCCACAAACAGAAAAGTCGTAACGCGTTGGAATCATCAAGTTATTTGAATATGTTTTTTGTGGGTGTCTTCAAAAAACGGGATCGTTTAATTTTATAGTTAGATAACTCTAGTTACCAGAAAGGTTTTTCCATCTTTCAATTAGGCAACTAGATTTAGCTAGCTGTAGCATCAAAGTTTGTGGAATTACTTAATTTGCTTTCGTTTTTTTTTGTATGTAACAGTTAGTAAGACATTCCATATTTGTAAATAAATAGAAAAATAGTAGCCTTTTTCTTTTTTCCTAAATATATGTGTTGCGGTTCCCAACACACAAATCTACTATTTGATCATACTTATCAGTATAAAGATATTCAACAACCGATTTATCAAATTGATTACCATCTTATAATTTTTCTCAACAAAGCTGATTTCAGAGTTACCTTGTTGTAGTAATTGCTCCAAGATATGTACTGGCATTCGTTTCATATTTGTTTCAAAATTTTCATTTCGTTTCAACATTTTCATATTTGACCATAGAATAAAGAATTATTTGATAGATTGAAAGTGGCGAACAATGTTGGCTTGTCCACATGTACGCTGAAATTGGATGTAGTTTTTGGAAAGGTGTTTGTTTCAAATTCACCAACCAAAAGTACCGTATATTTGTAGAGGAAAGCTAATTGAAGACTGTAAATCACAAAGGTGTTAACCAACTCAAAAATTGCTCTTTTTTCTCATTATGACATTGCGATCGCCAACATCATATTATTAAAGCTGGACAATTCTCTAATAATGTTTGCTCAAGGCTCAAATTTTAATTAATTCTGACGAATTCGTAACTATAATAACTTTTCTTTTCAAACCGATACCCGGGGACGTAAGTTATTTGTATTGAAGATGAATAAAAACAGTACCTTACTATTAATATATTTTACGTTAAAGGATTTAAAAGTTTTATAACCCGTTTTTTCAACTATAAATTTAGCGGTAAGCACCAGATTTTATTTTTCTAAATGATAAATTAATAACTTTCGGAGGGATTCGTTTAGAAACATCTGAAGTTTTAGTAATATGTTTATCAGAATTAATTAAAACTAGTGGTTGCCCATTGGTCGAAATTCGACCATAATTGTAATGTTTTTTTTTATAATTTAATGTATTTTTTATGCATAATTTTAAAAAAGTATAAGCATTCCGCGCTCCTTCTCTATATAAACTATAAGTTTGCGAAATTTCATACTCCTCCGTCCGCGAAATTTTCGTAAAAAGGGGTACAAAGTTTTTGCTTCGCGTATTAATATATACTGAATACTGATGATTAATATATACTGATGATAAACCCCGCGGAAAGATTAAATACCCAGGCCTGCTCGTTCGAATTCGACCGTAGTACACCGGGCCGCGCACCGTATATTTGTTTACACGCTTTCTTCACTTACGTCGTTAAGATTCTGACTATATTTTAGGGTTTTGTGTCGACTTAAATGAATATGTAACTAACTTGGGTCACTACGTAGGTGTACGCAGTAGGACTCTAAACAAGAATCATTTAATTCAATAATAAGACATCCCCATTAACCTATCAGTGACGCGTCCCTAATCGCCAAGGACTCTATCACGGATCGCTCTGGTCGTGTGGGCCCATCATTGTTTTTTTCGAATGATTTTCAATTTTGGTTTCTCGTGTAATCTAGGCTAGCGTTGGCGCACGTCTGGATTTATCCGGATTCTTCTTTTTTTTATAAACTCTAATCGCCAAGTACTCTTTCACGGAACGCTGGTCGCGGACCCATCATTGTTTTTGTCGAATGATTTTCCATTTTAATTTCTTGTGTAATCTAGACTAGGGTTGCCGCATGTCTGGATTTATCCGATAAGGACGGATGTGTGATTATTTCTGCTTTAGTAACATCCCTGTTTAAAAAAAAAATACTTATCGAAATCGTAATGTAAAAATGAAAAAAAAAGATAATGTAAAGTCACTATACCTAAATTCTGTGTAATACTTAGGTCTAGGGGTATACTGCCGTAGTAAAAAAAAAACAGTGTCAACGTAATGTCACAGTGACCCTTCAACGTACTTCCAAACGTCCTATACACGTTTGGAAGTACGTTGAAGGGTCTTATGATTCTCATAGTAAACCTTCGTGAAAATTCTTGAAATTTCATTTATTACATTATTGAATTTATTGCATAATATAATGTTTTGACGGACAAAGGAGTTTGAGTTCCGAATATTGTTGTTTTATTTTTAAAATTTTATTATTTTGCAATTTTAAATTATATCTTGAAGCGCATATTTCACAATACGATTTAAAAATTGTCATTTTTTATTAATTTACTAATGAGAATAAATTATCACTTAATGCTAAGCCAGTAATCAAACGATCTCCACGGGTTAACTCATATTTTTTTTAATTTGTTTTTTTTTTTTTTAATACTATTTTCTTCATTTGCTTTAATAAAGTGGGTACATAAGAGTTTAATTAATTCGTCTAAACATCTTAGACATAAATTCCGCACCCTGAATCGATTAATTTAAATGACGGGCGGTACCTACATAGAGTTAGTATCTCACCCCGGCAATTAAGAAAATCTCCAGAAACGAATGCAGTCATCGACCGATTCACATTTGAATCAACTTTTTTAGAATTGGTGACTACTACAATGACAAAAAATATCAACTCAATCAATGAACAAATCAATTATAATATTAGTCAAGTTTTACGTAATTCAAGCAGGTAGAAAAACTTTCCCAGTTTTCATTACATAAATGTGACAACCCTAGTGTTGTCTCATTCAAGCTTACTTGCCACTAAAGTTGATCCCTTTAATTAAAACCACAAAGTATTATTTGATCTAGGTACCTACCATGAAACTTCCCAATCGGTGAATTCGTCTTATTACCGAAATACAAAATGGACAATAGACACCTGCTTATTTATATACAACTCTGATAAATTCTCCAAGGACCGTGAAGCGTGGAGAGCTCTACTTAGGTAATTGTCCAATCAATATTATGAATTCAACGACCCTCGATTTTAATGAAAAATACCACAGAGCGATGCTTTTTGATGATTGGTTAGCAACACCTGAGATTGACCTTTGTGACACCTTAAAAATAAACCCGTTTCGGTCAGTCACTTAAAAACAATACCGTGTCGTCAATCTCTTTCCGGCTGCGTTATTGTCCAGAATTCCAGAAGTTGGTATTGTAACAAACCATCTTGTTGTTTCCGAGCGTATATTGATTAGTTCTTCGATCTTGAATACTTTCTCATCCCCGCATCGCTTCGTCTCTTACTAATTAGAGCTGGATTAATTTTCACCCCGCCGCTCAATTTTACAGGTCACAGCTGTGATGATCATGTGTTAACTGTAGAAAGTTAAGTTGCTTCCCGGTTCTTACCGCGCATCTTCGCGTATGTGATTCGTCAATAAATCAATCTGACGGTATAGGCATCTCGCATTATAATATCACCATTTAGTTCTTAAAAGTAAAATCTGCTTTTGAATGAATAGACCTTTTTACACGGGAGCGCGAATTGCTCGCCACGTTATGAACAAATTTGCGAAGTCCAAATACGGCATAATAAAGTTCGCCTGCTTTCAGAGTCGAATATTTTGTTGCCGTAATTAGTTAAGACACTTTTACAAATGTTTTATAATTTACCTATCCCAGTAAACAGCGACGAGCACACTTCGATTTCCATGTGATAGTATGTGTTACTAAAACTGATCATATTATATGATCTGAATAAGCTTAAAATAAAGTAAAATAAATAGTTTATTCTCTTTTTCGTAGAAGAGAATTAAATATGCTTTTTCACTTTTATTTTTACACGTTTTCATAGCACAAGCCACCATTTTTGCCGTGTTATTTCGTAAAATGTACCAATGAGAGCTCGACGCTGGTTCGCACAAGAATGATGACGTCAAATTTTCTAGATTCGCGCGAGGCCATACGCGAGCCCAGCCGGCTCCAAATGAAACCGATATGGGGAGGGGGAAATAATACGCTTTTAAAGTTTAAACAATTGATTTCCTTTGGGAGTGAATTCATAAAGTTTATTATCCCGTCTTGTTATTATTGAATCGTGTCACATTTCAAATTGATTGTTCCCAAAATAAAGACTATGTGTTTTCCGTAAAAATTGCGGAGTTTATTTAATTATCCCGTTACAGTATTTAAAATGTGGTGTGCGGTTAATCGAAGTCTCAAGTTTAGATAAAACAAACAAAGAAAGACGCATTGTTTGACAGATTTGCGGCGAGCTATCTCTAACAACAGAGATAATGGAACGCCATAATATTACATACGTAGATATATTTTCTGTTGTGGTAAACTTTCCTTGCTTTAACCGTATATGTTTGTCTTGCTTTTTTATTATTTTGATCCGAGGCAGTATTCTAGTCTAGAAAAAAAAACTATTATTTTTCTTCATATTTCCAAAGTTTAAATATTCAAAAATAGTTCGAAATTCGCATTATTTTAAAAGGTACAACCATTTTAATGTCGCGGCTTAGACAAAATCTAACTAGAATCCGAATAGAGCAAAATTTTAAACGCATTTTTCTCAAAATCACTTTTTTCGAGACGGTTGACACGATATCTCAAGTTCTACGGAACCAATTTGCTTTAAATTTGGTGTGAGCCTTCTCTTTACATTGTTTTATGGCGGGAACTAAAGCTATAACAAAATTTCAATTTTTACTATTTTTAAAAAATTGGGAAAGTCAAAAAACTGGTAAAAAATGTCTTTTTTATTTCAGACAGCCGCCATTTTGCGAAAAATATTTTTTTTTACTTTTTCTTAGTTCGGGCTCTAGCCGCATTTGTTTGGATGAAGAATTAATTTGTTTTTTTTTTTAGATTACTTGGTGGGGGGTTGCAATCGTGTCAACCAGGGCGCGCCATTTTTTTAGACCCACTTCAACTTTTGTTAGCCTTTTTTTAGACCCCCTGTAACTTTTTGAATTTTGAATTTTTTCTTTTTTGTTATTGTTTTTGGGGTGTTATGCCGTGTTTCGCTACCTCCTTCTTTAGCCAACGTTTCGGACAGCGTTACAGTGTCCTCATCTGCCCTGATGATGGACACTGTAACGCTGTCCGAAACGTTGGCTAAAGAAGGAGGTAGCGAAACACGGCATAACACCCCAAAAACAATAACAAAAATACTTTTTGGCCGTGAAAACCTAAAAACATACTTGAATTTTTTCGTTTGGTTTTTTTTATGTATGCTTTAATATTTAATCAATATTTGGTAAAATAATGGCTTGTAAAAATATTATGGTTTTTTTTATTGCACTTGAAAAAATACCTACAATTCACGCTTCTAGACTAGAATACCCCCTTAATTTAATTCCCTTGATCGTACCACGACATTCTAAGAAGTTCGCAATCTTTGGTCCCATCCTCTTGCATTTCTTCTGACGCTTATTTCTCTATCCATTCGCTCTACGTTTTAAGTACCATCCACACCATGCATTCCATAGAATAAATAATATAATACTAGAAGTGCCTTCCATACAAATTTGAATGTAAACAAAATGTTCCATTCAGCCCAACCGTTCCGTCTCACTTACACTTCCTGAAATCTTAGATTTCCATCGCATTTGAATTTTGAAAACGCAATTTTGTACGGAAATCTAGGCCCTAATTGGTAAATATTGGGATCACGAAACACGCCCACAATGCTAGCGTTATTAGTGTTATTCTACGATGCATCCCTTTCTCATCTCCTCATTCGTAATTCCTTCTTATATATTATAATTCATTCCACCTCTCATTTAGAATATGGAATAGCAGGATGGGGTTCAGCATCATAAAACTACTAAATATGATTCCGAAGTGCATCGTACATTATTGTGCATACCATTTTAAATAAGGTCCCCATAAGGACGTCAACAACAGAAATCGATGAAGTTATACGTGAAATCCTATTTAGATAATAATAATAATAATTTTTGGATAATTTCTATAGCGCCATTTTTGTGAGAAAATCACCTTAAGGGCGCAAATAGATACCATTTAGATTAATCTTCACGACGAATCGGTTTACATTTTATGAACATCAAAAATAATGCTACGGATAAACTAAAGCTTTTACTAGCTTTTCTATGTATTGGAATTAAAATAAAATTATTATTTCCATAACAAAAAAAATAAACGACCAAAAATGACCTAACTATGAAGTAATATAAGAAACAATTTTTTAAAAATACCCCTTTATGACTAAGACTATTTTTGAGGCCTTATAAAATTATGCACAAAACAAATCAAAAAAACAAAATGTTTTTTTATTAAACGCATATTTGCCTCGTGCAAATAAGACGCTCGATTTTAAATTTTGAAGGCATGATAACCGAAATATTACTAGCGTTTATATTCCTAAGTTCGACGATCCAAGTAGACAAAAAAACTAGTAATAGTGTGGTGCTGAAATCGCGCTAATAGATGGTCAGGAATTAATGCTCAACATGATTATATACAGGGGATCCTAACTAACTTTATCCAGTGATTGATTCCTGACATTATTTGGATTAAAAAAATTGAACGAAATTTTGGGTCTCCGGTGACATTTTGATGTTTTTTTTCAACTGAAAACATTAAAAACATGGCAGGTATTGGACAGTTAGGGCGAAAGACCACCAATAAAAATCTAAATGTTACCTGAAATGGCTTTAGCCGTCTTTGGTTTATCCCAGAGGTTCCCAAAATTTTTTTTTCTCGGAGACCACTTTCAAAATTTTACTGGTCATGGTGGACCCCCTGCTGGTACATTTCTAGTACCGGGTACCGGATCTACGACTTTTTCAAACGGGGGCAAAATGGACCAGTATTCGAGATTATATTTGTCACGACGAACGTGGCGTAATGGGATATGGGACGGGGGGGTATGTTCCCATCCCAGTAGAGTTTTTTTTTTTTTTTTTTTTTCTTTATTCATTATAATGTTTGTTACATGAATTTTATGATTTTTCGACCACCATGCTAGGCACATGCCCGTGTTGTGGTGGTCGAGAGTACACCCATATCCCATTACGCCCCCCCCCCTTGCCTAGCTGGGCGTTTTAAAATCTCATGCGTAACTGATACAACAACGTGCGCTGTACCCCAGTCGCTCTGTTATTGAGGGGGCGTAATGGGATATGAGATGGGGTGGGATGGGATATGGGGCACGGGGTGGGTTTCAACCGAAACCAGTTCGTGGACCCCCACTTACAACTTGTGAACCCCCATTTCTTTATCGCGCCTACGATAAAGAAATGGGGGTTGGGTCTCCCGTTGTTTCTCCCGTTGGGTCTCCCGTGGACCCCTAGGGTGGACCACTTTGTGAATCACTGGTTTATCCCAACCTTTCCTTCCCCGCTCCCTTGAACCTCACATCATCGGAGCAATATTATTTTTTTGCTGTTCACAGATAGCAAAGAGTGAGTTCCGCAAAAATAATAACTCCGTTACTAGTTATTACCATAGAGAGGTTTATTATAATACGTTATCTAACTAAGACAGGCACTCACAATTCTCCCGTTTTCCCGATAATTACCCACCGAGACGATAAGAATAACGCCTATTTCTATTATCGTCCCCCCAAAAGGCTTTCATTGTGTGAAAGCGAGAATAGATTATTATATTGTGAACGCCAATAACGGATATAATATTATTTTTTCACGTTTAAATATAACAGGCCCGATACAATACTCGATAACCCAATCACAGAGAGGGAGGGTTTATGGGTCGTGGGTGAATTAATCAATCTTCTTTGTATATAAAATTTAATGTTCCTTTGTTTGCCCCCTATGCGTTCCTATACCATTCATCCGATTGTGATGAAACTTTGATGAGTTGTTGTGCGCACGCCCGCGGATGTTTCTGTATGTAATAGTGAGCGCTGGCGTTATGAAAAATGTGTGTATTTCATATAGTTTAGCAACAGGGGGGATTCCGGGAGGCGGCGAACGAAGGAAGACGATAAGTTCGAGGGAGGGGGAAGGCGGAAGGTGGAAGAGTAACGTGGAATGGGGGAGGGGAACGCGGGAGGGAGAAGGGGGGCGAGAACGGGGACGTTTGTTAAAGGATAAGCAGGAGTGACGGAGGGTGGGGGACGAGGGAGGGATTGCGAATGAGACATAGTAGCGGTAGTGGATAGCATGGGGTAAATCACGAAAATCCGTGATTCTCACACGGACAGCTGTACGTGGCCTGCTCACATGTCGGAAAACCTTCTGATTTATTCGTATACGCACCTGACGAAAAAAAGGTTATTGTATATTCAAAAGCACTCCAATTAACAGAATTATAACACAAACACTTTCTTCCTTTTAGTGGCATTGCAACGCATGCCGGGTACTCGCTAGTAATAAATAAAACACTGATATCAAAAATAGAATATACATCTTACAATGGATTATTGCTTATTTGAAGACGAAAATCGAATCAATTTGAAAAACGGTCTTTATCACGCGGAGTAGTTATTACCTACGTATTATTTCAAAGATTCGTTACATTAAATAGACTTATGAATTCTTTCATCATTCTCTATATAGCTATAACTTTTGACAATACCCTTTCTTCCTTCATGTTTCTAGCTAACAATTACTGCGGGGCCTTGTTACTATTACCAACTGATGGTTGTACTTGACTGATTTAGAGTTAAATTAATTTGTTTTATGAGGAGTAACTCTTAACGGGATAAAAAAAAACCCATGATTAGGATATTTCAGTTTCTGAGAAAATGTCATTGTATTTGATGAACATGTAATGTTGTTTGGATGAATTGTTGTTTTGTTCCGTAATTGGATCTGATGTGTGTGTTTACCCTCAGGCATCGGGCATATTTTCTCAGAAGGTCCAAATAAATGTAATATTTCTGAACATATCCGGAAACTAAAATCTGTTTTTAAAACGTGATAAAATACGCTTTCAAATTTAATAATTCGAATTTGACGTCACATAGCCTGATGACCCTCCCTTACCCCTTGTCACAAAATTTCACATTTCTCTACCCCCCTCCCTTAAAATGTGGCTTAATTTATGGATGGTCCCTTAACCCCATTAGGGATGCCATATTCTCACTGGCTCCAGGCGGTTGGGAGCATTTGGGACTCTTGTACGGTATTAATGTAAAAATAATAAATAAAATATGCGTAGAGTACATTTTTTGGAATAAACATAACATATTACGAGTTTAAGCTGCAAATCAAGTTACGTCCGTGATTTTGTACTGGCAACAACCATCTGGCACTAAATTATAACATCACACATACACGGTGTCCAGAAACTAGTGTATTTTCCCAGAGGGGTGATTAAGGATTGGGGTCAAGGGGTCGCCTCACCGAGCCGTGAATAGCGATCGACCGATATGTCCCAATTGACCCGTTGTCGCTTTTTCTGTCGCTCGCGGAATTCCTTTAACAATACATATCTTTAAAAAAAACACTTGGTTTTTTTTTAGAGAATCAAGAAAATCCCAGAGATGCGAAAAACTCCCCGGATTTCAGTATTTTTTTACAATAGCTTTATAAGAGGCCCTTAGGAAAAAATCCTTCGGGGCTTATGTCATCTTTGGAGATGCTGTTTGGAGGGTCTTTTTTATGAAAATGAAAGGATGAGTAGGAATCTGGGGGTCAATGTGTCCAGGAATGACGGACATATGAATGCGCTGCAAGGTGGTGGGTCGAGATAGTCCGGATGGAGAGGTCAAAAGGTCTCCCTCAACCAGTCTCTCCTGATCCGGCATGCCACGCAATAGGTGGGCAAACATATCCCTCGCCAAGACCTTAACATACCTCACCCCATTAACCCGGGCACCCAAACATAGTGAACCACTTGGAGTGACCCGTGGCAGGGGTGTTGTGAATTGTTAAAGAACACGTTTGGTGATATTGTGGACAATTTTGAAATGTAAAATATGACGGAGACAGAGATAATTAATTACCAATGTAAAATTCGAAGCTCTTTGTCTTGTGAAGGTGATTACGACGCAAAGTGTGGTTATTAAGGGGGTATTCTAGTCTAGAAGCATGAATTGCAGATGTTTTTTCAGGTGCAATTAAAAAAAAAACAATAATATTTTTGAAGCCATTATTTTGCCAAATGTTTATTTAACATTAAAAAATACATTTAAAAAAAAAATCAAAAGAAAAAATTTAAAAATTCAAAAGTTACAGGGTGTTGAAGTGGCGGGTCTCAAAATTATGGTGCGCCCTGGTTGACACAGAAAAAAAAACACAAATTTATTTTTAATTCAAACAAATGCTGCTATGGCATGAACCCCGGAGACGTCATAAAAATTATTTTTCGCAAAATGGCGGCGGTCTGAAATAAAAAGCCATTTTTTTAGAGTACCTAGTCAAAATTAAAATTTTGATTTAATTCTGGTTCATGCGATAGAGTAATGTATAGAGAAGGCTCACACCAAATTTCAAGTAAATAGGTTTAGTAAAACTTGAGATATCCTGTCAACCGTCACAAAAAAGTGGTTTTGAGAAAAAGGTGTGTAAAATTTTGTCCTACTTAGATTTTGGTTAGATTCTGTCTAAACCGCGAAATTAAAATGGTTATAACTTTTAAATGAATGCGAATTTCAAAAAATCCTTTTAAAGAAATATTCTTGAATATTTAAACTTGGAAAATATGAAGAAATTTTTTTTTTATAGACTAGAATACCCCCTTAAGTCGCACTATTATTATTGACATATTTTTTGTTTTCTTACAGTTACATTTTTTTCATTAAAATCCCACTTGGGCATTAATAAATAATTTAAAAAATTAAATAAAATAGATGTATGTGTTTGTCTCTTTTAAATGTCGCTTTTTCGTTTCATCGAGTTTCAAATCACAACGGGGCTAAAAAAGTTTACACTTCAAAGAAATTTTTAGTGAAGCATAAAAAATTTGATACTCCAAAAACTTCCCATACTCAAATAATTTTTGTAATTACTGTGTTTTTAGTTGCGACGGAAATTTGACGGGCAAGACAATTATTGTTCGGCAATCGGCAATAATAGGCATTATTTATCTTGCTCGTTTACCAGCACCTTTAAGGCGACGCTACCCGGCCCAAAAAGAAGTAGATGGAGAGATATGTAATTACGAATGTTGGACAGAGCGCGCCAATATTTTCAATGACAAAATTGATGCGAAAATTGGGAAAATGCTTAATAAAACATGACTCGTTTAAAATAGAGCAAAAATCTCGTGGAACGTATCTTATGTATCATTCAAAGAAGCATTGTGAATTTTTTCACAAGTATAACTTGTAAAATAATAGAAATAGACTTATTTTAAATAATTTTTGGAGCATACTTTGCGATTTTTTTCTATCGAGGGAATTTCATATAATTTGCGTTTCGGCGTGGAACGTTTCTAGATATTATCTTCAAAAATAACATATATTTTTTTAAGAGCTTAAAAACTTCAAATCTTTAAGGGAGTTATGTAAGAAATCGGTCGAAATTCGGATAGCGGCGGCTTAAAAAACGTCAAAAATAAACGTAGTTGTTTCAATGTCAAAATGACTAAATTTTTGATAAAACACGAGTTATTTTCGTGCCAAGATGTTTTGTGCCAACTCCTTATCTACTCTACTTGTTGATAATATTTTAAAGTGTATTAGTACTTTCACGTGTTGAATCACTTCAAATCTCCGACTTTAAAATGTCAGGTATTTATTGGTAAACCCCGCCGTTGGGCAAAGTCAAACAAACATACGTCATTTTATAGTACCTGGAATTTGATTTGGTTGACGGAGCGGCTGTGTTGAAATAATGACATTTCTGCAAATTAGAAACGGTTAATTGAGAAACAATTTAACAGGATAATTTGTTAGCTTTTCGGAACAACTCATTTAGGTATCATGGAAATCGTTGTGATCTAAACGGTGATAGAAAGAGAAAACACCAAGCTTTATATTAAAATCTAAAATTTAACCATACAATAATTCAAACGTACTACTTTATGAAACCAATGTTTCTGAACACGATTTGAAACAACAAATTATGAAGCTTTGGGAATTTTTTTAAGAGGAATATAAACGCTAGAAATGTTTCGATTCTCATGCCTTCAAAATTTTAAATCGAGCGTCTTATTTGCATGAGGCAATAAGCGAAAAGGTGGTTTTTTATTTATTTTATGCATAATTTTATAAGAAAAAAAATTTAGAACATACAAAATCTCAAAAATCAAAAAAAGTCTTAGCCATAAAGGGGTATTTTTTTAAAAATTGTTTCTTATATTATTACTTCATAGTTAAGTAATGCAAAAACTTTTTTTTTAGTGGTTTACGCTTATATTTTTTGTTATGTAATTAATAATTTTATTGTGTTTCCAATACCGCCGCCTAGACAAACCTCCCCCCCCCCCCATGAACCCGGGCACCCCCGCTAAATCACCAAACGTAGCGAACCACTTGGGGCGACCCATGGCAGAGGTGTTGGTTGTCCAATAAAGGTTCCCGGGGCGGCGGTACCCGTTCCCGCCTCCCAAATTGGAAGATGTTCATAATGTAAACCGATTTGTCATAAAGATTAAACTAAATAGGATTTCACGTATAGCTTCATCTTAAGTAAATATTTTTACATGAAACGTCAAAAAGTGAATTGGCGATAACATTTTTAATACATTTGCCTAATAAAATATGTATGTCAGTAATTTTTGTTAGAAAAAATGTGAGGTTAGCAATTATGAAACTTTTTATGTTTGCATTAAAAAAATGTTTATGAAATTTTCACATGTTGCGAATTATAAGATTTGAAAACGTATTTTATCACATTTCAAAAACAGTTTTTACATAGTACCTAAAGTAAATTCTTAAGTAAAATTAATTCTAACCTTAGTAAAAAACATTTTTTACAGTAACATGTTGCTTTATTTCGTTTATTAGTAAAAAATAATCTTAAAATTTTTCGAACAAGGTTCAAGAATTCCAATCGTCCGTGCGATTGTTAACTGCAAGGTGAATTGTAATCTATAGCCTCTTATGAGGCGATTTTTCGCGAAACAGCGCTATATAAGTTGTCCAAATTTATTATTATTATTAAGTACCTTTTTTTTCGATGTCCCGTGGGAAAAATAAATGATAACGTTATGTAACGTCTGTTTGTTCCTGAAAAGCTTTACGAAATGTCACTATTTAATAAAAAAATTATTTATTTGGGAAAATTACGAAATTTGTGAAGAAATTATTTTTTTAATGTTTTTCATTTACACACAAATAATTGCCAAAGTTGCCTCTAAAATCATGAAACACTAAAATCTTTAATGGCCTCTAAGCTGCAAATTAAAGCAAAAATAAATAAAGTTGCTCACATCCGTACTAGATATTGAATACACCTTTTGATTACAAAAATAATTTTTCAGTTTGGTTTGGTATTTTGATCTGTTTAAGATTTGTATGAAACTGGCCGAAATGGGCCGCGCTTACGTTCCTCTAACACCCTGCATAGTTAGTTCTCAAGTAAAACAAAGAAAATATTTGTATTTGAATGACCACGCGTTGATGTCCTTTCTATCTTTTTTTTATTCTTCGGTAACTAAATTCTAATTCTCAGTAGGTACCTGAAAATACTATTAACTTGTAATAATAATAATGTTATTCATTCTTTTTACCCGGATGACTGTACCTGAGTACATTACAAAAGTTTTACTCTTCGATCTATGAATAATATATTATAATTCTGATGGCGTTATGACTCCCACAATGACGACGACTGTCTAAAGTACAGTCACCGGTCATCATATCAATATTAGTATTTTTTTATTATTTTTATTTGTTTATTATAAATACAAAGTAATACTTTATGACAGCAAAAATAAAATATTATTCAGAAAAAAGAAAGGTCCCAATAAACTACTTTTTAGCAGGTATGTTTTTAGGTTTTCACGGCCAAAAGGTATTTTTGTTATTGTTTTTGGGGTGTTATGCCGTGTTTCGCTACCTCCTTCTTTAGCCAACGTTTCGGACAGCGTTACAGTGTCCATCATCATCTGCCCTGATGATGGACACTGTAACGCTGTCCGAAACGTTGGCTAAAGAAGGAGGTAGCGAAACACGGCATAACACCCCAAAAAAAATAACAAAAATACTTTTTAGCAGTTTGTCAATGGGTACTTTTACTTTGGAGATAAATAAACTTATTTTACTTTATTATGCAGTTAGAATTTTTGTGTTAGTCTAATACAAATTATTTCTTTCTGCGAGCCAATTTTTCAACATAATATTTGTTTTACCATTTGTACATTTTTTAATTTCGGCAGGTAACATATTTAAGCAATTAGGTATCATGTAGTCCAGCGTTCTTTGGCCATATTTGTTTAAATGCTTAGGTTCAATTAGTCCTTTATTTAACGTAAAACGAGTATTGTAAGTGTGGTCCAGTTTATTTATATATATAGGGCTATTCATGTGCTGAAATATAATTTTATACCACAGAATTGCTCTTACTGAGAGAATTTTAAGATTTTGGTAAAAGTACGGAACATTATGCCTTTGTTCAAATAAACTTTTATGAGCTAATAATTTAACTAATGAATTTTGAACTGATTGAACACGATTTACATTTGTTTTACAGGAAAGTCCCCAAGCTGTAATTCCACAGCTTATAATAGATTCAGCTAATGATAAATAAATTATTCGAAGTCTGCAAATTGGAACATTGAAGTTGTTACTGTTATATTTCGGTAGAAATTCGGAAAGCGGTGTCTTAAATTACTTTATTATTTTCGTTCATTATATATTTAATATACACGATTGCATTAGTATGAAGAAAATAGAACATCTCCCACACCCTTTGAAACAATCTTCTCTTTTATTGTCATATTTACAAGTTGTCATTATAAAAAAAATATTTATTCCTTACTTTTATAATTTGGCAGGCGCCATCCCGGGAACCATTTATTCGATAACCTCTGCCATAGGTCACCCCAAGTGGTTCGCTACGTTTGGTGACTTAAAAGGGGTGCCCGGGTTCATGGGGTGAGGTTTGTCCGGGTCTTGGCGGCGGCGGATACATCTGCCCACCAGCTACGTGGCAGACCGGATCAAGGGAGAATGGTTGAGGCAGTATCTTTGACTTCTCAAACTGTACTCTCTTGGAACATCGGCTTGCACCGCAGTGGCAGGGATGGATTCATACGTCCTTCACTCCTGGACACACTGACCCCCAGATTCCTGCCCACCCCTAATACCCTTTTCCTTCCCAGAACTTCCTCTCCTTCCTTTCCTAAAAAGACCCTTCACACAGCATCCCCAAAGATGACATAGGTCCTGAGCGAAATTATTTTACTCAGGGCCTCCTGTGTGGAGCTAATGTAAAAAATATATATTGGTAGGCGGGTATGGGTACCGCCGCCCCGCGAACCGTTTTTTGAATAATAATAATATTTGGATGATTTGTACAGCGCTGTTTTTGTGATAAATCATCTCAGGGGCGCTTTACAAACTTATAATATATATTTCTACAATCTTACTTCCAACTACAAACTAGACAAACCATGGCTAAACCACTAATGACTGAAAATAGCATCCACCGGTTCATCGATTATTGATACCAAACTATATTTTTTTTTCTTGGGGTGACCTGCGGCAGGGATGTTGATTATCCAATAAATGGATCCCGGGGCGGCGGTACCCATACTGATACACTGTACACAAGGTATAGTGAAAGCGATGAGTTGTATGTAGTAAAATAGGTGAGTCAATAATACAATTAAAAATGTTGAAGAAACAAATAAGATCAATTCTTTCTGATGGTCTTCTAATGAATGAATGTTTGAAGTTAGTTCAATTTCGTCATATGAGTAATCATGTTAGGTATGTATAGGTCTTTTTGGCCAGAGCGATTGCTCACCAACGTGGCGGGCAGGATCGGGAGACATTGGTTGAGGGGGACCTAAACAAGACTTCTCCAGCCAAACTTCCCTCCGACCCATCGCTTTGCACCGCAACGGGAGGGATATCTCCTGTACACATTGACCCGTAGATCTTTTTCCTTCCCAGAACGTCCTCTCCTTCCTTTCCTTAAAAAAACTCTCCACACAGCATTCCTAAAGATGTTTTTTTTTATATGAATGCCGCACAAGAGTCTCAACTGCTCCCGTCGGGAGCCAGTGAGACTATGGCATCCCCAATTGGAGTATGTTGTGAGGCTGAAGGTGGTGGGGAGGGAAAGGAGATGGGTAAGAGGAAGGTGGGAAGTACCTGGCTATTCAGATCTGGTCACCAAACACGGCTAAAGCCATTTCAAGCAACGTTTCAATTCTGAATGGTGGTCTTCACCAGGGCGATGCTGAGAGTATCTTGCACTCTGGAACGTGCCGCAAATGTACTGTATATTATTTTAAATTAATAAATTGTGAAATAACACAAATTAATCAAACAACATTTATTTGCCACGCCTGATTTGATCTCGTGACCTTCGGAATGCGAGTCAAGAGCCTTACCGCTGGACTACGCCGGTCGTCGAACATGCCCTAAGGGATTTTTTTCCCGTGTGAAGCTATTGTACTAATATGGTCGATTGCAATCAAGTCTTGCATGGCTGTAGGTTTGGTTATTGTCATTTGATTAGTTGTCGCATGAAATGCGGCCGGAGACTGTATCTCGGATATTTCCAGCGAGAGACAGAACGTGCCGAAACTTTTATGCGATTTTTTGCCAATATGCATGTCCCAGATGTACCTGCGTATTGCAGGAATCGTCGACATTTTTCGTTTTTAAATATGCTTTTGATCTGGTTTAAATTTAAAAAAAAGTATTATTATTTTTTATTAAATAAGTTCTTGCTTATTATCTATACTAATATTATAAATGCGAAACTGCTCGTGTTTGTTTGTTACGCTTTCACGCATAAACCAATAAACCGATTTTAAAAATTATTTCACCAAAATAAAGCTACATTATATGCGAGGAATATAGGCTGTATATATAATATGGTAAGCTCTGGCGTTATGAAATTATAAATATTAATATATTATATTTTTCATACGTTTTCTGTCGCTAACAAAAGTGAGTTATTGCTAACGTCAGAAAACAAGTCGTTGCCGTGGAAACAAACGATAATGATATATTTGCGAGAAATCGTAGTTAATATCTATCTATCTATTTAGATAAAAATGAATCTGCTAAATGTTTGTACGCGCAATTCTGTTTTTTACTACTGGTGAGCTCATAATCCAACATTGAGACATAATCCACGAAAAACTGCAAGATTTTAGCCTCCTCAACATTTACAGGGAGTTCATTGCACATTTTAAAACCTTTATGATAAATATTGTATTGTCCCAATAAATTTGTTTTAGGAAGCGTAAAATCGTTGCAGTTTCTCGCAGGTTAACAATGAACTGTACTATTAATTCCAACATTTTTCAAACGTATAACATTTTACATTACTTTAAATGACTTTTCAAATGAGTTTCTGGGTTGATTTAATTTTGAGTTGTCTGGTCACTAATCTTTCATACTAATTTATTATAAAACTAAGAACAAGTAGGTACCTATCTGTAGATACAAATTATTTAAAAAATTTAATGAAAAACAAATAACTTTGTGTAACACCACTATTTAATAAACAATTATTAACATGTTTCGAAAACTATGTTTTTTCGTCAGGATAATAAGTTAATAAAAAATAACAAAAGACAAACAAGTATAGACTAATTAGAACATAGACAAAATATTAGAAAGGAGAGGTGATTAATTACCTAAAATATATCATAAAAAACAATTATATAAAATAAAATATTAAAATTATTTTAGAATGGGTAAAAAAATTTACATTAACATAATAAAAAAATCTTTTAAAAACAAAACAAGAAGTCTAAATAACAAAATAAATTATTATAAATATAAGTATTAATACGAAAATAAATTTAAAAGATGGCTATTTTTAAAAAAACGTTTGAAACGTTTGACGCCACAAAGTGATTTTGCGTATTTTGAAGAAATATTTAAAAAATGTTTACTTTATTAATTGTATTCATGATTTGCAGTCATTTTTATCTATTTTACTATCTAAGTTAAAAATAAATATGTCTACAACATTTCGTTAATACATAATTAGAATTGCCACATGTTCTGCTAAAAATATTCTTCCCAGTTAAACCGTCAAAAACAACAAATGATGAAACTCACCCAAAAAGTAAAGTGTCTAAAAATGCGTGTTTTATTATCAGGTAGATAATGATTTTTTCCTGCCAAATCTGACATTGATTCCACTATCCGTTGGTTGCGCCCCCCACCGCGGCCTCCCCGCCAGATGGCGCTCCGCTGACGGTTACTGCGGCTCCCTCCCCGGTCCCCGGGTACACAGTGCACAGCACACTGCTCAGTCAGTCAGTCAGTCGTCCGTCGTCAGCCCGGCCGCCGCAGGAGCCGTCTCCTCGGTATATTTACCTTCGCGCCGTGAACCCAGTAAAGTGTCCAGTGTAGTTAAACTTACCAATCGAAAGTAAATACTTATTGCTCGTGCTTCGTTGTGTTGTACCGCGTTCCTTGTCCCTCGGGTGCAGCGACCGTTGTCCCTCCCTCCCTCCGTTCACTATCCTTCTCCTTTCCCGACCCTACGTACGAGACCGCTGTGGGAAAAAATAACGTACTTCTGCGCCCTAGGCCAGGTGTCCCGTGCGCCTTTGTTGTTCTCGCAAGGCTTAACGCAAGGATCTAAATTTGTACCTCTCTTATAATACTTTTTTCATAACATGTGGCTAAAATCATCTTAAGTTATCTCATTATCGGTTAGTTGTATTGTTAATGCGATGCATTGGTTGTTGTCTTTCCTGCTATCCTGCGCGATGCAGGAGGGAGCGGGATGCAGACTAGAGGCCCGGTGCGGTGTGAGAGTGACAAGGCCGGCTGTATCCTGTCTGTAGGCTGGTTCGTTGGCTGAAGTCATGGCGCATTCCTGCGCTCGTCATAGCAGATACTGAATTCCAATACTTCGAATAATCATATTCAAATATGTAGTCAACATCGATTTCAGGCGCGTCCGTCGCCCATAATCCGCGCATACACAAACGTGGCAGAGATCTCGTGGTAGTTAGCTAATTCAGCTTTTTATTAGAAATTAGTTTTACACACTAGACCTTCATAGACACTACTGTCGAAGAAATAATTAAAGCTTTATTTCAGAGACTTTTTTTAATCTATGTGTGAAAGACCTTAGATTACATTATTTGTATCAGAACCATTACATCAACCTATTACGATGATTTTATAATTATATAACTAGGGATGTATTTGTGAAGATCATCTGTACCATTTCAGTATCCTCTAATTGTGGAATGCAATAAAAGTAAACGTGTGTGATGTGTTAACATAGTTTCAACCTAAGATAAAGGTTTTATTGAAGAGGGATGTTGGCTGGTTGGGTGGTTGTGTGACGGGATGAAGTGGTAAGGAGGGGGGAGGTGAGGTCACCCAGAGGGGCCTGCCCGCTGCCCACGGAGATAACATCACCCACTGACGTCACCCACTTACCTGCTTCTTCTCAGAGAACAACGCCAACATTTATTACAAACTACGCAGACCCACGAAAATCACGCGATATTATAAATGCAGTGTTTGTGAAGTTGAACATAATTATTTAAAACAAGAGGATTATTTATTGCCTTTCAAAAGAAGAAATTTATCCTTCAAATGTTTCGTAAACATGAAAAATTACTACATCTATCCATTGGCATTATAAAAATACAAGATACATTATATTCATACTAATCGAACAAAAAATGCAGCACCGCTTTTAGTGTGTCCACTGGACCTATTTTAGTGAAATCACGTGCGTTATCTCAGTAACGTATATTTATTATATTAGTTATAGCATTTGAACAAAACAAATACATGCATCTCGAAAAAGGATTTTTTTTTAATATGAATACCACACAAGAGTCCCAACTGCTCCCGTCTGGAGCCAGTGAGACTATGGCATCCCCAATTAGGGTATGCTGTGAGGCTGAAGGTAGGGGGGAGGGGAAGGAGATGGGGGAGAGGAAGGTGGGAAGCACCTGGCTATTCAGATCTGGTCACCAAACACGGCTAAAGCCATTTTTTTTTTTTTTACATGAACTCCACACAGGAGGCCCTGAGGAAAATAATTTCCCTCAGGGCCTATGTCATCTTTGGGGATGCTGTGTGGAGGGTTAGTTTTTTTAGGAAAGGAAGGAGAGGAGAGTTTTGGGAAGGAAAAGGGTTTAAGGGGTGGGTAGGAATCTGGGGTTCGGTGTGTCCTGGTCATCCACCTCCAAACCTAGACAAACCTCACCCCATGAACCCGGGCACCCCTGCTAAATCACCAAACGTAGCGAACCACTTGGGGTGACCTATGGCAGAGGTGTTGGTTATCCAATTAAGGTTCCCGGGGCGGCGGTACCCATTCCCGCCTCCCATTTCAAGCAACGTTTCAATTCTGAACGGTGGTCTTACACCAGGGCGATACTGAGAGTATCTTCCACCTGGAACGTGCCGCAAATATACTACATATTATCTTAAATGAATAAATTAATATGTAGTATTATTTTTTACTAAAATATTTTTTGAAGTGAAACTTCTTTAGCACCGTTATGATTTGAAACTAGCTGCAACGAAAAAGCAACACTGAGAAACAAACACATCCATCTATGAGATTTAGCCTGAGAATGAGTTAGAATAATCGTCGATGCTTCGTAGCCTCCCTACGTCTACTTTAGTTTTCTGAAGGTTTCACTTCTACCTCGCGTGAGCTGCACACATTTTTTTGTGTGTACCGACATATAAGTAGTAACAATTTTGAAAATTTAATTGAACTTGAATAATTTAACGCATTACGCAGAAATGTTTAACATTACTTACTCACTCATGCACCGACAACCGAAATTAGTGCTTTAATTAATTATATACAATAGGTACTTAGTTAGTTATATTAGAATGCGGTATTCATGTCACGCCGTTCCTATATTATGGACTTTCTCCGTACTCGATTTCGGCAGTTGAACACTTGTGTTAATAACACCATTATGAATTATGAATAAGCCAAACTGCCTTTACTTTGAGTTGTGTTAATGGTCATAGCATTAGTGGGTCAATGAACTCGACGTCTTCTAACTGTTGTCATTGTCATTTTGTCTCTTTTACTAATTTTATAGCTCCGTTGACGGGAAAGGAACCCATACAAGAATAGCATCGTACCTTCGATTGAATTTCCAGTCGTTGCGCCGTAAATAACATAGCTGTCTGTGCATACTAAAAATTTGTAAGAATTATGAATGGATAGTATGTACGAACTGTGAAGAATTCAATAAATACAGGTAAATCATTTTAAAGGGGACAATTTTGGATGTATTGGTGCACACCGATGGTAACGAAAGTTTCAAAAATTAAATTTCGAACTAGTTTGGAACACCCGCCCGCAGTCCCCTCTCACCCCGCAAACGCGCTAAGATGCAGGGCGCGTAGCGACTTTTAAAAATTGCGTTTACATTTAGTACGGGATGTTTCACTGAATTTGAACAATTCACCAAATTTCAAAGTTAATTTTCAAGATAGCGAAAATTTGAAGTGCTGTGAAGAACAATAAATTCAAAAATGAGTTAAACATGTCAAATTTTTCTCCGTTTTTTTTAAAGTGAAAACTTCTTTAGCACCGTTGTGATTTGAAACTCGAAGAAACGAATAAGCGGCACTAAAAAGAGACAAACACACGCATCTATAGTATTTAGCCTGCGAGAGAATGAGATAGTATAATCGGTCTCCTCTGTGTGTGGTGCTTCGCAGCCTATCGGTCTCTTCTTTATGCGGTGCTTCGTAGCCTCCCCCACTCTTATTTACTTTAATTTTCTGAAGGTTTCACTTCTACCTCGTGTGAACTGCACACATTTTTTTTCTCTTTCGATCTACGTCGTCGAAATATTTTCTAAAAAATCTCTTCGCTCTCCTGAACAATTAAAATTTTCTCTTTTACAGCATTGCAAATTTCCATGATCGATACAATCACGAACTTGAAATTTTGATGGATTATTATTGTTCAAATTCTGTGAAACAACCCGTCCTTAGACTCGCGATTCAATTCAAAATGGTCTTTATTATGTTTTGAGCTTTTTAATAAAAAAAAATTATTCAATATAATAATTTTTTAATCATCCAGTACACCACTACATAAATAAGGGTTACTTTAAAATTATTTACCTGTATCTACGTGTCTATTACCTTTGCGTGTATGTGTGAGCTAAGTGCATCGTGCTGCACACCTCTTCTATTTACTGCATTCCTGGAATGATCTAGCAGACATTTTATATGAGATGTTATTTTATTAAGTACATGCTAATTCTAAGCAATATATTATCTTGTTATTGCCTCGCAGATAAAGATAATGTTGTAAGAATCACGCAATTGTTAAGTGTCGTAGCTTATTTCGTTTCTCTTTTTTAGCTTTAAGGTAACACTCCGATCCGTATTGATAGATCCATGGATCGTGATAAATATTGAACGTCTAGAGTAGCACTCCTATCCATATTGATGGATCTACGCATCGTGATAAATATTAAACGTCTAAGGTAGCACTCCGATCCATATTGATGGATCTACGCATCGTGATAAATATTAAACGTCTAGGGTAGCACTCCGATCCATATTGATGGATCTACGCATCGTGATAAATATTAAACGTCTAGGGTAGCACTCCGATCCATATTGATGGATCTACGCATCGTGATAAATAATAAACGTCTAGGGTAGCACTCCGATCCATATTGATGGATCTATGCATCGTGATAAATATTAAACGTCTAGGGTAGCACTCCGATCCATATTGATGGATCTACGCATGGTGATAAATATTAAACGTCTAGGGTAGCACTCCGATCCATATTGGTGGATCTACGCATCGTGATAAATATTAAACGTCTAAGGCAGGGGTCGGCAGTTTGTCAAGTGTGGAGAGCCAATTTATCAAAGAAACAGTATCACAAATATATTATAACGAGAGCCATATTATAACGGGGGGGGGGGGGGGGGTTGTAATCGTACTGTGGTAAATGTGGTGGAACGATAATTACGTGTGTTGTCTACATTCTTACTGTAATATCACACTTCTGCCCACTTTAATGTTTCTATAAACAGACTCGCGCATAGATTCCTTAAAATTCTAGTTCCAGATAAGTTTAAACCAACCTTGTGTTCCGAAACCATTCTCAATCTTCAATAAATAGAAGACTCGTTCAATAAATCAAGCGTTCCATGAACTGAATTGGTAACACTGATGCTGATCGAGTCAAAGTTCGTTCGGCGGCTCCATCTCATAAGGCTGATTGAGTAGAGGTGAAATTGCAATTGATGTCTGGAGAGCCGCAGACGCCCATGCAAAGCGAGCCGCAAATTCCGACCCCTGGTCTAGGGTAGCACTCCGATCCATATGGATCGTGATAAATATTGAACGTGTAACTTCGCCTAAAAATTATTTAAAAATATCGTTTCTCAATACTACACGTTATGCGGCTTCTAAGAAAGAGGGAGGAGGTTACAAAGGACCTATTAGCGGTATTCCAACATGTCCCTTACGTATCTTATATCGAATCCAAATCGAAAGCATGTTTTATTTTTCTTGTGAAACTGTTTTCGATTTAACTCCTTCCTCACCAATAATTTAACTCGTTTTATCTATCCAAGTGTAAGTAGGTTTTAAACAAATAATAACCCGTCGCGCAGTGAAAACCATAAAAACCAATAGTAACCACGAATAGGTGTCGTTGTACCTGAATACCTTATAAAGTGGAGAAACGAGAATTCCTCATCAAGACGCGAACGGCTCCGAAGAACCTACCTAACCTGCCTTTATTAGTGGTCTGTGGCCGGTGTCCAGCGGGCTATAAGTTGGATAACGCCAGCGCTGGTATCTCGGTAGAGAGCGGCAGGCGATGTGCCGCCCAGAACCGGTTCTCGTTCTCAAGGCCAGGCTCGCCAATCTGCCCGCAATGTGCCCGTCCGATAGCGCAGCGCGGGACTAGGTCCGGTACAGCGTAGCGCAGATCGCAGCAGCACAGCGCAGGCAGCAGACACCAGACACCAGACACCATGGGGAACCACCCTTCCGCCCCGCACGAGCCGCTGCAGGGCCGGGTCGGGCCAGCCGCCTTCCAGAGGGTACTTAATAATTACACTTACCACTTCTTTAATATTGTACGATGCTCGGATTATTCCGATCATTTTTTTAAATCATTATTGAGAACAGATTATTCCGCACATAGAAAACTCAGAACACACATTATTATTCTTCACACACATCTTTCCGGTTTTAGATTATAGCGAACACTTGAAATTATTATGCCCAGTAAAATGTTTTATGTAATTATTTTAATGTTTAATATTAGAGATTGTTACTAAGTTTGCCATAATGTTTTGGCTTTGTTAACAATGTTTTATTTATAAGTTATTTTTAACAGATTCAATTTGGCTGTACGCCAATAAATGTATGCGTGGGAGTTTCTTATCCATACTCCATACTAATATTATAAATGCGAAACTGCTCGAGTTCGTTTATGACCTTTTCACGCATAACACAATATAAAGACTTTAATAATTCTTTCACCAATATAAAGCTAAATTATATGCGCAGACTACAGGTTGTATATGATGGTAAGCTCTGGCGTTATGAAATTATAAATATGAATATATTATATTTGTTATACGTTTTCTGTCGCTAACAAAAGCGAGTTTTTGCTAACATCAGAAAAAAATCTTTTCTATGGAAACAATGTTGATATATTTTTGGGCTCTATGCTGGTAGATACTCAGTCTACTGGTCAGCTACTACTGCAGAAAATTCAAATATCAGAATTCGTTTTTTTTTTTGGACAAGCTTCTATTTTGCAATAAATGTCAGATAAGAGTTCCTACATTAAAAATATAATTCGTAACGATTATAAAGACTGAATAATAAATATATAATGGTGTAATTTTTTAATTATATTAACAAACTTCCAAATATTTAATTAAAAATAAACATCCGAAATGTTTGTAAGCGCATAAATTCCGAACGAATTAACAAAATTGGATAATTCTTTTTTTCTTTGAGCTATAGCTTTATGAAATTTAGGTGGCAGGCGAGATGTTTGAAAACTGAATGTAAGGGAATTAATGTATGGAGTTCCGGGGGGGTGGGGGTGAGGAGAAGGGGGGATAATTGATAAGTTCAACCGCTACAGTAATTTCCCGTAATACCATGCGAGCGAAGCCGCGGGGAAAAGCTAGTATCTAAATAAACAAGAGCTGGTCGCTTAGCAACTTCTTGAGAGTCCACGAAGAGCAGTTGTTTTCTTTCATGATTTAGAATGTATTTTTATTTCGACAACTAACAGTTACAATAATTTATATATATTTTTTTTATTCCAATAAAAAGAAAATTACATTTTCACTTATTTAACCAATTATAGATTTTCACTGACGTATAATAATTATTTAGTGAATATAAAGAAAAATAGTTAAATTAGCTTATGCTGATGGGATGGTGGGAGGGAGGGGAAAGGGATGGATCTATTCTGTGTAAATAGTTGTGGGTATGTATGTATGTTGTTTAAAATAAATCTAACTTTATATATTTTGTTTAAAATAAATCTAAAGAATGTTACTTAGTATACTTTTCCAAGTCATTTTTAAAGTATCGCCTGCAACCTCAGGTGTACAATCAAATAATTGACCATATCCAATTTAAACGCTTTGGAAAAATAATATTTCTACTCAAAGCCCTCATTCGAAGCCATTTTATATAATACCGGATTTTTTAAATGAAAAAGTATGAAAAAATACCTTTGTTTATGCTATGAATAAAAACATATCCGTCACTCCTGGACACACTGAATCCCAGATTCCAATCCATCCCTCGTGTCGAGGCTCTATTTCTATTTAGGATTGATGTAATATGTTGTAAGGATTTTCTTTCACTTTTTTGCGTATTGCGTTTATTATTAAAAAAAATGTTTATCTTGCGCATTAACTAGAAACATTTTCTTTTTGGTTATTAACACTTTGGTTTTATTTTACGTGTACACCTTACTACTTATTTTTTTATAATTTGCTACCGGTTTTGCCATTGTAAAATCAAACGCTTCAAACAATAAAAAGTAAAAATCGTATTTTGGTGCGGAATAATCAATGTTCGGAGTTTTCCGTGTGGGGAATAATCCGTCCGCAATATTCGTGGTCGGAATAATCATCGGACCCTGGTGATAAAGAATATAATAAATGTACATATTAGCACTTACCACACCAGAGTGTGTATGTGTGTAAAGTTTAGGAGGGGAGCTTCCATAATTCCCACGGCTCTCCCCGTCGGGCCGTGGGAACTATTTCTCCTTCCCCTATTACTTTGTGCGTGCATTTTATTCTTTCCGTTATTTAAATTATTGGAAGTTTGATTTCGACTTGTTAGGAAACAAGGGTTAAAGATTTAAAAGACAATGGGCAGACCCTAGACACGCCAACTGAAGAAATCATTTTCATGAATCTGAGCAATAATTATTTTTATTGTATATCTACATAATATATAAATATAGGGTGTCCAAAAACTCTTTCCCACGTTTTTTGTAAAATTTATATTCCTACATACGACGTACGTCATGATTACTTCATGATTGATATACTTAAAACTAGAAGGCAATTGACCGATCTAATATGTTTACATAAAATTATTCACGGCCTTCTTGATACTGCATTATGTCTTAGCAGTATTGAAATAAATGTCCTCAATTCCCATTGTTGAAGACGCCATAACATTTTTCACATGAATACATTTAAAAATAATATCGCCTACTTTAAAAATAATAGCGCCCTTGAGGTGATTTTTCACAAAAACGGCGCCATATAAATCATCCAAATATTATTATTATTATTTAGCCCTCTGACCCAGATGTGTCGACTATATAACTATAGAGTGTGCTGAAATAGATATTTTCGTCGATAATTTGTACGGATTAAAAAAAAAGTTCTGGCGCTGTTAAAAAATTCTAACTTTGTACTTATATTGTGTCAATTGTCTCTCTATGCATGCCTCGCGTATTTCTTTTGTCTTTTGCCACTCATTGTAATGTGTTACTTGAGGGAGCTTGTATATAATTCTGTATTTTTATTTGTGATGTTTATTTTTTTTTTCGAATAGTGCGTATCTGTATTTAATTTTATGTAATTGTGTAATAACTGAGTTTTTATAACTGGATTGTTCACACTTAAGTGCAAACATCTGTAAAACCCAGTATAAATAAATAAATACAACCTGTTCTCCAACCAGCCGAAATTAGGTAAATCTGGATATTTATTTATTTTTTTATTTATTGTTTCTTTACACTGCAGGTGAAATGTTTACAATAGAATTAGCAACCTCACTAGGACAAGCCTGTGTTGAGGTTAACAATTCTACAAATCAACAAAATTACATATATTATATATATATGTATATAATAATTTTATATATATATATATATATATATATATATATAATAATTATAATTATATTCAAGGGTCATCAAGTTGACACAATTTGCACTGATTTTAACAAAGCCTTTGATACTGTTTCTCATCGCATTTTAATGGAAAAATTAGAACACTTGGGAATAAGCGGCAACTTTCTTTAATGGCTTAGAAGTTACTTATCGTGTAGAAAACTATCTGTAAAAATTACCTCCACAACTTCTTACACTTTTTTTGCCTTAAGTGGGGGTCCCTCAAGTTTCCCACCTAGGGCCAATTCGTTTCCTACTATTTATTAATGACATTTCATTAACTTTCGATAATATTCGCTTTCTTCTATTTGCCGACGATCTAAAGATGTTTAAATCGATCGAAAATTCTTCTAATTGTTTAACACTACAAAGTAACTTAAATAAACTTTATGAATGGTGCATCGCAAACAAATTATATCTTAATATCAACAAATGCCAAACGATCAGTTTCCATAGATCTAAAACCCCTTTATTATTCGAC
Source organism: Glyphotaelius pellucidus (assembly GCA_936435175.1). Lineage (NCBI taxonomy): Eukaryota > Metazoa > Arthropoda > Insecta > Trichoptera > Limnephilidae > Glyphotaelius > Glyphotaelius pellucidus. Next base: position 11,331,263 of record OW386538.1, on the reverse strand, counting down.
TACTCAATTAACAATGCCATTCTAAAAATAGTCTTTGAATTTAACGATCTTGGTGTTATCTTTGACTCCATATTACGCTTCTTGAATCACATTATTAGCATTACTAATAAGGGCTTACAAATGCTTGGATTTATTCTTAGAATCGCTAAAGACTTTAATAACATAAAAACCATAAAATTACTATACACGTCTTTGGTTAGAAGTCAGGTTGAATACAATTCAAGTATTTGGTGTCCACATTTCAACTCTCATTGTTTACAAATTGAAAAAAAATTGAAAACACACATTGAAAAAAGCGGGTTACGCCACTTTTGTGGTTTACCGCCTAATAATGTGTATTTTGATGATGTTAGTATTAAATTAACAAGTAACAAAAGCAGGTCAATGCACTTTCATAAGGTTTTAAATTACATCAATTACCCATCCAATTCCTCACTTCCGCTTCGGATTTCCGGACATGCACATAATATGTAAATATGTTGTATTGTTTTATGATGACGCCTCTCGGCTCTGCGTTACGCAAAATTAATTTTTCAAAAAACTAATAGTTGAATCGTAATAATTGTTGGTAATGAAAATTTTTCCGTTTCTAGCGTTACCTTGTGCCCAAAAGTCACTTAAATCTAAATAATTACCTTGTTAACACCTGGGTTTTAATAATTACTATTTATAATCGTGGCCGGTAATAATGTTCCCTGCCAAAAAATAAAAATGTCTCCAGTTAAATGTTCCCTGCTAAAATGTCCCCAGTTAAATGTTCCCTGGTAAAATGTCCCCGGTCAAAAGGTTCAAAAGAACTCAAATAGACAGCACAATAACAATAAATAAATTTATTAAAATGTTAAGTTAAGAACATTTTGACAAGGAACATTATTACACAGAACCATTTATAACACCGCTGAACTTGAAAATATTGGTACTTTTTTGTGTGAATACCTCACCAGAGTCCCAGCTGCTCATGTCTGGAGCCAGTGAGACTACGGCATCCCCAATTGGGGTATGTTATGAGGCTGAAGGTAGTGGGGAGGGAAAGGAGATGGGGAAGAGGAGGGTGGGGAAACACCTGACTATTCAGATATGGTGGCCAAAACGACTAAAGCCATTTCAAGTAACGTTTCAATTCTGAATGGTGATCTAATAAATGAATTATTTTTTGTATAACACAAATTAATCAAATTAAATTTATTTGCGTTCGCCTGGATTCGATCCCGAGATCTTCGGATTGCAAGTCATGAGCCTTACCCCTCGACCACGGAGACCGTCAAATACTACCAAGGAGAATCCAAATTTGTGCGTATAAAAATGTTCCCAATGGTACGGTGAACGATGTGCTGCAATAACCAGCCGGAAAACGCTCGCGCTTTTAACGCTAGGTATGACACTAGCATTATGGTTATTGGAGATAATGATAAAAATGGTAAATTCTTGAATTGCGCTACTGATTCTTTAACGCAATATTCACTAACGGAATGTAAAAGTAAGGTCAAGGTATCCTTCGACTGATTTTGTTCGGTACCTTCGTGATATAGATGTCGCAGACCAATCGTAAAACCGGGCAGATCGTGATACGCGTCAGGCACATCATGATCATGATTAGACACAAAAATCTTATTAGACACAAAAACTGTTCTTATATGTTTTTATAGCTGTTAAAATAATATTATGTACAGATCTTTCCAAAGTACTGAATAAAAGACACGATGTTGTATAATATATGATGTGGCTAGGCGCATCATGATCTACCTAATTTTAATTGATCGGCCTACGACTTCACTGAGGAATCCCTTAAGGCGACGCTTCCCGGCCACAAAAAAAGAAGAAGATGTAGAGATGTGTAATTACGAATGTTGGACAGAGCGCGCCAATATGTTCAAAGACAAAATTGATGCGAAAATTGGGAGAATGCTTAGTAAAACATGACTCATTTAAAAAGAGCAAAAATCTCGTGGAAGGTATCTTAAGTATCATTTAAAGAAACATCATGAATTTTTTTCACAAATATAACTTGTAAAATAATAGAAATAGACTTGTTTTAAATAATTTTCGGAGCATACTTTGCGATTTTTTTCTATCGAGGGAATTTCATATAATATGCGTTTCGGCGTGGAACGTAAATAGATATTATCTTAAAAAATTATTTTTTTAAGAGCTTAAAAACTTCAAATGTTTAAGGGAGATATGTAAGAAATCGGTAGAAATTCTGGTAGCGGCGGCTTAAGGGGCCTTCCATGAATTACGTCACACGAATTTCATGATTTTTTTTACTCCCCCCCCCCCCCCCCCCCGGTCCCTCTCACACACTGTCACATTTACTGTGATTCCTAGCGTGACATCACACGTTTTGCAATTTTATTTTGAAGTTTTTCGTCGCGGTCATAATTACCACAACGGAGGGGGCGAGATGGGATGTTTTGTGTCGAATATAAACTCGCGGGAATATTTGTGTGAGGGGTTTCATTAATGTTTTGAAAATTCGTACAATCAGACAGACGTGTCAGGAAAACTCCCGTCATCTGGTAAGCCTAACTGCATGTGACGTCACAAAGCTGATGACCCCCCCCCCCCCCCCCCCGTACGCCTTGTCACATAATGTCACACTTCTCTACACCCCTCCCCCCCCCCTTAAGGTGTGACGTAATTTATGGATGGCCCCTACCGAAGTCAAAATGACCTCCGCAATAAGTTGCTCCTGACCTGGTCTGGATAAGTGTGACCTTGCGTTATCCCTTATTAATTATGTTCGACCTTCTTTCACGGATAGATAAGCGTTGTTGGATCTGTCTTTGATGAATCAATTAAAATCTTTGATTGATCGCAATTATTTATGAATCATCTATTGTTAATCTTGACGAATCAAGATAGATAATGGTGGATTAGCGTTCCATGCGGATTTCTCAAAGGCGGCAGCTTAAAATAATGTATACTTTGCAATTTCAAAAACAGTAAACTATATATGCATTTTCGATTTCATTTAACTCGCATGAAAAATCTATTTTTACAAAGAAGATTGTCTATGGCGGGTGGCGAGGGTTGTAGAGGGATAGTTAAACAAAATCCACAATTACTCCACAAACACAAATTAGTCTTTATTTGGAGTAGGTACAATCAATTTGCAAGCATGACATAGTACAATAATAGTAAAACAGAACAAAACTATAACAATCACTTTATTATAGGTTAACAATAAATAACCCGAAGGAAACTTATTCCCGAGTATTATTAGCTCTGGAAGATGCGCGGGGAGAACCGGAAGGCAACTCCCTCTCTAAATAGAGTTGAAACATTAGCCTATATCGGTCAGAACACCTGTAAGCCTGAGCGGCGGGGTGCAAATTCTAACCAATAGCACCCCTCGTCCCTTATTAAAAGGGACATATAGAGATTACATATAGAGAAACCGTCGCGGGCGTGCGTACAACAAGCTACCAAAGTGTCATTGCAATCGGATGAATGGTATATAATTTCATAACGCCAGAGCTCACCATTATATATAGAAACCATCGCGGGCATGCGCATCTCCAAAATCTCTTCGCAATCGGATGCATGGTTTAGGAACGCATGAGGGACAAAAAAAAACATTTTTATGTGTTAAGAAGATAAAGAATTATACAATTTGTCCAAAGAAACGTCACTGTCTCGAACTTTCTTCTTCAGGCAGGTACGTACCATAATATTGAAATAAAGAAAGTCCAGATAAACAGGACGATTTCACATTTGAAGAAAGAATCTTTATTGAACCATTAAAACGACCACCATCTTAAACTGGCAATGGAACGTACAAACAAATTTACAAACAATAAATCGGTTAAAATAGGACTTGGCTTCGCTCAGTCAATTAGGTTGTGGGATCATGTAATAATTAAAGGCATGTAATCATATCTCGGCCCCAGGACCCCTAGCACGGTCGATCGATAAGGATTGTACCGATAAATTTCGGTAACTTCTCATCGTTCCCTAGGACAACTGCAGATCTAAGAAGTGAACTATTCATTCGTTGGCGATCTGCAGTCATGCTAGGGAACGATGAGAATTTACCGAAAGTTATCGATACAATCCTTATCGATCGACCGTATATCGCCAACGAACAAACACAAGTTCGCGTTGGTTAAGTCTCGATTACATTGAGCGAGTTTAAAGGCGACAAGCCGGCGAATTCACTATCTGCTAGTAAACTTGTTCAGTGTAAAATCGGCTAGTCAGCTGAAAATATATGATTACACTGAGCGAGTTTACTAGCAGATAATAAAAGTTTAGCAGATAATAAAAGCAGATAATAAAAGCGAGTTTACTAGCAGATGTAAAATCGGCTAGTCAGCTGAAAATATATGATTACACTGAGCGAGTTTACTAGCAGATAGTGAATTCGCCGGCTTGTAGCTTGTAAACTCGCTTAATATAATCGAGGCTTTAGCGATCCGCTCGTAGTCTTTCTTGCTCGAGAGTGTTAACAAATTACCAATATTGTCGATCAAACTTTTATCGATGTCTTTATGGTAGAGGGCCCCTATGTCCACAAGTAGGTATAACACACGCCAAACTTTAATGCTGGCATATACTTGATGCGATCCATTCTCACGCAGTTACTGACTTTACTGTATGCGATATAGAAAGATGCATAAAAACATACGTGCGACAGAAAGAGGCGTGGGTGGGGAGGCATGCCACTTTTCTGACCTTAAACTCGCCTCTTGTGACGATTTCAGTATCAATGTCAGGCCGGTATTAAAGTTTGGTTTATACCATACTCTTTGATCTAATAATAATATGTTTTGTTACGAGTGATGAATGTCGCAGTGCGGAGGCAGGATTAGCGCGGACATCACGGCAGTGTGCTCAGGCTTAACACTGCCGTTACAAGAAAGATCGTGTTTACCTCCGGACCGGAGAGATAAGATAAAGATGGCACGTTACGTTGCGTAACCTGTGCGGATGTGACGTCGAGGACATGATAATTCTTACATCGGTTGTCTATCTATTGATTATTATAGTTTTCTCATCGTGATTTTCACGCCCTTGATTGTAGTTTTTTTAGACGGACGTTTTCTTATGTTCAGCTAACAGGCCATCATGACAGAGTGGAAAATAATTTCGTCGGATCTCCTGCGCGGATGTGCTAATTTTTATATCGGTTGTCTATCTATTGATTATTATAGTTTTCTTATCGTGATTCTCACGCCCTTGATTGTGGTTTATTATCCGGGCGTTTTCTTATGTTCAACTAACAGGCCATCATGACAGAATGGAAAATAATCTCATTGGATTTGAAACATCTCCTGCGCGGATGTGCTAATTTTTATATCGCTTGTCTATCTATTGATTATTATAGTTTTCTTATCGTGATTCTCATCCCCTTGATTGTAATTTATTAGCCGTACGTTCTTATGTTCAGCTAACAGGCCATCATGTCAGTGGAAAATAATCTCATTGGATTTGAAACATTCCTGTGCGGATGTGTCGTCGCGGAAATGCTAATTCTTATATCGGTTGTCTATTTGTTGATTATTATAGTTTTCTTATCGTGATTCTCACGCCCTTGATTGTAGTTTTTTTAGACGGACGTTTTCTTATGTTCAGCTAACAGGCCATCATGACAGAGTGGAAAATAATTTCGTCGGATCTCCTGCGCGGATGTGCTAATTTTTATATCGGTTGTCTATCTATTGATTATTATAGTTTTCTTATCGTGATTCTCACGCCCTTGATTGTGGTTTATTAGCCGGACGTTTTCTTATGTTCAACTAACAGGCCATCATGACAGAATGGAAAATAATCTCATTGGATTTGAAACATCTCCTGCGCGGATGTGCTAATTTTTATATCGCTTGTCTATCTATTGATTATTATAGTTTTCTCATCGTGATTTTCACGTCCTTGACTGTGTTTTATTGACGGACGTTCTCTTATGTTCAGCTAACAGGCCATCACGACAGAGTGGAAAATAATCTCATCGGATTTGAAACATCCCTGTGAGTATGTGACATCGCGGATATGCTAATAATTTACAACATTTTCTACAAAAATAATTTTTCAGTTTGGTTGGGTATTTTGATCTCCAGAATTAAGATTTTTATGAAACTGGCCGAAACGGGCCGCGCATACGTTCCTCTTAACTAACGGTGTTCATTCGAAAGGTAAATTTCGGACAAGTCAGTCTCTAATTGAGTAACGATTTTTCCCTTCTTTTGTGATACATGTTGATTAGGGTGTCCCAAAAAAATGAAAGTCGTTATTTTTCAACGCATACCCTCTAATTTTGTTTCAATAATGACAAAACACTTATAAAAAAAAATTCGTTTACCTGGGACCACGGCAACCCGTGCCGACTTGCATCGAAACATGTTAGTACCTTCTTATATAAAGACGCCCGCGAGCAAACGTGTTGATGCGCTTGTAGTAACTTATTTTTTTGTTAGTAAACGAATATTACTCATTCAGGCAAGATGTCGTTAGACTTACGCAGTTCTAAAAAAAGTATATTTTTAACAGGAGTCGTAAAACACCAAATATCGGCTTTTAAACTGTCCTCTAATGGACAAGTTCTTGAAGTTTTGTTCTACAAAATCCGGGAAGTAAATTTAACTGTCAATGAAAGTTCTAATCTCACTATTCGCGAGTGTGTTATCTATTGGGAAAAGAATCGTATACCAACCAAATCTTTACCTTATTGTGTGAAGAAACTTGTAAACTTGTATCAAGTTTGGAGAAACTTGCAAAAAATGCGTAGAAAACGCAAGACATATTTGAACAACGTCGTCAAGAGTTTGTCAAAAACTTAGATACTTTATTTGACATTGCACACGCCGATGCCTTTGAATTAATAAAAATTAAAGAAGATAGAATTTCTTGCAGAGCCAGGTCGTCCTGGCTACTTAGCGGGGGTGGACAAAAAACTGAGATAAAGAGGAGAGAGCGCGCCTTAGAACAATCGAGGAAGAAAAGCGGCGTACCAAATATTTATCTCGCCAACTCCTTCGACAGCGTCTTGCGAACAGTTAGAAAACGACTCATCTTCTGATTCTAATGAAGACATGGATTTAGAAGATTTGCCAAAACCGCTACAGAACACTCAACCTGAAACCAGTAAAACGTCGATGCGAAAAAACTACATTACTCCAAAGTTAGTCGCAGCGCTAGACGCCAGGTGCCAGTTAAGTATGAGAAATTCTGTTTTCATTCTTGAAGCTACAATTGAAGCGCTTGAATATAATATTGATCAGTCTCCAATAAGTAAGTCTTCAACTTAAAGAATTCGAAAGGAAAAACGAAAGGCGCGCTCGGAGGACATGAGTTAATTTTCAAAACGAGGTACCAGATGTTGTGACTCTTCACTGCGACGTCAAACTGTTGCCTGCTTTAGATCTTCGAAAATCAAAAGAAGAACGTCTTCCAATTGTTATATCATATGGGAATAACGAACAACTTATTGCTGTGCCACGATTGGAAAGTTCTTAAAGAAGTGAACAAGCGCAGGCTGTATGGAATGCGATTGTAGACTGGAATCTGGAAGATAAAGTGCAAATTCTGTCAATACACAATTGATACTACAGCTTCAAATATAGGTCGCTTCAATGGTGCTCGTGTGCTTCTTGAACAAAATGTTTATTTTTGCTTGCCGCCATCACATGTACGAGTTGGTATTAAAAGCGTGTTTGAAGTAAAAATCAGTCAAGTGACTACAAGCCCTGATATTCCACTCTTCAAAAAATTTCGAAATAACTGGAAAAATGTTGATCCCGATAAAATTCAGTGCAACAGAGAAAATCTCACATTGCACCTAACCGTTTCTGAAATCGATGAAAGACAGCTTTACAGAAGTTTAGTGAGCATTTATGGTATTTGATTGATGAAGTATCTATTTTATCGCAGTTTGACGACGCTGTGGAACAAACAACTAAAATACAAATGCTTGTAAATATGACCAAAAATAATTTATCAACCCATGACACACGTTACATCCCATCGAAGTAAGATCTTGATGGTTAATTTTATGGTAAGTTTAATAAGTAGCTACATTTGTGTTTTGTCTTGAAGTTTTTGTTCATTCACAATTTAGTGATTTTTTTTTCATAGAAAATATTTACGACTTTATTTCAGTCAAAAGCAAGTCTTAAAATAGATGCCAGTTGTTTCAACGAATGCCGTACGATGTGGTCAAATAATGCTGTGTATCAAGAAGCCTAAAAGAAGGTGTCGTCGCTGAGGGTAGTGAATGATACAGCTGAAAGAGCTGTTAGGTTAATGCAAGATTTTCATAGCTTAATTACGGTCAAAGAGGAACAAAACCAATTCTTGTTTCGATGCGTTCAGGAACCCCGGAAGATTTATCCTGACTGTAAAAACAAACTCTGAAGCGAAAATGTAATCAATAAACCATTTTTAAATATAAAATATTACATAATTGAACATTTGTGCATTTTTTTCGTTTTATTTATCTGACAAAAATTAAAGTCTAAAATCCTTCCATATTAACTCGGTACAAATTCGTATACCATATGTTTGGCATCAAGTCGGCACGGGTTGCTGGTGTTTAATCAAAATAATATTTATTTTATGAGTTATTGGGATCAAATGGAAAAAAATAAGAGGGTATGCGTATTTAAATTCGTGAAAAAAAATTTCTTCCTTATGTCTTGGGACACCCTAATGTTGATATTATTATACCTATATATTTAAAAAAAATAATAATCTTTAACTACTTCGTTATAGTCTACACGCCTGTGTTATAGTCGTTGAATAGTTATATTAAAGAAGTATTATTTAAGTTATAAAATACTATGAAAGTCCTTGCCGTATCTAGGAAACGTTTTCTTTGTTAGTTTGTTTGTCCGGCCCCAAAAGTCGTGGATGTAAAGTGCAAAAAACTTCGATAATTAGAGTTCGTTTTTTAGCGTGTTCGATTAAAAATAGTACATCAACTGCAAGTCATCAAAATCAAAACTTTCGGTTATTATTATTACTCACGTTGAAATGTCAGGATTACCTTTTGTCATGATTTCCCTGTTATTGAATGTCATGACTTTCCTGTTATTGAATTGAATATTTAATAATAAGGAAAATGTGTAACAAGATCTGGCATCATTTTGTTATTAGGGGCCATCCATAATTAATTGTGAGACCCCCTCCCCCTAGTGTGAGTCACATATTTTGCTATTTTACATCAAAAAAAAATTTGCGTTTTAATAATTTAGATTTTTACATGTGACGTCACAGAGCTGATGACCCCCCCCCCCCCCCCCCCCATGCCGCTTGTCACACAATGTCACACTTCTCTACTCCCTCCCCCCCCCTCCTTAAGGTGTGACGTAATTTATGATGGCCCCTTATTTGGAATTCTGTCGATCTGTTCGATTAAAAATAGTACACATCTGCAAATCATCAAAATCAAAACTTTCGATTATTATTATTACTCACGTTGAAATGTCAGGATTACTTTTTGTCATGATTTTCCTGTTATTGAATGTCATGACTTTCCTGTTATTTAATTGAATATTTAATAATAAGGAAAATGTGTATCAAGATCTGGCATAATTTTGTTATTATTAGGAATTCTGTCGATTTGTGTTCAGTCCACAATATTCACTTGTATCCGGAATTCAAAATACTCTCAGTATCAGTATATTCAAATACCAAAATGAGCAATTAAATAATATGGTTTGAATTTTATTATTTCTTTATTATGTAGTCATTAACTAGATCAGAATTGCAGCCCTCTAAGGCCCAAGCAACACACATATTTTTAAATAGCAGCTGGTAGTATGCCAGAACGCAATATACGTATAACAAAATACATTGCTAGTCTGAAATATTTCCACACTGAATATGTCAACATTTTTTGTAGTTGTTTAAAGACCGCAGTCCAAAAGCCATCTGCACTAGTGTTGCACATTGCACCAATTCGAAACATCTGTTCATTGAAATAATCGAAAACAAAATCCTTGCGAATAAAACCACTGTTTTTAGTTAAAAATATTGTAAAAGTTTTAGATTATCTATCGATTTATTATACTATTTTCAATAAACAAATCACCACCGACAACTATGAGTATTTCAGATAAAACGGGCAAATTATATCACACAAAAATATGGTTGTTCTCATTGCGAGGTAAAACAATAGAAGACGCTGAAAATTTTACTTTTACACAAACAACTGAAAAAAACTCTATTCATTTGTTTTGTTTGAATAGAACAAATAATGCATTTGAAATGCTTGAAAATAAGTACCTACTGGCCTTCCATAATACTAATCAAATCGTTCCTACTTGGTTTGGTACTAACCTATCATAAAACCAAACAAATATTCTTCACTGTTTTTTTCGTTAAAAATGACACTCGGTCTTCTAAAAACTACTCGAGAATGTCTCACAAGTCAATCAATCAACAATCGCACTGACAGTCGTTGATTTATTGATTCGATAAAATAAATAATCGATTATGCATTTGCATGAATAATTTCTTTTCTCTCGCCTACAGGCTACTCGAAGCTGGATTTTGTGTCTGCAATAAAATATTACAATCGATAAATTAATTTTGGGAAGAAAAAGGGTATAAGGGGTGGGTAGAAGTCCAGGAGTGACGGACGTATGAATCCATCCCTCCCACTGCGGTGCAAGCCGATGGATTGAGAGAGTCCATCTGGAGAGATCAACCAGTCTCTCCCGATCCGGCCCGCCACGCAGTAGGTGGAAAAACGCATTCGCCGCCAAGACCTCACCCCATGAACCCCTGCTAAATCGCCAAACTTACCGAACCACTTGGGGTGACTTATGGTAAGGGGGTTGGGCATCTGATTAATTTGAAATGCGTTTCTAATTATAAATTTAATTAAAATATAATACACATTTCACCACTAACAAGTACACAATTACACATCTGCCCTGATGATGGACATGTGTAACGCTGTTCGAAACGTTGACTAAAGAAGGAGGTAGCGCAACACGGCATAACACCCCAAAAACAAATAACGAAAATACATGTATATTATTATAAAAAAATAACAATTTAAACTTAACAAATTATTGCCAAAATTATAAATTACACTTTCGTCACCTCTTTTTTAAATTTTAACACATTTTTCTCTCCTTTTGTAGCGTTTATAGGTACAATGTATTATAAGTTTTAGATTAAACATTATGTTTCGATTATTTCGAAACCAATGTCCCGACAATGCCTGTTGTGACCTGTCACTAATAAATGATCATTGGAAGTTCTAAAAATACTCCTTTTCTGAATAACATATGACGAAAGAAATACGCCCACAAAAAATGTTGCATTTTTACGCCCATCCGTCGGAATTAGTATTTACGAGTGTGAATCAAACATTACGCTCGATCGATGTACAGTTGCCGATGATGCCCACACACGTGCAATTGTAAATACTACTTGCGTAGGAGTATATTTTTAATCGACAGATTAAAAATATACTCGAAGTGTGAAATTGAGTATACTGTTTTACAATTTCGAAGGATGGAAGGAGATAAATTATTATACTTACCACGAGACACTCAATGTTGAAATACTTTATTCTTCGAATTAATGATTCGTTAGTTAGGAGAAGCAGACGCCATTTAAACCAAAACGCAGTAGGAGAATCTTTAAAGTAGAATGATGTAATTTTACCGTAATTCACTCACACGCTAACCTTACACTTCACGAACAAAACTTCCGACCCTATTTTGTCGGAAGGTCAAAATATTTCCGCTTTGCAATAAAATCCAAATAAAGGGAGTATTTCTGAGCGCACCCGAAAACTAAAAACTGTTTTTGAAAGGTGATAAAATACGCTTTAAAATTTTATAAATCGAAATAAAAGTATAATTTTTGAAATATAAATTTTTTTAATGCATACACAAAAAAGTTTTAAAAATGGCTCACCTTACATTTTTTCTAATTAAAATTACTGATAACGAAAAAAATAAAAGCACACACACATTTTTAGGCAAATGTATTGTCAACTCACTTTTTCGTTGCATGTAAAGATAAATTAATAAAAAATTCCCAAAGTTTCACAATTTTTTTTTCAAATTGCGGCTTGAAACTTTGCTTTAATAAAGGTGTACATTTTAATTATTTTGTGGTTAATTTTTAGATTTGAATATAAAACATGGTATTTTTTCTTTCTAACACGTTTAGATCATATTTCTAACGACGACAGTAAGGCAGACAACGATTTCCTGAGTCCTATATGACTTGTTCTGAAAAGCAAACAAATTAGCCTGAGGGGTTAATGACTTGGAAAGAGGCGTTGAAATGCCACTTTGTTGAGTTGTCATGAAACTGGCGTAACATATATAAATATATAGACTTCCTTTACATGTCACCAAGAAAAAACATTTTGTCTTGCTTACGCCTTCTTATTGTTATCCACTGGAATGTTCCGCAATATGATCAATTTCAGCCTTGAGCATTACGAAATTTTTAAGTGGTCGGGTTGGAAATTTCCCATCCTCACTCAAAAAATCATACCTCCAAATTTTAATACGGAGATACATAAACTGCTTGTGTTATGGGGTCGTCCATTAATCACGTGATGTTTTTTAGCAACTTTTTAACCCCCTCCCTCCCCCCTGCTGATGTGTTGAGGTTTTAGACTATCCCCCCCCCATACCCAAAATCACACATATTTTTTTAGTACAAAGTATATTGAAATTTTCAGAAAATTATCGTTAAATACAGGTATAATCTGATAAAATTTTGGAAAATTAAGCATCGTGATAAAAATTCAGACAGACATTAAGGTTCCAGGTTGTTTTGACTGGCATTAAAATAATAAAGGAAGGTGTAAAAAAAAACATGTATTTTTCTTCTTTTTTTGTGGTACATTTTTTTTTCGCATCAGCCCACAACTCATTAAATTCTTTCTGAGCTACACTAGGTTTTTTCCCTTCTTATACTCTGCAAGTAGGTCTTTATACAGATCTCCTAGTTTAGACATTGTTCCATTGTTTTAAGGCAAAACATACGCGGCAACGATTTACGCATGCATTCGGCGTCAAAATCAACAGACTCACTAGCGACTAGTGAGCCGAGCGGTTGTCGCAACGCGCGGGGAAATCGTTGACTGGCAACGATGAGTCAAGGCCATGCGCCGATGTTTGGTTTAGAAATCGTGCGCTCGACGAAAAATAAATACACTTGAAATTTTTTTCCGAACCCCTCCCCCCCTCTTTCGAGCCTCACTTGATTAATGGACGACACCTTAGAGAGCCGTTATATTCAACTATATGTGAACGTTTATCAATTACAAATAATTAAGAAGAGACGCATGACATCTGGCGCAAAACTGTAATAGTACGTATCTGTGAAACTTACAATGCCTTACGAGATGTAGACATTTTCAACCATGACTTGAAATCATATAAAATGCAGCTTAATAAATTAATAACTTAAAATACTTTTTTTTTCTCTTTTTTGTGAAAATTACATTATTATCAACCATAGTAATTAGTATAACCATGTTTGTTAATAATTTTACGTTTTTCTTTATTATGTTTTATGTTCTTCTTTTTTATGTTTTTTTCTTTATTATGTCTATATTTTTTTTTTCTTTGTCATTTAATAAGTTGAGTAGGTAAAAATACTAAACCAATATTTTTTAACATAATGGAACTTAATTGGTCTACAACATATGAATTTTATTGTTATAATCATTTTTCTGTATGACTGTTTGTTTCCTCAATAAAAAGAAATAAAAAAAATAAATAAAAAATAAAATAAACTGTGAAACTACTAAGTTAGTCTTGATTAACCAATTTCCGCTTGTACCACGAGTTTTCAGACAGCTTATATACAAAGATCTCACCGTGTGTCCAATACTGACTTGCTAACGATGCATCTGTTGTTTGTTTCCAGGGAGCTTCGTTCCGGCGGTCCCAAGGGCGCGGCATGGAGCGACTGCGGCGCTCGTTCCGCGAGTCGTTCCGCCGGCGCAAGGGCGGCGGCGGCGGGGGCGGCGAGCCGGGCGGCGGAGTGGCGGAGAGTGCGCGCCCGCACCAGTGGGGGGCGGACGAGGCGGCCGTACGCGCCGGCACGTGCGCCTTCCCCGTCAAATACCTCGGCTGTGTGGAGGTCTTCGAATCGCGCGGCATGCAGGTACGAAACTTTACAACCACAAGCCTATTGCCTACCTCATTGAAAAACAACACAACCCGCGGAGAACACACTGACACATTTTTTTCTTTTTTCATCATCATCATCCCCTTATCCTACTCGGGTCGGAGACCCACTGCATTGACAAAAATACGTCCCTGTCTTATGCTGATTGTTCGGCCTCCGTCCACGGCCTCATCCTCTCCTCACACAGTTTCTGGAATTGCCTTGCCCAGCTGTGGCGGCTCACTGGACGTCTACCCTCTAGAATCGCACTTAGTATTTTCCTTGGAATTCGGTCATCAGACATTCTTAGTGCATGCCCAAGCCACCTCAGTTGCGATTTTTCTATGAAGAGTAGCAGTAGTTCAATGTTTAGATCGTCTTGGATCGTCGAGTTTCTTATATGATCCCATTTTGTAACCCCTGCCACTTCTCTCAAGTACCTCATTTCGGCAGCTTTTACTCTAGAGCGTGTTCGTTCGTTTAGCATCCATATCTGATGGCCGTAAGTGAGAGTTGCCATCAAAACTTAGTATTTGGAGATGTCTGACTAATCAACTGGACGATTGATATCTACCTGCTGCCTACCTTATTGAAATAAACATATAAAGTCAAATAATGTTTCGGCCTGGATCAAAACAAAAGATACACAATTTTACATGAACTTAATATGTTTACAATAATTTTTTTTTCAATTGTTGTACTATTATAAATTTAATATGTTTACAATTATATTTTTATTTGTTGTACTATTAAAAATTTTTAACAATATAATTACTATGCAGCAATACACATATCTAACACGTGAACACTTCAGCACAAGTTCTCTTGTGAGGTGTTAAAAAAAAACTATGAGCCGGTATTTCAGTTGCTTTTTAAAGCTTGGCTTGAGAGACATTAATGTCCGTCAAGTTGCTTTCACTTGCCATCGGCTCACACAATCCCCAAATACTCTCCGATATTTTGTAGCCAAGACTTTAGGACTATGACAAGAACAAATTACTTTTTCCAATTCTATATTTTATAAATTTTTATCCACTTTTTATCCGCATTTTTATCCACAATCTCAACTGCCAAGAGTCAATGCGACTACAGAATCATAAAATGATGCCTTATCAAGTATACTTGGATAGAAGCATGCTATTGACCTAAGTACAGGTCTATCAACGTTAGTTGACTTCATCACAGTACTCACACAGATGCATAACGTGCACAGCTTGTTTCTTTTAGACTAAATGAAAAAAAAAACAATTAACGATTATTTCACAATCACAGTTTTAAGCCAAAGAGTATTTAAGTTATTTTACTATTCATATTATCGCTTCCTACGAGGAATTGCTTGGGGGTTAAGACTTGAAGGAAGCGAGTACTCGTATGATGAAATTGAACAAACTTTAAACTTTAGAAAAACATAGAAAGAACTCTGACCTAATTTGCATATTCAAAATTATTAAAAGCATTACTGACACACGTGCTTTGTTACAACTCATCCAGTCAACATCCCTTCCCGTAGACTCCGAAATAATGAATTGCTGTTCCTCAATCAACATTCTACTAATTATGGATATCATTCTCCTTTATCCAGAATGTCGAGACTTGTCAACGCAAATCAAAGCATTGAATTTTTTGGTGTAAGCCTAAATGACTTTCGGCAGTCGATACGCAATGTGTAAATTTAAAGCCTTTTAAATCCATCTTCAAGCTACTTAACTTCTACATGTACTTTTATATTTTATGTATATCGTCAATGCTCTTCATTTATATTTAAAAAAACCTCCACACAGCATCCCCAAAGATGACATAGGCCCTGAAGGAAATTGTTTTCCTCGGGGCCTCCTGTGTGGAGCTCGTGTAAAAAAAAAACCTGAAAGTGAAACAATGTAAAAATCTTTCAGTCTTACTACATCCTTGTTAGCAATTAGTTGAACTATAAATGTGATGCCGTGTATTTCTACATTTGGAAATCAAAGGTTAGTAATACAAGTCATAATCATAAATTCGTTAAAACAAAAATTTTAAAATAATTTTATCAACAAGGAACGAATTTACTGGTACATTTTTGAGATGGCAATCCATAGGAAAATCACTGTTAAGACTTTATGAACTTCGGAGTGAGTTATTGGTCTTCTTGAAGGCACAAAATAATTCACGACGAAATTTCAAAATCCTTCATGATTGATAAAACTTGCATATCTGGCAGATATTTTTACTTAGCGCAATGAAGTTAACTTATATTATATAACTTAATTTTTTTTTTAAATTTAACCCAACCTAAAAAATAAGTGTTCCGTTAAAATTTACGGATTTGCAAAGTTTGGGAAAAAGTTTGGAAAACCTTGTTCTAGCACACTGAACATAGTCATTTGTTGTCCCTATTCCACTAAACACAATAAGTAGGCGTAAACGAGACAAAAAACATTGCACATAACTATATACAGGGAAATTAATATGTATATTTTTAAATAATTTGATTAATCGAAAACATATTGGCATTGATAGATTATAATATAAAAATATTTTTATGTATTATCAGTATCAGCCATTAGCTTATATACTCAATTATTAGTACCTAGTAAACATGGTCCAATGAATAAATTAGATGAAAAGTAAAATAAACAATTTGTAGTAGAAAAATTAACAAAAATAGATCTGTTTTAATAACGATGCAAACTTAAAATAATGAAAACTGAGATTATTTCTCATGCTATATCATGCACCCGATTGAACGGGAACAGATATGAATATTGTAAGCTTCATAACAATATTATTTTACAAGCATTGTATGCACTTGCTATCCCTCTTCGGCTAGTAACAACAAATAGGAGTAAATAAGACAAAGGGCTGTTCCTCGCCGGTAGAAGCGTATACCGATGCACACTCACATTCAATGCTTAACTTTTTTATTGCATCCAACTCTCGCAGCATTACCTACAACACCATCCGTTCTCCATTCCAAATCCATCCATTCTTAGTGCAAGGAAAAACCGAACTTATTTTCTCTCTTAATCCTATTCTCTGAATCGACTAAGGACTATCGATTTTTTAATTAAATCCCACTACTCACAGACAATTATCTATTCTTCTATTGCATATTGACATTATTAATTGGACATACTACAGCGTCATAAAACCTGTTTAATCGTTTAATCATTAAGTCACGTTAGTTTTTTTCAATTTATATTACTAAATTTCCTCATCTCATTGTCTTTGCTAGAATTTCCAATGCCAAGGAATTCATTATTGAAGTTGTTTTTAAAAGTAACCTTGTTATCATCACAAGAATTTTATTTGTTGCCAGCTTTGTTCATTTGCAACATACAAGTAAATTGTAGCAACTCTTCTTTATAAGCCTCTGGCCTCCCTCAAATATGTTCAGTTTCGCCTGTTCTTGGTGGCTCTTACCAAATCGAACCTGGCAGTTCTTTTCATGTTTTTCGCATCTTTCACCTCCACTTCGGCCAGTGATGCCATACGATGGTACTGTAATTCCAAGGTCCAGAGTTTGGAGATTGAAATAGAAATATCACCTAATCTGGCTCTTTGTTTATTGTTGTTACATCTTTCTAAAATATGAAAAAGAACCAAAGAACAACTTTTTAATCCACCTCATCTTCCCCGTTCTTCCAACATTCCTATATTGGCTCTAGATCGCCTATATACCATTTGATTTAAACTCCAACCACCCACCAATCTACCCATCTTCAGAGTGTGAGTTTCAAATCCTAACAGTGCCCCGGGACAGAAGTACTCCTCACTGGGGTGGTACAATCGTAATCGTAACGTTCTAGGTGAAAGTTCATGTTTGTAATCTAATCTCATCTAATAATATAACTTGAATTTTGTCTTGCAGGTATGCGAAGAAGCCCTCAAAGTCCTGCGCAATTCCCGTCGCAGAGCCGTGCGCGCTATGCTGCACGTCAGCGGTGACGGCCTGCGCGTCGTCGAGGAGGACACAAAAGGTCTCATCGTGGACCAGACCATAGAGAAGGTGTCGTTTTGCGCGCCGGACCGCAATCACGAGCGCGGGTTCAGCTACGTGTGCCGGGACGGAACCACTCGGCGTTGGATGTGCCACGGCTTCCTGGCGTCGCGGGACCCAGGGGAGCGGCTGTCCCATGCAGTCGGGTGCGCGTTCTCCGCCTGTCTGGAGCGCAAACAGCGGCGGGACAAGGACACCATGGTGGCGGCAGAGATCACCCGTTCGCATCATCATAAAATTCTGCACGTCAATGGTGAGTTGAAGCCTTCTGACAAACTTTAGAATGAACATAATAATAAACTGCGTTTTATTCGTGGAATGAATGGTATGGATTTGGAGTAAAGTTAATATAGTCCTCCTTTTTTCCGACATGGTGAAGAGTTCTCCTTTTAATGAAACCACTTTCAGCACTTGAAATTGTCTCGATTCATTTGTAAGTATGAATAAATGTTCCTATTGCGACTTGTAAACTGTGTATTTTCCTGTAAAAGCAGAATTGACTGCAGGTATTTTGGAACCTGGCTTAATAAACACCTCCCAAACGAGTGATTTTTTTTATATGAATACCGCACAAGGGTCCCAACTGCTTCCCTCTGGAGCCAGTGAGATTATGGTGTCCCCAATTGGGATATGTTGAGATGCTGAAGGTAGTGGGCAGGGGAAGGATATGAGGAAGAGGAAAGTGGGAATGTACATACATGGCTATTCAGATCTGGTCACCAAACACGGCCATTTCAAGCAACGTTTCAATTCTGAACGGTGGTCTTAAACCAGGGCGATACTGAGAGTATCTTCCACTCTGGAACGTACTGCAAATATACTATATATTATTTTTAATGAATTAATTGTGAAATAACACAAATTAATCCATTAAAATTTATTTGCCACGCCGGTATTCGAACCCGGGACCTTAGGATTGCGAGTCAAAAGCCTTACTGCTAGACCACGCCGGCTGTCAAATGTAATAAAATACCTCAATTTTTTACTCATGAAATGTCACTAAATAGTCCAGACACTTACTTAAACTTCTATTTGTGGAGTCCTGTTACAAAGTATGCTATAATTTTGCACAATACTTTTATGGGTGGAGTATTGTAAATACTAAAATAATAGAACATTTGTTTAACCCTTCGAATAACATGAAAAAAATATCTGTAAAAATATCATAAAGTTGCGCGCAAAAATTATCAGTACCTCCCATGAATTTTAAATGTTCCTTTTTATTTGTTTTTTTTTTAACCCTTTTGCAAAAACAAAAATTGTTTTAAAATCTAGGTAAACGACATGGTTATTAGAAATCAACATTTTTGTTTCTAAATATTAAAATTTTGATTTTGCAAATGTAAATTGGCTTAAAAATACAAACGAATATTCGACTTAGAATGCTTAAAATAGAATAAACTTAAAATTTTCAATACAGACTCCTTTTTCTTAAGAAAATTTGTAATAAAACTGTCACTTCACTTTTTATCACTTTCATACACTTTTATTTTAAAATTAAATGTGTGTTCCGTCACAAACTAGTGCGAAATAAATCTGTCACATGATCGGGTTTGTAAAATATCTGAACAACATAGCTCATATATTCCTAAAGCAATTAGAAGCATTATTTCTTTCGCTTTCTAACATAAAAGAAATCGCAAATGTTCACACGACAAGAAGAGAGATATCTAACTTTTAATAATGCACGGTCGCTCTGGGACAATCTGGGTCTTCTGTTATTATAACGGCATATGATGTTTTGGGACAACTTGGGTCTCCTGTGATTAGACGGGTTAAAACAATTTCTATTTTGTCAAACAGGTTCCTTGTTATCACCTGCCTGAAATGTGTTCATATTTCGTAATAATTCTTTGAAAGTTTAAATAATAAAAAAAAACTTAAAAGTGAACAATTATTATCTTTGTGCACAATAATAATAATAAATTAAAAAATAATGTGGTGACGGTAATGCATTAAAGCATTGCATGGCCGGTCGTTTGTTTCGGGGTAATCCTGAGAACTTTCCGTAAAACGAGGGGCAATCAAATGGCTAAGAGAAAAATTGTTGGGCATTACGAGTAAGATTCGGGAATTATGCTCATTGCGAGGTTCCATTGAAAATTTATTTATGTGTAAGTTTGTGGTTAAAGTTAATGTTCTATTTTTAGGAGGAGTAAAGGGAGGGGGCGATGGTTCGTTTAAGAGCACCGGCGGTGGTGTGGGGCTGTTCAACGAGACGGTGGCGCCCTCGCTGCCACCGCCGGGCCCCATCCCCGTGGCAGCGCCCAACCCCTTCGCCATCGAGCGCCCCCATGCCGCGCCCCACATGTTGGAGCGCCAGGGCTCCTTCCGCGGATTCTCTCACCTGAACAACAAGTAAGATAAATTCATTTGTCAGAGTAACAATCTTTTTATTCATTGTTTGGCTTTGCTCAGTGATCTTTTTTGCCAGTATGAAAGGTGACCTTAAAGAGAACAAAATGTATTATTATTGTACAGGGTCCCAGGGTCTGGTCTCCAGACAGTTCGCTGTCAGTTGTAAGGTGAGCTGCTTTGTTGACTGCCTTCGTTTTCCAAACCCAAGGGGTTCCGTACAGAGATAGGATATGATTTGCGATATTCTCCTTTCTCAGTAAAAACACTTACGTTTTTGACCGGATATTGTTGTAAAACTTTAACTTATTCAGATGAATAGTAATTTTACAATGATTTGATTCTGATCTGAGCACTGGGGCCTTAATTTGTAGAATTAATTGCAAAAATGAAAACAAGCTATTTAAAACACAACAAAGTTGACAAGTTGACCACAGACAAATGAGCGCTTAGACAAAAAATGCATTGAAATATTTAGCAAAAGGTGACACACAAGTTAAAATTACGAGTAAAAAAGTCTACACATCGAAATTAAGCAAAATCATAAAATGTGAAATTCTAAGTGCAAAATTAATTTAAATATTTGATATAGGACAACACAACACTCAACAATTATAAATAACTATGTATTGACAATTTTTCTTTTGTACCAAATACCTAAAACTCAATACAGTTGAGCCAGTTATTTTCAAAGAACTGAGACCAAATAAAGAAACTAATACTAATTTACTTGATTATCTGGGACACCATTCTGTTTAATTAGGACAAATTCCCATCTGAAGTAGGTGCAGTAGATCTCAGTAAACGAATTTTAGTTAAGAAGGGCAGATGTTAGGTACGTGGCGCTGGTGAGGGGAGGGGATGCGCCACGCTACGGGTGTTCCGAGTTCATTCGGCAGTAATTCGGTAGACTTTGCAGTACACTGCCGCATGTGTAAGAAGTCATTTTTATAATTATTGTTTGTTGATTTTTTTTTTTGTTTGGTATCTTTCTTTGTTTATTTTATTTTTTTTAAATACATGATTTGTATCTATAGTTAGTACATACTTATTTTTCTGTAATAAAATATACACATTTTTCATTTAACAAAATTTAAAAACACATTCGAAAGAACTCGCAAAAACGTAATATATAAAATATTTAGTATGCACATAAAAAATGCTCAATAAATAATTTAAAAAATTTGGCCTACCTTAAACTTATTTTATTTGGGACAAAATGTTTGGGCGCGGTGTGTTCCAAATAAGCTAAATCAACTGTTATCTATTTTTAATTAAAATCTTGTGTTTTTCAGCTCTCCGTTCAAACGACAAATGTCTCTGCGAATCAGTGATCTCCCGAGTAACTTAGAGCGTCTGCGCAGCGGCCCCACTCTGCCCCCCCTGCCCTCCCTGGAGGCCCCCGCCCTGGAACCCGAGATGCAAGTGGCCGCCATGTGTCAGCAGCTGTCACGTGATCTGCAGTTGCTGTCAGAGGGGCCCCCGGACAGTCCCCCCGGCCCTTCTCTGCTGGCCGTGTCTCCGGCGCAAGAGCTGCCCGCACCGGACCAATGGCTGGGCCGTCTCACGGGGCCATCGCCTCAAACTGTTCAGTCGCCCCTCCCTCTCCCCTTGCCCCTGGCCCGTGCACCCCCCCTGGCTAGCAGGGCCCGCAGTCTGGGGGGGGACCCCTTTGACGCGGAGTGGGCTGTTCCCCCGCGCGCCACCAACCCCTTCCTGCAGCGCGCCATCTGAGCGCCCCGGGATGTGGCCCCCTCTCCCCGCGCTAAAGCTTCGCAAGCTGCAGTAGTAGCACACCCTGTACGGGCCCACAGCTTGCGTATTACTAAAGCTATATCTTTTCACGTCCCAAATTGTACGAGTTACGAACACAAGGAAAACGATTAAAGTAATGAATGTATTGGATAAAAAACCAAACGGGTATCTGTTGGATTTTATTTAGTATTCGTAAATATGTGATATATTTTTAAATGGTTAACCCATATTGGAACGTTTGGAAAGTGAAAAAAACTGTTATAATATGATTTAATTTAAGAGATAGTTTTATGGCTGTCTGGATGCTCCTTGTCCAACTTTCCCCCAGGAATACTTATATTTCCAAATACCATTCCTTTTGTATGTTTTGTTTATCGATGGATGTTTTTTAAAAAGACTTGTTGAGATAAAACAACTGGCCCCTTACTTAACACATTACAAATATACTAATTATAAAGCAGTATTACCTGAAAAATCTACGTCTAATATGTTTACAATGTTATTTTTAAATTTAGCATGTGTGAATTTCTACAATTTGTTCATAAATTTAACTGAGAAAGTATAAAATTTGCTAAATACTTGTTAGAAAGTTCAGTTGTAACCTTTGCCATCTTATTCCCTGCTGTTAGAAGGGTTCCACGACAACTCAGAATCATTCAAAGTTGTGAAAAAAAATTGAAAAATAACCGGTAATCTAAAATGACTTAGACTCGTCATTTGCCGCTTGTGCGCCAGCGCACACGCCAAAATATTCAAAAAAAATTATTTTGGATTTTAACCCTTATGTATGAAGAACAAGGTCAGAATTGCTTGGAGCATTCTTGTTTTGAAGATATAAAATACCGTGAACACACCCAGCCAATCGGATTAATTTATTTTAAATTCTCTATGGCGGCCGTCTGAGATTTTTCCCAGTATTTGAGCTGTCAAATTGGGTAGCGCTGTTCTCGTGAAAAAGACCATAAAACATATAAATTCATGAAATAAACGCAAGTAATGTTGTTTTTATGCATAGTTTATTGTTATAGCACAAAATAAACCCACAAAATATTACATCAAAGTCAAAACATTGCGATTTTACATTGTTTCCTCCTTGGCATTTGGCGAGTTAACCTATTTAACCAACTTTTTTATAAAAATTTTCATAAATTTTAATGGCTTTTGAAAGGAGGTGTTGAAGTTGCCTGATTCTGAGTTGTCCAGTCACCATTAGAAGATGAGACATATCTTTGTAACAAAACAACGTGTTGTTATACTCTACATGCTAAGTATTAATTTGTGAGTAGAAAGTAATGTCGTAACTTAGTGTGTAATAATAATTATGTATTCATCCTTTTTGATAATAACTTAATCGCAATATGTACTTAAACTGTTCTGCAAAGGTCACACGCCACAAGCCACGTGCCACATGCCTACTTAAAGTCAGCGCACGCACACTCGCTCTTCAGAGCGGTCATTTCCTCTAATAGTACTTAATATGTACTGCAAGTTAAATGACCTCTCACACTGTTAATACTCACCGGCGTGAGAGCGTCTCGAACCTTTATCTTCCCTCACACGTCCGCATTCACTCCCGCTGGTATGCGCCCCCGGTCTGATGCTGTGAGCCTCCCCCGTCTTTCATTTGTAAATATGTATCTGTAAAAATATATATTGTTGACTTCTTCATAAACTTCTATTTTATTTTTTGTTATAAAAGTTTAGACTAAGAATATGATAGAGATATTGTACTTAATAGAATAAGGATTGCGCACCGTTGGCTTCCGCCTCACGACTCTAGTTCTAGCTTTAGGAGACGATGAAAACGTTTGTGGATGATCACGTCCACGCTCCCCTAGCTCTAATTCTCTGTGTAATTTACGTGACCGATCTCGTGGCTTTTACCACTCACCCAATATTGCCTTCGCCACTTTTCTTTCACAGTATTCGTGTCCATTATTATTAATCTCAGATTGCCACCATTAAAACTACCGATACTGTTAATTACCAAGATAAATATTTTGAATACCATCTCGACTATTTCAGCAAAATAAAAACGATTTTCTTTTTATATTAAGTATTAAAAATTAGTTATAATATATCCGACTGAAACACATTCAATGTCCCGCTGTTTGAGAAAGAAATTATTTGTTTTTACTTATTGGTTCCACAGAAATAGTTGAAATTAAAGGTACAAATTTATAAATCTTCAATCAAAATCATCAATCCAAAATAATAAACTATTGTTGTTTGTATGCAATTTTTGTTATTAATATCCTAGAAGATTATGAAAGTAATGTGCAACCAAAGCCAACTTAAAAAATAATCTTGCTCAATGAGCATTTCGATCACATTGTCACGTTATTTCGGACAAGATACAACTTGAGTAAATTTAATGCAACGTTATTGGTTCTATGCACAAACAATATTATATATTCAATTATGGAAGTAATTCATTAATATGTATTGTAGCGCACTTTCAAATAATGAATGTGTATTTGCACCCCACACCATATGTACGTGTTCGTAGTGTAATTTACAGTGCGGTACACAGAGTTGGGAGATGTCCTTTGGGCCAGCACGGCGGTGTGAGGGAATGTAAATCCATGTATAAATGTGTACTTAATAGATGTATTTGCCACATGTATATAATATTATTCTGAAATTATATCAATTGTTTATTTATTTTGACTTTATTTCTATATCCTTTTTAACCTCTCGGGCCTTGAGCCTATTTTATTGGAAGGTCCGAATATATCCGTCTTGCAATTAAATTCAAATAAATGGAACATTTCTGAACGCATTCCAAAACTAAAAACTGTTTTTGAACGGTGATGAAATACGCTTTCAAATTTTATGTAATTCGAAATAAACATATTTATTTATTTATTGCTTCTTCACAAGTTTATTCATTTTAGCGTGTAATTATCGGGGTTAATAATTTCACAATTTATTCAAAATAACACACATAAATATTGGTCATAACCAAACAGAAGCAAAATACTAAAATTTTAAAAATAAAAAAAGATAAATGTAGAAAATTTGTAGAAAAAATAACAAATGGATTAACGAAGTGTTGAGGATCAAACAAAATGACTTCATTCATTGTGTCATTCATTCATACCATTTTCAACAATGAAGAAAATTGAAAAATAAAAATACATATCCTTATGGTTTATAAATATATAAGTAAAGCATAACATAATGAAAAAAAAGATTTATAAACGATTGCTTGAAAAAAGCAAATCTTAAGGTGAGTATTAAATACTTTTGAAATAAATATGAAAGCCACCTTTTTAAGAGAACATTTAGAATAGTTTAGATAGTAATAGAAGTGCTCATTTTCGTTAAAAGACAATTGTATTTTATTGATTATTTATTGTATAAGTGACACCTTGGAAATGCCACCTGTGTGATTTAGTTTTAGTTTTGACAAAGTTCTGGGATGCGATAACTCGGATATATTTATTTATTGTTTCTTTACCTATTTTTAATTAGGTGTTATTATTTGAATTAAAATTTTTAACCTCACTTGGACGTAGGTATACAATGGTACCTCGAGATACGAGTATTTACATTGGAAATATTTGAGATACGAGCCGTCGAGCAAGCAAATTTTTACCTTGAAATACGGGCAACATTTGAGATACGAGGAACGGCCGGCTGCATACGACCCACCAGTTTGTGTCTCTGGGAAAATCCATGGGCCTGGTGATAGATGAGAGAGACATGAACGAGCTCTTCGAGGAGCACTCTTAGGAACTGACGACCGAGGAGTTACAAGAGTTACAGTTGCAGCAACAGCAAGAAATTGGTTTCAAGAAGGAGCCAGAGGTGGGGGAGGTTATCTCCACAAGTGAAGGAGATCTTGGGAATGTGGATGAGTTTCACAGTTCGTGGAAAAGAAACACCCCGAAAAAATTGCAACTGGTCTTGCATCGGAACTATTTAATGACACTTGCCTAACTCATTTCTGCAATATTCTGAAAGGGAGGAAGAAACAAACCTCCTTGGACAGATTTTTTTTTTTAATCCGACGAAAAAGGCCAGTGAAGAGAAAAGCAGTGACTAAAATTAAGCATACAGTAGCATTCAAGTTGTGTGTAAGTAGCATTTAAAATACAAATACACTTTATAAAATCGACCATCACAACACGGGCATGTGCCTAGCATGGTGGTCGAAAAATCCTAAAATTAATGTAACAAACAATTCAATGAATAAAGAAAACTTAAATAAAAAATAAAGTTTATTTCTTTACAGTCTCTTTTAGTATGTTTGTATACAATATTTGTCATTTAAAAATACATTTTTCTTATTCAAAAACACGTAACAAGAACAACTGCGGTGGCATTTTGGGGGCTGGAACGGATTAATGGCATTTCAATTGGGAAAATTGCTTTGAGATGGGAGCAAGGTTACGGAACAAATTAAACTCATTTCTCGAGGTACCAATGTATTTGAAATATAAAAATTTTGAGTGCAAAAATAAAGTTTTAAAAACGGCTTACCTTATGTTTTTTTCTAATTGAAACTACTGACAAAGAAAAAACATATTTTATTAGACAAATGAATTATAAACGTTATCGTCAACTCGCTTTTTTGTCGTTTCTCGTTATCTCAAAACTTGTTTGACTAATCAATCGACATGCAGAGTTGATGGAAGGAGAAAGGATGTCAAGAGAATATTATTATATGCCATACATTATTATGATGCCAAAGTTAAAAAGGAGGAATTCCAATAAGCCCAAGGAAGACACAGGGAATCGATTACTTGAGTCGGGTCATGTCAAGAGTTTGTATAGGTTATTTTTTCATTACGATACAGTGGACCGTGACATCTCTAATTGGGATTTTATTGGGAGGAAAGAAGATTGATAAGAGGAAGGTTGAGACTTACGGGCTTTTCAGGCCTGGTCGCCAAACATGGCTAAAGCTATTTCAAGTAAAAAAAAAACTTTAATCCAGGGTTAAATGCAACAATCAGTCAAACATTCCATGTCAACAATTACACATCCAACTCCAGTAAAATATTGACAGTATTTTCTTGTACAGGCTTCTCTTGACCGCTAGAAGCGCTATAGTCAAACAGATACCAAGTGCACTCCCAAAATTTCAAAGTAGTTCCCGTGAGCACTTGGCCATAGGCCCATTGTACTATCTCCCATTTTACCTCAATCCTTTAATAACAACCCAGTCCCTTTAATAAAGTTCACCAAGGTTGTCACTGGATATGTGGCTATGTCTTCTGGTTCTACTGTATGTCTCCCTAGGTATCTGAGCCTAGTTCCTACCGAGGCAGGACATTGGCACCATCGGTGAATTGGAGTCTCTTCATCCTCTTCACATTTCCAGCATCTATTGGTGTTTTCCACTCCCAATATCTGCATGTGTCTCCTGAGATGGCAGTATGCCGTTAGTAGTCCTACCAGTTCCCTCAGCGATTCTGTCCATATTGAGTAGTTTCCTGGTTCGTCTAGGGTCTGGTCCTTTTATGAGTACTTTGGATTGTCTCATTCCAGGTGCCCTCTCCAAGGATAAGGTACGAGGGGCGGGTAGGAATCTGGAAATCTGGGGTCCAGGAGTGACAGACATATGAATCCATCCCTCCCATTATCCTTACAAGGCGATGGGTGAAGAGATCCAGCCCGCTAAGCAGTAAATGGGCAAACGCATTCGCCGCCAAGACTTAAATAAACCTCATCCTTCGAACCTGGGCATCCCTGCTAAGACACCAAATGTAGCGTACCATTTGAGGTGACTTATGGCAGGGGTGTTGGTTATCCAAAAAATGGTTCCCGGTATGGCGGTACGGTGAGCTACGACTACGTTGCACTCCTTCTAAACAATAATGGCAAATAATTGACATTAGATATTGAATGTCGAGCATTGCTGTTATGTATTACTAAAATGTAAGTATATACATATAAAACATACACGAGGGCTGTCCGTAAAATAAGGTCTCCAAGGTGCTGCGGTCGCGAGGAACAATTTTATGCACAATCCAGCAACACCGGCGTGTAGCTTGGTTCCCCCACGCCAAATGCTCACCACGCTGCACTCTCTGACTCTTAGTCTCGGCGTGGCAGTCGTTCGCGATGGAGCTTCCACTCGCCGCACCCACCCACGCGGTACCGAATGATGTGAGCATCATTGATCCCTTCAGTACCCGCGCACAGTCGGGAAGCACGCCAAACACGCGTCCGACATTTGTATTTGGTTGACATTTTTTGTCATATGATAACAGGTCGTTTCTATGACTTGGCCGTGGACAGATTTTTGTGTTTCTTCCCTCCGACAATAAGTGTCTCTTCAAGGCCCGTGTTCACAACCTCCTCTTCTCAAAAAGACTTTCCACACAGCATCCCCGACATAGAGAAATGAGAGAAATTATTTTCCTCAGGGTCTCCTGTGTAGAGAAAATTTTGTGTATTTCTGCAAAATTGTATTATAAATAAATTGTATTATTCCAAAAAGATGTGATGGAAAGTTCGGTATATTTTGTGTGAGGAGGGGAAGGAGCCGGAAAAGCGAAAGGTGCATTTCAAGCAATATTTCGTTTCTGAATAGTGACCTCTATCAGGGCGATACTGAGAAAATCTACCACTTCATGCAATAATTTGGCGGCATTTTCATGCTGTCCTGGACATGATATGTTGCTAAAAGCTCGTTCACACATAGCTATAAAATATAAAAGATCATCATCCACACAATCCCTTCAGACCGTTCACACCTAAGCGGTTTAAGCGCAGATCAACCATATACAATACACATCCTATGACGGAACCGCTCCAGAGGCGATATGCTAAAAGATAAGCGCCCCTCTCTCCGACGAAAGCAGGAGAGGGGGTCATTGTAATTACGGAGCTGCCTAAACCGGTGGATGTCAAGTTGACAGATTTCAATACAAAAAATGTGCATTCCGTTGCCGCTCCCTAATTCATCTGACCCCCTCTCCTACCACAGGAAGAAATATTTGATAGCGTCGTGTGAAAGTACAAAAGATAAGCGCTCGCGGTTCAACAGATATCCCACTCACAGTTTTATAGCTGTGTGTGAATGAGTAAATGAAATCTGCAATTTGAAAAATTATCATTTTTTGTCAGAACACCATACATCCTGTTTTAATAAATGATTATTAAAATTATTATGAATAAACCCATTTAATTTCGCTTGTATTGCAGTGAATTCAAATCTCCCGGTGGAATGCGGACTCATGTCATGACTTTCTAACCAATCACCACTCTGCCCCTTGGATGAACGAATCTTGTATATTAGGGCCTATTACACAAACACTTCCGCCCGACCCCCAGGCTAAAGTGTCCGTCGAACGGTCCGCCGAAACGCCGCGTCCGCCTGCCGGCCAAACTGTCACGCTAATTTTGGGGCCATCACACGTAGAGATCGGCCACTGGGCCCACGCACGCGATACGTGGAATACTACGTTCCTAGATCGACGTGCTCACTGGTTCTACGCCCGCGTGTGACCACGTGTGTGACCACGTGACAAATGATCTCTAGTTATTGCAAACGTGGCGCGCAGGCGCGTCAGTTGATTTGACATTTATTTTTTAGATTGTGATTATGTGATTCTCATAATACGCAATTCGTAGCCTTGTTATGTCTTACTAAGATTATTAATTTTAAATGAGTTTTTTCGTAAAAATGAAAAAGTGAGAAGAACAACGATTCTTCGTGTACTTCATGAGCAAAGTGAAATTTCACGAGCTTAACATCATTATTGAACGTGACATAAATACACGTCGGAAAATCGGATAAATTTCCTACAGTACAGTTACCATTCATTAAATAGACACAATGGGAATAATATTGAAAAAAAAAATTATTCAATATCGACAAAATACGTAGGTAATAATTAGGATACGGTCATGCGGAGGCTATAACAGTGCTGTACTCTAGGGAAAATAAATAAATAATATATTATTATTTTTTTATTTAACTTTTTATGAGTAAAACCTCAAATTGTAATATTAAATTAAATGAAGATACTATGAGCGAAACTCAATCGAAAATCTGGAAACAGAAAAATCAGAAAAAGATATTGGCATCTCCGGGACTCGAACCCAGGACCTCTCTCTTTCCGGGCGGGTGCTCTGACCACTGAGCTAAGGTATCCAATTCGGTCACTTTTAACTGTACCATACTTCGACTAAGAACCACTGATATTATCTTCATTTCCTTAACACATATTTTATTGGCTGCCATCTTCATGTATGATTGCAAGATTCAAACCCGAACTAAATGCAATCTAAATGGTGTCTGGATAATTTTTTTATCCATTTTATTTAATCTGCGACATCGATAGACTTTTCTGCAAGTCTAAGATGAATATCATTATTTTTTATTTAAATTTTTATGATTAAAACCTCAAATTGTAATGTTTAATTAAATGAAGACACTATGAGCGAAACTTAATCGAAAATCTGGAAACAGAAAAATCAGAAAAAGATATTGATACCTCTGGGACTCGAACCCAGGACCTCTCTACTTTCCGGGCGAGTGGTCTGACCACTGAGCTAAGGTGTCGATATCCAATTCGGTCACTTTTAACTGTTCCATACTTCGACTAAGAACCGCCCATATTATTTTCATTTCCTTAACGCATATTTTATTGGCTGCCATCTTTATGTATGATTGCAAGATTCAAACCCGAACTAAATACCTAGCCTACCTACTTACATGTATTTCGAAGGGAAAAGCAGTAGTGATACTAATGATATAGTTAATTTCTTTGCCGACTTCTTCAAAAGTGTTTATGATAAAGATATCCCAAATGTTCAACTTCCACCCTATCACCCTAAGGTGTCGTTCCACATTCCCGCTTTACATATAAATGTTCTGGATGTTATACGCAAAATAAAATCACTCGACACAAAGAAAAAAGCAGGTCCTGATAAAGTCAATCCTGCTTTTCTAATCAACTGTGCATCGATACTAGCCAAGCCACTTTGTCAATTATTTAACCAATCTCTAAATTCTGGCTGCTTCCCTGATCTATGGAAAAAATGTTACATAACACCTATATTTAAAAAGGGAGATATTCATGATGTCACTAATTACCGACCTATTTGCATGCTCTCAACTATCCCCAAATTGTTTGAAAAACTTATCCTTGACCAAATTTCCATACATATTAATAACATCATAGTACCTAATCAACATGGCTTTATGCCGGGCAGATCCACCCTAACAAATCTTTCCTTGTACGAACAATTTATAGCCTGCTCACTTGAAAATAAAACCCAAGTCGATTCAATATATACAGACTTTGTAAAAGCTTTTGACAAAGTTAATCACAAAATTCTTCTCCATAAACTTAGTAAAATAGGAATAGAGGGTAAACTATGGGAATGGATAAAGAGTTACTTAACTAATAGAATTCTCCAAGTAAAATACAATTCTAATCTGTCACACAAATTCATGGCTACCAGCGGTGTACCTCAAGGGTCACACTTAGGCCCAATACTGTTCCTACTTTTTATAAATGATATTGTCACTGTTTTTGATAATAATGTTGAAGTATTGCTTTTCGCCGATGACCTAAAACTATTTAAACTTGTAAGAACAATAAATGACTGTACTCACATTCAAATAAATTTAAACAAACTACAAGATTGGTGCAAAACCAACAAACTTTATCTAAATATTAATAAATGCCAGATAATAAGATTTTTCAGAACAAACCAACCCCTTAACTATCAATATAAAATTAACAATATTTCCCTCACCTCTGTCAGTGAAATTAATGATCTGGGCATTATTTTCGATTCCAAATTTAACTTCCTTTCACATATAAATACAGTTACCAATAAAGGATTAAAAATGCTAGGCTTCATTCTTCGAAATGGTAAAGACTTTCAAAATATTTCAACATTAAAAATCCTGTATTCCTCTTTAGTTCGAAGTCAAGTTGAATATAATTCTTCTATTTGGTCCCCTCACTTCAAAATTCACTCAGATTCCATTGAAAAAATTCAGCATAAATTTCTTAGATTCATTAACTATAAACTCGGTCTACCAATTGAATCAATTAATTACAATCACCTGATGAAAAAATTAAACTTACTGAAACTCTCAGATAGAAGACTTATTTCTGACTTGACTTTTATTTTTAAAATTGTTAATGGTATTTTAGACAGCCCTGCTCTATTAAGCCTAATTACCTTTCATATACCTACAAGAACTACTCGATCCAAAATACTTTTTAATTGCAACAACAATTTCAGGACCGAGTCATTTAGATATTTGCTTATACCTAGATTGCATGCAGTTGGCAATGCATTCTCAGAAATAGTAGATGTGTTCAACTGCACGGAACATAGTTATAAGAAGGCTATAATAACACACCTCAATCACAATAATTAATGTTAGGCATGTTAATACTTGTCTGCATGGTTTCTGTATCATATTTTACTACAGATTCTAAACTACTTAAATCAGATATCTTAACCACCAGACAAAGGGAGTCATACCTAATAATTAAAAAAAAAAATTAAAAAAAACAAAAAAAAATATTAATTCATAATTATTATTAAATCTCCTGACAGCCCTAAAATAACAGAGCTAATTTGCCAACTATGCGATTCCAGTCATTTCAAGCAATGTTATGCAATTTAAGGTAACAATAAACTCTCTAGTAAATTATTTATAATTTGCAAATAAATGTGAATGTATGAATAGGTATAATTACTTTATATTTGCTCGATTCTTCGATTCTACTTGCTAACAAGTCACCTTTACTTACATATTTTTAATCAGCGTAAATATAATGTTTTGTTATTTTAATATGTTCTATTCTCTTACTTAAGTTTCCACTTTATTATTTTTTTGGTTGTAACACATAATTGTATCA
Organism: Glyphotaelius pellucidus; assembly: GCA_936435175.1. Classification (NCBI taxonomy): domain Eukaryota; kingdom Metazoa; phylum Arthropoda; class Insecta; order Trichoptera; family Limnephilidae; genus Glyphotaelius; species Glyphotaelius pellucidus. Next base: position 11,298,236 of record OW386538.1, on the reverse strand, counting down.
CACTTGAATGTAAAAGCCATTTTATGGCGTTGAAATAAATAAATAAATAAATAAATGCAATCTAGATGGTGTCTGGATAAATTTTTTATCCATTTTATTTAATATGCGACATCTTTTGACTTTTTCTCTAGGTCTAGGACGAATATTATTTGATTCGACCATACATGTCATCTGAATATTTAAAAACCTTCTGATTAAATTATCGCGGTTGAATATAAAATTGTGCATTACCTAAACCTAAAGTGATAATAAAATGTAATCACTAATCGTCAAGTGTTATTATTTCTACATATTCCCGCGATCTTTATAGCATGGTGTACCTAGGTAAGTTACTTTATCTTCAATAGCTATACCGGTCTCTTTGTTTCCTCCTTCCTACAACATGGGTCTCTTCAAGACTCAGGTTTACTCCTTCTTTTCCAAAAAGAACCTCCTCAACCCTGAATATGACATAGGCCCTGAGGGGAATTATTTTCTTCAGGGCGCTGATTTCTACACCCGAATTATTGGGACCCTGATTTCCCGGATTATACGCCCGGATTTCTACCCGCGACCACCGAATTGCTATTAAGACCCTTACCCATTAACCACAGAGGCCATTGAGTATACCTAAATGAAAACAGAAATCTGTTTTGGACGTATCAAATAATATTGTCCCTGAATAGGAGTATAACTTCTCACTCAAAGCAGATTTCTTAAAAATACTGCCAAATATTACAATAATAAATAAATTGATATTATTGCCAATCTTCGGCAGAATAACTAAGACTATTCTCCGTCCAACTTAAGATCGTCCCGTGAGCGCGCATATCTCCACCCCTCCCCCCGTCCGCTGCTTGAACGCGCGTTAACATGTTAGGCTGGTTTTAGTCTCACGCTCGCGTCAGCGCTCGTAGATCAGCGCGTAGATCGTTAGCGCTGAGGCTCAGCGTAGCTTGTTTCAGTATCGTACTGACCGCCTTACTGTACAGACGAAGACCAAAATGCGGAGTGTATTAGTTATTGCTGCTTCGTACTACCTATCCCAAAAAATTCGATTCGATTCGCCATGACTGTACACGCTGACGACGTCCGCTCCGCTCGACACTAGAACGCTCACTGAAATGCAGTGTTACCGAACCCAAAACTTCAATATCGGGAGAATTTTTGCCTAAAAATCGGGAGAAAATGGGAGAATTTTGTATAAATCGGGAGATGACTAGAATTATTTTAATTAAATTTTTCCCTCGTCAATAATGCAAATCCCTTTTATTATTCCGAAGCAGAACCTTAACAACAAACGAAAAAACCCGTAAACAGCGCCGTCAATACGTTTATTCTAGATGTTGCCCGTGTAATAACGCAATTTTCCCTAACGTTCAACAAGGACTTATTTTACGTTTGGCAACTCAAATTTTTGTGAAACTTCGACCTTGGACTGTTACCCGTCACTTTGCGAGACGCCAAAATTCATTTAATTGATTTAATTCATTTTTACTTTTAAAAGTGAGCGACATTTATATAAGTAACGATCTTTGTCTTCGGGATGTGAAGAATTCGATGAAACGAAACAATTTTTGAATTTTAATTTCATTTAGGAACCAATCAGCCACCTCATGGGCTTTTTCAAAACACCTGTCACTTCGCGAGAAGTCATAGAATTTCGCAACTCGAACTTTTACACTGTCTTTAGGACGCATGGCAGGCAGGTAACTTACAATTGATTCTGAGTAAGGGTCCCCAAATAATAATTACACGCGGAAAATCAATTTCTCAGAATTTTGCAGCATTATGTATGCAATTCAAATGTAAAGCGTCACTCTATACACGATGAATCTTTAACTGGTAATTTAATTTATCGTTGTATTCAGAAAACAATGTTCAGAACACAAAACTATTTTAAATTGAATCTGTATGCGGTGAAATAAAACTGCACCCAGAACATGAAAAAGGTTTTTCTTTGATTCTGGCATCATATAAATAGTCTCCAACTAGAAATTTTATAACTGCACTTCGAATAAGAGAATGTTTGCCTTCGAAATGTTTCAGCAGATGAAACGACAACAGAAATTTTACATTCTGAATACTGGTATAAATTATGTCTGTATGCGGCGAATTAAAACTACATTTAGAACATGAAAATGGTTTCTCTTTGATTCTGGCAACCCATGTTAGTCATGTTAGTCTTCAACTACAATTTCATAACTGAACTTCGAATAAGAGAATGTTTTCCTTCGAAATGTGTCAGCAGATGAATCCATAACTGGAATTTTACATTTTCAACACAAAATTGGTTTAAAATATGTTTGTATGCGATGAATTAAAAGTACACTCAGAACATGAAAATGGTTTTTCTTTAATTCTGGCAGCACATACAGAGTCTGTTACTAGAATGTTATAACTGTACTTCGAATAAGAATTTTTTTCCTTTGTATGTGTCAGCAGATGAAACCACAATTGGAATTTCACATTCTGAAAACTCGTTGAACCCTTCGATTAAAAATTAAATAAATCTACAAACTTTAGTCTGTCAAGGTTTGCGCACGAAATTCCCAGTTCTTCCCTTGCATTTTAAATGTTCCTTTTTATTGGTTATGTTTTTTAACCCTTTTGCGAAAAACAAAATTGTTCTAAAATCTAGATAAAATAATTTTTCCGACGTGTTTTTTAGAACATTTTTGTTTTAAATATTAAAATTTTGATATTGGAAAAGTTAATTGGTTCAAATAAACGTGCTTGCGAATATTCGAATTAATGAACATAAAATAGAATAAACTTAAAGTTTTAAATACAGATTCCTTTTCTCAAGAAAATTAGTAATAAAACTGTCTCTACTTTTTATTGCATTCAAAGAATTTTATTTTAAAATAAATTGTGTGGGACGATTTGCGTCTCCTGTGATTAGACGGTTTAGTTGAAATCTAAATGCGGTGAATCAAAACTACACTCAGAATATGAAAATGGTTTCTCTTCGGTAAGTCTGCAAATAGAATTTAAAAAAACCCGAATCCAGGGAATTTTTCAGTTTTTTTTTTTTTATAGACAATTATTTGCCTGTTGAGCGGACCATATACAAAGAATTGACGAGAAGCGACAAATCGCTGAGAACTTCAAAAAATCGGGAGATTTGAAGCCATTCCGGTAGATCGGGAGATGAAGTGAAAAATCGGGAGATCTCCCGAAAAATCGGGAGCTTCGGTAACACTGCTGAAATGAGTGCGATCGTCAGCGCTGACATCTACGCGGCGCCGACGCGCGACGCGTACGGCCGCGTAGCCATCAGCGCTGACCACCTTGCGCGCTGATAGCTACGCGTCATTCAACAACGCTTCCTAGAAGTTCATATATCTCGATCATCAGCGCCGACGGTGCGCGTGCGGTTGGCGTAAGACTAAAATCAGCGTTAGACTCCCCTGTTTAAATAAATAAATAAAATTATTTAATTATTATTTTCTAATTACTTGCAATCAAAACTATTAACAATTTAATCATTTAAATAATGATTGTAATGGTTCTACAATAAACACATAGCATTTTATGTTGTAGCAGATTTATCATACCGTCTATCGATATATTTAATTTTCGAAAATATGCTCAATCAAATCACCGATTTTTGAATGATGTTTGATATTTGCGAGATATCAGGTTCTCCAGATATTTTTTTTTTACAAATAAAATATATTAATTATCATTGTGAGTTTAGGTTTGTGTACCGCCTATAAAAAAGATAAAACTGATTAACAAAACATTCAGTAATTTTGTACAGTACGTACACCATTGTTTTATAAATATGCATTATTCATATTGTTGCGATTCGAATACCTTTAAAAAGGACATACATGATTATTCCAACTTTCCTCTTTTGTTCTTTGCAATTAGTGACAGTACTGATAATGAATTAGGACTCGGCTGAGACATTGATGTTTGAATAATCGACCACCATATAGTGCCTTACATTGTGGTCGAAAAATCCTCAAAAAGTGTTACCATAAAAAGCAATGAATAGAGAAAAATAAAATACAAATAAAAATTAATATTTTCACGGGGTCTGAATGGGTTAAAATCTCCAGACGCGTGCATACAACACGACAACCTACGAGCATAAATATACCAAACCACCCACCACCCACCCTACGAGCTACTGAGCTATGGGCGGAGAAACACAGTGCGGGTGAAGATTCTGAAGAAGGCGTTGAGGTATGCGCAATACAAACCAAATTTCGTACTCTCGCAGGGTAATCTAAAGTTGGACGGAGAATAGATGAAAGTCAGCCAAGAGAACAGGCAGGATTCAGAAGCCGATACTCGACTTTAGACCATATTTATGTTATCAAACAATTATTCAAAAAAAGTGAAGAATTCGAAGGTGTCGAAATCAAATACATTAAAATTCTAAAAAAACATCTATGATAACAACAAAGCTAAAATTAAACTAGAGAAATAAGGAAAGAAAATCAAAATAGAAAGAAGTGTACGCCAGGGCGGCCCCCTCTCACCTAAACTTTTTTTAGAGCTACTTACAAGCTATTCGAGCCTGATGCGCGTAGCACGCGCACCGCTCGTGGGTACCCGCCATACAATTTTGCTGGTGTTCGTACACGGCGGTACGCGACGGATGTCGGGTTGAAGTCGGTAGCGCGCTACCGACGGTGCTGGTAGCGCGCTACGCGTTGCAGCATTCGTGTCTACTACTTTCATTTGACGTTTGACAGAAATGGCGTCTGAACATGAAAGTAATGTTAGATTTGTTCTGGAAGTGGAAAAAATGCGTGTTTATATAACTTCACATTACCAGAATACGCAAAAAAGGATTTAGTGGAGAAGGCATAGATTAATTTGGAGAAAAAGTCATTTGACATCGTTTGACATCATGATAACTCCACGGCTGCACGAAAAATGATCAAGTTCAGTATAATTCGGGTAGCGCCGTGAACGAAAACCAGCTTTCAAAAGTAGTATATCTGCAGGGTACTTGTGGTTGTGTCACAATCACGTAGTTTGTAAGTATCTCCATGAACGGAGGGCCTAACGGTGAAAACCTATCACATTTAAGATTCGCGGATGATTTGATAATCCTCTCGCTGACGAGTGCAGGCCTGCAGATTATGTTGAATGAACTAGATAGAGAAAGCCGAAAGGTGGGTTTAGTCATGAACACAGAAAATACCAAAGTAATGACAAACGGGAGACAAGAACCTATCAGGATCAATAACAATCTGATCGACTATGTGAATGAATATGTATACCTAGGTCAAATAATTTCTCCTTTAAATTAAACTACAATAGAAATAGACAGACGTGTTGGAAGCTTGATTTTATTTACGTCACCTGCTCAACTTGCACGGTTCGATGTACAATCGTATTCCCCGTAGATGTATAACCAAAAGAACTTGATCTGGCGGCTTCCATCCCCGACAAATATAATTGCTAATTATTTTGCGTGCTGGGTCGCACAAAATCAGCACGTCATTTCAACAATTCTGTTCTCTCTGTACAACGCACATACAATTTTCTTTCTCTCATTGACCTATCACCAGTTCATTAGCACAATTTGGCTTTTGTTACTTTTGATTACTTTACTTTGTGATTTTACCTTCAACTCCTCCGCCGCCACTGGCTCTCATCGATGAACGTTAACATTTTGGGCCATGTTAGTCTATTTTTTTGTCAACTGGTCATAATGCTAGGGTGCCCAACTTTCAGAGAATTCTAAGCTCGCCCAGTGGCCGTCTACTCACGTGTTGCTCAACACGTGAGCTATGTGATCTTAGATAAATAATTAAAATTCAATCCTCAATTTCCTTCACCCCTCAAGCTGGTGAATGCGTGACAAGAGCGTTACGAAAAGTGTGATCGGACGAGGCGAACGATGCACGCTTGACTTGGGGAGTAAGCTGGTGAATGCGTGACGAGAGCGTTACGAAAAGTGTTATCGGGCGAGGCGAACGAAGCATAAAGAAGTTTTACTCCAGACTATTATTATTCAGTACTGACGCATCCACATTTATTCATGAAAACTCAAAAGCAAGGAATTAATATATCCGCCCTTATACCATTAAAAAAATCACAAAAATGGCATTTAAAAATATGACGATCTTGTGGAGTTCTGTGGAGGAATTGTTTTTCCATCTTTTTTAAATTTTCAAGTCGAATCACCAACGTAAGTAACAATGTTTGCAATGAAGTTTGTGGAAACGTCGCAGAGCCCAGCCATTGCTCAACGGGCCAAACGCTGATACGAACTGGCGGGTGAACACGTACGTTTCTGCCCACGTTTCGGAGCGAGGTTGTGACCCTCGGGTGTAAACGTGTAATGGGGGCTATAATATATTATCTATGGCACAGACAAAGACAAATCAACACTAACCTGATGTTAGGCGCGTTTAAAATCGGCGGAATGTTTCTTTTCATTTGTCATTTTCACTTGAAAAATAATAAAAATGGCGAGTTGTGAGGATGTTGCTGGATGCGCCGGCAAACCGATTGAACCAACTATTAATCAAGATGAACTTATTATGAAACAACAAAGGCAAATTGAACAAGAGGTAACGTCTATATATTGTAAATTATCACCTTTCGTCTGCCACCCAACTACAGTTGATTGAACTAATTTGTTAGATTTCAGATAATATACCTTTAATCGGAAATCAAGAGTCCTTATCGACGCTAAAAGAAGAATATTCTGATGATCCTGTGTATTGTTTAAAGGCAAATTATTTGTCGTCAAAATACAGATGTATTCGTCGAACCCGGCCGGATGGAAATTGCTTTTTCAGGGCATTTTCGTACGCGTACCTCGAGCACCTCCTGACTGATAAAGACGAATATGACAAGTTCTACAATTATGCCGAAAAATCCAAGGATGAGCTCGTGGCGTTAGGCTTCTCGCAATTCACAGTTGAAGACTTCTATGACACCGTGAGTAAATTTACATTTATCTTCCACTCTAACACTAAAGCTAGTAGTTATGTTTTAAAGTTTCTTTCTTATAAATTGCATCAGGGTGCTTCAGTTGGGCATCACATTATTAAACTATCATTATAATAAATAAACTATTATAATATTAAATCAATTAATTACGAAAAACAAATTAACAATCCATTTTTTCACTTGAAAGCATACCTATACATGACACTATTTGTGTTTTCTAGTTTATGGAAGTCTTGCAAAGAGTTGGAGCGGATGTTGGCAAAGATGCCACAACTAGTTCCCGTGAAGAGCTGCACAAGATATTCAATGAGCAGAGTTACTCCGACTACGTTGTGGTTTACTTGAGACTGATAACGTCAGGTCAGCTTCAGACTGATAAAGACTTTTACCAAAACTTTATTGAAGGAGACCGGACCATCTCTGAGTTCTGCCACCAGGTACCAGATAACTAAAATAGTTTATTAATTTATGTCACTATTGTTGTGCAAATTCCATCATTTATATGTAAAGCTAGTCTCACACAAGTGCTATAATACATCTCATAATACATGTGGGCTTGGCCTATTTCGCCATGGCACTCGCAATTGCATTCACAGTGGGTAAAGAGCGATACGGTGAAACAGGCCAAGCCCACATCGATCGTAAAGTTGATTAGTCAGAAATCTCCGAAAAATCAAAATTTAAGTTGAGTATGCTGTTATATGTAAAAGTGCTCCATCTATCTGGTACAATACTCAGATTACTCATAAACACCACCAAATCAATTATATCGCAGAAAAACTTGTAGTGAGTTTTGAAAAACAAACAAAATGTTAATGTTTTCTGGGTCACTAGTACGATATTTCAAAATGTCATACTGGACTGTTATGCCTCCTAATGTTATTTTATAGCACATTTTATATGTAAAAACACACCCAAGGGTAAATAATATTTTATAGCACATTTAATATGTAAAACACACTCAAGGGTAAATAATATTTTATAGCACATTTAATATGTAAAACACACTCAAGGGTAAATAATATTTTTTAACACATTTAATATGTAAAACACACTCAAGGGAAAATAATATTTCATAGCACATTTAATATGTAAAACACATGAGTAAATAATATTTTATAGCACATTTAAAATGTAAAACTCACTCAAGGGTAAATAATATTTTATAGCACATTTAATATGTTAAACACACTCAAGGGTAAATAATATTTTGTAGCACATTTAATATGTAAAACACACTCAAGGGTAAATAATATTTTATAGCACATTAATATGTAAAACACACTCAAGGGTAAATAATATTTTATAGCACATTTAATATGTTAAACACACTCAAGGGTAAATAATATTTTGTAGCACATTTAATATGTAAAACGCACTCAAGGGTAAATAATATTTTATAGCACATTAATATGTAAAACACACTCAAGGGTAAATAATATTTGATTTATGGTGAGCATTCAAATATTGCTTTCCTCATTATCTCAAAACTTAGTATTTGTAGATGTCTGACTAATCAACTGGATGAATGAGAGTATAGCGCTCGTGGGAAACTAGCATCATGTTATGATCTTTTACCAATAATTTTGGTATTTTTCATATTATAATTTTGTTGTTACAGGAAGTTGAGCCAATGTATAAAGAATCGGATCACATCCATATAATAGCGCTGTGTTCTGCCTTGAAAATAGGAGTAACTGTTCGTTATATGGACCGCGGGGAGGGAGGAGAGGTATGTACATTGCTAAACTTGTCCTTTTCATAAATATCCTCATCCAATATGTACTAATTATTTCAAAAAGAACATTAAAATAGGTTCTTAGGCTAGTTTTAATTTTTTTTTTTTTTAAATTAATCCAAAACTACAAACCTAATTTATAAAATAGGTTCTTAGTTTGGGTTTTATTAACTTGCCTTCGTCATGTAACGGTTAGTTAAGAGGTAATTTACCTTCATCATGTTATCGGATAGGAATCCTGACAACTAAATCTGCCTGATAAAAATCTTTTATGTGAGATCGAGATAAAATCTCAGGCGAGATCTCCTGTCAGATTTGTGTGATTTTCTACGGCTACGAAACTTTTTCTATGGGCCGATGTCAGAATTTCAGCTGTGAGCTGCCACGTATTTTAGTTTAGATCATTTTAATCACGAATTCCTGCAAGTATGCATGATTATTTATTCATTTAACAGCCATAGAAAATCACACAAATCTCACAGGAGATCTCACCCGAGATAGATATCTCCGTGTTTGTATTTTTTCGTTAATAGTAATTTTAGTTAGAAAATAACTGGGCCATTTTTAAGATTTTTTTATGTTTGCATTTAAAAGTTTTATACTTCAAAAATTATGTTAATTTCAAATTGTAAAATTTTGTTTCATCACCTTTCAAAAACAATTTTCAGTTTTCGGATACATTAAAAAATTTAATAATACATTTATTTGGATTATTGCAGAGCGGAAACGTATTTTCACCTTCTGACAGAATTTTCCCGAGGGTCTGAAGGGTTGAAATTTTCATTTAGTTTTTGCTTGTATTTTGAAATTTTGTTAAACCAAGCGTACATCGATATTTATAGCACTTTATAGATACCACAAAGTTACCGATTGGCTAGCTTAAATAAAGGTTATGTAATTTCTTTAAATATTGTGATTAACAAGTATTAATATTGCTTTCCAGGTTATTGGACACGACTTCCCTGATGGCACCCCTCCATTGGTCCACCTCCTGTACCGCCCCGGCCACTATGACATCCTTTACTTGTCATAATATCCATCCTCAGGGTTTCTGCCGGAACACGGTCAGGTCTCGGGTCATGCTGGACAGATCGCCGTGTCACATTATTTATCAATGCATATTTCTATCTCATTTAATTATAATTAAAAATAAATTTAATAAAATAAAAACAGTAAGGCCAGGCGCGCACGGTTGACTTTTCACGACAACGTTTTAAAATCCATAAAAAGTTACTTCGCTGTATGCGAATTTACTACAATGGATTTTGAAACAGTTACAAAACTGTTGCCGTGACAAAAGGGTGACCGGCCAACTCGGAATGAAACCAACTCAGAACCCTCTCAGATAAGTCATTTAGAGTGATAAAAAAATATAAATAAAAAATTGGTTAAATAGGTTAAGTTAGGTTAGGGTTACCGGCTAATTTAAAATTATTTTTTTATCACTCTAAATGACTTATCTGAGATGGTTCTGAGTTGGTTTCATTCCGAGTTGGCATGGAACCGACAAAAGTCACCCTTGCGCCTGACCTACCACTTCACTGCTGTAAAAAATGGTGAAGTTGGGCTGTTCCTTAAAATAAAGGGAGTACAGAAGATACTTGAATTTTTGTACTAACGCGGAGTTAAAAATAAACATTTTGTATACGCAACTGTGTTTCGAGTCTTTCTAGTGAATTTAAATTTGGTTTACTTCTATCCAAAGGTGTCTTAAATAAAATCAGTGACTTTTTGGATTGTATTTGAAGTGAAAAATATTGAGCAGTCAATTTATTTTCTCTGTGTGTTGGATCAGTCTTATCAGATAACGTCCAAACTATCATCACACATTTTTAAAGAAACAAAAATAATTTGCTATACATACATTCATGCAGCGCATTTCTTGTGGGATGTTCTCGTGGCGCATCCAATATTTATTTTTATATATAAAAGTAGATAAAAGAGCCCCGCAGGATGGACTGATTTGGTCAGTTGATTGGATTTCATGACATCCCATCTAAAATCTGGTTGGGTTAGACGCGTCTAATCCAACAAGGGAGCAAGGGCACGATCTAATCACAGTATGCATCCATCAATCTGGCTTAAAAGTTATTTTTTTGTAGTTTCCTGTTAGTCCACAATTAATAATTCTGATGCTCAATCCCAACTTTTTGGTTTCTTCATAAAATAGCCAATATAACTGTTACTTTTTGGAGCAAGCTTTTTGTCAACTGAGCAAATCAATCTATCTCTATGTAACCCTGAATCAGGTTGACCAGCTGGTTCATCACATTGATAATTTAACTTAGATGATTTTTGTTTGAATATAATAATGTTTATGCAAGACCATTGTACTTTCAATTCAAAATAAACAGTTTCAAAATATGTACACAATTTTTTATTGTAAGCTCCATGATTTTTTTCTGCTCATCTTTAAAATAAAAGTTATTTTTTTAGTCATGACGTGTTATCAATTTGTTGTGTTTTGAACCCACTGTTGAGTGTGTGAGAGCTTGTGCGAGAATGAGACAAAGTTATATAACCCCGACACCTGCGTCGCAGCGTCTGTAAGCCTAACGCATAAGCAACTTTAGAAGCGGGCAACAGTCAAAATCCATTATGGTATATAGATGTCTGAGGCGACGCGATACTAGGGAGACTGAATTTTGAAATAGTTGCAAACTGTCGCCACAACTAAGTTGTTGTACCCAAGGTTCGTACAAAATGTGTTTAACAAGGTTCGCTAATGTAATTTAAATTCAACTATAATTTGAATAGTGCTGTTTTTTTGAAAAACGGACTGGGACTAAGGGTCTTAAATACCATCCAGCAGGGCCTGAACTGGATTCTTTCAGGACATTTGAACCAGTGAAGATTTTTAAGATGCTCTGAAATGTGAGAATATTTAGATACGCTGGTGATAAGTCTTGCAGCAGTGTTGAAAACGGATTGTAATTTCTTGATTTGATATTTTGGGAGACTTGCATATATTCCAATAATCTAGACGTAAAACAATATACGAATTAAGTCGCCTCTGTTGGCAGGTTTCTCCGCACTGCTTTAATTTGCCTTATTGAAAGAACCCCATTTTGTTCACTTGAGTTCTAACCCTCAGTCGGGGCAGCCGGCCTTGGAGGCCGACAAAAGACATTGTTTCCCTCTCCACTTCTCAAAGGTGGCCCACCGCCAGGGCTGGGCAAAATACATGCTTTGCTGTAATTGAAATACAAATTACAAAATACTTTGCATGTATTTAAAATAAGAAATACAAAATACTTTCGAGTCGTGTATTTGAAATACAAAATACAGTATTTTAACCATTTTTTTATTTCAAATACAAAATACATTTGGTTTTGTTACAACCAAAATAAAATACATTTGATTTTGTTGCAATAAATTGTCATAAGTGCCCTTATCTAAGGGTGCGTTTCCATAGAAGCAAAAAGCTGAGTATAGTGAAACAGAGGTACAAAAATTGACTAGACACATCTCATCTCCACTCCACTTTAGAGTTTTGTGGTTTTGACGGAATTTATCATCCATTATAGATTAACTCGCGTCTTCATTAATAAATACCGCGAAATGATGAGAACGACAATTGACAAGATACTTGCTTTGATGTACAGCGTTGCCAACTTTAAATATTAACATTAATTAATTAATTAACTCTAAATATTAACATTAATGGATTCTAGCGTTTTAGTCTATGTCAGCTTATTTTTCATTATCATTATTAAGATCGCTAAATGTATTTGAAAATGTATTTTGAAGCCATAAGTATTTGAAATACAAATTACAAAATACCTCAGCATCAGGTAATTGAAATACCAATTACAAAATACTGCCCAGCCCTGCCCACCGCCCCTTCCCTCCTTTTACTCGCCTAGCTTTAGGGACCTCACACGGTGGCGGGCCTCAGTCTGTTGTTGGCCTTTACACAGCTCACGTACAACCTCCCTGGTTTCCCAGGCCGCCTGCGCCCGATCGGATTCTAATTTCAGTTTTCCTCTTTTCACGCATTTTATATGCAGATTTTTCTGAATTTTTTTTTGAAATGGCTTGAAAATACAATCTCCATCAACAAAATTATGTTGATGATATGCTGAAGCTTCTCCTCGAAGATGATGCTTCTGAAGATCCAGCTTCGGTTGAACTGTTTGTGAAAAATAGTTTATGGTTGGTAATGTTTAATAAACTGGTTCTTTTGTGTTAAATTTGGTATAATTCCTTTCTATAGAACCGAGTAAAGACCCGGCAAGTATTTTGTATAAGCTTTAATATAGTGGGGGTGGGGGGAGGGTAGCCTCTCAGGCCGGGTGCGCCTGATTTCGGTTCGCCCATAGGTGCGCCTGACGGGTTAAGGGAAAAATCAGCATCCAGATTGACACCCAGTAGTTTAATACATGTCTTTGAAGTGATGTCCCTTCCTGAAATGGTTATTGGGGAGTTATAAATGTTCTGCTGATGGCAATGTCTGCTTGTGGCAGTTTAGAGAAACTCCAACTTTGACAGATTCAACTTCAATATATGAGGTGTGTTGCAAAGGCAGCAATCCCACATTTTAGTGTTTTTGAGAAAAAGGCAAAAAACTTGTAAATCATAATTGGGATTTCATAAGCTAAAAAAATTACATCAAATAGTATTTTGACATCAGGGATCTTTGGCATTCCCGGATTTTGTTTTGCAAGTATATAAAAAGATTTAAAAAAAACTTTTTAATCGGGAGATTGCTGCTTTTGCTACTAAGTGTTGGAGATTGCTACTTTTGCTTCACACGGCATTGGAGATTGCTACTAAACTTCACAAAAAACGCCATCTTTCTTTTATGCTGTTTCATTCAAGGAATACTCCATAATTCAATAAGGAGTAATTGAATAAAAAAAACTTATTATTGAACAAATTTAATTTAAAAACATCATCAAAGAACACAAGTTTATTCTGGATAATGGGTATAATTATGTGTGGAGCAAAAATAAAGAAAAGGTGGTACATAATATTCTGAATAATTAATACACAATTCAATTTTTTTTTTAATTAGCTCCATACAGGGGGCCCTGAGGAAAATATTTTTTCTCAAGGCCTATGTCATTTTAGGGGACGCTGAGGATATGGAGGTTCTTTTTAAGGAGAGGAAGTTCTGGGAAGGAAAAAGGTATGATGGGTGGGTAGGAATCTGGGGGTCAGTGTCCAGGAGTGACGCATGAATCTATCCTTTCAACTGCAGTGCAACTGATGGGTCAAGAGTCCGGCTGGAGAGGTCAAAAGTTCTCCCTCAATCAGTCTCTCTCGATCCGGTCCACCATGCAATAGGTGGGCAGACACAGATGACACATCCAGCAGATTGCTTCTGGACACTCAGTTATGGGAGTTTTTTGACTATCTATTTCTTCTGGTAAGCAGTAAAAGTAAACACGCTGGTCATCAGCGCAAGGCTATCCGCTCATGGAGAAACTGAAAAAAAAAACCAGTTGGCGACTCACTATCCACAGGAAAGGAACTTGTGTCCTGTCAAATTGAACATGACCTGTCAAATTTTCGAGCAATTTGCGATATGTCGGATCAGAAAAATATTGATTTTGTTCAGAAGTGCTGTGAATTGAGTTGATAACCAGTTTTCGGTTTCTCCATGAGCGAAGGCCCTAACAGTGAAATAGAAGACCAAATGATTAAATTATTTTAGCAACATCATTTGTGCAGAGGATGAAGAGAAGTGGGCCCAGAACAAACCAGATGAAAGGGTCGCATGTTTTGATTGGTTTTTCCCCACCTTTACGTCTTGTAAAAGGTTGCCAAGTACGATGTCAGCCAAATCTTAATGCCGCAGTAACCAAAGGATTCTTCTAAATCGCATAAGTCATGGTAGTCAAGAAATAACTCGCAACACAATCACGTCGGACCGGCTGGCGAACTTAGCTGATGATGGCGTGACACAAGAGCCACGAACTCACCCGAGTTCGATCGAACGACAGGCGATAATTCACGAACGCAGAGTTTCGGTGCGGCCGAAGATTCGGCAGATTTTCTGCCGAAACCAAAACTGATGCGGAAACTTTCCAAAACCGAAACCAAACCTTTGGTCGGTCACTAATTATTGTGTAAGAACACTACGTTCGTCCCCGGTCAAAAAAAGATTAGGAACAACTGCAGCAGACTGACCAGATATAAAGGAAAACTTACAAAATAAAATAAAACATACAATAAATTATCGTAAGTTTATTATTAAGAATTAAAATAACTGTACTTAAAAATAATCCATACAACAGCATGTTTTTTATAACTATTTTTGACAATGGGACTCGAAATAAAGACACTTAAAAAGTAATAATTATTATCATCGTCTTTTGTAACATTACGCATTCAATTTAAAGTAAATGTCGAAAAGAGACTCACATTTTAAAAGTGAAACCAAGGAATGTGAACAAAACCTAGCAAACTTATCTAACTAATTTGGAATTATATTATAATATAAAAAGAGCAAACAAAATGGTTATAAGCCTTTTGTGCAGTCACATTAAAATAAAATAAAATGAAGTCTTCATACAAGAAATTAAGTATCGCCAGACACTTGTGACTCAATTTAAAAATGCATTCTGGTATGAAAAATAACAACTGCAATCATTCAAATCTACGTAATCATCAAAAGAAGAAATGAAAAGCAAGAGTTATTGGCAAAAGTAAACTCCATCTGGCTCCCTTTTTGGTTTCATACCTGCAAAGAAACCTTTAATATCTTCTTCTTTGACCACTTCCTTCTTGTCCTTGAACGTTTTGAGAAATTCTAGTAATTTTTCTTTCATTCTGTTGTATTCAGTGATAGCGTTGATCTGTTGAACATGGCCCAAGGAAGACAATGCATCCATACCCTTCTCGTACTGCGAAGATGAGGTTTCAGTTTTAATTTTTCCCAAACGTTCATAAGCCGTAATAGTATCTTCCACATCAATGAGGAATGAAACTTTTCTTTCGCTGTACATGTCCAAGCAAGATGGGCAAGAGCAAAGCATTGAGCGCCAGTCTGAAGGCCAGAAAGCAGCTCCCTTGCGATTTAGCCTCAGACAAGCTGCGGGTCTTATGCAGTCCATTACTTCACTTTTAATTTTCTTGGCTATTCCTTTAATGTTAACATCATCATGTTCCAATTTTCTTTTCTTGACTTTTATTTCGCTAGTGATTTCATTTTCATTCGTTTTGGGCTCTGCATCTTTAATATTTGAATTATCGGTTACAGGTTGAGAAATCTTGGTATTTTCTGTAATTGGCGCAGAATCAACTGGTTTTTCATTGGAGTCTGGCGTTATTTCACCTCCGTGAGTTGTGGCACTGAGCTGAGATTCGGGGTTAGATTTTTCAACATCAGCCTCCAATTGAGAGTCTTCAGATATAGATTTTGCTGCATCAGATAAATCGATGTCACCTTTTACTTCAAGAGTTTGATTCGAAACAAGAGATTCCTCTGCCTTATCATGTACTATTTCACCTGTGTTATTAACATCTGATGGTCTCTCACATGTATCCATCAATTCAACCATTTCGGAAACGGTATTGGATATGACATCAGTCATCGCAGATACCGATTCCGCGGAAACAGCTTCATTTTGATCACTAATTGCAACTTCAGATATTTCGCTTGTTTTAGACTGTTCAATATCATCTTTTCCAGAATTATTTGCACTGACTTCTGTCATTTGTACAGATTGTGCTTCCTCTGGCGTGACAACATTCGATTCGTCTTCCTCACACAGTTGGGCGTCGCTTGAGTTTGGCACTTGAGTTGCCGAGTGGTTTGAATCTACACTTGCAGCAGAATTTGTAGCTCCCAAACTATCATTATTAAGGTTGTCTTTTGATTCATTATCCACAACTGAATCACTTTGAGAATGGGGTTTAGAATCAATAACCGCATCGACGGACATTAAATTTTCCTGCAAATCAATACCATCCGGATTTGAATTAGCTTTGATTTCTGGCTCTATAACAATGTTGACGTTAGATTCTTCTGTAATTGTGTCATTTGTTTCCACTTCTGACTTTGATGAAAAATCATTTCCATTTTCAACAGCCTTTTCAGCCACAATATCGGTATTATTTTTGGCTACAATCTCAGGTTCAGTAACATTATCAATATCCTTTTCAGGTGGAATTATAATATCTGGGATAACGTCACTGTCTTTTACTGCTGAACTCTCCTTTTCACCATCAGTGATTCTATCACTGTGTTTTTTAGCAGTAACATTATTAACATCATCATCTTTTTCAGTTGCTAATTCAGAATCCTTAATAACATCACTGTTTTTTACAACCGTAATATTGTCAACATCTTTTTCAGTCTCAGTAACATTATCGGTGGTTTTTTCATTTGTAATATTATCAATACCCTTTTCAGACGATAACTTAGGTTCAATAATATTATCAATACCTTGTTCAGTGGATAACTTAGGTTCAGTAATATTATCAATATCTTGTTCAGTAGATAACTTAGGTTCAGTAATATTATCAATATCTTTTTCAGCAGATAACTTAGGTTCAGCAATATTATCAATATCTTGTTCAGCGGATAACTTAGGTTCAGTAATATTATCAGTATCCTTTTCAGTGGATAACTTAGGTCCAATGATATTATCAATATCTTGTTCAGCGGATAACTTAGGTTCGGTAATATTATCAATATCCTTTTCAGCGGATTCAGTGATATTATCCCCACTCTCTTGAATTGAAATATTATCAATAGCTTTTACAGGTACATTCTCAGTTTCAGTAATGTTATCAAAGAGTTTAGGAGTTGTATTTTCATCAATATTTTTCACTATCTCCACAAACTCTTCCGCACTGATTTCTCCAGCAGGGGTTGGAACTAAAGAACTGTCAATAGCAGCAGGGGTTTCAATGTCAAATTCAGATTTTTCATTTACCTCCAGTGTATTATCATCGGAGTTGTGGAGGTTAAGTTCAAGATTTTCACCGGTTACACTTTTATCAGTAATTATTTTCTCTGTATTATTTTCATCAGGGCTTTGAGTGATGGCTCCATTTTCTGCTGTTATTGCTTCTATTGCTGAAGGATGGTCAATCTCCATTGATTGTTCTTCCTCGATAGGCTTTATTGTCAAAACATCATTTGTTAACTTAGTAGATTCAACATTAATTTCAGATTCCGATGAGTTAATTTGCATCTCCGATACATTGCTGTCTTTACTATCTAGTTCGCTCTCTGAATTTCCTATTGGGGCAATAGCATTGAGTTCTATATTTTCACCCAGGCCAGAAACTAGTTCTGCATCAGACTCAACTTGGTTTTTGGAAAAACTAACTTCATTATTGGAAACAAGAAAATCGCCCACCACAGACTGTGAATTTTCAGACGGATTTATGGTTTCTGTGACCTTTTCAGACTGCTCAATCGATTTTTCATTTGCATTTTCAGAAACATCATCAGTAGTTACATTGAGTTCCATGCTGACATCATTGTCAGTTTTATTTTCAACTGAAACTGCAAAGCATAAATAATCATTCAAGAATTCATTATTGGCCATGCATGACTGACATATCATTTCAGCATATTGATCAGGAGGTGGCAATTTGGAATCTAAATGCTGGGAATGCAACCAATCTTCACACACAATACACTGAATCATCTCATCTTCTGGTTCAGTTGCATCGGGGTCTGGATAAGGTCGGTGGCAGACACAATACAATCCTGAGAAATTTTGGTTGTACTGGTTTAAAGAATTTGGTTCTGATTTTTGGCCCGTAAAAGAACAAGGCTTAGATTTGAATTTAGGCCCCCCACAGTCGCATCGGAAGTTCCTCTTGGTGTACAGTTCGACAAAGGTGTGCTTCTCATGGCAAGCGAGACTGCAAGCCAGGCACACTCCGGAACGAAGGGATGGATCATCCACTGACTCCGGGCAGCAAGTCAAGCAGGCGTATAAGGCTTGCCTTTTTATATAGCCCTGAAATAAATAATACATTATTAATGTCTTTCTGATACCGGTAAAGTCAGGAATCTGAAATCCGTTAAGATAGTATTTATTTAACAATTTGGTAGGACACACACATACACGGTGTAACAGCACGTACCCGAGGGATTTTAACCAACAATTCCTGAGCATATTAAGAGTAAAAATGGATGTCATTTTGCTGTCTGCTGACATTTTTTTATTATTTATTTACGCCTTGATGGCTTATACATGTAAGGTAGGTTGTACAGGAGCATCGTAACAAGTATATGGTATAAGAGCATCATAACAAGTATAAAAACATAAATAATAAATGTCCACAAAAACTCATATTAAGAAATAAAAGTTTTAAAGTTTAAAAAAATTATATTCTTGTTTCCTTTATTTCAAACTAATTGTTACAAATATTTTAAAAAAATACAAGGGTTAATCTATAAGTAAAAGAACAACATATTTGGTTGAATTTTGAACGAACTAACACATAAATGCATTCATAGCTTTAAAAAAACCCTAAAATACAGGAGTACAAACCAATCCTCAGCAAGCGATAAGTAGGCACAACACAAGTAGGTATGAGTATTCAATAAGTATGTTGTACAATGGAGTTCCACATACAGTTTCGTATTTGGGTTTAGGCTACAGTATGCGATTCAGCAATTCTTGTTACAATATTATTCAAAACATGATTCCAAACATACTCGAAACATATCTACCGGTGGCGGCAGCGATGTAAAACACTTTTAGTAGTTAATATAAAATTCGGTAATTTTCTGAATTTGTAAATGTAATTTAAAGTTTTTTTCTGCTATTATAAGTGTATGTAAGTTTGTTATTATTATAAAAATAAAAAGTACACAACAATTACATTTACATATAAAGAAGTAAGTAGGTACTAAGAAAGTAGTTACAGAGCAGTGTGTATTGAATTTGTTACTGTGTGTATTATTGCATAATATCTGTATTAGGGTGGTCCAGGCCCCTATAGTAAAAAAAAAAATTCAAATATAGGTGTCGCCACCCCCTTGATTTGTTACACTTACTATTCCTATTATGTGTAAAAAATCTCAGCCCCCTATCATATATACAAAGGGGTGCTCATCGAATTTGAAGTTTCTGACAAAAAGTTCAGGATTTTAAGTAAACACGTAATTTAAGATTTATTAATATTACAAGTATTTTAATCAAATAAGTACACAAAGTGTTTAAATGTGAATGAAATTTGATAACAAAGCAATAATTAACATAATATTGGTCACATTCTTTCAAAACCATGTTTGTTAACTCCCTTTTGGATGTTTCAGTAGAAAGGATTTTTCTGTTTTGTTCAACGATGTGAAGTAAAAATTTGTTTTTCTTCCTCATTCTTAGTGAGTATTGTGTTGTAATCTTCAAATAGTTTAACACCTCTCTCCACTTTATCATTAACTGTATCATAAGCTGTAAATTTTTGACGCAGCTTTGCCTTGAAGGTAATCAACATTGACATTCCAAGTATCAGGGGGTAATTGCAAGAAAGAGTGCTTGATATCAAGAACTAAGAGCGTTTTCAACGTTCTTTGGGTTGCAAAAGCTTATAATGTAACTTCTGAGACAAGCTTAGCAGAATCACTTCGTACTGAACGATTACCGCCATCAGAATTTATTTTTTGAACAATGGCCTGTTTCAGTATCAGACAGCTTGTCAGAAAACGAGGCAAATGCAACTAGCTCTTCTGAAAAATACCACAAGTGACGCTCTAAGACACCCCTAGCTGCTATACTGATTTGGAAAACAATGGCTTCGTACAATTTTAAGTTCTTCCAAAGTAATAAGCCATTTACTGGTGCATCTGCTGCCAAAGGCTCTTCGATCCAAACTTTAGTGTAGACGAGCACACCAAAATTAACAAATCGAACAATTTGTTTTTTTTTCTCTCTTGGTTAGTTTGAATGCTTGTAAATTATTTCGAAAGAGAAAAATCTTCAAAGCATACAGCAATTTCGCCATCCAACGAGCACGATGAATTGGACCTGGAGCGCTCCAAAATATCTTCGCAGGTGGTTTGTTCAAAACAATCATGGTGAGCTTTATTTGCTCTTCGTAATCATCACGAACTTGATTATCTCCAGATAGAGCCATGTCTCTCGCATCTTCAGATCTTTGTTTCCGTTTTAGAGAACGTTCTTTGACCTTTTCTAGTTTCTTGAGGATTGAGTACGTCTTCTTACGTTCTACTCTTTGATTGATGAGAAACACTCTGCCCTCCGTAATTTTTATCAAATTCAAAGCGCTTGCATGGGCAATATCAAAAAGTTTGTCTACTTCTTTTGTAAACAAATACTCTCCTTTTCTTTGTGCTTCAGAATTTCTTCCTTTATTTTTCACTAGCTTTTCCCCGCGGCTTCGCTCGCATGGTATTACGGGAAATTACTGTAGCGGTTGAACTTATCAATTATCCCCCCTCCTCCCCACCCCACCCCCTCCCGCATTCCATACATTCATTCCCTTACATTCAGTTTTCAAACATCTAGCCTGCCACCTCAATTTCACAAAGAAAAAAAGAATTATCCAATTTTGTTCATTCGTTCGGAATTTATGCGCTTACAAACATTTCGGATGTTTATTTTTAATTAAATATTTGTAAGTTTGTTAATATAATACAAAATTACAGCATTTATTATTCAGTCTTTATATTCGTTACGAATTATATTTTTAATGTAGGAACTCTTATCTGACATTTATTCCAGCTTGTCCAAAAAAAACAAAACATATTCTAATATTTGAATTTTCTGGGGTAGTAGCTGACCAGGGAGCTAAGTACCTACCAGCTTAGAGCCCACAAATATATCAACATTGTTTCCATGGGAACGATTTTTTTCTGACATTTGCAATTAACTCGCTTTTGTTAGCGACAGAAAACGTATAACAAATATAATATATTTATATTTATAATTTCATAACGCCAGAGCTTACCATCATATACAACATATAGTCTGCGCATATAATTTAGCTTTCTATTGGTGAATGAATTTTTAAAGTCTTTTTATTGGTTAATGCCTGAAAAGGTCATAAACAAACTCGAGCAGTTTCGCATTTATAATATTTGTTTCCATGGGAACGATTTTTTTCTGACATTTGCAATTAACTCGCTTTTGTTAGCGACAGAAAACGTATAACAAATATAATATATTTATATTTATAATTTCATAACGCCAGAGCTTACCATCATATACAACATATAGTCTGCGCATATAATTTAGCTTTCTATTGGTGAATGAATTTTTAAAGTCTTTTTATTGGTTAATGCCTGAAAAGGTCATAAACAAACTCGAGCAGTTTCGCATTTATAATATTAGTATGGATAGTATGGATTAATAGCAGCCAGTTCTCATGAAACTTAATCAATTTTTCAATGCAGTGATTTTGTTGTCTGGTCGGAATACTAGATTCACTCAATACTTCCATGAGTTCTTGAATAAGTACATGCACGGAATCTTTCACATTTTTGGATTCATTTAATATGTGGTGATAATGGAGTAAAACTTGCCGAAGAGTAGGAAGTTGGTTAAGCCTCACAATGGCTTAATATCTCGAACCCCAATTTATTTTCAATATCTCGAACCCCAGAAATATTTCGTCTTAGATGAACACATTTTATTGCACTGATTCACTCCACAGTCTACTAAATAAGTATCAAAACTGTTAAAATTTCTCTATAGAACTCTTCAGTGGTTTATTTTAATATTTATTTAATTGTTTAACACATGAAATTTTCCTATAACAAAAAGTAAAAATTTAGCATTTTACACAAAAATTCAAAAACAACACTCGATTGAGCACCCCTTTTTACTTGATCTATCTCGTTGAAATTTTACTACGTTATTACTATGAATACATGTAACAAATTCATGGGGTGGCCAAATGAAAAATAAAAAAAAAATGTTTTTGGACCACCTTAATCTGTATACATATACAAAGGAAGCGATGATTTTATAAAAAAATATGTCAACAGAGCAAGTTTCATTCTTCACACGATGTAATCTCTGAAGACAAGAAGTTGAACATAAAATAAGTGTGAGAAGCAACTATATTAAATGAAGCATGGAGTCTAATGTTGTAATTATTGGGTACTTGATAATTTATCATATTCACTATATTCAGTTTCAGTTCCGGGTTATCCAAATATCCGTCGATGATTTTAAATAATAATAAAACATCACAGATTTTTCTTCACTGTGATAATTCATGTAATTGCATGCAATTCTCAACACAGGTAAATCCTAGTGAGACAGGCATCAATTAAACCCTATGTAAAACCCTATGTTTATAGATTAATAAAAAAAAAATAAAAAAAAATAATAATTATAATTTAAATTTTCTATTGGAATGTGTAATTTATAATTTATATGTCTTAAGAATCTACGCTGTACTCTTTCAATTTTATGTGAATGTATATCGTAAGATGACCAGAGAGAGGAATTGTATTCAAGAATGCTTCTGATTCTGATGAATAGTGTTATGTACAGCGTTTTGAGTGTATTAGTATACATTAGATCTTTGGACGATCTTAATACAAAACTGAGACATTTAAGTGCTTTATTCATGATTGCATCCATGTGGGGGACGAACATCATCTTGGTATCAAAAACGACACCCAGATCTTTTATTAATGTTACCAAAGAAAGTTTCACATTGTTAACGTGATATTGAAAGAGTATTGGATTTTTATTTCGAGAAAAACTAATAAAAAGACATTTGTTTATATTTAAAAATAAATCATTTATGTTACACCAATTATGCAATCGATCCAAGTTATTTTGCAATACAAGACACTCCATTAAATTTCTTATAACAGAGTAAATCTTCAAGTCGTCAGCAAACAATAAGAAACCTTCAAATATTGAAACAATGTCATTGATAAATAGCAAAAAAAGAATCGGACCTAGATGAGAACCTTGAGGCATCCCGCTTGAAGCTTCAATTTCGTGTGATATGATTAGATAGTTTTCTAGATGTTAAATAGGTCTCAAGCCATTTTAGTAAATTTCCTTTTATCCCATATACTTCTAGTATATTTAGTAAGATTTGTCGAGAAACTTTATCGAATGCTTTGCTGAAATCTGTGTAAACTGCATCCGTTTACAATCTTAAATTTATATTGTCTGATATATATTTTTTGTATATAATTAAATTTGACAGAATTTGTATTAAAAATATTTTTCCATCACACGTCTCAACTGACAGTTAGGAGAGTAGCGTGTCTTGATAAGTCAAGAGAAACGCTTACATTGCGTTTCTTTCTAGCAGCGTGTTAACACATAACCCATATCGTATCACTCAAACCCATCGCAATGGGATATACATCCCATAGCGATGGGATCAGTAGCGACGTGTGATTGAAAAATATTTTATTTATTTTTAATAGAAAACAAAAAATTGGACAGAAAAATGATATCTATATTTTCTTACTCCAAGTATGCTCAGGAATCGCTGGTTAAAATCCCTTGGGTACAAGCTGTTACACCCTGTATATATATTTTACATTAACTAAAATAATCTCCCTGCGGGGGCCCATGTCATCTTTGGGGATGCCGTGTATTTTTTTAATTTTTTTTATATGGATACCGTACAAGAGTCCCCAACTGCTCCCGTCTGGAGCCAGTGAGACTATGGCATCCCCAATTGGGGTACGTTGTGAGGCTGAAGGTAGTGGTGAGGGGAAGGAGATGGGGAAGAGGAAGGTGGGGAAGTACCTGGATCTGGTCACCAAACACGGCTAGAGCCATTTTTGCCACGACCTTCGGATAGTGAGTCGAGCTTACCTTGGGACCATGGAGGCTGTCCATACGTATTTGATGAAACAATAAAACGTTAAATTTAAAATGCATTAATTCACCGTTGATAAAATAACGGAGATTTTCAACATTTCATCAAAATAAACTGAATCTTAAGGCTTGTTCAGACTAGGCTAATTTAGTTCAGTCAAGTGGCGAGTAACTCGCCACTTGATTCGCCGAAAATCGTTTGCATTACTTTCAAGTAGATAAGTATATTGTCCACCGCCCGTTGCAAGATGACGGCGGTTGACGGGCTGCTACAGAGCAAAGTAAATACGCTAATTAAGCATATTGTAATGCTTAGAAGAGGTGAAATTTTAGAAGAGGAGGAAGAATAAATTAGTAAAATGAAAATAAATAAACTGTAGACACGAAAAGAGATTAATAACTGCATTAATAAATAATTTTAGAGTTGCATCTTCGCTCCAATGCCACGACATTTCCGCGCATCTACAAATGAACTCTGCTAAACGGTGGGTTTGCGCATGTTAGTGAGTGCTACTCGCTGAAAAAATAGAACGAAATGGATTGAATCGACTAAAGAGCTGACTAACCCATTCGACTAAAATTATGGTGTTCGGACGTTCACTCAACTAAAATACTTGACCAAGCGAACGGCTCTTTGCACTAGGAATGCACTAGGCAGCCAAACGATCTTAAAATTTGTATGAAAATATATTCAAGCTAATAACACTACGGCAGCCAAGATAGCCGGCTGTGAAAGCCAGTCGATCCACGGCGATTTCGCAAGCAGCCGTGGTCGAACCAGTTAATGTATGTAGCTTCTACATTGGCTGAAAGCATTGGCCGCCTAAGGCGTTTTCAGCCTTATGTACATTGAGATCTAAATAGCTATTCACAGGTACCAGATGTGAAAAATCTCATCGTAGGAATCAAAGGAAGAAAGGTTTCGCAAATTCGTTAAAAGGTTTCATTATTTCGTAAATAAAATTATTCGTTGAGCCTTACCAACGGATACGTGCAATTCTTGTCATCACTAGCTCCCAGTACAGCTTCGGCATCTTCTTCGAATGCCTCTTGTTCCTTCAGTACGTCGACCATTGTCACGCTATTGTCCTCCCCCTCCATGTTGATACGACTTATTTATCTCCCCGAATTTAAAATATCAAACAATCTCACCGCTGACAGATTTGACTAGGTAACTAAACCGCAATCTGCAGTTTTAAACCGTTTGACCCGGTAACGGCGCAGAAAAATAAAGCACGAATTACGTTCAACACCGGGAACCGAGAATTTGAGAGAATCCAAAGAAAAATGACGCCTGCCAAGCAACATTTTCTATGATCCAAATGTCAATCCCGCCAAAAAAAGTGTTGCAAGAGTTTGAAAACATTTTTTTTTCTGAACTTTTCACGGTCCGCGATATTGTAAATTATATTAGTACCCTTTACACACAGAGTTCGGAGCGGGACGTGCCCCGCGCCACTTCGGGCCGCTGCGCAGAAAAGTAAAGACCGAAAGTAAGATAACGGTTTACAGCGCAGTTCATTGTGAGACTTTTTTGCGCGGCGGCCTGAAGTGGCGCGGGGCACGTCCCGCTCCGAACTCTGTGTAAAGGGTACTATTAAATATGTATATTATACCTATGTAAACATATTTTTTAATAAATATTTGCAAGGTCATGACAGGTAATAGAAAATATGTGAAATATCATTTAAAATATGCGAACTCACCATAAATTTACTCATAAATGATACTTCATCATTTGATAATTCATCAGCATTATAACTTATCATAGTAACGATTCAGAACAACACTATAGAATAGCGGAATCTCATATGGTAGACTTCAAACGTTTGGACGATTATATGGAGTGGTAGTTCATGCATGGTTCGTGCGTTGGAAGTTCGAGTTGGAAGGTTGGAGTTCGAGTTGGCCTGGGATCGCCTTCGAGGCTATCGGCGATAGCTGGTTCGTGCGAGTTGGCCCAACACACCAGTCAGCACAATTTTATTATGAGAGAGTGATATAAATGTTTAATTAAATGAAGACATTATGAGCGAAACCCAATCGAAAATCTGGAAACAGAAAAATCAGAAAAAGATATTGGCACCTCTAGGACTCGAACCCAGGACCTCTCTACTTTACGGGCGAGAGCTCTGTCCACTGAGCTAAGGTGTCGATATCCAATTCGTCACCTTTAACTGTACCATACTTCGACTAAGAACCACCCATATTATCTTCATTTTTCTTAACGCATATTTTTATTGGCTGCCATCTTTATGAATGATTGCAAGATTCAAACCTGAATTAAATGCAATCTAGATGGTGTCTGGATAAATTTTTATCCATTTTATTTAATATGCAACATCTGTTGACTTTTCTGCAAGTCAAGGATGAATATTTTTTATTTAACTTTTTATGAGTAAAACCTCAAATTGTAATATTTAATTAAATGAAGACACTATGAGCAAAACTCAATCGAAAATCTGGAAACAGAAAAATCAGAAAAAGATATTGACACCTCTTCAGAATTGAAACATTACTTTAAAATGTTATGTTGACATGTCTTTAGCCCTGTTTGGTGACTAGATCTGAATAGCCATGTACATTTTCCTCATCTCCTTCCCCTCCCCACTACCTTCAACCTCACAACATACCAAAATTGGAGATGCCATAGTCTCACTGGCTCCAGACGGTTGGGAGCAGTTGGGACTCTTGTGTTATAGTTGAATTAAAAATTAATATTATTGGATATTTTAAAATTTTTACCCTAGTGCACAGTGTATATAGGTATTAGTATTATTACTTGAAATGGCTTTAGCCGTGTTTGGTGACTAGATCTGAATAGCCAGGTACATTTTCCACATCTCCTTCCCTCCCCACTATCTTCAGCCTCATACCGAAATTGCTCAATCAAAATTGAGGATGCCATAGTCTCACTGGTTCCAGACAATTGGGAGCAGTTGGAACTCTTGTGTTATATTCAGATAAAAAAAATATATTATATGGAAGTAGGAATCTTTAGCTGTTTTTTGCTAAGCCGACTGCACATATAAATATGTTGTATTTTATTATTACCGCATGATCTTTCAAGTCGAAATTATTGTTAGTAAAAATATTTTTACAGCAGATTGTTGTGACAAGATGCCTTCAGATATAAGTACATCAACTTTGGTTATACGGCCGTATATCCTCTTTGCATACTTACTTGAAGAAATAATATTTTATGGGATCAACTGTCAGGGGGATCAACTGTTGCGGAATCAACTATCGGAGGGATCAGCTGACAGGAGGGGGAGAGTTACGCATGTCTGTGTTTTATATATTAAATATGCTTAATAATGCCGGGAGGCACAGCGGTCCGGTAAATAAGAATGACATTTTGAAATATTCTACTAGTGTGACCCAGAAAACATCGATATTTTGTAGTTTTTCTACATTATAATTGATTTGGTAGTGTTTATGAGCAAACTGAGTATTGTACCCGATAGAGTACACTTTTACTTATAGCTGCATACTCAACTCAAATTTCAAAAAAATATTAATAAAATGTCATTTGCACCACAGTGGGAGGGATGGATTCATACGTCCTTCACTCCTGGACACACTGACCCCCAGATTCTTACCTACCCCTCATACCTTTTTCCTTCCCAGAACTTCATCTTTCTTTTCTTAAAAAGACCCTCCACACAGCAACACCAAAGACAACCCACATGACTGAATTAACGTATGACATAAAAGTTGTAGGAGACAAGTTTTTGAGATTTTAAAAAATATTTTATTAAACATCATAAAAATAATAATCGCTGTTACTTGATAGGTTATACCTTTTGGAGTATTAAAAGAGTTTTATATTTTAAGTCGTCATCATTTTTTTGTAACATTATAGAATATACGCAAGTCGAGGTGGCAGAAGACAACTGTGATGTATGAAATACACTTCTATCACGGGGAGTCACAACTCTGTAATGTAATTTTTACTACAAAAATATAAACACATATTTTTTTAAAACGCACAGTCGTTATGTCTTTAGCACAGTAGATTTTAAAGTAATTATAAAATAATAATATTGGTAATTCTGTTGAATTTTTCTCCACTAACTGGTGGAGACAACTTTATGCAGGTTAAAAAGAACAATCCTTGTCTCTTTTTAGTGTCGCTTTTTCATTTCATCGAGTTTCAAATCTTAACGGTGCTAAAGAACTTTTCACTTCAAAGTGAGTTTAGTCATGTGTCAAGTCAGGAATTAATTGGTATAGAAAAACCATATTCAAATGATGATTACATAGTTTATTTCATATAAATCTACAGGGATTTTCCTTAGCATTAATTTAATTTAAATATTTGTCACAAATAATACATTCATTACAAATTCTCCAGTCTTAGGGAAACAAATACAGATTAAAATATTAATTTTATGAAGACTAAGGATCTGTGCCATACACAGCTAAAAAAGATAAAAGATCATGTGGCTTGGCGTATTTTGGCACGCCATACATTCCCAATGGGAATATGCTGAAATAGGCCAAACCAAATGATCTTTTATCTTTTGTAGCTGTGTATGGCACAGGTCTAATAATTATTAACGTCATGTTTGAAGTCCCGCAATATTGTACACAATATGAAGAAAAGAAAAAATACTTTACTGAAGACATGCGTGAAAAACCTTATTACAGCATTATGATGAATACAACACATTACTTAAAATATTTGACAGATCTCAAATTTCACAACAGAAAAATATTGAAGACAACAAAATATTACATATTCTTGGTAAGATGTTCACAGAAAAACAGCAAACCAACTTTTCAGACAATGACAGAATATGTAATTGACACCACAAGTAATATGAAATTAAGTACAGTGAATCGTGAATCAGTAGTTTACAATATTCAGAGATGTTTAATGTATGTAATCAAATAAACAAGACACATGTAATATATTATTAAATAATTAAAACTAAAACATAAATATTACATTCGCGTTTATGCCGCAACAAATAATATTTTGGCTTGTCTTTTAAAGTATTTTTCCTAAATAAGTCAGTACAGGGGTGAAAAACAAGGAACCTGAAGGATGATTCTGAATCTCTAGCGACACGTGTTAAATCCATAATCCATTATCCTAACGAGCTGAATACTGCGCTTGTGTTAAGACACCAACCCTTACAAGTTTTTACGCTAATGCCAGAAATGACTGTGTGTAATCCTCGTTAAGCAATGCTCTAATAAGAGATGTTGGTCATGGGAAAATTTGCAAATCGAATGTCATCGCGTACAAACATCAAAATAATACGACAAACGGATAGTCGTAAACAATCGGATACGATAAACGATATTTATGAATGCGTATTAGGCTTATATGTAAGTAGTTATAATAAATAGTAATTCGTCATTGTAATTAATCCACACCCACCGACATCAACACATGATAGGCATAGACAAGCCATTGAAAGCCATAGAAAAATCACAGAAATTTGACAGCTGATAATGCACAAGAAGCCTTCCATCTTTTTGTCTTGTTTACATATTCCATTACAACATTACTTTTTTGCATGTAAATACTTCTCCCATAAACATGAGCTCCTAGAGCTCAACTTATGGAGTAGTAGAATAATAATGAATTATTGTATAACTTTGCATAATGTAATCACTTCTAATGTTAAAATAAATTCTTGAAAATAAACTTTTAAAATTTTTTGCTTAACGCTGACCTAACACAAAAGATCAGAATCATCTTTTTGTTATGGTGAAACTCGAGAAGTTTTCACATAAGAAGTTTTTCAGTTCCATAAGTGCAAAACATACAGTAAAAAGTTTTCCGATCCCTTGAAAAACCTTAAAACCACTCGAGTGATGGGGATTTCTGGATGTTCAATTTTCGATTCGGACATTCGATTTAATAAGTATCATACCTCCGAGTAATAATATGGACACACTGCAGCTTTACTGCAGTTTAAAGCCAATGAATCCCAGATTTCACTGTTTATCCTATATTTTTAGGCTTCATAAAAAAAATTAAAAAACTTAATTTTTTTTTAAATCACCTACACAAATTAGGGTACCCATCGCTCGAGCAGTATTATCAGTATTACTGTATTAATTATTAGAATAAATACAGCCTATAAATTTAAAGGTGCCAAAATATTAGAAAACCGTTGATTTTATTGAGTGGACAATTTCTTATATTCGGTTGAATTAATAGATTATTTATAATTATGAATGAAAAGCCAAAATAAATAATTGGGGTGGCGGAAGACCTATCAACAAAGAGTTTTGTCAATGTACAAAATATTCAGGTTTAAAGCAATTTTGAAAATTTTAATATCTTGGTCCAATTTAGATATTCGGTAGTAATATAAAAATTATCAATGAATAATTTTTTACCCAATGTGGTATAAAATAGCTTACAACTAAGATACGTATGATACGTTTACATTTAGGCTAACAGCTAGACATATAAAGTTGCACTCTTATAAAAATAAGTCGTAATCACACAAACACTAATTTAATGAAGTCCATCACTTCCTTCAACTGAGGCGAACCACTGACAGTGACCGAGATATGCCGTTTCTCCCGTGCGTAAACAAATCCACGGTCTGTGTTCACTTTCTTGTTTGAGACTTTCACCATCGTCAAGTTTTGGCATGTCTTTAACTGTTTCACCGCATTTCCGATGTAGATAAAACAACAGGTCATCATTTTTACCTTAAAATGAACACGTAAATAAATGTGCGAGTCGCTGGAAGCATAAATTATCCACGCTTTATCTGATGCAGTTATCCAATTGTCCAAATAGCACGAAATTTTGATTTAGGCAATCATTTGGATTTTACGAGAGAGCTTAGAATAGGGCATACAATAATTAATATAGGCACATATTTTTCAATTTATCTCAACTTGTCAACATGTTCCTTGTACACACGTCAACTGTTCTAATAAACAATGTCAGATGTGCACTTGGTAGCTTTGCATTGAGCCGTTTAAAGTTGCCCGAAGTACATGTTTTCAACTAAATAAATAGGAATTTATGCAAAATATTAAAAAAAGACTATATTTCTTAACCCCTCAGGCCTTGATCGAGCATATTATACCTTGAGGTTATTATGCCTTAAGGTTCGAGCATTTCCGCTTTGCAATAAAATCCAAATAAACGGAATATTTCTGAATGTTTTTGAAAACTAAACACATACACAAAAATGTATACATATTTGATGTGTACATTTTAATTCTTCTGAGTTTAACCTTTAGATTTGAAAATTTCTAATTTCTCTTTCCAATTTGTTTATATCATATTTCTCACCATGACAGTACTTTACCATGATACCTCTACAAGATGTTCCCAAAAGCGAACAAGTAGCCTGAGGGATCAAAAAGCTCTTAAAAAGATAAAAACACAGACCCAAATTTTTAACAGCTCTAACGCAAAGCAATCAATTTGCAAATTCGTCATTCAACGTTGAAACAGTCAATGTGTTCCAAAGAAAGCCTTTGTTCAAATAATCTAACTTAATTTCTAGAATGCATCATTTTATTTGTGTTGTTTCAGCTGCGTAACAAAATTGATTGTCCAGTTACATAGATATGAGATTCAAGAAAAATGCATACTTTATTTTTAACCTTTCAACGCAATCTATCCCACCACGGGGCAAGCTTTAACATAATGTACCTATTTGTTTTTCATGGATCATATTCGCGACACCGCATAGAAAAGATGAATAAGTCTCATTAATTTGAAATTAGGCTGGGTTGGGTTGAATACAATTAATCATGACATGCCAATCATCAAGTGGGTCCAAATGGAAACAAGAAAGCGCACACCGTCCGAGGATGGGCCGGCCCGGAGAATATCTCTCTTTCAATTCAGTGCCAGACGCCGATAAGGTTCGCCAACGCTTTATTAGACTCTCAGTATCTCAGTGTGCTTATTGTAGCAGATGGCGATCCAGTCGGGCTGCGTGGCGCCCCACTGGATCTGGTTGACCTCGCCCTCGGCAGCCGTGTACGCCAGGATGGGGTCCTCGATGGCGCGCGGCATCTGCTGGATGTCCCAGATCAGCGCCTGGTGGTCGTCGCCCGCCGTGCAGATGTGGCACGAGCTACAGCAAATTGAGAGCCACATATACATGTATGAAAACCAACATATAAGGACCAAGATAACTAAAATATAGTAATATAGAGCACTGAACTTTTGGATGGTATACATGGGACATGTAGCATGAAATGTTTGATTGATTATTGCAAAACCATTGTTAATACATAATAATAATTAAACATACTAATTTTGATTGTTGGTGCACACGAGCGTGGTTTAAAATTGTATTGCTGCGGAGTGCGTAAAATTATTCAAGTCAATGAACTTTTAATTTTCAAGTGTAAATCAAATCAGGCAAGCGTAAATTGTATATTATATACAGTTTGTCAAATAAGAGTAGAAAACATAGCAGGGCGCCACTATTGTTCAAA
This sequence comes from Glyphotaelius pellucidus, assembly GCA_936435175.1. NCBI lineage: Eukaryota > Metazoa > Arthropoda > Insecta > Trichoptera > Limnephilidae > Glyphotaelius > Glyphotaelius pellucidus. Next base: position 11,265,407 of record OW386538.1, on the reverse strand, counting down.
TGGCAATACTAAAAATATACCTTATGGTGGAAATGTAAAGCTGTGTAACCTACATTTTTTTTTTAAATTAAAAAGGCATAAAAGTGAAAAAAAAATTTTTCATTGCAGATACCCACTGATCTTAAAATTAAAATTAAAAATAGGTATATTATACCTTTGCAATATTGTGTTATTGTAATAAAATATAAAGTTTAGAAATTGCTCACATTTATTTAAAACTAGCTTAAGGGGGTATCCTAGTCTAGAAGCATGAATTTTAGGTATTTTTTCAGGTGCAATAAAAAAAAACAAATATTTTTAGTGGCCATTATTTTACATTATAAATTTTGCTGTATATTTTATTTTAAAAAATTCAAAATTCAAAAAGTTACAGGGTGTTGAAGTGGGGGGGGGGGTCTCAAAAAAATGGCGCGCCCTGGTTGACACGATTGCAACCCTCCTAGTAATAAAAAAAAAAATAATAATTCTTAATCCCAACAAATCATGAAATTCGTGTGACGTAATTTATGGATGGCCCCAAAACAATTTTGTCACCTTGCTTTTTTTTAAACCTCTTGTACCGGACGGGACCACGATTATGACTTATTATATTTATGTTTTATTTTGATTTTACTTGTTTATGTTTACTTGTTTAACTTAGCTTCATTTAGAGATTCGACGAAGAAGAGGATGAGTTCCTTGAAGGCCGTCCTCTTCTTCTAACCTAAAGGGGGCTTGTTGGATGTTAAAACGAAGACGAAGACGGTACGTCTTCGTCTTCGTACATTGAGGTTTAATTTGGGCGACTTAGCAGTCACCCATTCGTGGTATAATAATGTATAACTGATGTTTTATTAATAAAGTTAATAAATTTGTGTTTTATGGGCTATCGGAGAGGTCGAATGCGAGGACAGGGTTTTGCTGTGCCCGGTCTCGTTTTCGATTTCTCCGTACGCCACTGTGGGCGAAACTTGGCCTTGCCACAGGACCAAAGTGCCTGGCGGGGAGCGGGGGGCTCCCGCTCCCCTGTCCTTCCCCGCGTCCTACCTTCGGGCGGACCAATTAGAGCCCTCCTTCTGGGGGTTAGGTATTTTGGTCCTGTTTGATGCCTGGTGTAGCTCGCACTGTTTAGTTGAATTACGGGAGTCTGGCATAATGAATTACGAAATAAATAATATGAATTGATAGGCCAGACTCCCCTTACCATTATTATGTAGGTTAACCTAGAGTAAGTTTAGTTTTAAGTTCAATAATTAAGATTCCCCCCAATAATGTCACTCCGGGGGGCCGATGATCTTTTTTGTATCTGACATAAAAAATCGAAATAAATTATAAGGAGAGAGGTCGGGAGGTTCAGACGGAAGCACGAAGAGAGACGAATGATTGCTACTATGGTGACCTCAGCTATGATGACCACAGCAGAGGTCACGACCCGCTAAAACTCAGACTGCTCGGAAAAGGAGACAGTTTGCCGTTTCCACCCCCGCCGGCGGCAAGGTGGGGGTGCGAGCTATATATACGGGGCCGCTACCCCTATATCGTCACTTCTCTCGACCGGCGCGGACAGCGATCTTCGCCTCTCTGCCTGACCCGACTTCTCTCCGGACTTTTTGGAAATATTGGACTTATTTCTTCTCTGCCTGGACACCACCACCCCCCGGGACCCAGCGCCTATCTACAGTCTTTGTGGGAGTAACCAGGACGTACCCTACACCTCTCACCTCACTTAATTTTATACGTGAATAGAGATGTGTAGCGTATTTTATTATAGATATTCTCTTTTTTGTTTTAGGATTGTAACTAGAACAAAAACGGAGTGTTATAAGGATTTCTGTGGGAACACACGCATTAGCTTGAAAACAAGCTTTTTGTACTTGATTGCTATTATTATATTACCTTGTAAACAAGCTTAGGGGTCGGAGAGGTTAAGAACGAAAAAAAGTTTTTTTAAATTGTGATTTACAGAGTTCTATATATTCAGTGTCATTGCGCTTTAAAAGAATATTTAACAGTTAAATTGGTGTTGCCAGCCAACAAATTTTGTAGTTGCATTTTTAATATTTTCTACTCTTAATTGTCAGACTATAATTAATATTTTTTATATGAAATGTGTATTTCTTTCGGCTAAAATTTTTGACAGTTGCTTAAATGAATTAACAGAGTGAAGACAAAAGCACCCCATATAAAGATCCCACATGAAAATTTTTTGGGTCCCTTGAAAACTAAGATTGAAAGACGGCCTAATTAGGAACCCACAAAAGAAGTTGATTTTTTGAGTTCCCTGAAAACCTTTACAAGAATATGTTTGAATGTCTGTGGGTGTTAGATACCTATGCGGTGCCCAAGCGATGCCGTTAACGCAAGCCCTGTGGTTGTTGAGGCGCGCCACCGGGGTGCAGGGGACCCTCACGTCCAGGATGATAACCTCGCAGGCATCCATAGCCACTGTGGCCAGGTAGTTAGGGTCCTGTTTGTTCCAAGCCAGCCGCAGGAGGGGGGTGTGGGCGGGGTCCTGGAATAAATACATGTATAGGCATAAATGAGCCGTCTATTATCACCCTAAAACGCTCAGCAGAGAAATAAGGAGGAGGAGCTGAACAAGATCACAGAAAATGATTTTTTGAAATGCTTCGAGGATTGGAAAACACGTTGGCACAAGTGTATAATATCTGGTGGGGATTACTTTGAAGGGGACAATATATATTCATAAATAAATAATTTAAAAAAAAAGCGCAAAATTCGCTATAGTTTTTGAACAAACCTCGTACACATATATATAATTAAAAAGAAATAATAAAATTAAAAAAACATGGCATTTTCACCACCATTAGAACGGGCAATCTGCCTAGCTAAGAACTAATATCGACCTACAAGATATAATAACACTTGTATACACTTTGAAATATTTTCAGTTATTACGCAATACATATTATTAATATGTTATTTTTGCTGTACATATGTATCTAATGTAATGTAATACATAAATAAATTGTCTACTGTTTACAAAATTTGGGGTTGCTCGAGGGAATATTCCGTATATTATGCAAGATATAAATGACAAAAAAAAGCGCGAACTGAAACACTTAACGCCGCTTGCGATTGCGTCATGTGTATACGCAGCCTTACATACTGGAGCAGTGAGTTTTCGTGTTTTTGCGAGTTTGAAATTGACACTGCAACTATCTCAGCTAATAAGTAGAGTAAGTAGTGTGAAATATTTACACATATAATTTACCTCATAGATGATGGTAGAATGCTCCAGGTGGCGAAGATCAAACATTCTTACAGAGCCATCGGCTCCCACTGATGCAAACATGTCCCGCCCACCTCCGGCTCTTGAGAATGCTATGTCATACACTTCCTACAACAGAAAAAATTTCATTTTAATTATGTCTATGTAGATGCTAACCCGCGCACCTGTAAAGCTTTCTTTTAATATTAATAAAACCCTCAAACCTCTGGCATATTGACCATATCGCACACCTAGATAAAGACTAGCACAACTCAAAATACCTCTTTTTTCAGGAACAACAAAAAACGTTTTACTCGATTTCTATTTAACCGATTAAAAATATTGTTATCTGATGTTGTATGTTATTTTACTAGGATATTTATTTGCTTAATTACTAACCATCAAATACACGTATCACTTGTTTATTAATTTTTTTCGTGTTAATTTAGTATTCGTGACTCAATCATTGTTTAATAATTTTATCAACTCAAATTGAATCCGTATTAGTGATAAATTTTGAATTAATGCACTCTTATTCTGTAAATTTTGTTCTATAATCTTCACAGAAAGAGTAGAGTATCTAAATTATGTTTTGGATATTTTGTATATATTTTGTATAATCATAAAGTAAAACTTTTTTTTTTGTCACAAGACATCTTTATTCAATATTAAGGTAACAAACAAATGAATACAATAACAAACACAGCACTTATTTAGGAAACGGCTTGGAAAATAAAATGAACACTTACATTATTTTAAATAGAAAACTATTAAACTCTGAATAGATTAGTTTAGCATTTAACAAAATTAACATTTCTCTTTTAATTTAGGTATTAACATAAATTTAGTAAAAATAACAGGAATGTAGTATTATTTTATTTTAAAAAACACAGCTCTTCTTTGATAAATATTTTAGAAAAAATTTCGAAAATGTTTTCAGTTAACTTATATTAGGTACCAAAAAGAACTACATCGAAAAGGTAATAAATAGTAAAGGCATCTTAAAGACACAACTACTATATTATTATTATAATCAGACTCACCAAGAAGATTTTAAACTAATTAACTAAATTAAATCAGACTTTTATTTTGAACCTTCTACCTTATATCTAATATATTATTATATAATATATAATCATCAAAGACATAACTATTCAGATATTCTTTGAAATCATGTATACCTACATACATAGGTCCTGAAATTTTTATTCTATACCTAGTGCATTTTTGTAATAAGAATCGACGTAACTCTGTGGAATAATTTTCTTGTCAATTAATTCCATAATGTCCCTCTTTTTATTGCCACCCAATGGTATTTTTTGCAAATAAGCTTGTCTCAAACTTGGAGGAAATTGGTAGTCTTGTGTTCGCCTTTGATTCTTTACGAACACTTTTTTAAAAACTGTCTGGTCATAAGAAGTTTTATAAAAAAATATCATCGGTTGCTGCTTTTCAACGCGAAGTTGTTTGATATCGTGCCATTTTATTTGTTCTCTGTCAATATTAACAGTGAAATTGTTACCCCATTCTTCTTGAAGGACTTTCAGATCATAGAACTTGTCGTGAGTAAGTTCTTCCACATGATAAGGTTTCCCAGTCTTTTTTGCTGTTCTTATTAAGGTAGCGTATTGTTGTGGAGAGTATATCGGGCCTGATTTAGTATATCTTTTGATCTGTTTTTCGATAACGCTATGCACATTATCGCCTTCGTTTTGCGAATGACCACGAATTAAAAATTTATGAGTAATTGAGTTTATTCTCATGGTTGCAACAGCATAGGCGTAGGCAGACAGCAGATATTTATTTTTCTGTTGACCACAACAGTTGTCACTATAAAATATAATGTCCAGTTCAGTACCTGATGTATTTTTATCAACTTTACTTTGTAGATATTGCAATACACAGGATCCAATTTCCACAGCACCACGTTTGCCTTCGATTTCGTCCCAAAAGAAGCACATCACATCTTTTGCATACAAGTCACTTATCGTAAAATTTAAGCAATTAATTCTGGATTTATAAAAAAACAAGGATACTTGTCCTTTGGGCAATTGCATCACAGCTTGAAGATCGTACACAGCAACAACTGCGTCTTTCCTGTTCTTGTCAGCTTCCTTTTCGGATCTGGACAGCTCTTTCTCTTTCAAATGTTGATCATAAGCCTCACGCAGTTTTTGTTTTTCATCTCCGTTAGAATTTTTGTAAGTTTCGCAAAGATCGCACGTATCTTTTTTCGGGATGTGAAAAGAAATATTAAACTGTGTATTAAAAATGCGATTAAAAGTTGATGACGAAGCAATCGGTAAACGTTCATTTTCGCGTAGATCTTTGTAATCTCTATATAGATCTGCAAGTGATTTATCACTTGGGATAAATTCTCTCGTTGTTTGTGCACGAAGGTAATGAGATTCTATTCTGGGGATAGACTTGATGAAAGCTACGACACTTTCTTTTATTTCATTATCTATGGTCGAGTGTTGTCCGTGCTTACCCCTTCGATCATCTTCTATGAAACCGCCTTCTTGTTTTTTCGAAAGAGCTGTCCTAATGAACTGGTCGCTTAAGTTTAGGGTAGCTTTAAAAAAAGTCTTGCAGACTCTGATGCGAACGTCTTCAACCTCAAAGAAAAATGCAGAATTGAGTGACCTATAATTTTGGGTACTGCTGTATCTGTATTTAGGCTTAATTTCTTGAGTGTGCCTTACAATAAACTCTCTTTGCTTTTGAAGGTCGCCTAATCCCCAAAATCTATCGAACAAAGCTTTGCGTAATATTTCACCTACTTTAGTTTTGCATTTCAATTTGCATTTATCTTGGCATGGAGGCTTGACCGCTCTTTCAGGGACGGTCTTATTTGTTGAACTCACATAAGCCTTCCCGGTGTTTCGCCGAGATTTCTTAATATTTGAGGACCAACCGGCAGGGTTTCTTATCCTTTTCTTACCCCTTTGAAGGCTTTCAGGATCAGCAGACTGCAATATGATCGGTTGAGAGGTGGAAGCTTCAGCAAGCTGATTCTCGTTTAAAATATTTGCAGAATCCGGCGTGGCAGATGGCATAGAGCTACTACCTATTTCTGGATTATAACTGCCTGAGCAGTTTCTGCTGGAACTACAAGATGATGAGCTAGAACTGGAGGAGGTAGTACTAGAGGAACGAGACTTTATTCTTGGAACGACGAACGATGGACGGTGAGTTACCCTTGTGGGAGGTGGTTTGAAGAGCGGATCCGCATCCGAATCGTCGAAATCGCTACCATCGCTGTTAACCGGTGAAATATAGTGCAATGGTTTTACCTGGGTATTGGTTGATGGTAATGCTACCGTTGTTGGGTTCTTTTGTAACTCCATGGTGTCATTTTTCGAGGTGTTTTCCATCACCTTGGTGCTCGTCGAAGGTGTTGTTGAGTTCTCTTGAAGCTCCATCTCCTTATAACTGCTCTCAGGCTCATTTGAGCAAGCCTCCATTGCCTTCTGTATAAGTAAAAGCCCACGGCCCTTCATGATCTGTAGCAAAAATTCGAAGTAGTTAAAATTCACGAATACTATACTAACTCAAAAAATGTTTATAAATCGCAGTATTTCAAATAATTATAATTTATAAAAATCAATTTCAAAAATACAAGTACAACTCTAAATATGCCTCTATCAAAATAAACAATAGCATTTATTGCTTTAGAATAAGAGCCAATTTAAATTAAACCAGCAATACTCGACCAACTCAAATATTGTAAAATAATTTCACCAATACTAAACTATTTTGAATTAGTAAAATTAAACTTACTTACTTTTGTAAACAATACCGGAGTAAGTGGAATTGATTTGTAGAACGCCCAAGAAACAAGACAAGTTCAATCACGAATACCAAATCAACTCAAAATAATTCACGCTTTAAGACTGCGGTTAATCACAAATACAAAACTAAGTCGAAATATTCCAGTCTTTGTGCGTATTGACAGCACCTTCCCCTACGGCTGGTATGTCGTAACTGGAGATGCGTTACTATTGTTGGTGGGGGGTTTTCGGGAGCAACTCAGAAAGACTGACTTACAGCGCCATTACATTATTATTTATGGAGATTTTTACACAGGTGTCTTCGTAGTTTGTGTAGTTTTCGACGCAGATTCCGAAAATCGCAATAACTCGATTTTGGGTAATTTCGACTTGTGCTACTCTTTATCTAGGTGTGCGATATATTTCTTAAAGACCCTGTCAGAAGGCCCAAGAATTTTATACATTTCTGCTTTGCAATAAAATCCAAAATAAATGGTATATTTTTAGAGTATTCGAAAAATAAAATCTGTTTTTAACCCATTGGCCACATAATTAATTTTGTACCAAAAATTGAAAACCTGCATTGGTGTATTAAATCTATTGTAACTTTTGAATCATATATTCAAATGAATTTCTTTAAATTTTTTTACATACTGGATTAAGGTAAAGAAAAACATAAAAATAAATTTTTTTAAAACATTATAATGTTTAAATAACGATACAAATATAACCTTCCCTTTTTTGTAAGTTTTTTTCACATTTTTTTTTCCATAAAGTTACAAAAAAACATAATATTAAAAAATCGAACATTAATAATTTTTGTTTTTTACATACATATATACTAATAACTAATAAAATAATTATGATATGATAGTCCGTCCCCAAAGTAATCAGGGACGTGCAGGGTCACTGCCAAAGCCTAGAACCACTCGCAATTTTGAAGGAAATTAAATGGCGGCTGGCTGCATACAAAACTTGAAACACAAATATCAGGGAAAAAACATAAGAAACATATTATTGCCAATTCTACGAAATGAAGGATTAATTACTGTTCGGCATATAAAATTTTATTTAAAAGTGTCGCTGTCGTGCAAATTTTCTGTTTTTTTGGCGGACCTATTCTAACCCGGCAGGCTGCCGGGGTTTGTGGCCAATAGGTTAAAAGATGAAATACACTCCAATTTTATTATTAGTAAGAAACACATAATTGAATACAAGCATAATTTTTTTTTAAATGGCTCATCTTAATTGCTTTCCTCAAGCATCATATATACAGTGGTACCTCGAGATACGAGTGGCCTAACATACGAGATATTTGAGATACGAGACGTCGAACGAGCGAAGTTTTGCTTTGAAATACGAGCAACATTTGAGATATGAGTAACGGCCGACTGCACACGACCCACCAGTTTGTGTCTCTGGGAAAATCCATGGGCCTGGTGGTGGATGGAACTGACGACCGAGGAGTTACAAGAGTTACAGTTATAGCAGCAACAAGAAATTGGTTTCGAGAAGGAGCCAGAGGTGGGGGAGGTTATGTCCACAAGTGAGATGAAGGAGATCTTGGGAATGTGGGAAAGAGTTTCACAGTTCGTGGAAAAGAAACACACCGAAAAAGTTGCAACTGGTCGTGCGTCGGAGCTATTTAATGACACTTGCGTAACTCATTTCCGCAATGTTCTGAAAGGGAGGAAGAAACAAACCTCCTTGGACAGGTTTTTTTTTTAATCTGACGAAAAAGGCAAAGACCAGTGAAAATTAAGCACACAGTAGCATTTAAGTTGTGTGTAAGTTGCATTTAAGTGACCAAAATACAAATACATTTTATAAAACCAATTTATTTCTTTACATTCTCTTTTATTATGTTTATATGATATTTGTCATTTATAAATACATTTTTCTTATTCAAAAACACGTAAAAAGAACAACTGGGGTGGCATTTTGGGGGCTGGAACGGATTAATGGCATTTCAATTAATTTCAATGGGGAAATTTGCTTTGAGATATGAGCGAATTGACCTACGAGCAAGGTTACGGAATGAATTAAACTCGTATCTCAAGGTACCACTGTATTTAGATGCAAGACAGTGACTTAAAAAAGCTGCAATTTTTTAAATATATTTCTTTGATCCGAAGACCAGTGTCATATAAAACTTCATATGACTGCGGCGAGTTTTCAAAGTTAAATAAAATATCAATTTGTGTAAAAATAATGTTCTTACCTTATCGTGAGCGATCAGCTGTGTTTTAACATGTCCAGTTACGAGATTCACTCTTCCGAGAAGCTGTAAAAGAAGAAACAAGTAGAAACATTAACTTATTTAGTTTTTAAAATATTATTAAAAGTGACATGTTATTATTAGCAGTGGGGTGTTTTTACCTGTCCAGTTTCCAGCCCCCAAATGGTGCAAGTTGTGTCAATACTGGAAGTGCCGATCAGGTTGGGATCCACCTCGTTCCAGTCGAAGGAAGTGAGCGGAGCGCAGAAGTCAGAGTTCTTGTTGTTGTTGAGGACGCACTCCAACCTCGTGTCGGGCTCCCCTGCTCTCCAAACCCTTAAATAATCCCCTGTTACAAATAACCAACATTTTATTAATGTATATAAATATTATCAGCCTTACTAATAAAAAAAATCACTTGATGACCGTTAAACGGCGTTTCTTTTCGGTGACCGTTAAACGGTGTTTCCTCAACGTTACTAATAACTGCTAAAAATGACGTTTTTATGTTGGCTGTGTTGAGGTTTGGTAGATTTGCGCAAGCGCGGCGGCCATGTTTTTCTATCATTTGCAGCAAAATTTCTTTTGTGACATATGATATTTTACACGCAGTTCGTTTAAAGTTTTTGAATGTGATTTGAACCTATTGATAAGTCAGAAAATTGGAAAGGAAATGCCACAAAAATATTGAGATACGTAGTTGTCGTGTTTCATTTTAGCTTCAAGGAAAGCATTATAATTGTCAAAAATTTTAAGATTATCTATTTAATTTTTTTAATAGGTATACTAAATTATTATCTAGCTAAATTTTATAATTGGTAAAGGTTTCTGCCTATTTTTTTTGATTTCACAAATTTCCTAAGGATATGCCAAATGCGAAACCATGCACTCACAACAAAAAGGCATTTAGATGCGCTAGCTTTCATGAAGCTTTTATGCATCGAAACAAAAACCTGTCCAAGATGCTGTATTTATTTACAAAAAATATTTCAATTTGGAATTCGGTAATGGGTAACGCCGCCCCGGGAAACATTTATTGGATAACCAACACCTCTGCCATAGGTCAGGGGTCGGAATTTGCGACTCGCGAGCTGCATGCGGCTCTTTGCATACGCGTCTGCGGACGTCTTTGAATTGGAATTGATGTCTTCAGACATCAATTGCAATTTCACCTCTACTCAACCAGCCTTATGAGATGGAGCTACCGAACGATTATTTTTTTGCATTCTGAACACAAAACTTGTGTTGATTTAATAAGGAATCTATGCGCGAGTCTGTTTATAGAAACATTTAAACGAGCGAAGTGTGATATTTCAGTAAGAATGTAGATAACACAAAGCAAATCGTAATTATTTTACCACAATTACAACCCCCCCCCCCCCCCCTCGGGTTTAAAAACCCGAGTAAATTTCTGGGTTTTACGCGGTACAAACTTGATTTAATGAGGTCAGGATGCGGAGGCCTTTTATTTTTAATTTCCAATCTTTTTTCATAAGTAAAAGCATTATTTTTTATATACACAACACTATTCCGCCATTGCGTAAAAAAATTATGACCGAATAATCGCTACAATCAATGAATGCACCCACTTTCAATTTGAAGGCTGAAACAGTACTGGAGAAAGTCCAACACAAAATTACATAACTAGCGACCTAGGACAATGCAATGTTTGGCGAAACTTTCGTAAATAACTAAGGGTTATAACGACTTATCTAAAAGAAATTTTTTTTTTAATAAAAACAGCAGTTAAAATCGGTCGTAGATTTTCAAATGCCAAATTAGCAAGCGGAGAAATGCAGAATCAAGAAAATAATAAAAAAATGTACAAAAATGACTTCAAAGTTAAATACCATAGTATAACAGAAATAACTATAACTTGCATCTTTATGGTGGAAAGGTCAACGGTCAGTGTGCGACTATCTCGCACACTGATCACTAGGTGACATTCGTCGTCGTGACATTTGTCGGTGACAATAGTCGTCAATGACCCGAGATCGAAGAACCAATCGTGAGTTAATTTTGCATAAAACGGCCTAGTTTGGTTCAATCCACCGTCAGAGGGATTTGAACCGGCTGCGGTTTTTTTGTATAGAGCATTTGGTGCGGATTCCAAGAAACACAAAATGGGAGAGCCGGTTTTAAGGCGGAATTTTAATAACGCGCTATCTACAATGAGCTTATATTATATTTGTTTTATTTTCACATCTTTTTAATGGGAGTTCGCCGCACAAACGCACTTTAGAGAAAACCGCCACTGACTGTGAGTATCGATATCTAGAAAACTAAGAGAGAAATCAAAAAATTTTATTCTTCGTCTTATTTTGGGCTGTTCTACCTGAATACATCGTCAAATCGCGACCCCACGGAAATCATACTCTCCCCAAAATTTATGCATATTTCATCACCTTTACAAAACAGTGTTTATTTTTCAGACACATTCATAAATATTCAATTTATTTGAATTTTATTGCAAAATGTAAATATTTTGACCCTCTGACAAAATAATTAATAAAAAATTCCCATATTTTAATTATTTTTTTCAAATTGCGGTCGAAATCTTTGATTTCATAAAGGAGTACATTTGAAATATTTTGTGGTAAGCTTTTAGATTTGAATATAAAGTGTGGTGTTTTCTCTTTCTAACCATTTAGATCATATTTCATGATAGTCAGTGTCGGATTAGCCCATAAGCAAATTAAGCAATTGGTTAGGGCATCACATCCTGAAACAAAAAAGTTTTTGTCATTGATAAATTAAATGTTGAGATGCGAAGAAGGGGAGGAATATACAAACAAATAGTAGACAAATTCTCATTCCTGACTAAAATACCCGATGTATGTCAATAATATTATGTGTCCCGATCAAATTTCAGAATACAATCAGCATTGTAGAAATTTAGTAAACACATATCCATAAGACCTTGATACCGATTTAGGAACCGAAATTCAAGTTTCATTCATGTCATAAAAAAAAAAAGTTTCATTGATTTGCCTAAAATACACAGGGCTGTGTCCTAATGTGGACATAGTCCTGCATATATTTTTATGCCTGATGATATCAAACTGCACAGCGGAACGATCTTTTTCAAAATTGAAAATAATAAAAAATGAAAAAAGAACGATGATGCTGCAGGAAAGGCTCGATGCATTATCAATATTATATATAGAGTCAGATATGACAAAAACATTGGACTTAAATTTCTGCGAATTTAAAGTCCGAAAAAGTCGGAAGTCGCATTTCATAAATAAAAAAATGCTTTGGTTTTTATTGTATGTTATACCTACTCTACGTATCTCTTTCGTCCTTCATACATATTTTAAGGTACCTAATGATCTATCTCATTGTATTAAATGCATAATTTTTTTTTAAAGACGAATACTAGTTCACTTGTGGATAGGGGGGCCCACAAGCGGTGATTATTGCTTAGGTCATCAAATAGTCTTAATCCGGCACTGATGATAATAAGAGAGACAACGATTTCTACGAGACCTGAGTTTTTCCAAAAAGCAAAAAATTAGCCTGGGATAATACCAAGGTGAAATCATCAACTGTTTAGAATGTATTTCCTGAAATACATTCTAAACAGTTGGTAAAAGATAAATATGATAAATTCTAGTGCACTTACCACTGGTGGCAAGAAGATCCGGCATGATCCCCTTGCTATCAGGAATCCACATGATCTTAGTTGTAGGATAAGGATGGTCAAAAGTGCTCTTGGCACTAAATTCACTGGTGTCTTCATCTAAAGACACTATTTGAACCTACAGAAAACAATGGTTAACACTCAATAACATAATATAAATCAAATACGTTAATACGCTATATATGATTCAAATGAGATAAATCCACAAAGTAAAAAGTTTTGGCTATCTTGCTTGGATTAAATATATTTCTCCTTTTTTACCTTATTGTTGTATTCTTCGACAAAGCTTCCGAGAGCCAATCGGAAGCGTTTGTCTGGCCGTACGGACCAATTCATGGAGTATAGGGGCCATGGCGCCAGGTATCTGGAAGTAAAGAAGTATTTAACGATATGGGAACATACATTTAATGATTTCGATATCAAAAAACTTACAGAAATTGTTATCGTCATATTGTTATTATTACGTACCGCTTTCAACATTTTCACATCTCATACTTTTTACCATTTTCTAGTTTTCCCTTCGAAAGGAATAATATTTTTGTAAAGAAAACTTACTTGTAGATCTCTTTCCGTTTCCCACTGCTGCTCGAGCTACCAGAACCACCGTGAGAAACAGACATCGCTGAGTATCGAAAAATGTTGAAGCTTTATTGAAAATTGTTTGAAATCATATGGGATTCACACATTTTTAACTCCTGATTATTCACATAAAATTCCGATGAAAGTAAGTTCGGTAAATCTATCCTGAGACGTTTAAAGTACGGGGCGTGCTTTTAGCGGCCGGTGATATGGAATAATTCATAAGATGAACTTAGAACCAATCGAGAATATTAATATTTCACTCATAAGCAGTGACAACACAAATAAATGCCGATTGTCAAAAAGCAACAACATGAAATCGATCGAGCGAATGTTCCAAAATAGTACCTAATATGCGTACTTCCGCATTCTATGCCTTCAGGTACCTATTTAAATAAAAAAAAGGTTATACTAGTTCTTACTCGCCCGACACCTTATTATTTTAAAAGAAGAAGAAGTCAACAAATTATCCAAAATAATCTAACTGTCAACGTGGTGGCGCAAATGACATTTGACACATCTTTTTTCCATTTTACTGTTTAAAACGTTTATGATTTTAAAACCAACTTCTGTATACAGAATTCGCCGGTAAAGTTGCGATTATCTCGTGTGGGCCAGAGCTATTTCAAATTTTAACAGTATGATGGTTGAACGCTAGCTCGTCGCGTTAACGTATTACGATCTCTGTAATAATAATAAAGTTGCAACTCGGCCGAAGGTATTGATTGTTTTGTAGTTATCTAGAATAATAAATCTTGTGCTGTATTTAACATTAATAATTAATCAATTAGTTGACTATCCGCTTCACGCTTTATACGCACAAAGTATTGAAATAACAAGAAACAGTTACCTATTTATGTCGTGGAGGTTGTAAAAACATGCAAAAAATAGGTTACTGAACATTTTAGTTTGGGTATTTATAGTAGGTATAACTAATAATTAGTACCTAGTACTTACTTCATGGTTATAATTCTTTTACCAGGTTGAGAATTTAAGATTTACTGTCCCTTATTTAGAAATTAAATATATAAAGAGTGTATTTCGGCGGTCACTCCTCTAATGTCGATAGTGCTCACAGTAATAATTGATAAATAGTTAATATGACTATAATTTCTTACTAGTGTTCCTAGTATGTTTATTAGTAGTGCCTACTAATAACTATTTACATGATAATATTAATAAATGTGAATGAATGTATTCAGCTCTAAGAGTGAGTTTCTGAGAGCAAAAAGTGTTAAGTAGAGTGAGTTTTTTTTACGTTAAAAATTTAATTTTTTTATAAATTGTATTCATAGTATGTGTTATAAAAATCAAACTTTGTTAAAGAAATACACACGGAAATATCAAAATAACTGAAATAATCCGATATTAAAAAATATGTAATACATGTTTCAACCGTCAGTTCATGTAAAGGCAGGTCTCTTGCTTAAACAAATGCTTTAACAATTGCTTTGATATTACTATCAACATTTTTTGTTTTCCGTCTCTTCCGTTTGTTGAAACACGGTTGAAAGATTGGGGGAAGTATAACGTCATTTGGTGAAGTATAACGTCATTGGGCGAAGTTCACAATGAACGCTTGACGTTTGACATTTGGCATTTACATAAATGTTACAATGCGTTCTGATGAAAAAGAGATGCTACATCAGGGAGAAAACACAGATATTTATTTATCAGGAAAAAATTCTGACTAATATCCAAAGTTACCATTTAAAAATTTCCAGTGCGTAAATAAATTACGTAGGCGTCAAAAAAAGGTCGAGTTCCGATGTGAAAGTTATTCCGGAGTCCGATCCCGACAAGACCAAAAAGCCTTAAATATAATAACAATACATATATGGCTGTTTAAGAAATTTGCCATTTTTGTGTAAAATCACTTCAAGGGCGCTGTATAAAAACATTACCTCTTCCCGCGCGGAGAATATTCCAGGTGTTTCTCGATTTAAACAGAATATGTAATTATATTAATATTTATTATTTTATTATAATTTATTGTATCCTTATAAACTAGTTATTATTTTACCCCAATAATACATGCTGGAAAGGATTAATAGCCAAAGCGCCTTAAAGCTAAATGGCGCTTTAACCATTTATCCTTTCCAGCATCAATATGTAATTTCCATTTGAAGTAATTGCAGAATTCCATTTGAAGTAACTGCAGAATTCCGTAAGAAGTAACATTTACAGAAAATAGATTTCTCTTTGTAACTGTACATATTTAATGTTGACTTTGTTTTATCTTGTCCTCTGAATTACAATACAAATTCAACAAAATATAATCTAACAGAGTCAAAAGGTTATCGCAAAGTTTATTAAATATTTACTTGTAATCTATATTTGCGCAAGAGCCGCTCGAATAGTCAAAATAATAATCTTGTTTTTGGAGTGGTTGACAGTTTCTTGGTAACGACTTTTCTCTACTCTTATTAATTTACAAAACATTTCTGAATTCAAAACATTGCATACTGATAAATCCACAGATAAAATGACAATTTTCATGCATTTGCAAATTGTTGTGTGCAATTTTTCTTATTTGCCGTGGGTGTTTTTTTAAATAATGGCTTTACTTGTTATTATAAACTGTGCCATTATTTTTACATTTACCTTAATGTTCTGTGTATTTTTTTCTGTGTTCTGTTTTCATGGTTTTTTATGTTTTTTAATAGAAAACTTCTTCTAAAACTTTGTTAATGATGTTGGAAAGTACCCACTGGCTCTAATATCTCCATTATTTGCTTCTCTTAGGTTTACAATTACTTTTAATACCATTTGATATGTTGTTAAGATATAGAAACAATTTGTGGATTCAGTATTGTACATTCTCAGAGCTAACTTTGTTATTGTTTCACTACAGATACAATTATGTATGTAATGCTAAACGAAGTGGATTGATTTTGATGAACTTATGTATTTATACTCTTGTTACAATTTTTGAATTGGTATAATTATTAATCATATTTCAGATTGCAGGATGGATCTGATCAAGAATGGCTGGTTTAGTGAGGTGTCTGAACTGTGGCCTGGGCAGGCAATGTCCCTCGAAGTTGAGAAAGTCCTCCACACGGAGAAATCTCAGTTCCAAGATATCCTCGTAGTGGACACAAAAAGCTATGGAAGAGTTCTCATTCTTGACGGCATTATTCAATGCTCCCAGAAGGATGAGTTTGCTTATCAGGTAACATATGCTTATAATATTTTAATTAAACATTTATATTTTGGTTTCATCGAACATTGGTATCTTTTAAGCATATTTTGAAAGTATACAAGGTCAAAAAGGACCCATATTGTACTAGCGCTGTATAGTTTCAGAAGTACAGGGTCTTTCAATAAGGATGCTCGATTTTAAAATGTAAATAAAACAAGTTGTGTGTGAGAAATCCACTCAATTTTAATTTTATTTGAAAGTATATTTTATGACATTAAGTGTGGAATATAATGTTATTCTAATGTCCGCCGCTGCTTTGCTTGGTGGCACGTATTCGGGAGGTCCAATTTTCAATGACTTGCATAAATCTGGCTGAATTTGCAGGATGGCGTTTGTTATGTTGACTTTGAGGTCAGTTGTTTGCAGTTTATTCGCATAGACCTGCAATTATCTTAAATCCAAAGGAAGAAATCTAAAGGCATTAAATTGCACGATCTCAGTGGCCAGATCATGTCGCCGCCGTGCGAGATAACCATGCCCTCAAATCGCTTGTGCAGAATGTGTTGTGTAGCATGTCGCGCCGCCCTGTTGGAATCACATGTTATCAGTAGTCATCACCCAGTTTAGGCCACAAGAAGTTGTATCACCACAATCTGTAGCGCTCGCCGTTGACAGTTACGGCAATGCCAGTTTCGTTTTGGAAGAAATACGGACCGATGATTCCGCCAGACCAAAATCTGTACCAAAAAATGACTTTCTCGGGGTGCATTCGGTGCTGGTGTATCTCTTGTGGATTGGTATCACCCCATATCCGAAAATTTTGCTTGTTCGCTTATCCATTCGTCTAAAAATGGGTTGCTAAAGATGATTCTTTGGCAAAATTTGAGTCAATTTCCAACTGCTCCAGAGCCCAATCAGCGAATACATAACATTGTCTATGGTCTTTTGATGCCACGGTACACTTGCCAAAAAATACACTTTCAAATAATAAAAAAATTGAATGGATATCTTACACACAACTTGTTTTATTGAGATTTTAAAATCGAGCGTCCTTATTGAAAGATCCTGTATAAAGAAATAAATTCTTTGGATTCAATATTTAATATTGTTCCAATTATACACCATGTAGGGCAATTCGAAAGTGACGAACACACAAAATAATCGCTATAAATTAAAAATGTTTTTGTAATTATTTTAAGAATCTTAAAAATATGGGATAAACTGTGAAATATAGGTAGATTCATTGGCTTTATAGTACTACAAGCAGTTTATATCTTTCCGTATTATATGGGATAAACTGTGAAATATAGGTAGATTCATTGGCTTTATAGTACTACAAGCAGTTTATATCTTTCCGTATTATATGGGATAAACTGTGAAATATAGGTAGATTCATTGGCTTTGTAGTACTACAAGCAGTTTATATCTTTCCGTATTAAATTTGGAGGCATGATTTTTTTAATGAGGGAGAGAATTTCTGAAACTAATTTCCCGAACACTCGTAAATTATTGGCGCTCAAATAGTTTTTTTTTGTAAATGTCTTGGCGGTCCAATGAATAAGCACTCCATGTGACACATGGATTGGCAACTAATTTCATACTCAAACAGGTGTAAGCACTGTGTAATTCGTGTTGATATTCTGTAATGTTTTTATCTGTATGGTATTATTCTATTTATTTATATGAGTACTAAACATATCTTCTTAAGGGGAAAATATCAAACTTCGCATTCACTGCAGTTAGGTATTTTTGGTACTTGTAAACAAATTCGAAGGCCGCTAGGCTCAACCTGCGCCATCCACCTTCTATTTGGAGTAGACGCGGGTACGGTAGACACAATTTTGATAAGCCGGTCGATAAAATTCGAAATAAAAATACACTTGTTTTAATTTATTTATTGTATAGAATAACAAAGTTCAATCTGTATCAGCTGTATCTGTATGTTCAATATACTTTGGAATAACAAAGTTCAATCTGTCACTGTAACGTCATGCGATAATGGGATCTATAGTAAGCTTCTTCTTTATCGCATGACGTTGCCGCAACAGATGGAACCTTGTTATTCCAAAGGATCAATATAATGGATACTGCTTGACAGACTAAAAACCTTATTAGCGTCAATATCTTATTATGAGAGACTAAAAATCTCATGATGTCTTTATGTATCCAATGGAGTGGATACGTAAGGACATCATTTACGCCCTGGAGTTTATTGACGTCTCAGTTTTTTACTCGGTCTAATGGTTTTGACATGGAATCAATGCAGCTTGTGCTGTTCAACTGAAAGCACCAAAACACCTATTTTTTTAATTATTGTCTCATAATCAGTAATCAACTCACACAGGCAAAGGTAAATGAGCGTGAATGTGAAAAAATTACTAATTAAAAAATTATTCATGAAAAGAAATATACATTGCTTACACAGCCTGAGGGGGTAGTTTATCTTCTGTATACGAATGTTTTGTTAACAATTTCTGAATGAATTTAGGAATTTTTCTAACATATTTTAAATGACTTGTATATTTCTTGTTTTTGAAGATGTCGTAAAAACACATCTTTATAGAAACTAGATAAAATTACCTTTGAGATTTTTGTATCTGAAATATACTTTAGTTTTTAAAAATTGCAGTATTTTAAGCTTCAAACATGAAAAAATTTGAAAAAAAACAGTTTACCGTAAACATATTCTATTAAATGGTCGAAAAATTTCGGAAGGTTCAAAATTGAATTATTTAATGAATTTGGAAGAAAACTGTCACTTCACTTTTTATCTCATTCATACAATTAAAAATTATAACAATTGTTCCAAGAGAGTAATTGAAAAATTCTGACACTTTGAATTCATTTTCAAACAATATAAACGTTGATGACTCGAATTCAGTATTTATTTACACATGCACAAGCCTTTTATGTTATTAAAAAATAATTTATTCTAAATAACCTATATTTTTATATTAATAAAATTAAAGTGACAACAGAGACATTAAGAAAGCCCGGAAACTGACAAAAATATTGCAAATAATAGAAATTATATTCAATTATGCTAATATAATAGTGAATCGATCATTAAAAGGAATTCAAGCTTAAAAACATTAAATAACTTCCACACTTTACAAAAGAAATTTACTGCGAATTTATTGAAAAAAGATTGCCACCAAAGATGGCCGCGCATGCGCAGATCAAGCAAAGACCAATGCAACCAACATAATAATGTGATCATGTTATTAGTAAAGGTGTGAAAATGCCATTCATTGGGCACGCAACAGATATACCATTTAACAATCGTTAAGGCGTTTTTTTTAGGAAGACTGAATATGTTTATACATTTATGTAATTTCGTAAATTATTATGATTGCAGGAAATGATTGCGTTTCTCCCTCTTTGCTGCCACAAGAATCCCAAGAAGGTGCTCATTGTAGGTGGAGGGGACGGAGGAGTGGCCAGAGAGGTTGTGAAGCATCCCAACGTGGAGGAAGTTCATCAGGTAATTTATTATCTTTTAAATTCACTGTTTTTTGCCACTGCCTATCCTCCCTATGTATCAATCAAGATCTAATAAGCAAATAATATATATTTATGGATCATTTTTAATTTACATATTCATTTACAGGTTGAAATTGATGATCGAGTCATTGAAGTTTCAAAGAAATATCTACCGTTTATGGCAGAAGGATTCAAAAGTGAAAAGATGACACTGCATGTTGGAGACGGCTTCGAATTCATGAAAAATCACACTAAAGAATTTGATGTCATCATTACGGACAGCAGTGATCCCGTTGGACCCGCAGTCAGCTTGTTCCAAGAAGATTACTTTTCTTTAATGAAGCAAGCTCTGAAGGACGACGGAATCGTGTGTTCCCAAGGCAGCACGGTTTGGACGGATTTGGCCCACGTGAAAAACACCTTGAATCATTGCAGAAAGCAGTTTGCAGCGGCTACATACGCAGTTGCCTCCGTACCTACATATCCCACGGGACAAATTGGTTTTGTGATTGGATCTCTTGACAAAGACCAAAGCTTCCAGCAACCAAACATCTCATTTGATGATGAGACTTTAGATAAGATGAAGCTGAGGTACTACAGCGAAGATGTCCATAAGGCAGCTTTTGCTCTTCCCCGATTCGCAAAGATCCAACTTCAGTAAACTTTCAACTACATATTTATATATTTTTTCTACAAGAAGTGTTCAATCTTATTAAAGTATTTATATTTTTATAAAATACCTTTACAATATTTTTAACTGTGGGGTGCCTGTTGTTTTAATGTTACACTATATTTAATTTGATATTGTTAATGTTACGTAAACTGCATTGGTTTAAATTAAGATTCTCAATTTTATTTTTCTTCCTAAGTTTTATTTCTTACGCAATATTGCGTACATGTATTTATTTTATTTTATTTTATTTTATTTATTTTATTTTAAATGTACATTTACAGTTCAAAACCAATTACAAACATACATTTTATTATAAAGTAATACAATATAAAGTAATAAGTACAAACATACATTTTATTATAAAGTAATAATGGCGTTTTGAAATTTTTTAATATTTAGTTGAAAAATATCGATTTCAGGGGACAGGGAATTAAGTAATAGAATCATTTTTCCGAGCGGCATTACTAATGGTAAGTTAGTTCTGCATCTCGGAACAACAAAAGTTCTGTGTCTGCGCGCTCTTGTGAAGTTGTCGGGGACATAAAACTCAAATTTTTGTATTATATCGGGAATACAAATATTACCGTTTAAAAGTTTATATGCTGTTGTCAGCAAAGCAGTTTTCCTTCTATCGGCGAGGCTATTAATACCCAGCATGCCGGACAAAAAGGCTGATGGATATAGCCAGGGATAATATCCGAAGTCTCTAAGGTATAAATATCTCAGAAACTTCTTTTGTACTCTCTCTATCATTTGAGAGTAAGTGAAATAGACGGTTTTATTTATTTGTTTCCGCCAACTTCATCTCATCCAGGCTTTTCAACAGGCGACCGGTACGTTGCCATAGAATATAAGTCGTATCTAAACCTTTACGAACCTGCGGCATTTAGTAAATAACAGGTGACCAATATGTTGCCATGGAATAATTTTTCGCATCAGAACCTGTGGCATGTAGTAAACAAGTACATTCCACAAATGGAATTCTAAGATATTATGCAGAATACCAATTCACGGCACGCTCCAATTTTGATATTTTTTGTAATTAATATTTTTAATTTCTCTGCATTTTGTTAGCCTTTCTAGAAGAGTTTCACCGTTATAAGATCCTTTACTAATACTTTTATGGAGGCCGTTTCTTGACGGCCAGTGTAGTCCAGCGGTAGGGCTCTTGCATTCCGAAGGTCGCGGGATCGAATCCCGGCATGGCAAATAAATTTTATTTGATTAAATTGTGTTATTTCACAATTTATTAATTTGAAATAATATATAGTCTATTTACGGCACATTCCAGAGTAGAAGATACTCTCAGTATCGCCCTGGTGTAAGACCACCATTCAGAATTGAAACGTTGCTTGAAATGCATTTGGTGACCAGATCTAAATAGCCAGGTACTTCCCACCTTCCTCTTTCCCATCTCCTTCCCCTCCCCACTACCTTCAGCCTCACAACATACCCCAATTGGGGATGCCATAGTCTCACTGGCTCCAGACAGGAGCAGTTGGGACTCTAGCGCGGTACGATAACGGGCACTAGTGTTTATAGTCCAAACGGCAACATTTTGACCAAAACTATAGGAAGTTTGCGAAGTTATATTTTTTCATTTATTTTTATCAAGGCAAAACTTGGACATGTTATTAATTTGTTATGTAAACCAAATAAGTTATTACTAGTGTGATGGAGCATTTCAAAAACTTATTCCCAATAAAAAAAAAATTTCAAAAGTACGTGGTGAGAAAATATTATTAAATTATTTTGTATCACTTCGTGATACCGAAAAATAATCTGACCACTAAGGCCATTCGCTCGCGGAGAAACTGAAAAAAAACCAGTTAGCGATGCAATCGCAACCAACCTCCTGAACAAAATCGATATTTTTCTGATCTGACATGTCAAAAAATGACAAAACTTGACAGGTCGTGAGCCGCTACCATGGCAACCTGTCAATAAGGCAACTGAAACGCGACTGGTTGCTCATAACCTGTATGCTGACCGCCAATGAAATTCACAAGTTTCCAGCTATCGCTTTCCTGTGGATAGCGATTGCATCGCCAACTGGTTTTTTTTCAGTTTCTCCTGAGCGGATGGCCTTAACCACAAGGGCGGATATTTAGCATTACCACAGCCTTTCTGCATCTGGAAAGTTAAGGCTTTACTCATATTTTGAAATTTGTACCCTTAAATAAATTAATGTATTTTTTGAGCAAGGTTGAATCATCTTATACCCGAGGATCTGATAATGGTGAAACTACTCTACCTCCAATTTGACTTCGTTATCATTAGAAAGGAGGAAGAACTACAACCAAATTTTATGCTTTTTCAGAGTTGTGAATAGTCGGAGATAGGTTTTAAGATTTTGTGTCAATCTCATTTTTTCAGTTGTTTTTTAAAATAAAGCTACATAATCAGATTTGTGATACATGACAATTATAATTTTTGTCTCTAAAATTTTTCAGATGCGACAATAAACTTTATTAATATTCTTTAGACATTCTCATGTACTCAAATAGGAAAGACATTCCAAATATAATTATAAAAGTTTTTCTTTGAAAAGCTACTTTACATGCCATATTTATATTTTAATAATATATAATTGTATTATTTTTCTAATTTGAAAATCAGTTATTTTTCTATCAAAAAAGTTTATATAAATGATCCCTCTTTTGTGATATTATATTTGATTGCTACATAAAACAGAATAAAGCGTATAAATATTGAAAACTATATTTAATATAAAATTATGAATTCGCTTGGATTTTTCTGAATTTTAATGTACATTTTAAAATGTATATTACAAAAAATGACTGTTGTGAGCTTCAGCATCTGCAAAGCATGTGTTCACTATATACACAACAAAATATGTTGATAATAATTAATCTATATGAATAAAGAAAAGTTTCCCGGGGTGGTTTTGTTTTGACAAATCTAAAGTTTTATTCTGAGATTGATGAAATTTTGAACACTTGACTTTCAAAAAAAGAGGAAGATCATTGTCTTCTACGTGAGATTTCAAAAAAATCACCCCATTTTCCCACCCCTTAAAGCAGATTTTGACACTTGACATTCAAAATAAGAGAAAAATTACTGTCTACGTCTAATTTAGAAAAGTCTATTAACCCATTGGCCACAAACCCTGGCGGTCTGCCGGGTTAGAGTAGGTCCGCCAAAAAAACGGAAAACGAGCATGACGGCTACATTTTTTAATAAAATTTTAAATGCCAAACGCTCTGTAGGTAATTAATCATTCATTTCGTAGAATTGGCAATAATATGTTTTTTCCCTGATATTTGTGTTCCAAGTTTTGTATGCAGCCAGCCGCCATTTAATTTCCTTCAAAATTGCTAGTGGTTCTAGGCTTTTGGTAGTGACCCCGCACGTCCCTGATTGCTTTGAGGACTATCGTACCAAATTGTTTTATTAGTTATTAGTGTATACATGTAATAAACAAAAATTATTAATGTTCGATTTATGAATATTATGTTTTTTTTACAACTGTTCGGGCATAATTGATAAATAGTTTCCTATTTTATATTACCCACATCCAACACCTTCTGTCTAACCTACCTACAAAATATTACCTTTTGTCCAACCTTGTCACGGGAGAAGAATTCGTCCGACCTTCAGTACAATTTCTACCGCGCAACGAGTCGCTATACTTTGTCATACGTGGGCAAGTTTTCTTGGTCGATAACGGGCAAAGGAGTTTTTACGTCGTGAGTTATGTGCAATCCCAGAAGGAACAAGGCCAGTTCTAAAAGGTAGGACTTTTCATAATTCTGGTGGCATCCTCTCCAGGTTCATTTTCCGTTCCCTATTTTCTCTCAGTGCTATTCACACAAAATTCACGCAGCCCAGAATCATCATAAATTTTCCAAGAGCTATCAAAACAGTAACTTAATGAATAAAAATTAAAAAAAAAAAACTTATGAAAGAGATAAGGTTATAATTGTTTTATTATCCTTATTTACACATATTTTAATTTTTTTTTATTTACCTTTATCCAATATGTAAACAAATTTAAAGAAATTAATTCATTTGAATATACAGTTCAAAAGTTACAATAGATTTAGTACACCAATGGAGGTTTTCAATTTTTGGTACAAAATTAATTATGTGGCCAATGGGTTAAAGCCCTACTTCAGCCCCTATTATTATGAATCAAAACTAATTTATTTATCATCTTGATATTATATTATGTATAAACAAACAATGCTACCTGTTGTTATTTGTTTTGATGTATAAATTTTTGGCTGTTATAAAAATATGGTGATTTGCTTTCTACTACTTTGCTGTATTGAACGCAAAGTTATGAATAATATAATATGCTTGCTGATGTTGACCTGATTCTCACGCATTATAATATGTTGTAGTCTAATGTTGACTCACTAATATTTATAATTGTACTCGCATAATGAAAATCTCTGTATGTATTTTTGTAAACGTTTTTTTTTTTTAATCAAAATTCAGAAGTTAAAGAGTGCACCGTGCTTTATAAGATATGCTAATCAAGCATTGAGACAGCATATCGGTAAAACCAGTTAAATTATATTTAGTATTTTAAAAAGATTACTGTATCGTGTACTATAATATATTTTGAAGACATTGTTCTACTATACATATTTTGGTAATTAAAATAAAGCGTTCAAAATATATTTGTTTGTATTGTGTATTTATTTATTAAATAATTTGACTAGAACATTTAAAATTAAACTCGATATAAGTTACATTACTTACAATTTTCATTAGATCAATCAAAATAGACATTGGTTACCAATGGTTTTAATTTTATCACAGTTTTCATAAGATTAATCAAAATAGGGGAATATTTTGATAAAGCTATTTAAATTGACAATAACAGTATTTTGTTGGTTGAAAGGGAAAAAAAACCATTTTGGATTTCTTTATTTTTTTATTTTTTGTACCTACATACTGTGTGGATCAAACAAGCAAAACAAGCAAATGATTTTCCTTGGAATTTTGCAGCATATTTGAATTTTAGACTCCACTCGGAACCTTAGAACGGTTTCGAATTTCATCCAGCTTTCGAAAACAAAACTGCTGGTTTTAACTTAAAAGTGAATCTATGTTTGTTTCCCCAGATTCAGAATTCCAAAATGGTTTTCCTCCAATTGCTGTAGCACGCAATTCGCAATTTGAATTTTTTAACTACACTTTGAACATGACAATGGTTTCCTTCGAAATGTGTAAGCACATGAATCTGCACCTGGAATTTTTTTTGTGGATTCTGAACACAAGAATGGTTTTAACTTAAGAATGAATCTGCGTACAAGCCCACCAGTCCACCAGTTTAAATTATAATTGTACCCCTTTTTTAAAATTACGCATTTAACACGAAGACGATTTTAGAATGTTTTATTGACGATTACATGTTTACAGCCTTCGACAAAGGTTTGCCTTTACATAAATAACTGAATTAATTATTTTGTGTAATTTATTTAACTAATTTAAAAATATATCAGATATACCATGAAAGAAAACAATTCCCGTCTCGAAAAGCCTTGCGGGCCGCAGATTCCCCACCCCTGTCTTAGGGGATGCTATGTAGAGGGTTTTTTTTACTGAAAGGAAGAAGAGGAAGTTCTGGGAAGGAAAAAGGTATGTAAAGTCAGTATGTCCAGGAGTGGCGGACATATTAATAAGTCAAGTACACCTCATATATATATCTGGTAATGTAATGTTATCGTGAAAATAAGCTTATGGGTCCGAGTGTTTAACCCATCTCTCCAATTGCAGTGCAAGGCGATGGGTCGAGAGAGTTCAACTGGAGTAGTCAAAAGGCCTCCCTCAACCAGTCTGTCTCTCTATCCGGCCCGCCGTGCAGTGGCATCCGCCGCCAAGACATAGACAAGCCTCACCCCGTGAACCCAGGTACCCCAGCTAAGTTACCAAACGTAATGAACCACTTGGGGTGACCCATGGCAGAGGTGTTGGTTTTCCAATAAATGACCTCTGGGACCACAGTACCCACAGCCGCCTTCCAAATTGAGCTGTATCAGTACCAGCAATAGTAGAAACCCTTAAATTTTGATAAAACTTGTGAAAGGCTTGGAATGATTTGTACCTCGCAAATTATTTTAACTACAGAAAGAGCTGGTGGAAGGGATGCCAGAGACAGAATTAAAGCATTTTGACTATATCTTTATCTTAATAATGAAACTAAGTTATTCTTCTTCAATTTGGTGTTTATTAACCCCCCACGCAAGGAGCGGTGTTATAAGTTTAACGTGTCTGTGTGTCTGTCTGTGGCATCGTAGCTCCTAAACCAATGGACCGATTGTGATGCAGTTTTTTATGTTTGAAAGCTGACGTAATTGAAATGGTTCTTAGCTACAATTCATGAAAATCTGTTCAGGCGTTTCAAGGTCATTAGCTCTTTTTTGTGTCGGGGGTTTCTTAAAATTTTGTAAATTTTACTTATAAGATACTGTAAATGGGCTAAGCTCCGTTATTTTCAATTATTTTATATTACGCCATACAACAGGTCTTTTTTCACTACTATAAGGTAGAAAAAAATTTTTAAACCCACGAGAATGCCAATTTCTTGCCAATTGCAACACGGGAACCCATTAAGCTAGTGCAAAAATTGATCCTGACTAAAGTGTTCTTTTCTCTTTCTCAATAACAGAATGCTTTGCATCACCCCCATTTATGGTGTGGCGTACTGTTAAAATCTTAAGACTGTAGCTTGGAATATTTGATTGAGAGATACACTCAATTAATAAACTAGCTATATACTTATTTTCGTTCTGACCAAAGCAATTGTCTGCGTATAAAATTACATCTCTTCCGATACAACAGTTTTTCGGGAATTTGAGAAGGCACAATCCGGTTTCATTACTTTCACGTTTTGCCAACCTTTGATGCCACATGTAACAGTAACTACGCTGGGGGGGCCTTAAATTCACAAGTTAAACAAACAAATTCTCCTTTTGTAATAAAAACTGTTAATTTCACCTTTCTCCTTTGATGCCACATGTAACAGTAACTACGCTGAGGGGGCCGTAAATTCTCAAACAAAACAAAACAAATAAACAAACAAATTTTCCTTTTGTAATTTATTTATTTATTTAAGGAACATTAACAGTCTCAGTAATACAATAAACATAAGAGGATGATAAAAAAACAGACCAATTAATAATGTTCACAGATAGGTATTTAGAAACAAGACTAACTTAACCGTTTGATTGCCGATCGTCGACTTTCGTCGATTCGTGTTTTAATGAAGATTGCCGATCGTCGATTTCCGTCGATTGCGTCAGTCGTGCTCTGATTCGCGCGTACGTCGGGTGTGGTGCTGCGGCGTTGGTAAATATTATTCTAATATTATCTTAATAGTTGTAAGATCGTAGTAAACCGTTTAAATTTCAGATTCATTTATTATTTTTTTTATTTTAGTTAAAAAAATATATAGTTTCATAAAAAATGATGTTTTTTTGGTGGCATTTTACAAGAAACTGTATGCATTTTTTGGCACTCAAACGGTTAATATAAACTAGAATATTTAAAAAAATAATAAGAGTACAAATGTGAATTCAACAAATGGTAAACTAATACACAACATTAAAATAAGTGTGGTTATAACTGAAATAGACTGCAAAATAGGGATTTGGGTTGGGAAAGGTAAGGGGAGGAGAGGGATAAGGGAAAGTTGCCACGTTGAAAGTTTTTTTTTTTTTTTTTTTATATGAAATACCGCACAAGAGTCCCAACTGCTCCCCTCAGGAGCCAGTGAGACTATGGCATCCCCAATTGGGGTATGTTGTGTGGCTGAAGGTAGTGGGGAGGGGAAGGAGACAGGGAAGAGGAAGGTGGGGAAGTACCTGGCTATTCAGATCTGGTCACTAAACACGGCTAATGCCATTTCGAGCAACGTTTCAATTCTGAATGGTGGTCTTACACCAGGGCGATACTGATAGTATCTTCCACTCTGGAACGTGGCGTAAATATACTATATATTATTTTAAATGAATAAATTGTGAAATAACACAAATTAATCAAATAAAATATATTTGCGCACGTCGGGTTCGAACCCGCGACCTTCGGATTGTGAGTCCAGAGTCTTACCTCGGGACCACGGAGGCCGTCAAAAGTTGCCATTAATAAAAAATATTTATCGCTTCGAAATATGTCAGTTTTATGGACATTAAAAATGGTTATAACAAAGAAATCTTTTAATTTATAATTATAATTAAAAAGTATATCTCAAAAAAATTTATGTGTTTAAAAATTGAAAAGCACATTCCCAAAATTTTTAAAGTATAAATAAAACAAATTCAATAGTAAACAACACTCTGATGAGAAAATGTAGAAATACAAAATAAACCTAAAATAAATATTGGTAAGTTTTAGAGTTTTATATTTTACGAGAACCGATGGTTGACAAAATATGAATAACATATTTTTTAATATCGGATTAATTCGGTTATTTTGATATTTCTTTAACAAAATTTGATTTTTATAACACATACTATAAGTACAATTTATTAAAAATTAAAATTTTGAAGGTAAAAAAACACTCATTCTACTGAACACTTTTTGCTCTCAGAAAATCACTCTCTTTGACGTTAATGTGTTCAGCAATAACAATGGCACAATGAACATTGTGCAACTATTTAAAATATTATACTATAATAAGGACATATTCGCTTTTAAGGCCACAATAATATTTTTAAGAATTATGCCTTCTTTTCGAGGACCAAAAATATATCCAGGAACATTTCTGCATACTTAACTCAAAAATGCAATTTTTTTAGTTGTGCCACTATTATTGTTCAGGTGCTGCCACTTGTAGTAGTTATTTTCAGTCAGAAGTGGCAGTTTGTTATCAAATATAATTATTGATGTAACTTGTGAAATTAATAGAGAAGAATGGAGCTAATGTCCCCTATGGTAAACATTAATATGAGCTTCACATTTAACCAGTTATATGCGGACGAGCAGTTGGGTTGCGAGTGGCCGTGCCCCATATGTGCAATTGCCTTGCGAATTCATGTGTGTACAGACATCACAACAGTTGTCTTGTGAGCATGTGTCAATGAAAAAGAGCACATATAGGGGCACCTAACATCTAAATATTATGTTTAATTAAATGAAGACATTATGAGCGAAATTCAATCGAAAATCTGGAAACAGAAAAATCAGAAAAAGATATTTACACCTCTGGGACTCGAACCCAGGACCTCCCTACTTTCCGGGTTGGGGCTCTTATCCACTGAGCTAAGGTGTCGATATCCAATTCGTCACCTTTAACTGTACCATACTTCGACTAAGAACCACCCATATTATCTTCATTTTTCTTAACGCATATTTTTATTGGCTGCCATCTTTATGAATGATTGCAAGATTCAACTCGAACTAAATGCAATCTAGATGGTGTCTGGATAAATTTTTATCCATTTTATTTAATGTGCGACATCTATTGACTCTTCTGCAAGTCTAGGATGAATATTATTATTTTTTATTTTAACTTTTTATGAGTAAAATCTCAAACTGTAATATTTAATTAAATGAAGACATTATGAGCGAAACTCAATCGAAAATCTGGAAACAGAAAAATCAGAAAAAGATATTTACACCTCTGGGACTCGAACCCAGGACCTCCCTACTTTCCCAACCCGGAAAGTAGGGAGGTCCTGGGTTCGAGTCCTTAATAGTTAGGTAGGTTCTTCATTTAATTAAATATTACAGTTTGAGATTTTACTCATAAAATGTTATAATAAAAAATAATAATAAATATTAAGTGTATTTAAAGAGTTTTCAAATTCACATATTTATATATAAGTTTATATTTATTACATTATAGGAAAGTTTGCCCGGTCATTAATTGAGTGCGTATCTGATATCCAGTTCTAGATTCACTATAGGTCCAATAGCTGATAGGAATCTAATGATGGGATTACTGGCTTGGCCTTGGTTGTCGGATATGTTTAATATTTCAGCAGTTTTACAGGGGTGAAGGGTGAAGAAAGGCCTCAGCAAAGCAGGATGGTCTTGTTGAGTCAAAGCGGAGTAAAGCTGTTCTGGATCTTCAGACCTGAGAAAAAATTAATGCTTAATAAGGCGGCACAAAACTTAATAATTGTAAATTTTTTAAAGCAACTTAATCTGAGGGTTAAAAGGTGATATCTTTATCTTAATTTTTAATTTTGAAAATCCTTTAATTCTTGTAAGTGAGAGAATAATGCTAGTGTCACACCTAGCGTTAAAAGCGCCAGCGTTTTTTGGCTTGGCCTATTTCAGCGGTCCCATGAGAATCATGCAATTTCAACACCCCTTTGAAAAGTCTTTGATAAAAGTTATGATTTTTTTTTAAATAGCTCATAACCCAACCTATTTAACCCCTAGGGGCCGAAGCCCTGCAATTGCAGTGTTGAACTTACATATTAATTTTGTCTTCAGATATTACCTCTACTAAGTTAGTTAAAGATAAAAATAAAAATGTCACTTTATCAAGTATGGTATTGTCTACGTGTTGGCTTTAACCCTTAAAGTCTGTTTGTTCGATTTTCAGAACAACTCATATATCTCATATAGAAATCGTTGTGTCTCCCTTACTATCGTAGTAAGAAATATGATTTAAACGGTGTTAAAGAAAAAATACCAGGCTTTACATTCAAACTTAAAAATTAACCACAAAAGAAGTAAAATGTAGATCTTTATGAAACCAAATTTCGAATCGCAATTTGAAATAAATTTATGAAACTTTGGGATTTTTTTTACATGAAATGACAAAAAAGTGAGATGACAGTAACGTTTGTAATTCATTTGTCTAATAAAATTTGTGTGTTTTTTTTTTTTAAATTTTATCAGTAATTTTAGTTAAAAAAAACATAAGGTGAGCCATTTTTAAAACTTTTTATGTTTGCATGCAAAATTTATATATTATTTATACACAAAAAAATCTTTTTATTTATTGAAATTTCTTGCCACGGGTTAGTCATTTTATTTTTTTCATCACTTTTAATGATTTTTCAAAGGAGGTGTTGCATGATTCTGAGTTGTTCGGTCACCATTTCAGCTTATTGCTCGACGTACCTTCCCAATCGGCGAGCGATATGCCGAAATAGGCCAAGCCAAAAAACGGAGGCGCTTTAACGCTAGGTGAGAGAGCTTAAAGGGTCTCCCCAAACCGACCCTCATCCGCCACCAAGACCTGAGCACTCCTCACCCGATGAACCTGGGCGCCCCAAGTCACCAAACGTAGCAAACCACTTGGGGTGACCTATGGCAGAGGTTTTGGTTATCCAATAAATGGTTCCCGAGGTGGTGGTAAATGGACCTACACTCGCCTCCCAAATTGTATCTATCCAAACGTAATTAGGTGTTTCTTGGGTAAAAATGTATAAGCCCACCTCACGGATAATACGGAATGTTCCTTATCGAAATTCGAAACACGGATAATACGGAATTTAATAAAATAGCCAATCAAATATGACATTTGTCGGAAGTACCAACCTTATGAAATAAATTCTCGTCAAAATAAAAACAAAAAAGTACCTACTTTGAATTATTCCTAGTACTACGATAAGAAATCTAGTTTAAATTAAATCTGTATGCGGTGAATTAAAACTACACTTAGAACAAGAAAATGGTTTTTCTTTGATTCTGGCAGGACACATAGTATATAAATAAATAAATATGTTACTGTAAATCTTAGGTTTTACTAGTAAATCTTAGGATTTAACAACATGAAACATGAAAATCTTAAGATTTACCGTAGTGCGGGCTTTTACTTTGCTTTGTTACTGTATATATATATATAGATATATACATAGTCTGCAACTAGAATTTAATGACTGCACTTCGAATAAGAGAATGGTTTCCTTCAAACGGAATTTGATTGTTACATTCTGAACACAAAAAATTGGTTTTTCTCCGATTTTTGCACTAGAAACACATGGATTGTTTCCTTCGAATTGCGTCAGCAGATGAGTCCGCAATAGTAATTTGCATTATGAACACAAGAGTGGTTTTAATTTAGGAATGGATCTGCATAGGGGTCCACCAGATTAAATTATATTGCACTCAGAACACATTAATGGTTTTCCTTCCTTTTACAGCAAATTTATTGACTGCAATAATTTTTTTACAATAATTTATATGGAATAATTTATTTTTTTAACTGTTTTTTATGGCAGAAGTGTACCAATATATAAAAAGCACACCATATTTTGTAATATGGAATAATAATAATATGAAAAAATAATAATAAGGAACTCAAGTCCAATTTTTTTATGTTTTTAAATGAATAATGAATGACCTTCTAACTTAAATAACTGCATATTTATTTTTATAGTTAGTTTTAATAGTTAAAATAAATCTCAAAGTTTTAATTTTTCAAGATCCCCCAAAAACCACCATTTCTAGTGTGAATCGTGTGACGTCATCATGACCAAAAGTTTTAGTTATTTTGAACAGATGTTGTCATTTTGTATGGAAGAAGCTATGAAACTATTCAAAAAGTAAAACATTATTTAGGTGGAATTATTTATTTATTATATTACTAGCTTTTCCCCGCGGCTTCGCTCGCATGGTATTAGGGGAAATTACTGTAGCGCTTGCACTTATCAATTATTGGTTGCGCGTCCAGACCCTTTACTTTATATAGGCCTTGAATTTTCTCTAATGACGCATAAAACCGAGGGCGGGAAACATGAAAATTAATTGTAATATTTATAATAATCTATAATAATAAGTAATTTGCTTGTACTTACACATGAAATGTTATTCATTCGCTCTTACTCTTATTTGCCGTGTAATTAAAAGATTTTCTCATCACACAGGAGGGCAAATTGCCAAATAAAAAGAATTCTTGCTAATCAAAATCTAAGAGTGAGAAAATATACAATAGCTAATAAAAAAGTTACCTTAGTTGGCAATGTTTCCAAACTTCTTCTAGTCTCAGCAAGCTTCCACTCTCATTCCATACATTGAAACACAGTACAGGGACATTATAGCTTAAACTGTAATAAACATGATATTCCCATCGTAATATTGAACACGTAAAATTATCTTGTAGATCTTTCATTGTATGCCCATCATCTTGTATGTCATTATAATATATCTTTCTGGTTGTTTGTTTTGTGACTATTTTCTTAAGATATTTTGCTCCTACTTCATTGGACTCTTCTTTCAGACACCAAGAGTCACCTAATTTGTCTGATATGTTGACTAGTTTTGTAGCAAATTCCAGGAACATATCCCATGACAAGAGAGACATAATTCAAGTATGTTTTCTGGTAAAATTTTATTACATTTATTTGAACCAGTTACCTACTACTACTAGATTCATAAATAAACCAGACTCACTAGATGTGTCAATTTTCAAATTTGACATTTCTTTTGATGTTGCCACCTACAAAAAATAAAAACAAATTAATATCGACAATCTAAGCAAGTCACGATTTTAAGCCTCGATTACATTGAGCGAGTTTACAAGCTACTTGCCGGTAAAGCCTCAATTATATTAAGCTAGTTTACAAGCTACTAGCCGGTATGTTTAAAAGCGGGTGAATCGGCAAGTGAGATTGTCATGATGACACACAAAACTGTCCACTCGCTCAGTAGCAACAGTAGCAGCTGAAATAACGAATCCCGCACCATGCAACTCTGTCGAAATTTTATAGGAAACTGATAGCTCGTAGCTAGCGCCACACGCTAGCCAATAACGGCTTCCGGCCGAACTAATACTGACGGACGAAATCAGCTGTTGGTGGGCCACCATCTTTAGGCAAACACCAACGTGTAGCGAGTAAAGTTGACCACCTTTTTTTTCACCACCACCTCAACTTTTTCGTAGATTGTCCACAATCTGCTAGTTAGCAAGTGATACGATGACATTGAGCGAGTTTACTAACTGATAGTAAATTTTCCAGATAGTAGCTTGTAAACTCGCTCGATGTAATCGAGGCTTTAGGTTCCATGGGAATTCACCATCTGAGTTTTCGGAATAAATTTTCTCAGAAAAGATACTTCCTCAAATCGTAATTCATAGCATCATAACTCACCTTAGTAACGATTCAGAACAACACTACCTCAGAATAGGGGCCATCCATAAATTATGTCACACGAATATCATGATTTTTTGACCCCCCCCCCCCCGTCCCTGTCACACATCGTCACATTTGTGAGACCCCCTCCCCCCTAGTGTGACGTCACATATTTTGCAATTTTAGATCGAAATTTTTTTGCGTTTTAATCATTTAGATTTTTACATGTGACATCACAGTGATGACCCCCCCCCCATACCTCCTGTCACTCTTCTCCCCCCCCCCTTAAGGTGTGACGTAATTTATGGATGGCCCCATAGCGGAATCTAATATGGCTAATCACCACACTTTTTGCCGATTCGGTTACCAACAGACACGTGCAAAACTAAATTAGTTGCGTTCCATTTTACGGCTATTTAAGCTTGTCAAAACCATAACAAGAATTATTTAGAACGTACCTACTTTCTTATAATACCAGAATATCGAATGAAAAATGAGAAAATTGTGAATTTCGCGTTATTTGCGTGAAAATGACAAAATGAATGTAGGTATGTTTCGCAAAATTGATGAATTTTGCATAAAAATGTGAATACCTCACAAGAGTTCCAACTGCTCCCATCCGGAGCCAGTGAGACTATGGCATCTCCAATTGGGGTATGTTGTGTGGCTTAAGGAAGTGGGGAGATGGGGAAGAGGAAGGAGGGTAAGTACCTGGCTATTCAGTTCTGGTCACCAAACACGGCTGAGGCCATTTCAATTTTTTTCAATTCTGAGTGTTGGTCTTAACCAGGGCGATACTGGGCCATGTGCCCACTCTGAAACTTGCTGCAAATATGCTATATTTATATTATTTTCAGCTAGTTATTAAAAAAATCTGGGGGTCAGTGTGTCCAGGAGTGTCCTGGGCGTATGAATCAATCCCTCCCGCTGCGGTGCAAGGCGATGTTTCGAGAGAGTACTTACGGCTGAAGTCAAAGAGACTCCCTCAATCATTCTCTCCCAATCCGAGCCTGCCATGCAGCTGGTGGGCAGACGCATCCACCGTTAATACCCGGACAAACCTCACCCCATGAACCCGGGCACCCCTGCTAAGTCACCAAACGTAGTGAACCACTTGGTAGAGGTGTTTGTTATCCAATAAATGGTTCCCGGGGCGGCGGTATCCATACCCGCCTCGCATTCAGTCTACTTCATCCTTCGTCTGCCAGTTAGGTATCCTGGTAACGTAGAAAATATTTTAAAAATAAAAGCTGAACTGCCAAAATAGTGTTTCTTACTACCTACCTACTACCTAGTGAACACAAGTATATTGGCATTATTGAATGCATTCTCCAGTTTTCGGTAAACAGATCTAAAATAATAAAACAAACAACGAACATGCACCTGCGATTGTCTGACAACACACACACAGATACACGATTCTATTACCTCTCCCCCCGGCCCGCGCACGTTTCGCTCCCGCGTGACTAGCAAAAGAGTGGGTGAGAAGGCAACAAAAAACCTAGGTAATTTTACGATAAATTTGCGTGTAACTAGATCCGGTTTTTGACGCAAATATAACTGTTTTTAGTGCAAACTAAAATTTTATCGTATACTTCATCATATTCCTGAGGCAGGATATGAAAGGATTTTTCAAAAATAGCATCCATTTGGTCAGAAAAAAATTCCAAAGTAGCCTCCTAAATTCATCGATAAATCGTCATCTTTTGAAGCCTATATTTTATAATTTAAAGCAAAAATCGAAAATCGGATTCATATCCGTACTTTTTATATATCTAACCTGTCATTTAAAAAAAATGAAAACAATTAATTTGATATTTTAGCCGTTAATCCGGAACTAAATTTTGTATGAAATAGGCCACGCATACGTTCCTCTTAACTGCTTTTGAAACAGTAAAATGTTCAATCTTTTTTATTATGTAATATTTTGTATAATTTTCGTCCAAGTTTGCGCGTATTTATTCATTTATGATGTACTTGGTCGAAGATTATCATAATATAAGTTGAATTAACTGAATACATTAGTATTGCAATTGAATGTCAAATGACGGTAACGGAAATTTGAGCGCTGGCGTGAAATTGGCCCTTGACTGACATGTTCCTGAAAAGATTTATTTGTACAAATGAATTCTCAACTAACCACTACCATAAAAAAATCATTGAAAATAACTTAACTCTGCAATTAGTCACAGGACAGAGATATACAGGTGCGCATTTATACTGCTATATTGGGGTGAGTTTGAAGGTGTGCGGAATACGGTTGTTTGTGTACTTATCATTGAATAAATGTTTTAAAAAATCATTTAAAATATTCTTCAGGGTACATGTTTTATTTAAATATATGTTTTTAATAAATTATATCTGTTGCTTTGGTTCAAAGTTATTTTTTTTCCAAATATTTGTTTTTAAATTATATCTGTTGCTTTGGTTCAAAGTTATTTTTTTTCCAAATATTTTGTCTTTAATGGAGTAGGAATAAAAAACGTCACAAATCTTCGCTCTAATTTTAAAATTGTATTTTTCCCTAATCCAACTTCAACTGCTTTTGATATCCCGGAGAAATATTCTGACCTTATTTTACATGATACGGGAGCTGAAGACTCAAGAAAAAATATTGAAAATTGGGAATAATGATATAGTCTTAGAATTGAACAAGGAGACTATTTATGAGGACGGTACATATGTAAATATCTCACAATTTTTTTTTGAATTTCAGGTTTATGCGAGGTAGAAACGGGACAGTCAAGTATTAGGATGCTGAGGCAAGATAGTTTTGGTTTTTGTGTTGTATGGAAGTGTATGGAGCGACATACGCTGAGACGTGCATGTTTCTCATACATTCCACAACTGCGCTGAACATGCTGCGCGACCGATGTCTCAGCGTACGCCCATCCTTATAGTTGATATTGAAGAAAGTAGATTAGATAGAAAGTAGAGGCAATTTGTGTGGTTTGGTATTATCATTATTTTTTTTGTGTTTAATTTACCTGTTCTGTGTTTTTCTTTCAGTTACTGGCCAAAATACAATACCGGCAGAATTACCAATGGAAGGGAATCCTTCCTCAGATATAATTTTAGATTTAGTATTTCCGAAAGGAAACCCACTACATATTTGTTTTAAATTGAAATAAGTTACAATTATTGCAGCCTTCGGATAGGGATGCTCAAAATTTGTCACCCATTGTTTTTCAGGTATTCATTTAATTTATAAATTTAACCAATATTGATTCACTTTCACAAAATCCATTTAATAATTGTTTTGTTGTTAGTTTTATGAAATCGATTTATTATTACTGTTGCTAGAAAGCATCAAAAATATTATTTGAAATAGACATCTTTTGGAATATAAATTTGTAATGTACACAACTACGGAGTTGTGAGGATTGCAAACTTGAAATATGCCAGGTGCAAAATTTAATAATGTTTTCCTCTCAATCTCTTGTGCTCCTGGTAGAATTTTCATAAATATTCGATTTTGAATTTCTACTGTCCCCCTGAGAAAGTCTCAAACTCACGTTGAGAACCTATGGACTAGATCAGTGGTTCCCAAATTCTTTTGGCCCACGGATCCCTGCCCTCCCCCCCCTGGGAGGGGTATGGGGACGCACGGGAAAGGACATGCATGGAGAAACAATTTATTTCTTTGAATATACGGGAACTAAGCTAATCATTAATAAAATGGACGTTGTTGAGGTTAATTTCGTTAGAATAAATAATTTTGAAATAAATACAAACCAAAACTTTTTTCTCCTTTCTCGACATATCTTCATTTCCAAAAATATCCAATAGCTCCTCCCATTGTTTGGGTATCAATTCTCTGTTCTTATATGCTGCTCCTTCATAATTCCAAATAGCTTCTCGTTGTTGGATTTCAACAATAATTTTTTCTGTGTCGAAATTCATGGCTAGGCGGACACGTGCAGTTATATTGATATTTGATTGATAAACCTAACCAACCAGCTAGAGCCTGCAACTTAGCCATTCTTAGTGAAAACATGCCACCTCTGTAGTAACATGGTAAATTAATTCATTGTGTTTCCTACTGCTTACCCTGATCATAAACTCTGTGTACGCCACCATGGGCATAGGCATGTTAGGGCAAGGTGGGGCGTTAGCACTACTGACCGATACATGTCCTCTGGGATTGTCGATCGAATTGCATTAAATTTACAGCACTTCATAGGATGGTTTTTCCTTGTCCGTTCATATTATTTGTATTCATAGAGCCTAAAGTATGAATATATTGTAGAAGCTACTTTTTTCGGCACCTACTCTAGACTTTTTTTTTTTGCCCCATCCTAAATCAAAACTTAGCTACGCCCGTGTATGCTACTGTATATTTGCATGCCACTTTGTGCCCCTTGAGTGCAGCGTGCCGATATACAGGCTGGGGTATAGAAAACTTATTAACACATTGTTTGCGGGAGACGCTTAAACGCGTCTTTTGCCTGCCGTTTGGTAGAGCGGGAGATGCTTAAAAGCATTTTTTGTACTTGTACAGTATATATAAAGTTTACAGGTAAATTAAATTCAACTTAAATATCATAATTGTTTATGCAAAAATATAAAAAATTGTTACAATATCATAATGAAAGATTTCAAATAAGATGAAATACTGGAAATTTTATTTAAATTTAATCAATAGTTTAGAAGTTATAGCTATTTTACATGAGACATAATTTTGCACGCAAAACTAATAAAAATTGCCCGCTTTACGACGTAGATTGATTAAAAAAACCCCGCAAACATTGTGTTAAGTTACCTACTGGCACAAAACTTGGTCACCGCATGGGGAACACATGTCCCTCTCACCTGCTCCACCGACATTTGAAATATTGGCAATTACTTTTTGTGTTAGCATTGTTTTTGTCCAAACATAATATGGAACAATTTTGTTTAAAAAAAAATACTTTGTCTTACATTTTTCCATGGATTATTGAAACTTCTCATGAAAAAATGAAAAAAACCATAAACATAGATATCTAAAGAATTTTATTATTAATCATTCAGGAAAAGCAGATTGCAATATGTATTAACTCTCGTCGATGGGAATTGACCCAGCGGCCTGTAAACAAACGAGTCTTGTAGTAATTAAAATAAAGCAGCAAAACTATTTACAATGTCTAAATTCATTACAATGAACTTGCTCAAACAGAAGACTCGCATAAGGTTTTGTGCGATTCATTCAAGAAGTGAATAATATAAGAGTGAGAAATTTTTTGTGTCTAAAAGAAAGACATCCATACCAATGTGGTTTGTAAGCAATAAATTCATAAAAAATTTTGCTCAATTAAAACTAAACTATTATCCCAATGTTTGTGTTCATCACAAACTTGGTGTGGACTTGACATACTTTTATTTGTGCAGGCGCCAAAAAGAGGAGCAAGAGTTCATAAAATCGGCTGCTAAGGATTCTTCTGAAGATTTGCGGGCAAATTGCAAACTCCGTCAATCGGACAAATCTTATTGATTTTACGAAAAACGTAAAAATGTCTCTTCGGGCCACATACATACTACCATCCCCCCCCCCCCACGAAACAATGAAATATTCATCTTCCGATTGCATTTTTACGACACTCCCTCCATTAGAGCGTGTTCACACACAGCTATAAAAGATATAGCTTGGCCTATTTCAGCATAGAGGCCATCCATAAATTACGTCACACAAATTTCATGATTTTTTGACCCCCCCCGTCCCTGTCACACATCGTCACATTTGTGAGACCCCCCTCCCCCCTTGTGTGACGTCACATATTTTGCAATTTTACATCAAAAATTTTTTTGCATTTTAATAAATTTAGTTTTTTACATGTGACGTCACAGAGCTGATGACCCCCCCCATACTCCTTGTCACACTTCTTTACACCCCCCCCCCCCCTCCTTAAGGTGTGACGTAATTTATGGATGGCCCCATATCACTCGCCATCTTTTATAGCTGTGTGTGAAAACGCTCTTATGGTTAATTAAATTATAACAAAACAATATTTTGGAAGACAAAATGCTGTTAAAATTTGCAAGTAGGTACTTGTACTTGACCATTAGTGCATTGCTGTGTATTTGTCTGTCAAATATTTGTTTTTTTGTGAAAAAAAATCTAGCGTGCAACACTCTTGTACCAGATCTGATGTGGACCATGATGACAATCCTCTTCGGGTGTCACTATCTGTGCGTCAGTCCAAATGAATCTCAAGATATACGAAATTAAGAATGACAGATTTTTTAAAATCATGTTCCTGATAATAAATGTGTTTAGAGCCACACATAAAAGCCTGGCGGGTCGCAGGTTGAGTATGGTTCTAGAGGGATACATAAAAAATGGGTAAAAAAAGAGTGTTTACATGAATAACAGAAAGTTTATTCAATCCCTTAAACTACATACATATTTACATACACAAGTTTATTTCTCAATCGGGTGAGAAGTGTATTTGGAATAGGGTTTGTTTCTGATAATCAATATTGTTATTTGTAATACTATTTTATACAGTCATCTTTTAACTTAATCTAATACAAGGAAGGAGTACAATTACTACGGATACCTACGGAGGGGTTTCAACATAGTTACGTTCTTA
Organism: Glyphotaelius pellucidus; assembly: GCA_936435175.1. Lineage (NCBI taxonomy): Eukaryota > Metazoa > Arthropoda > Insecta > Trichoptera > Limnephilidae > Glyphotaelius > Glyphotaelius pellucidus. The sequence goes on along the minus strand of OW386538.1, from coordinate 11,224,107 downwards.
AAAATAATAAATATAAGGGTAACCTCAATACTTATTCCAGTCACATGAGTATCAAGTGACATCTTCACATGCCAAATGAAAGGTTACAGTAAAGTTGCTCACAGTTTAGCCAGATTCTGCCAAAGGGATTCAAATACAACAAACAATGTTAAATGTGATGCTAATTAAAATTATTGTTTTTCTGAATTTTAATAACACGCAATTACAACATTGAACATTTAAGAAAATTCCCTACCATAATTACGATGCAATTCTTGAATTTACACACACACAAATTATTAACAATTCTTGTAAGTAACATAAAATAAGTAGGGTTATAAACTCGTTGATGATACTCTTTTAACGAATGACACGATTAAAAGGTTTACACACTCAACAATCTCGACGGCTGATTGCATGATTTAGTTAGTAATGTTGTTCTAAATGATAAACATTTTAGTAGAAAATAAATTATTGTCAGAGAGGAATTCAGAGTGCAGCAATATTCGTCACTCATGGCCGTTCCTCGTTGGCGGGATCACTTTGAATCCGGCATTTATTAATTCTTCCGTCAACCCAGTGCAGAAGGTACTCGGTTAAAGGCACTTTGAGATATCACACTCATGCAACGTTGATCTCTCCACTTCGAAGACTACTGTTGAAGAAATTCGAACTTCCATACTGGATCTGTAAAGAAGAGAAAATAAAACGTTAATAATCCGTTTCACATTTGTTTAGCAATGGTCAAATACTGAAATGACAGTTTTGGAGAAAAAGAACGATGAAGACTACAAAACATTAATTTGGGTATGTACCGGCAATATTTTTAGTAAAAATTCTAGCGATCAATCATATTAATTGGTTCATGGAAATCGTATATTATATGCGTCGAAGTAATAGAGCCATTCTTTAAAGGTTACAGAAAAATAAATAAATTAATTGTATGAACATTTAAAAATAATGACAAGATAAAAATAATGGTCGACATTGTGACCCTTGAGTAGATTTATTTGTGAAAATTCTGTATTTCTTATGATTATTTTTATGTTGGCATCATTGGCACTTTTATACCATAAGTAACATTTAATATATATTTTTAACATCTATAATTCTGCAACCCTCGGTACAGTAAGAGAGTGCAATAACATAGCATGGCAAATACAATTGAACACCAGACTAACTTAACAACAGAGAAAAAAAATAGTTAACTCATCACTAAAAATTCAGCGAGGAATTTAGTTATTTCTTAAAAATGAAAAACTACTCAATTATGCATTTAAAATGATGCCTAAAAAAACTGCATTAAACTAATGTTAGGATTGGGTTCTAAAATACAAACTTAACGGAAGACAGAAACTATTATGTAAAATCCAAGCTAGAAAATCACACAAATCTGACAGGAAATCTCGCCTGAGATCTATCTCGATCTAGATAGAGAATAGCTCTTCTGGTGTATTTTTCATTTGCCTTTTCTTATATTATGTTCTATTTTGTCAATAACGTTAAAGCAACTACAACCTTACTAAATAAAAAAACACTTCACAGACATTAAACGGTGCTTTAGTTACACATAGAATACTACTATACATTTCATATTTCGAATTATTACCAATAAAAAATATCTTTATTAGAAATAATTCGCTGATAGATAGAGCTGGCAACGTTGTATTTTTGGTGGCTTGGCATGAGGCGCATTTGTGCAAGCACGTTTTCGTTCATAATTTCTATTCTAATGATCAATTCACTATTATATTAGTATAATTCAATATTTTTAATATTGTTTTTAGTGAGGCTGCTAGTATTTACCTGATCAAAATCGTCGTCATCGCTGTCCTCCTCGCTGTCATCGTAATAGTCCAGTTCTTCATCATCATCATCCTGAGGTCTGACTGTGTATCCGGCGGCCAGCAGCTGATCGCGGCCAAGCTGGAGGGCCGTGTGGCCAGCATAGGTGCGCGCGTCCACCATCACCAGCGGGCACTCTGACACCAGATACCTCAGCAGGGCCACGTTGCCGCTGGACAGGGCCAGGTGGAGCGCCGTGCAGCCACTCTTGTTCTCCTGGAGAATAAAATAAATTTATTAGTTCATTCGAATCGTAAAGAATACTGAAATCTTTTCTATTTCTTGGACATTAACTATGTAACAATTTCTAGACTTTTTGTTTTGAAGAGTTGTATTTCACATGTACATTTTTACTTAATTAAGTTTTTCAGTAATCTGTCGAGATGTAAGTGTGAGAACACAAGCGTCGACAAGGAATATTTAGGTAAACAATTTCCTTGACTGGCGATTAGTAAATTATTGTGATGACAAATTATATGTCAAGAAGTTCAAATAGTAGCGGAATCTAATGGTCCGGAACTGTCATTAACTCAGCACTGAAGAGAAAAACCGAAAGAAGTGTGTTTCGGGCGTGTCTGTGTGCCTGGAGATTCTTTGACCGATTATCAATTTCATTTGCTAGTATGGGGGCCAGGACATCAGTTTTCTTTCAGATAGATATACATCGCACTTCTATAGGCTATTCAGTGACATCAAGTAAGGGTTCAAGTGTGAAAATACAATCATGGGATTATTTTGATAAACATTTGAAAACATCATATTTTGTGATTTTATAAGTTCATACTATGTTACATTATAAATACATAACATAATCTTAAATATGGGCACATGTACTAGTTGGATTTTCCAGAATTTTCATGTTTTATATTATAACGGATTTCAAAAAATTCCTGTAATCTGGGAATTTCGGTAATCCGGCACTATCAGAATTAATAAAATTCCGGATTAGTGAGATTCTACTCAATAAGCTTTATTTAATAACCAAGATAACAATACATCTAAAAAATAACAAGTACTAAGGAGGTAAATTTTATTTATAGTTTGATTAATCTACATTTTTATGAAACAGCAAATTTGAACGTAAATATACAAGAGTTGTGTAGAAAGTTACTTAAAATATGTTAATAAAATATTGTGTGGATAAACGGTTGTATTCGTCGATTTTTTTTATACTCAATAGGAATTATTAAAAATCATAAGATGTGATTTACACATACATGTTTCGATACAAACATAATATTAATAAAAATATTTCAAAACATGGAAAATAATTTAAATTTGAGAATGTAAATGTGTACTTACTGTGGCATTTATGTTTGCTCCAAACCAAACGAGATGCCTCAGGACATCAATATGACCCCCCATGGCCGCCAGGTGAACACAGGTTTCTCCTGAAATAAAACAGACAAACATAAATTTAATACAACGATGAAAAGTTGAACAAAACTAAAAATATATATAAAATATTGATAAAACTTCAAAGTGGTGACAGGATATAAGTCAGCTAGAAATAAAATTTATCATCCACGCGTATCATTGTAAAATTTCCCCTGCCTCATTTTTAAATGCCAGGAAAAATCGACAATAAATTAATAATGACTGGCTGAAGTCAAGCAAGATGATATTATTTACAGGAAATCCATTAGTGTTTACAGAATGTCGATCTTCTCTGAAGGAAAGCATGTTTCGAAGTAGAATAGTCATGGGTGATTCCGAAATAATGATTCAGGAATCGGGTCGATTTGGGCAGATGGTTAGGAACGCATTTCCGCAAACGGTACCTACTCTTCACCATATGAAACTCAACAGCCATTAAAAAATCATGCATATTATTTTTCCCGCGAATTTCGTGAAACTTCAGAGTTCTTTACCCCTTTAAAAAGAGAACACGCCGTGGTCGGCTTGAAATTAAAAATGTCCGTATGCCTAACCCGAATGAACGGATTAGTATTAGTACCTACCCAGTGAAAAATTATTATTAATCTTATCAAGGAATAGAAAGTTTAAATTTATATTACACAGGTAGGTACTTAATTCGGCCAATAATAGTAGTTACGTAGCTCCATATTTATTACATTTTTCGCCTAATCCATACTAATATTATAAATGCGAAACTGCTCGAGTTTGTTTATGACCTTTTCACGCATAACACAATATAAAGACTTTAATAATTCTTTCACCAATATAAAGCTAAATTATATGCGCAGACTACAGGTTGTATATGATGGTAAGCTCTGGCGTTATGAAATTATAAATATTAATATATTATATTTGTTATACGTTTTCTGTCGCTAACAAAAGCGAGTTTTTGCTAACGTCAGAAAAAAATCTTTTCCATGGAAACAATGTTGATATATTTTTGGGCTCTGCTGGTAGGCACTTAGTCTACTGGTCAGCTACTACTGCAGAAAATTTAAATATTAGAATTCGTTTTTTTTTTGACAAGCTTGGAATAAATGTCAGATTTGTGTTCCTGTATTAAAAATATAATTCGTAACGATTATAAAGACTGAATAATAAATAGAGTATTTTTTATTATATTAACGAACTTCCAAATATTTAAATAAAAATAAACATCCGAAATGTTTGTAGGCGCATAAATTCCGAACGAATGAACAAAATTGGATAAGTAATTCTTTTTTTCTTTGAGCTTATAGCATTATGAAATTTAGGTGGTAGGCGAGATGTTTGAAAACTGAATGTAAGGGAATGAATATATGGAATGCGGGAGGGGATGGGGGTGGGGGGGGGGGAGATAATTGATAAGTGCAAGCGCTACAGTAATTTCCCGTAATACCATGCGAGCGAAGCCGCGGGGAAAAGCTAGTACTTACTATAAAGCCAGTCGAAAGTCCTTGAAAAATATTTTTTTAAGTCAAGTAGGTACCTACATATTTTAAAACAGTGAAAAATAAATCGCCGAAATCTCGAATAAGAAAATATTACGCGGGAAGTTGAATGTATTCGAGCCATTTGTCACGTCAACGGCGGCAAGGTATGGCGGCCGTAAGGCATTTTCAATTAATTATTAGCGTTTAAAATATTCAAGAATGGAAGGCAATTTGGGGACCAGTTTGCGAATAACACTTATACAACGATGTAGTATAAGTCAGTTTTCATTTCGTACGTTTCCCGGTGCCTGCGGCTGTGTTTTGATATATTACGGATTATGTGTAATATTGTGGTTTTGATTAGTGTTTAAAATAAATAACACTTTGTTACACCGAAGTTCACTTATATTATACAAATTATGTAAGCGATCACTCACAAAAAGTTGTGGAAAAATAAATATTGTCATTATTCTGAAAAATATAATTTATAATGATACATTCATTACGAAGAAGTTATCGAGTAGTTAAATTCGAAGGTGAAAAACAAAACAATGTCAATCGATTGGATTTATATAATTAAATATTTTAGGGATGGATGGGGGGGGGATGGGGATCACAGAGGTCCAAACATAAGTAGACAGTCATGTCCAAGAACTATTTCAGTCTGTATTAATAACGTGCTGTTTATATTACGCAAATTACACATTTTACCCAGCCGGCAGTCGATGAGGCGATGCGGTCTGATGAGCCAGAATGAGCTGAGATTGTATGTGTATATATAGAGAAAAGAATCAAAATTAGGAAGGGAAAGATCAGAAAAGGCCCGGTTTTAATACATCAAGATCTCTGACCCAGTATTCGTGTTGTGGACTTCTTTAATTCCGTCGTAAGTCCCGAAAACTACCCAAGAAAGAAGAGAGACTCTTACGGTTCTAACCAGGGCCGTATTATCCATAAGGCAGTGTAGGCAACTGCCTAGGGGCCCCGCATCGCCTAGGGGCCCCTAGGATAAAGGGGCAAGCTGAGCTGTAGGGGCTGAGGCTGAGACAAGCATTGCCTAGGGGCCCCGACATGTTTAATACGGCCCTGGCAAGGCCGTGTTATCCTAAGGCTTTAGTACCCTTTACACACAAGAGTTCGGAGCGGGACGTGCCCCGCGCCACTTCAGGCCGCCGCGCAGAAAAGTAAAGACCGAAAGTAAGATAACGGTTTACAGCGCAGTTCACTGTGAGACTTTTCTGCGCGGCGGCCTGAAGTGGCGCGGGGCACGTCCCGCTCCGAACTCTGTGTGTAAAGGGTACTATTGCCTACGGTAAAGGGGCCCCGAGACGTGCATTGCCGACATGTTTAATCCGGCCCTGGTTCTAACTCCAGAAGATAGGAAGGTGAAACTCAAATGGCAATTAGCTGACGTAGGAAATTAGCACCTCGTGTCTGACACCATTGAGACACAGCCGAGTTCTCAATGGAAGACTCGACAAAGTTGATTTATCGCTAGAGACAGAACTAACTGGCTAAAATAAGGATAACCAGGAATAGAAAAGGGGAAAAATATGGACAAAATGAATGATTGCCAAGAACATCCCACAGAAGTTAGAAGCTGAATGAGAAAACACCTTCCGATAAAAGACGCCGAGAGAATATCGCCAGGAGGATAAAGATAACAATTACTAGTAAAATGAATATAGACCATAGTCATATAAAGAAGAGCGCTAATTAACAGAGTGCCACGAGTGTTCAGGAAGTCCACAAAAGGCGTCAAAGTCGGGTCTGAGGCCCCCCTTGGCCGGCCCGCCCCTCGCCACGAAGCATCACGCGCCCGTGAGTCAGGACTCCGGATCGGGAGCAGGCTATTTCGGGGCGCGGATTCCTCGGCATTCCCTGCACTATTCCTGGACGGGGGCGGCGCTTGGCAACGCGACTACCGACTACCAGTTATCAGGGTTTCCCACGGCGCGTCACAAGCGGCTAGCTCGCACCACACAACACACCACACGGCTCGCGGCAGTCGGCATAGGGCGCACAGCATCACGCTGACGGAGCCGTATTTTTAGATGGACAAAAAAATAGCTGCCCGGAATAGACCACGGAGCAAAACAATCCATAAATTTTAAAGGCGAGGTACCTAATTTTAGAAAGCGCGCGATTCCTTGTGCCGGGTTCAAATCTACACAGCAAATGGACATATTTTTGCTAATTCTGGCGAGATGAGAGATGAAAATCCTGCACTGATTTAGTATGGAATCTGAATAAATATAAATAATCTCTGATTCTAATTGGATTATTTTTGTAACAATCACACAATAAAGAATTCGATACTGTGTTAACATAGAAATCCAGTCTAAACGCTCCTTCAACAAAGGCGAATAAAAGGCAGGAATTCCTAATTCCTAATAGAGGTAAAATTTATTGGTCCTACCACTGAGGGCTCCGTTGTAACTTCTCTTTCTGTAACGTGCGTCGTTTATGAGACAGAGGGAGAACGGTACGTCTTTATTCATAAATGAATTTAAATCTCATGGTTCAAAGTTATTTCTTCATTGCTATGTATGTGATACGTTTTATTTATTATTGATAACCGTGAAAACAAAATAAAATTACAACACACTGCAAAATAAAATATTATTAAGGGATCAAAGAGACATTGGTTTTTATCATCCGATCTAATCAATGCATACTTCCATTTGATATTTACAATACGACCTTGTGGTCTAGGAAATGTAGAGATGAATGAATGTGATTGGTTCAACACTAACAGCTTTTTAATGACGATCATTAGAGGCCTTATCGTGCGCTGATAAAGTCCGGCTGAGGTCAGCGAGCGAAAGTCGACGACGTAACCTTTTGACCAAAAAATCACCAGCCAATCAAATGGGGTTTCTTTCAAAACTCTTATGATACACTACACTTGGTGAAAAATGCAATCTGAAATAAATCTGTCAGTTTTTTTTGGCTGTGTATCGACGTGCTCACGACGGCATTTTTCATGCTATATCCTAACCTAACCCAACATAAAAGGGACCGGACAAACAGTGCAATAAAAAGAAGAGGAACGCTGTTGAGTTAGGTTAGGTTAAGACGGGTCTTGCAAAATGCGATGAGCATGACGGGCAAAAACTTGCAGTTTTTTTACTATCATTTTCAGGAAAGACCTGTTCGCAAACAGAATCGGTCCACAATGGTGCTGGCAAATCATTTTAAAGATTGCACGCTTGAATGTCGATCGTCCAGACAAATACGAAGAGGAAAGCAATATTCGAATGCTCACCATAAATAGAATATTATTTACACGTGTCTGTGTTTTACGTTTCAAATATGCTATAAAATAACATCGGAAGGCACAACGTTCCGGTAAATTAGTATGACATTTTGAAATTTCCTACTACGCAGAAAACATCATTTTTTTGTTTGTTTATTTAATTGCAAGTTTTTCTGCATTATAGTTGATTTGGTAGTGTTTGTGAGTAATCTGAGTATTGAACCAGAAAGAGGGTATTTTTACGCATACTCAACTCAAATTTAGATTTTTCAGAGATGTCCGACTAATCAACTGACGATCGATGTATTGTGTTCGAAATAGTTTGGAATTCTCGCCCGCAGTAGTCCTACAATACAAGCAAGAACCTCTTTAATATTATGATTCCACTGCAACGGGTGTGAGAAACAGCGGACATTGAGCGCTCTGAGCAGACGTTGTTCAGAGACTGCGGGCCCCCAAGAACAAAACAGGGTTGTCCCGTATTTTAAAATGTCGAATTTGGGGTAATCATTTTAGCGATAAAAAAAGTCTTGCATGTTGACTGTATTGACGGTGACGCACTTTAACTGACATAAATGTGTGCCCTAATCCTATCTGATTGATGGTTTGTTTTTTTATCTATCATACAATGTGATAAATTATTTTGTTGAATCTTTATCTCCAAATTCTCAGGTCGTTCACCGATCATGATTAAAATTGTCCTAAATCATTTTTTATAGGTCAAGTGTAATAGTTTTAGCTTTTAATAATAAATTGAACAATTGAACTCATTATCATAATACACGACGCACGTAATGGAAAAAGGTTAGGTATAGTGCACGCCAAAATTTTAATTCCGGCCTGAACTTGATACGATCCATTCTCTCGCAGTAACTGACTTCACAGTGAAAGTAAGCGAAAGGATGCTCAAAAACATACGTGCGAAAGGGCGGAGAGAAAATGCCACTTTTCTGATCTTAAACTCGCCTATTGCGACGATTTCCTACTATACATACAACTGACAACGGATCTCTCACCGAAAGGACGTTCTACCGCGGGAGTGGTAGTTAGTCCGAACAACTGTTTTATCCCTGACGATCTCCTCATTTAGAGCAATAATATTTGTATAAATGTGTATGTATGTACGTACACGTATGCATATGTATGCGTGTACATGCACGTAAGTGTGTATGTACGTACACGTATGCATATGTATGCGTGTACATGCACGTAAGTGTGTATGTACGTATTTTCTAATATTTCACCCTCCTTGTTTTAGGTACATACTTGTAATATAATTTATCATTATATATTACAACATACTAAGAAATTTGAGATGAACGGTGTGATAACCTTTAATTGGAATTGTGACTGTAACCATATTCAAATTGTAAGCGAATGTAATAATTATACCAGAGCCAATAAACAAAATCTCCACAAAGTCCTCCGCCACGTCTGTCTATCTTGTCTGTTTGCGATCAACACAAAAAATACTGAACGGGTGGATTTTCATGCAGTTTTCACTAATAGAGTGATTCATGAGGAAGGTTTAGGTATATAATTTGTCAAGGTTTTGTGTAAATTGGTTGAAATATATAATTAAAGGAGAATGTCTGTACGTGGTGGACGAGCGGGCTGGAAGGCGCGCGGTGTGGGTTTGATTTGTATGCAAATTAACAGATGGCGGAGTGAGTTAATAACACTTGGTTATAAAGGTTGGGTAACCATCCAGAAGATTGCGTTGCATTTCGTTAGCCACGTCAAAGCGTGGCCGGGTCAAAAAAACCTACGCTAAGTCTATATTTATGTTCAAAATTGTAAATGGTAGAATATACAGTCCTGATTTAAATAAGCTCATTGAATTTCATATACCTACGAGAGCCACTCTTACTAAAATCCTGTTTAAATGCTACAATAACCGGACTGAGTATACGAAACACTCGCTTGTACCTAGATTACATGAAGTTACTAATAGATATGCTGATTTGGCAGATCTATTTAACTGCACGGAAGGTAGGTACAAGAGGGCTATACTATCAAATCTTTTCAATCAATATTAGTTTTATTTGTACTATAGATTTTTGTATGTTATCGCGTCTCTGGTGTCATTTCTCTTTCAAACGCCACAATTATCTGTTATAATCTTTATTTACTGTTTTTAATATGTTTCCTATGATTTTGTGACATGTGTGCTTATGGTATATTTATACCGTTGATATTAAATAAATAAATAAGTCCAAGGTGCTTGCGCTCAGGTGTAAGTAGAGTGTAGGCAAACCCAGATAATATGCAAACACTGTGTGATAATGTAATATGCATTGCGAACCCTGGCAGCCTGTCTATTTGCGGTGTCCGTGTTCACGCGGAATGCGCAGCGAGGCGGCCGCGACTGGGCGGTGGGGTTTTCCCAAATAATAATATAATACGCCGCGGGCGAGGGGCAGACCACCGGCTGAGGAAGGGGGCGGCGGGCGGCGGGCGGCGGGAGGAAAATCTCAAGCGCGCCGCCGGACAAATGTAGCGGAAAATTCTACGTGCCAACGAAGGAGACTTTTGGAAAGGTTAACAGGACGAAAACACAAGAATCAAACAAATTTATTGTGATATTGTACAAATTTATCGAACTCCTTTGTACAACTTTCTACGATAATTAAAGCGGTACACAACCCTAATAATTTTTGTTTGCTCAAAACTCACATTTCAATTATTTCCGGCGAATTCGTAACTAAAATAACTTTTTTATTCCAACAGTCCCCTGGGGATGTAAGTTCTTTATATTTAAAATTAATAAAAACAATACCTTACCATTAATATATTTTACGTACAACTATTTTAAAACAAGTTTTTCAACTACAAAGTTAGCGGTGAGCACCAGATTTTATTTTTCTAGACGATGAATTAATAACTTCGAGAGAGATTAATAAATAAACATCTTAAATATTTGTAACACGTTCTTCAGTATTAATTAAAATGAACGCGACGGAAAGGTTGAATCTCCAGGTCCGCTACGGCGAATTCGACTGTGCGTTCGTCTAATACGCCATGTCGCGGGCGTATATTTGTTTACACGCTTTCTTCACTTACGTCGTTAAGATTCCCCATTATTTGTCTTCTTCTTCTTTTCTTTGATAGAGCAAATTCGACAGTAGGTCCGTCCAATACACGGGTCGCGAGTCGCAATTTGTGTACACGGCTCCTTTACTTACGTCATATTCTGAATATATTTTAGGGTATATTGTCGTCTTAAACATACGCTTGGATTTTATCTACTTATATCTTTCAAAATCAGTTTAATATGTTTAATAGGTACTACACACTTACAGAGGCGTGCCGTCCATACAGGCACACAAGCACTGTCTCTAGTCAACCTTACTCCCATAAAATATAAATTATGCTAAATTTATAAAAGTATTGCAAGAAATCAATGTAAATTTTCAAAATACACCCAAACTAAGAAAGCGTGGTATCAACTGTGCTAAATAATATAAGATATCAAAGGGAGGAACTAAGATTGGAAAATGATTCACTTATACATTCAAATTTTGTCTATCGACACACTATTGTACATGTGTGCGCGATGCTCATTCAAATGACGATTCGTCTGTGTTAGTGTCGAAAAAGGCAGTGCCTTTCGGTACAAAATTCAAATGTAGCAATCAATGCCATCTGTTGATATCTATATTAATTAATACAATTTTAGCAACGAAATGATTACCTATCATATTATAATAATATAGGGGGCACATACATTAATTACGTGAACTCAAAATGGGGGGGGGGGGGGGGTTGAAAAACAAAAAAGAAAAAAAAATGGTAGAGACAATGTAGACGATTAAAACTGCGGTATAAATCTCACGTGAGGGGTGAGTGTCCCACTTAATCTCAGCAAGGTGGGGGAGGAGTCTCAATTGAAAAAAAAGCTCATGCAAAAGGGCAAGCAATGCATGCCCCAATTTAAGGAAAATATGGACATTTTATACGTCCATTTTTTGGCTTGTAATATAAGTAAATGAATCGGATATTAATTTGAAATCGGTTAAAGCCGGCAGCCTTGCAATTCTTATCGAAAATTTACCGCGTCTGTGGTAAGTTTTCGATACGTCATCCGATAAATCAGATTCTACTGCCTGCCCCGATTAAAAATTCTGTACAATTCTTTTGTTGGACTATTTACATACGTATAATAATGTACACAAGCCTCCAACGCGTTAATAAATAAATAAAAAAGAATTATGATATTTGTAATAAAATTACATATGACCATTGTAAAGACAATGGTCTGGTTTTTTAGATACTTGGTCCGCTTACTTGTAATCGCGGTGTAAATATTACGCTGCGCTTAAGGTCAGAATAGTGAAAAACTTGACTTATTACTTATTACCATGGTGCTCGGCGTAGCTTTTGTAGCTGTAGGTATTGGTATTCAATTAGCTCACTATATACGCTGGATCGGTGCGTAAGAATCTAATAAGACGGTTGGAGAATTTACCGTGTTGCCTTCTTGAGATGATTGTACCATCTGTCCCGATGTCGGACATGGACACTGTAAGGCTTTCCAAAATGTTGGTTTAACTTAACAAAATAAAGATATTATTTCAAACAGGAAAACTTGATCCAAGTAATAAATCGATACAGAAAATATCATAAGAGGAATTATTGGATCATGTACCTACTTATTATTCATTGGCTCTACAATATGTACGCATGTGTATATGTATGTACATAAGTGCCCACACATATTTACGTATGTGTGTACACTGTGCATATATATATTTACTTGTAATTTAAACATACCGTTGCACAAATAATGTAATGAAAAGTGTTTGCATATAATTGGAATCATCGCTATAACCATATTGGAAGTGTTAATTACTATAAATAAAAATGATAATATATGTCAAATTACAAAGCATTTTTTAAAATTAATGCTTTCGAAAACCCAAGAGTGTAAAATATTACCTCGTAAAATAAATAAAATCTAAATAAAATGCTCTCCGATCATACAAAACGTGAATCAGAATATTGTAATTAATCATTTACGTAATTGCATTATTAATGGACGAACGAGCGCAGATATTTTAAAGTCGGTACATATTTGTTTTGCACGAGTATTGGTGGTTGGTACATTCAACCGACAAAGAGATTACTCGAGATCCAAATATAACGCTGGGAAGTCAGTGGGAATATATTTAGCCGCCCTGTCTTCTTGTTGTAATCTAAATGGGCAGAGAAATAATAGCCCAAACAAATGCCAAACGGTAAAGAAGAAAGGGGAATACTTAAAGGTCCAACGGAAAAAAAGATATTATAAGAATGAAGACAAAGAGAAACGATTTTCTTTGATCAGATAATAAAACCTGGGATTTTCTTCATAAATACTCATTAGCGAAAGGAATATTGAATAGGTATATGAAACTATGAAAGGTACATACTAACTAAGAAACTGGGAAGTACGAATTTTACGTAAAATGGTCAGACCCTCAGTTTTCTAGGAAATGATCACCACCGCAAGAGAAAAGGAAAAAATCATTTGTGACTTTGAGAAATCGAGGAAACAACGATCTAACTATTAACATCTTCATTATATTATAATAATAATTAGTACCTATTGATCATATTCGTATTATACACTTTTGAATTTGAATATTATGACGTCGAAGTAATGGCGTCAAATCTAAAGTTAGGTTAAGAAAATTTTCCGAGATTCTTAGTAATATAATAATCAATAATTATTATTGAAATTGATAAAATACAGGTTGTTAGGTAAACTTAAATGACGCATGAACTTGAAACAATCTTTCGCGCAGGTCATCACTTTACTGACTTTACAACGACCAAAAGCGAAAGAGAAAGATGCGTAAAACGTATGTGCGACAGAGAAGAGCGTGGGCGGGGAGGCATGCCGCTTTTCGAACCTCCGTATCAACGTCAAGACGGTATTAAAGTTTGTACTATATGTACTGTACTAGAATTATTTTAACCAATGATTACCGACGTTATTTGAGTAGAAAATGTAAATGAAATTATGATCTCCGGTGACATTTTTGATGTTTTTTTTTTTCAAATAAAAACATAACCAAAACAGTAGGTATTGGAAGGATAGGATCGTTTGAAGGTTTTGGCAGTTACTCGGCTGACCAATGCCGAAAGATGGAAGATTTTTTTTGTTTGATTATGGAAAAAAATATATATCGAATGCAGTTAAGCGAAACTTCACGAAAACAATCTCAACCAATAGGAGCCTTGGAAAATTACGTCATAATCAAAGCGGCGAATGAGCGCAGTTTGACGCTTCGTATGTATTGTAATGCGTCATTTCCGTTTCATAACTCAAACAATAGGAGCCTTGAAAAGTGATATCATAATCAAAGCGGTCAATGAGAGCAGTTTGCGCTTCGTAGGTACCGTAATGCGTCATTTTTTTCGTTCGTCCGAATTTTAAATCACAACGGGGCTAAAGAAGTTTCACTTAAAAAAAAAACGCATAAAAAAGTCACCGGAGACCAGAATTTGAATTACATTTTTTACTCCAAGTCAGGAATCACTGGTTACAAGTAAAGTACGTCCCTTTATAATTTAACACTCTGTATAATTTCCAATTTGAAAGTCGAAACCAAATGACATAAGTTCAGAAGAAGTTGAATGATATTCTTGTGATTGTTTAGAAGAATACCAAATAGAAATACACATGCGAAAAGCGTTTTATGATTTATTGTGATTCCTTATCAATTTCCTCGCATAACCGCCATTAGTGAATAATGCATGGAGGATTACGTAGAAATATAATTATGGTGAATAATAATATTAAGAATTAATTATCACAGTATTTGATCCAAAAGTCCTTAACCTTAAAGAGGATTAGATTGCAACTAATGATTTGAGATTGCCTTTTATAAAACTAATGATAAACCGTACACCTACCATCAGCAAATGGGAGGATTCTCATGTTCAAAAGATACGAGATTCACGTTGTATTAGCAAACAAAAACAAATACACATTAATGTCTCCAAATATAGAACTAACAAAAGCGATATTTATTTTTATTACTTTTGATTATACACGGTGTACGGGAACTCGTAGTAAAAGCGGGAAACTGGTGAATCTTCATCATTCATCACATTTGTTGATCACGAGCAAACCAAATACGAAATTAGAATTTTTAGATTAAATTTGAAAAAAAAAATCGGTAGCTAGGATGTTAATATTTAACTTTTTTGTAAATGCGTCGAAGCGTATCAGGCACTAAAAGTTTTTTAATTCTTTAATTGTGGAAAAAAAATTTTTTTTGGGGTTCTCTATGTGATATAGATTCACCTGCTTGTACTACGAGTTTCTGGACACATTGGAGGGGACCCCACCACTTTCCCAACGGCGTTATAAGGAAATCTATGGTTTACTCCTTCACCGCACACGTCAAGACTCTATTTTTTAATAGAACGAAGCTACTTTTATTTGAACCACTCTAGACACTCCAATGTCCATGCATACGGGGTTAGTAAGCAGTATGCAAGTACTTACATTAACATAGTGCAAAAGAGAAATAGAAGTAATAGCACGTGGAATAATTCCTCTGAAATCGGTAACACAAAAAAGTAGAGGTTTCTGGACACAGTGTATAAATAAAATATACAAATATATATTGCTGAAGTAATCAGGGCTCGATTGCCGGGTTTCCCCATGATAACGAACGAACAAGCCAATGGCATTGCTTTGGAAATAATGTAGGTATTTTCCGAGGATTTTAACTTACGAAGGTCTCTACGGATCGCTGTAACTATGGTATCGCCACAAATCATATCGGAAAATTTTGAAATAACTAATTTGGAAAAACCTACAGATAAGGGTTCTCGTTGTTGACACAATATATATTATTATTTTACGAATAGGCACATCATATGTGTAAATCATAGATATAGATTTTAGTCGGTCAATGGTGTCAATACACGTTGAATTGCGTCGTTGACTTTACCTGCTATAAGACTAAAAGGAAAAAAATATAGAAAATAGATTTTTTTTTATAAAGTCCAGTTAGTCTTTTCTGTCAATTTTTTTTTACAATGTTGGCCTGTAATTAAATTGAAAGTGCATAAAATACGAAATTGTCCAATAAGATAATGTTTGTTATCAACTTGGGGCTTATCAGCAGAACTAATTAGTATTGTGCACACAGGCTTTTCCGAAAGAATAACAATGTTACTTGCAATGAGATTTCGAACATTGACATCTGAAGATTGATAACACTGATTAATTAAACCACTAGAAGTTGTTGATTCAGTGGTTAATTAACCCATCAAGTAGTTACCAGATTTATAATTGCGATGTTAAGTTATTGATGCCCCAATCCCCACCCCTCCCCCCCGGTGTGCCCACACCCTCCTTAGGAAGAACTGTGGTAGAAGCTGTGCTAATGTTGATTCCTCATCATAAAATTGATCACTCCACTTTATGCTACACTAAATTATGCATAAAATTGATCACTACACTTTATGCTACACTAAATTATGCATAAAATTGATCACTCCACTTTATGCTACACTAAATTATTCATAAAATTGATTACTACACTTTATTTAACACTAAATTATTCATAAAATTGATCACTCACTTTAAACGACACTGAATTATTCATAAAATTGATCACTCTAGTTCATGCTACACTAAATTATTTATAAAATTGATCACTCCATCTTATACTACACTAAATTATTCATAAAATTGATCACTCCACCATGTATTAAACTAAAATTATTCAAAATGCTTAAACGGCACATTGGTTAGATCAGTGGTTCCCAAACTCTTTACAAATATGATATTAAATTATATAATCATAAATGTTGAGTATAAGTATTTTATTCCTTATTACATTCGGTTGATGATTACTAGATGAAACCGTCATGTCATCTTCTATGAATTTAATATTCCACATATGATATCACTGGTTTGAATTAATATGCATTTATTATGACTGTTTAATGAGACGGATAGATATGTTGCTGCAAATAATATTATAGTGGTTTAAACAAAGTTTGAATAATCGACTCGACAACAACAAGACGCAAGCCTGATATAAAAACAATTAGATTAATCAGGGTCAATTATTAGATTTGATAACGAGAATGGACATCACTTCCTAAATTTCGATGATCCCGCAATCTGCGTACGAGATAAACTCTCTAATAACAACGCTACGTATTGGTTATGATATGATTAAATGATTACGAATAATTCTTCAGAATAGGTACCCATCTCAGGGTCAGTGATATAAATATCACTAGACATCGCCTAGTAACTCAATAAATTGACAATGATGACTGCACTTGTAAATGTAGACTACTGATTTATGCCAAGAAATTAAATACCATTAGGAATTCACGTTTCAATCATTTAAAAAATAAAACAACCACAGTCGTTTGGAAAATTTATATAAATTTTACCAGACATAGTCTAGTGACTAACGAGTGATAGATTAGCGATTACGACTGCCAAGGTAAAGGTTCCATGGCAACCCAACAAAGTGGCATCTCAACATCACTTTGAAAATTCATTGAAAGTGATGAAAAAATAAATAGCCCCTAACCTAACCTAATTTTATTTTCATCACTTTAATGAATTTTCAAAGGAGTGAGCAGATTACTAATATGATATTTGTGATAATGCGAGATGGCGCCCTCTGTCACCATCAATTGTCACAGGAGTGTCCATGTTATCTTACGTTTGTTAATCAGATTAATCTCCCCCCCTCCCCACAATTAATCATGAATGTAGACTATGATTTCTGGAGTTTTTGTTACATTAAATATTAAGTTGGGATTTTTCCCAATTTTTAATTAATTAATTTATTAAGAAATACATAGTAACTACAGTAACCTATTCGAATTCACAAAAAAACAGAAGTACAAAAGGTGTAGCTTATAGATAAATTCCATTTCTTCCAGCTAACCAAAAAATACAATGCTAATAAAAATTCCAAGGTAAGATATTATATTTTATATGTACATAGTCATGGTACCTGTTAAGTATGCCCATGCAATAATAATAATAAGAAGAAGGAAGAAAGCGTATCGATCACTGACGTCAGAAGAGTGTGGAGGGAAGAAAGAAATTATGGAATATTATAATACATAAAAATAGTAATATTACATACTCGTACATTTAACGTTGTATCACGCTAATGAAGAATTTAATACATTTGTTTTATTTGCTGATATTTTAAATCGTCAGGTTAATTTGTTCGGTTTTCGGAACAAATCATATAGGTCTCATAGAAATCGTGTCTGCTTACTATCATGGTAAGAAATATCATTTTAATGGCGTTACAAAGAAAAATCATCACGCTTTATATTCAAATCTAAAAATTAACCGCAAATAAATTTAAATGTACGCGTTTATGAAATCGAATTTCCGACCTCAATTTGAAATTTTTTTTATTAGACTTTGGAAATTTTTTATTAATTATTTTTACATGGAACGATAAAAAAGTGAGTTGACCATTACGTTAATCAAACATTTGACTAATCAAATATGTGTTTTTTTCTTCATAATCAGTAATTTGAGTTAGAAAAAACGTAAGGTGAGCCATTTTTTAAACTTTTTTATGTTTGCATTAAAAAATTTTATATTAAAAAAATTATTCGTTTATTTCGAATCATAACATTTGAAAGCTTATTTCATCACCTTTCAAAAACAGTTTTTTAGTTTTCGGAAGAGGTCAGAAATATTCCACTTATTTGGTTTTTATTTCTTCCGGCAAAACAGGCCCGAGACGTGTGTGCGAAAAAAAAAGACACCGAAGACCAAAACGCCATCTATATTTTTTAAACTTCAAATAAGATCAAGAACTACCGAGCTAAATCTGAATTTATTATAGTGTCTAGAAGCGAGTGATGTGATAATATAGTACAGTAGTGAATTATAGCGCAAAATAATGCACTAGAGTACAGTGTACCTACTAGTGCATTTGTCAGACGGGTATTGACACTGGGACGCTTTCGGTGCAGCGTAGGCCAATCTTGTTTTTGAAAAGATAACAACTTTTCCAAGAAGAAGCAATGCGTACGCATTGTAGTTTTTAAGTCATCAAAATTAATTGTAATAATTACTCGTTTTGGGGAATTTCCACGACCGATTATTTATCAACCAGTTCATTGATACCAGAATATTAATTCGGTCAAATGAAGAAGAACGAAGGTGGCAGATCATTTTCAGGGGCCCCAAAGAGCAAGGTGGAACCGAGTATGCGAATAACACCCCACCTGTAGTATAGTGGTATGTCGGACCGACTTAATATGGTGACATCATTATAAAAATATTTACTTCCAAAACCAGATATTGCGAACATGGGTGTCCTTAGAATCGAAATCGCAGTAAAAACCTGCTTCAGATCGGACAATAAAACTCATTATTTTTTCCGAGTGGTCCACATCGTCCACAACGAAATAAAAATATCCCAGGTGTACATATGAAAATTTTATTACAAATCCTTGAGAAATTCACTGAGATAGTTAAAATTAATTGGGTAATTACTCTTCACTTTTGTGGTAAAATCAAACGCAAAGTATCTCATATTGAAACGCCATCTAATGATAAATTGAGGAAGTTAATTGAGTGCACGCCTGCAGCAAGATATGGTTGCTTTTTGCAGCTAGTGCAGGCTCGTACATACAAGAAGACACATTCTTTTCAAATCGGTTCCTCATTGAGGAGGATCGTGACTTCTTCTTCAATTTCCATGATGGACAAGGCTCCTGCACTCCTCGCGGTTTTGCGCTGCGTGGAGAGCCAAGGACACTTTGGTACTTTGCTGCCCAGAAAAGATAAAGTTCAGGCCTATAAAAACTGCTTAAATTTTCCTTACGAACCCCTTTTAGTATGAGCAACATGGCTTTATTTTATAATGTGGAAAATTAAATTCTTTTCAAAATCATCGTAAAACATTGAAATATTTGGACCCGAGCTTCGCAAAATAAAATAAACGCTTTTCGGCGACGTTTTTTTCTTGAATAAATTGAAACAGGCGGCTGATGTTAAACGGAATTGTAAACTTTATCGCTATCTACATAAGGAGTGTTATTGTTAACGGCCTGATCCCGTCTTTTACACGACGTGGTGCATCGCCTTAAATATCTTTGTGATATCATGCAGCTAAAAAACGACATAAAAACAAAACGACAATCAGTCACGTGAGTGTTTTTCAAGTTTTTCAACTTGATAAAATATTTATAAATTTTGTGGTGAACTTCGTACCAAAAAAATCATAAAAATACACAGCTAGTTTCAGTGATAAAATATTATAAGTAATATTACCACTATAAATTAAAAAAAAAATAATCAATCTTATATTGGAAAAGGAAAATGATAAAAATTAAATTGCGGTCAGAATTCCCGGCAAGTATTTTCCGTTTCCAATTTGATGTTGAACCGTTGAAATATGAACACAAATATCAGCTTGCACGGATACAAAAAAATCCCGCGCAACTACAGGGTGTGTAAAAACACGTTATCAGAAAATAAATAACAAGCAGTGTGACTAATTTGAGGGCTGGTTTTCCCGGGCGATACGGCGCAGTTAGCAGTGCATCGACCAGTACAATACTTTCATTTGCACGTTGTATGGCACGAAACAGTGCTTTCGTGGATATCGCACTTATTCAAAATATTACAAGTCGAAATATTACAAGCCAAAATATTACAAGTCAAAATACTACATTTAAAAAATCATGCATAGGTGCCCTTAGACGTGGGGGACTCTCTACGAAAATAAGCCACAACCATTTTGGGAATTTGAAAAAAATACAACAGTTTTTTTGCAAACATTATAAACGGTTTATTCACATTTCTTTCCATTTTTAGAAAATTGTTTGATATTATGATACAAAGTTACATTTCTTAAATAAAATCAATGAATGTAGACAACGCCGTACAAACTTCTTAAAGATTGCCGTCTTCGCTTTTACAAACCTCAATAGTATTTTCACTGTTTTTTTTATTCTTGAAAAAAATTTAAGATAAAAATTACGAAAATGAAGGTATTTTATTTTTATGTTGACGAATACATTTTCTATAACGATTTAAAATGTGCCATTTTTGAATTGCCGCAAAAACGACATTTTCGTTGTCATTCGTGAATTCGGTGGGGTTGATGTCAAGCTGGGCAACGGCGGCAGCCGGCTTACCGGTCAGTGGCGGTTTCTGTGTCATAATGACGTTGTATCCAGTAGAAACGAATGTGTGGTTTTTAAAATCACTCATTATGAATGAAATATTAAAAATACACATTTTAGTACAACGATTAGAATCATACAAATAAACTTTAAATCTTTCACACATTTTTAACGGTATTCACAATTTGTGAAAAGACCCACATTGTCGACATTGTGATGTCGAAATACGAAACAGTTATATAAGTCGTTACTAAAGAAAATGCAAGATTTGAGAAAAACAAAAAAATTGAAGAAAAAAATCAACAAGGACTTGTTAAAATAAGGACTTATTGATTTTTTTTTGTAGAAATTGATCAATATATATAAATTTTTTAATTTTCTTTAGATTTAAAGGAAGGTTGTTAAAGTAAATTATACCAAGATCTAGATTCAATTTAGGTATTTTCATGTTATTCTGATAACTTGCATGTATATTAATTAACTTGTATGCTTCTCCTAAATTTGTATAATAGAACCTACTACATCGGATATTGGAAATAGGGTAAGGATTATTTTTTAATCTTTTGTAATTTTATTTTTAATAAGTAATTTATTTTTATCATATTCAAACTTATTAAGCAAGTATCATGTTAAATATGTACTGTATTATGAAAAAGCAAAATTAACATTTTTTTT
The DNA here is from genome assembly GCA_936435175.1 of Glyphotaelius pellucidus. Classification (NCBI taxonomy): domain Eukaryota; kingdom Metazoa; phylum Arthropoda; class Insecta; order Trichoptera; family Limnephilidae; genus Glyphotaelius; species Glyphotaelius pellucidus. The sequence goes on along the minus strand of OW386538.1, from coordinate 11,202,378 downwards.
ACGAAAAACAAAGTAAATGTATGATTAGTGTAAGCTCTCTTTCTAACGTCCGTATTGTACGATATTGGACACGCGTCAGGACACGTATCCTTAGCTAATATTGTAGTAGGTAATGGTAGAGTGTGCATGATAATAATTGTACTTTGATCCTGTAATCAGTATAGCAACACTGAATCAGAGATATTGAATCAAATAGGAAAATCCCAAAAGTGAGGAATGCTTTTCGAGGCGATAGCGGATCAGGATATCGCTTAATGTGTGACAAACAAAAGTATTAAAAAAAATCAGAGTGTACAATTCACACGCGATAGAAGTGAAGCCTTCAGAAAACTAAAGTAGACAAGAGTGGGGAGACTAAGAAGCACTTTTAATTATCAACGGAAGAATGATTTTTTTTCCATATCTTTGCCGTCGAATTCCAGTCCAGTGATTTTTCTTCGGAGTCGCTAGATGTAGCTTTCTTTTCTTTTGCCTGTTCATTGTGGAGTGGTTTCAAGATATGAAAATAATCTCCTTCAAGGCCTATGTCATCTTTGGGGATGCTGTGTGGAGGGGTTTTTTTTTAGGAAAGGAAGTGGAAGAGAATTCTGGGAAGTAAAAGGGTTTAAGGGGTGGGTAGGAGTTTGGGGTTCAATGTGTCCTGGTCATCCGCCTCCAAGACCTAGACAAACCTCACCCCATGAACCCGGGCACCCCTGCTAAATCACCAAACGTAGCGAACCACTTGGGGTGACCTATGGCAGAGGTGTTGGTTATCCAATAAAGGTTCCCGGGGCGGCGGTACCCATTCCCGCCTCACAAATTGAATAATACAAAGATCTTAACTTTAAAAAATTAATTTGTAAACTGTACAAATGCAATATCTTTTGTTTGAAGAAATTATATATTTTTTTTGGATTTCGTAGGATTCGACCCTTGGTTCGCAAGATGTCTGGCCGCTGAAGTTCGTCAGGCGCTTTATACCACTACACTAATGGAGGCTCGCGTGGGACCGTGGATTTGTCGTATTACATTGGAACCGAGTACCCGTGAATAAATAAATATTTTATTGCTTCTACATCTTCTCGTGCCCTGTCCGTTCAACGGACGTTGGCTATCATGTTGGCTATGCGGACTTCGTTTACTGCGGCCCGGAACAGCTCTACAGTAGACTGGCCAAACCACTGTCTCAGGTTCTTCTCCTTCCAGGGCCCCGTCCTCCGGCAAGTTTTCCCTGCATTATGAGATATAAGATCTTTTATTGCTATCGTAGACTAAATCCTATAGATGTACGTGTTTGCCTATTTTTAGTGTCACTCGTTTCCGTTTCATCGAGTTTCAAATCACAACGGTGCTAAAGGAGTTTTCACTTCAAAACAGTAAATCGGTAGAGACTGGGTATTTAATTCCTATCTATTTATTTTCTCACCGTATGTTTGTACTGTGTAAAATATTTTTACTACAACGCAATTCATAAACATTAAAACATTGAGATAATTAGTTTGTCGTAATAATTAGTATTTTAATATTAAGTATTATATTTAGTATATACTATGTAAAACTGAAAAGTATACTGAATTAAATAATTAGAAAAAAATGAGAGATTTCTTACAATCAAACTGATTGATCAGTTTCGTAAGATTTGTAAAATAAAATATTGTAAAATTAAAACTGAATAAACATATTTAAAAAAAAAAAAAAAAATGGCATGTCAAGAATGAAGCTAAAAGGGGAGAATTTATTTTCATCCAGCAATTAATACATGACATAACACAAGTTGATTTAAAAAATGAATTAAGTAAAAAGAGTGAGAAAGAGTTGCCACTCCAAAAGCATTGGTGGAGTTTGACTGAAACATTAAAACGAATGGCCGCGTAAAATGACAATAAAAAACCGTTCTATCCCGCTTAGTATGCGGATAAATAAATAATGAATCGTTTCTCAGAAGAGAACGATTCCCTCGAACGAGCAAAATACCCAAAAATGTGGCATAATTAATGAACGAGAATTATGAAGGGAAAATTATTTGCGGTCTCGTTAAAAACAAAGAGAATATTTAAAAAATAATTTACATTAGAATGTGGAGAAATCCACACTCAGGATAAACCCACTCTTGATTCACGATGGCACACGGCATCTTGAAAAAATAAAATTAATTTTTATTAGAACAATTCTCTTTTTATAACTTTTGAAGGTTATTCCCTTCAATGTAATATATCATTGAAAAAGAAGATAACACTAATAATAAAACACAAAAAACAGAAAGATAACGGTCGCAACTGGGACTCCCAGAACCTATAACCTCTCATCTTACCTGGACAAATGCCTTACCGATTGGGCTACTCAGATATCTTAATTAAGAGGTCTGTTCACGCGGGCGAAGATTGACTATCCAAAAAAGCATAATGATAGGTATAATTGTCGTGTGTCCTGCTCTAGTAAAGTACAGGAAAGGGGCGTACGAGAGGCGGTAGTGAAGGGGGAAATCGTAATACGTATTGTCGCACATCGCGAGCGAACATAAAAATTAAATAATTATGTAGTGAACAAAGCAGAAAATATATGTAATATTACGCTTGAATATTTGCAGGAAGCCGGTGAACGGTCCCTTTCGTTTAGTACCTTAGCATTAGCGGACGAGGGACACACATGCGGAGGTCTCTGGACATATTCTGTAGTAGTGTTAGTTTGTTTATAGTACAAACGCTGGGTGTCAACAAAATTTACAATTTTACAATAATTCTTCGGTTAGGTTTGATTGTTTCACAATATACTAAAATTTATATTCAACGATGTTGTGATATTTTTATCTTGATTGAATCATTGAAAACAATTATAATTATAACAAAAGAAAACAATATAGAATTTTACCCCGATTTGATGTTTACATGTTAGAACAGAGTTCAAAATGTGAAGTTTTGTCAAATATTAATTTGGAGGTACGATTAAACAACCCGGCCTAACATTCGCATACAAAATAAAATCGGTGACCGGACAACTTAGAATGAGACCAACTCAGAACCATCTCAGATAAGTCATTTAGAGTGATAAAATATTTATAAATATAAAATAGGTTACATTAGGTTAGGGTTATCGGCTAATTTAAAATTATTTTTTTCATAGCTTTTTGACTTTTCAAGGAGGTGTTGAGTTGAATTTATTCTCAGTTGGCATGGAACCATCTAATCGACATATTTAGGCACTTTCATGAAAACAAAAAAAAATTAATGATGACTTCCGTGGTCGAAGGGTAAGACTCTCTCTCGACTAGCGATCAGGAGGTGACAGGTACAAATCCCGGAGTGGGCAAGTAGGTAAATTATATTTGATTGATTTGTGTTTTTTCACAATTCAATCATTTAAAAATAATATATGGTATATTTGCGGCACTTTCCAGAATGTAAATAACTCTCAGTAGGACTCTGGTGTAAGACCACCATCCAGAATTGAAATGGCTTTAACTGTGTTTAGTGACTAGATCTGAATGTCCGGGTGCTTCCCCACCTTCCTTTACCCCATATCCTTCCCCTCCTCACCAATTTCAGCCTCACAACATACCAAAATTGAGGATGCCATAGTCTCACCACATTCAACAATTTGGGAGGCGGGTAAGGGTACCGCCGCCCCGGGAACCATTTGTTCGCTACGTTTGGTGACTTAGCAGGGGTGCCTGGATTCACGGGGTGAAGTTTGTCCGGGTCTTGGCGGCGGATGCGTCTATTGATATGTCAGATTTGAAAGTCAAATAATATGTGTAACTTCACATTCAATTATACTGTAAGGTTCCAAAATCGGTGTCTCGGAGGTATGTTGGTTTTCCTTGCATACGCCTGAGGGATCTTTTTGTACAGTTTTTTTTAACGTTAGCTCTACACAGATACTTGAGTCGGGCGATGTCAAGAGTCAAAATAACAGAAGAGCACGTATGAGACGATGTATGAATGTGAACGAAGCAAGGAGTGTGTGCCAAGATCGAGTTGTTTGGCGGTCCGTCCTCTCTGCCTACCCCTGCGGGGAAACGGCGTGATGGTTAGTTAGTTAGTTAGTTAGTTAGCTCTACACAGGAAGCCCTGAGGAAAAAGGGGTCTTTTTAGGAAAGGAAGGAGATGAAGTTCTGGGAAAGAGAAGGGTATTAGGGGTGGGAAGGAATCTGGGGGTCAGTGTGTCCAGGAGTGTCCCGGGCGTATGAATCAATCCCTCCCGCTGCGGTGCAAGGCGATGTTTTGAGAGAGTACCTACAGCTGAAGTCAAAGGGACTCCCTCAATCGTTCTCTCCCGATCCGAGCCTGTCATGCAGCTGGTGGGCAGACGCATCCACCGTTAATACCCGGACAAACCTCACCCCATGAATCCGGGCACCCCTGCTAAGTCACCAAACGTAGTGAACCACTTGGTAGAGGTGTTTGTTATCCAATAAATGGTTCCCGGGGCGGCGGTATCCATACCCGCCTCGCATTCAGTCTACTTCATCCTTCGTCTGCCAGTTTCCATGCCTTACTGCCATACATATCTATACCTAGTTAGGTATCCTTGTATCGTAGAAAATATTTTAAAAATAAAAGCTGAACTGCCAAAATAGTGTTTCTTACTACCTACCTACTACCTAGTAAACACAAGTATATTGGCATTATTGAATGCATTCTCCAGTTTTCGGTAAACAGATCTAAAATGATAAAACAAACAACGAACATGCACCTGCGTTGTCTGACACACACAGATACACGATTCTATTACCTCTCCCCCCGGCCCGCGCACGTTTCGCTCCCGCGTGACTAACAAAAGAGTGAATGAGATGACATCAAAAAACCTAGGTAATTTTACGATAAATTTGCGCGTAACTAGATCCGGTTTTTGACGCAAATATAACTGTTTTCAGTGCAAACTAAAATTTTATCGTATACTTCATCATATTCCTGAGGCAGGATATGAAAGGATTTTTCAAAAATAGCATCCATTTGGTCAGAAAAAAATTCCAAAGTAGCCTCCTAAATTCATCGATAAATTGTCATCTTTTGAAGCCTATATTTTATAATTTAAAACAAAAATCGAAAATTGGATTCATATCCGTACTTTTTATATAGCTAACCTGCCATTTAAAAAAAAATTGAAAACAATTAGTTTGATATTTTAGCCGTTAATCCGGAACTAAATTTTGTATGAAACAGGCCACGCATACGTTCCTCTTAAACGCCATTTTTGTCAATCTCATATTTCAAATTTCAGAATTAACAATATTATCTTCGTTGAAGAAGAAGATAACAATAATAATCTAAACGAAAACATGAAAGAGATGTATACCTTTTTAAAATCAACATGTTATTGCATAAAAATGGTCTCACTATGTACCTGCTGACAAACTACATAAGTAATTTAGCAGGTTTTAAATGTAAATAAATAAATAAAAAATATATTTAAAAAAAAAAGAACAAGATACCAAAAAAGATATGGTAGCAACTGGGACACGAACCCAGAACCTCTCGTCTAACCGGGACCTGCGCTTTTACCAATTCAGCCATTGCCACCTTCCATAAAACCGTCACCATTATCTTTTTCCATTTTTCTGTGTCTTGTTCTTTTTCATTTTTTTTGTTATTTGTGTTAGCTTCTTCTTCAATGATATATTTAACTGACAGGAATAACCTACAAAAGTTATGAAAAAAGATTTGTTCGTATAAAAAATTTAATACTATCTTCGACTGATTATTTCTCCATATTATTGGAAGCTACCCTTTTCATTGAAAACAAGTGTTCGAATAAGGGGCCATCCATAAATTACGTCACACGAATATCATGATTTTTTGACCCCCCCCCCCCCCCCCCCTTTCACACATCGTCACATTTGTGAGACCCCCTCCCCCCTAGTGTCACATATTTTACAATTTTACATTTTTTCGTTTACATTTAAGTTTTGCGTTTTAATAATTTAGATTTTTACATGTGACGGCACAGAGCTGATGACCCCCCCCCCCCATACCCCTTGTCACATAATGTCACACTTCTCTACACCCTCCCTCCCCCCTTAAGGTGTGACGTAATTTATGGATGGCCCCTAATTGGTTTGTAACCCAGATAGTGTCCCGGATAAATAAATCGGAATTTATTTATATGGAATACCTATTGAACTTTTGTGTATGTTCAAACTAGCATGAAAAGCGTGGCATAGTTGTGAAAAATAATAGTACACGAATAGATTTTATATAATCGTCACGAGACCTTCGAAGGCATACGTCAGTAAATTATGTTAACACAATAATTATCAAGACAGGCTTTTAATCAAGTGATAACATTCACAATTCCGGTATTTTGGGATTTTCCAGGGCAAGTACAGCGATTTCTAAACAACGTAGTAAACATTATTACGCAGATAAGTACAGAAAATAAAGTGTCAAGTTGTTTGCTAACAGACCGCATCATAATATCAATTATAATTATTTTTACAGTGCTTACATACTACTTAATATACCCGTAGATTATTGAAGAAATCATAAATTCTGAGCATTGCTAATTAATAAATAATGTACAAGTGTTCATTGTATACCAACGCAACAATAATTATTGGTTGAATCTCAAAGTTTGGTGATGTGTGGTTCATATAAGTAGGATCGCGTATCTTTATTGATTGTGTAAAGTAAAATTTCTATTTGTGTATTGGCAGAGAGAAACTGTCAGGAAATTCCCAGCGTTGTCGTAACCGTTGAAAACACTACATAACAATATGTCGTAGTTAATTAAACAAGGCTTACACTTTGGCTTTTGGAGAAACGTTAAAAATTATACAATTGGATTAGAGATCGAAGAAAATATTAATTTATATTCAAAGAAATGATAAAAATTAATTATTAAAAACATGAAAGGTAGACGAGAAAGCGGGCATCCCAACACTAGTATTTAATTTGAATTGCTCGGTACAATATAATGAAGGGTCGTTCCAGGTGTGGAGGAGCTATTCAGATTGGATTAGAATATACAAGTTAAACAAAAATAAGAACAACCCGAGGAAGAAATATGCCCATTAGTAGCTTTCTTGGAATTGAGTTGAACGTTCAGCAAAAACGAATAAAGTTATGCAACGGGCTGACACGCTCATTGGTAGCGCGAAAGCATGCTAATATTGAGCAAATGCTACGTAGAGGCGTGTGTCAGCGAAATTGCTAGTATTGAGCGGTCGGTTGATTTGTTAGCATGCTACTGGATTCGTGAGTGGAGGGGTGTTTTTGTCTGAAAAGGTTTGCTTATGAGCATGCAGTATCGATTCGATATTGAGTTTAAATTTCTGCGGAAGCATGCGTTAATGATTTTTATAACCAATGACGCCTTCTTCTCGCATATCTACTAACAAATGATTACCTGCTCCAAGATTTGCTCTTTCAGTTATCAGATTCCAGACAAAAATCTTTTTTTTTTCTTTCGCCAAAAGTATCTTAAATAATTACATTGCAAGAAATAAGATTATTTCAATTAGTTTTGGGCAATTTGTAACTGACACTGTTTTAATTACTGATATTTTCTTGCAAAACTTCGACGCTTATTAATAGAATGTGTGTTCAATTGATTGCTTCGAGTATGCTATTTCAAGAGTATGCTCAAAACAAGCATGCCATTTACGAGCAATTGTGTACAGCATAAGAGCATGCTTATTTGTGAGCTTGTTTGTTAGTATCTTTAGAGCTTTTTACTATTGCGTAGGTCCAACCTGTTCAATTCCCCATGCGATAAAATGTCACCGCGCATAACAACATAATAACAATGATTACGTAGCTATATCGTAGCGAGTTTTATCTCGCAATGTACGAAAGTATTCAATGTGAAGAATGGCGATACTAATTATTATAATTATCAACAACTCATGTAATAACTGCTAACGCACATTAAACTCTGCTTAACCTACACTGAAAACATCAAAAGGTATGAATCAGGATACAAACTACTACATAGAATAACGAACATGATCAAGTAATTCCTTTATCTTCCTAGAAACAATTAACTTGACTGCGGCGAGACTGAGTGAATCAGAAATATAAAATCTTGATCTCTGAGAACATCCTGAATCGAAGTATTGAGCTAGGAATAACAATTATTATTTTATACTAATAGCAGTGATTAAGTATTACTCATAATCACTCCAGTTCCTACGTGTTTACCAACTCTCTATTCCGAACCTTCGGGATCAACAAATCTAAAAAAAATTTATTCATTTATTACTTTGAAAAATAGTTACAAATTATTTTATTCTGTAATACATGTTACAGTAAAAGCCCGTAAGATTTACCAACTTTTAATGTTGGTAAATCTTAAGATTTACTAATAAAAACTAAGATTTACCAATTTACGGGCTTTTACAATAACATACATATAAATATTCTGAAGTCTACATAAATATTAGAATAATTTTTGTTTTAATTTATCTATGGTGATTTAAACTTCTAACATAAAAATAAAGAAAGCGTAGGTGTATTGCTTCTGTTGTTGTGTTGTGTTTATGGTTGGTGTATACTGTATACGAATGTGTTCTTCTCTATTTTCCAGTTAGTTTTCAAGTAAATCTTCCTGTTGATTCGATTCAGTTTTTTTTTTTAAATTTTTTTTGAAAGCTAGATTGTTTATTTTGTGTTTTAATTACGACTGGAATAATACTATACAATTTTGTTACTAAGTAGTGTCCTTTGTCCAAAAGTAGTACTGTATTAAATGCGAATGCGCGCTTTTCCATAAAACGTCATCAGTCATCAACATATAATAAACACAATAAACATAACATTTGCAATTTTTTACACTATCGCTTTTATTATTGTATTTTATTAAATTGTAAAATGGGGGCCTAAGCGTGGAAGAAACGCAAGTGAGACACCTACATTATCAAATAATCTGTGAAAATACATCATGTTTTTTCCATCAATAATACAAATAAAAAAATAAACACTCTCAATCCTAATACTATAATGCACGCAATCTGTAAGAATCCACATTTTCGATTGACCGTTAAAACTTTCATGGTTTTCCCGATATTTTTAAGGTCCGCGTGAGATTTATCAAATAAAAAAGACACCATAATTCTGTTGCCAGTTCCGAGAAACCGCAGACCCTGACAGTGACATGGTGTAACCTTTCTTCAACTTTTTGTTATGACACAGAAACGGGCTGCGACGTCATCGAGGTGATGCAGACCAGAAGAAATGCTCATACATGGGAAGCAAGAAAAAATGTGTATCAGTTTCAAGGTAAATGTGTTATTGAATGTTTTAACGGTCGATTGTGAAATAGGTATGAGATCAGATCAACACGAAAACAGATGAAAAGGTGTGTAGTTGTTATACGGAAAACAAAACTGGTGTCAGCATTGAGAAAGTATTGAGGAGATGAGTATTTTTTACATTAGCTTCACACAGGAGGCCCTGAGGAAAAATCTTCTCTTTGAAAGACTTGTCATAGTCGCGAAGATCGTTAGAATGTGGCAGTTATTGAAGAATCGGTATAAGCTACTGATGATGTCATGGCATTAAAAATTTGACCGGATTCGAGTTGTTTGTGACTCGCGAAATAAAAAGCTGTCTCGTTACAAGAATTTGGATAAAACAAACAGGTGGTTCATTATATTATATATGGCGCACAATTATTAAATTAACACTGACGTTTTATTATAGTAAAAACGTTTTTTTTTAATTTTGTATGCTAATACAATCGAACAATGATATAATTGTTAATATATAGAAGCTCGTTGGGACCAAAGAGGTAGAGGTACTAAAAAATAGTGAGATTGGTAATATGGGGTCGTTTTCGGTGTGGGTAATTAGAACGTCGGAGAAAAATATTGATTTAACCCCTTAGGCTTTTCCGCTTTTGGGAACAACTCATATTGGTCTCTCAAAAATCTCGTGTTTAAAATAGTTGTCGCGGCATACCCCATTTTTACAGATTTATTACATATGTACCTTAAACACTAAGTTTTAAAGCTCTTAAAAAATATATGTTATTCTTGAAGATAATATGTAGGCATTCCCCGGGCCGAAACGCAAATTATATAAAATTCCATCGATAGAAAAAAATCACAAAGTATGCTACGAAAATTATTATAAACACGTTTGTTTCAGTTATTTTACAAGTTATATGTATGAAAAAAAAATCAAAGTGTTTCTTTAAATGCTGTTTTAGACAACGCTCACGAGATTTTTGCTCTATTTTAAAGGAGTAGTGTTTTATTAAACATTTTCACAATTTTCGCTTAATTATTATCGATTTTAACATTAAGTGTGTAACTTGCGTATTTATATCTCCATCTTCTTCTTTTTGGGCGGGTATACGGCGCCTTAATAATGCAGAGAAATATGATCTGAACAGTGTTAGAAAGAGAAAATTCCACGCTCTATGTTCAAATCTACAAGTTAATCACAAAATAACTATAAAAAACTTTCATGAAACCAAAGTTTCCGACCGCAATTTAAAAAGAAAACGAAACTTTGGTAATTTTTTATTAATTATTTTTACACGAAAGGAAAAAAAAACTGAGTTGACGATAACCGTTGTAATACATTTGCGTAAAAAAAAAAAACAAATTTCTAAAATTATATTTTTATTTTGAATTATACAATTTGAAATCATATTTCGTCACCTCTCAAAAACAGTTTTTAGTTTTCGAATCACTTCAGAAATATTCCATTTTGTTTGGATTTTATTACAAAGCGGAAATATTTCGCCCTTCTAGCAGAATAGGCCCGAGGCTGAGAAAAAAAACTTCTATACACAATATTTCAATTAATCGTTGAAATAATATTATTTAAAGAAATAATTATTTAAAAAGTAGGTGCTCGTAAATTGGTCATCATAATTATAAAATTATCGGTGTTCAAACAACGCTTGGGAAAAATACATATATTAAAGTCAGGGAAACCCGTATTCCGATAGCTTTTCCACTATGTTTATTGCATATTTATGTGAAATAAAATTTATAACACGTAGATACAATGTTTTATTATACCAACTGCTGACCACATCAATTCTTGTCATTGTAGTGGCAATGAAAAAAATCGCCGTTACCTAGACATAAAGACAATATTGGGATTGTAGAAACTAGAAGAATTCATATTTGAATTAAAATAAAATTATTAAAGTCATGTTGTAAATAAGAAACAATTGTGATGTTCTGAATTTAAGACTTTAATGGAGATTAACCCTCAAGTCTCGGGCACATTTTGTCGAGAAGGTCCAAATATTTCCGCTTTACAATAAATAAAGTCCAAATAAATGGAATATTTCTGAACGTGTCCGAAAACTAAAAACCGTTTTTGAAAGGTGATGAACTACGCATTCAAATTCTATAATTCTAAATAATAAACATATATTTTGAATGTAACCATAAAAAGGTTTTAAAAATGGCTCACCTTACGTTTTTTTAAACTAAAATCACTGATAAAGAAAAAATCACCTTACTTTTTTGTCGCATCATGTAAAAATAATTCATAAAAAAATTCCAAAGTTTTATAATTTTCTTTTTTAATTACGGTCGTAACCTTTGGTTTCATAAATTTGTACATTTTAATTATTTTGTGGTTAACTTTTAGATTTGAACATAAAGCGTGGCGTTTTTTCTTTATAATACCATTAAGATCATATTTCTCATCATGATAGTAAAGGCGACAATATGATTTTTATGAGACCTGTATGAGTTGTTTCCAAAAGCGAATAAATTAGCCCGAGAGGTAATGGTTTTAATTATCTATTATATACTGTTTTTTTTTTCATTATGGTTGGAAATAAATCTAAAATTCTGGAAGTTTGAGAATGCCTAACATATAATGCAAGTGTATTCCTTATGTAAAAATTAGCCACGAGCAAATAGGCGAACGCTCTTGGTTATATCAATGTTGATGAAATGTGAGAAAATACTGTTAAAATTTCATTATTGAATTCCGTTTCCGATTATTGGACATTGCGGAGATTTAAATAAAAACAAACAAGGCGGTGGGCGGAGACAATTATCGGTGCCAAAGTGACTCCTGGGAAAGACTGGCAGCCGAAAACCCCAGCGAAAGAATTAATGAGCACCTTCGAGGAAAACAACACCGGCTAATCAAACGGCGACCTCACAGAATTCCCGGTTGCTCGACCGACATTCCAATCGGCACAATAGAAGCCGATTGGAGAGTGACCACAACCCTATACTTTTCAGCGAAGTGTTCTCAGAGAGATTGCCCGGAATGTTGCTGAATGAGTCCGGTAGGGTTTTCAGATGATCAATCATGTGAATGGAACGTAATGTTGCCAGTACATTGGAACACTTCATTAGTAGCTTGTTATATTTATATTTAAGTACCTACTTTGATGGCAATAAGGAACTCCAGTCCAATTTTTTAATTTTTTTAAAATGAATAATGACCTTCTAACTTAAATAACTGCATATTTATTTTTATTTTTGTAGTTAGTTTTAATAGTTAAAATAAATGTCAAAGTTTTAATTTTTCAAGATCCCCCGAAAACCACCGAATCTAGTGTGACGTCATCATGACCAACCGAAGTATGAATTTTGTAAGCAACTGGAATCAGCTGTTCATGGCCGGCCATTTTGAATTTCAGCATTGGAGCGTTTTATGGACGCGGTGACGTCACGCCTCACAAATTCAATAACACCAACTTGACAGGGTTTTTTAATGACGCCTTTTAAAACGGACTTTTTAATATTTTTTTTTTTAAACTCCACGTTAAATATTATTTAATAAAACTTATATATTCAGAATCAGCGTTTATTGGTCTATATGAACATATTTTTTTAAAGCCATAATATTTTTCACTGGAGTCTTATTGTTGTAAAACCATATTTACAAGATATTTTTTAAACATTAGCTCTACACAGGAAACCCCGAAGAAAACAATTTCAATTGTAACAAGTGTTTTTTTACGGAAAAGTAGGAGAGTAAGTTTTGGGCAGGAAAAGGGTATGAGGGGTAGATAGGAATCTGGGAGTCAATGTGTCCAAGATCGACAGAAGTATAAATTCATCTCTCCCACTGCGGTACAAGGCGATGGATCGATAGTCTGACTGAAGAGATAAAAAGGTCTCCCTCAACCAGTCTCTACACGATATGGCCAGCCACGCAATAGGTGGATAAATGCGCGCGCCGCAAAGACCTAGACGAACCTCACCCAGTGAACCCGGCCACCCCTGCTAAGTCACCAAACATAGCGAACCATTTGGAGTGGCCTACATCAGTGAAAACCTATTATTGGTTGAATAATTTACATAAATTTTACCGTACATTATAACCGTTGAAATAAAATAAAACGCTAGTTATCTGATAAATGATCCAGGAGCGGCGGTACCCAAACCCACCCCCCAAATGATCATTCATTACACATAATTACTACAGCTAAAAAGCTCAATATTATTTCCGCACATATTCAATGGAAAAAACATGTTAATGCGGAGTGGTAATTGGGTGGTTTGAATTATTTTTCAACCAAAATCTAAATTTAATCTTAGGAAAGTCGTGTGTTTTGGATACTTGAAAATTTATTATTTATATGCATATAAACAAAATTTCCAGGAAAGAAAGTTTGTATTACAATAATATCTATAATCAGCCACAAACGAATGTTTAATAATAGTAATATCATTTTAACTTTACCTATCAAATGGTCAATACCAGACGTGGAAACCATTAAACATTGATTATTTTAAATAACATAACATTGTTTATTTTCTACTTGAAAACATGGAAAACCTGGCGGTCTTAGTGCTTTTTAAAACAATGGCGATAATGGTATCAACCATTATATAAATTAATAATACAATATGTGATTTAAAAGTTTAAAAAAATTTGAATCGCCTTAAATAACATCAATAAAGAAAGCACTTTCATTGTGCATCTACATACATATCTACACCAAATGCAGAAAAAAGCCACCTTAAAAACGATAGAAACCCGCATAATTATTGTTTTGTTTATTGTAAGACCCGGTAGTAAGCGTCAAAGGGAAGTAGAAGATGGTTTGAAAGGGAGATATGTAAATATGAATTTTAGAGGGAGCGCGCTTGTGTTAAAAAACGATTATAATTAAGAGCCATTAACCAGCGGCCGAGAATTAAAATTTCGTCGAACGATGATCTTGCGATCGTACCCTTGCAACTGTACAGGGCTGTTCCGATGAGAAAGGTTAATTATTCTTCATACCGGCATTTTAACATAATAACTCAATATCGATTTTATTTCATAAAAAATTTGCTTTGATAAATTCCTACATTCAAAAATGCTCAAACTCGTGATGATAAAACTATTAAAGTTTTGTACTTTTTGTAATAATTTTTTGATCATAAGTATTTATAATTTTTCAATAATATCTAAGCAAAAAAAATAATGTTTTTTTTTTTTAATATTAGTTTGTAAGACCATAAATAAATAGACACATTTAAGTATTTTCGTCACAAAACAAGGGCGCGGATCTTTTTTAATGATTTTATTATAACTTAAATTAAAATTCCGAAAAGGAGCTTTCCCAAATGAATTAATTGATTTATTTTACTGCATGATTATATGATTTGAAATGTGTCGTATAATACAAAATTTTGTTTGAAAATTTAACAAATCTGCCAACGACCTAAGGTAAAACCCTATTGTACAAAAAATAAACATATTTTCTCAAAAATTTTAACAAGCTTTAATAGATAAAAGAACAGTGTTTCAAAATCAATTTATAATTTTTGTGGAAAATTGTCAATAAGTCTAAAATTTGATTTAAAAATGACCTATTTCCGGTTTTGTCTGATTATTCCCTCTCAAGCGAAAATTGTGAAAATATTTAATAAAACACGGCTCGTTTAAACGACGCAAAAAAATGTCTAAAACAGTATTTAAATATACACGGTGAATTTTTTCGTACCTAGAACAACAGAACTAAATATGTTTTTAATAATTTTGGGATCATACTTTGCGATTATTTTCTATCGAGGGAATTTTATATAATTACAGTTTCGGCTCGGCAAATGTACAGATATTATCTCCAAAATTAGTATATATTTAAAAAAAAACTTGTTTAATGGAATTATATCATAAATCGGAAAAAATTCGAAATGCCTAGTCTTGAGTGGTTCTAATATGAGAAAATATTCAATTTTACTGCAAACATCGTAGGTACTCAGAAAAATGGTCCCGGGTACGGAAAAACTAATCATTAAATTAATGTAAAAAGATATCCCTAAAATTGATGCAGTAATAAATAATATCAGAGGTCAAGCAGATAAAGAGAGAGAAAATCTGCTCAGTAGCTTTCCACACGATAAACTTTAGTCGATAAAGCGCCACTATTCTAATCGAGCGACCATGACGATTGCAAAGTTAATTATTAAAATTCAATAAACTGTTGGAGAAATGATGCAACCATAACAAAATGACGTTAGTATGAAGGACGTTCAAGTACTTCAATATTATTCATAATTTGATTTACGTCCATCGGGTTCGACCTACGTCACCAAAATACCGCCACTTGTTTTGCAGTTAATTCAAATTTCACAGTGGAACATGGACTTCAAGCTACGTCACGAATTTTTAGCCAATCACTGCTCTACCCCCTCGGTGAGCTAAAGCCTCAATTACATTAAGCGAGTTACAAGCTACTAGCCGGTAAGTTTAAAAGGTGAATCGGCGAGTGAGATTGTCATGAAGACACACAAAACTGTCTACTCGCTCAGTAGCGACAGTAGCAGCAAAAATAATGACTCCCGCGCCAAGCAATTCCGTCGACATTTTGTAGAAAACTTGAGTTCGCAGCTGGCGCCGCGCGCCAGCCGGTAGCGATAATAACGACTCCAGTGCGAACTAATTGACAGTTACGAAATAAGCTGATGGTGGGCCGCCATCTTTAGGCCAACGCTAGCGAGTAAAGTTGACCACCTTTCTACTTTTTTCGTAGATTGTCCACAATCTGCTAGTTAGCTAGTAATACGATTACACTGAGCGAGTTTACTATCAGATAGTGAATTTCCCAGCTAGTAGCTTGTAAAATCGCTCAATGTCATCGAGGCTTAACCTGTTTAAACGCATTTTCTACGAACCCCGCTTTCAATTTAATTTTTTTTTTACAATAATCTTTCAAGATTCAAACAGGCCTTCAGCTGAATCGAGTATAGAGAAAAAGCGAAGATTATAGAATGATTTAACTATCTTCTTATTATCAAAATCTTAATCCATCGTTCTCACCCGACGTCATGTCGTTTGACTTTTCATCACATTTTCTCACAACGTGTTGTCTGGATACATAATCAGTGATGTGTGCATGTGTTTATGATCAACACGCGTACACAGTTGATTACTACTACTTTTGAATTATGCTTTATGAATTTCAATGAAGTACGCCATAAAAAGAGATTTATGGAAATCAAAAATTCATACAATCGTCCAGGAGAAGAGATACGACCGAAGCCGCTATTCTCCAGGATAAACTTTAGTCAACATTGTTAATTATTAAAAGGCACTATGATGTGCCCAAAAATGAAAGATATCCAAAATTGCGAAATCCATGATTTCAAATCATAGCATGACAAAAGACAATTCGACAAAACATATTAATCTAAAAATACACAATGTTACCGAGTTTCGTCAAATTATTTTTAAACAAAAACACAGACATATTTAAAAAAAAGTGGAATTTTGGCAAATCATTATTTTTAATTGAATAAACATCTAATTTTGTCGATCTCGTTTCTATTTGCATAAGAGATAACGTATCAGCGAAGGGGTCATCTACCGCAAGGGTTGGTTGCCAAGTAAAAGGTCAAAAGCGAGACTTAGATTTCCTAGCCATTTGACGTGGATTTCCTAGTTTAGAAAAACTATAACTGGTTAATTAACACATTAATTACCATTACAAATTAATTCCGTGCTGGTAATGTAATGTACGTCAACCTCTTTGCAAATTCTCGATAGCGAATTATTCATATAACTGCAAAACAAACGTAAGCAAGAATTATCAATGGCCAATAGGGGTCATCTTGCATGTTCGACCTCTATTTTTGTTTGGTGACTGAAAATAATTAATCTTATATTGATTATTATACGCACAATACAAATTTACGTACTATTTGGGAGGGAGAATGGGTACCGCCGCCCCTGGAACCATTTATTGGATAACCAACACCCCTGCCATGTCACTCCAAGTGGTTCGCTATGTTTGGTGATTAAGAAAGTGTGCCCAGGTTCTAAGAGTGAGGTTTGTCTTGGTCTTGGTGGCGAATGCGTTTGCTCACCTAATGTGTGGCGGGCCGAATCGGGAGAGTGCTTGAGGCAGGCATAATCTAAATTCTTTCGTCCGTACGTCTCTTACTCCTATACACGTTGACCCCCAAATTCCTACTCATCCCTCATATCTTTTTCCTTCCCTGAACTTCATCTTCTTCCTTTCCTCAAAAGATCCTCCACATAAAGGACGCCCCGAGGGATTTTTTTTCTGGGACAACCTTTCACGCATCCAGCCAAAAATTTTCAACTTCAAGTCAATGTGCAAGCATATGACAATTATCCAATTTAGCGGACATTTTAACACGTATTAGATTAGCACGTAGTAAAATAGAAGTGAAGATAAACTAGTTTCATCCAGATACGAGGTCCTCCCAGGTTATTCAATGGCGGGGGATGAATAGAGACCAGTTCCTGAATAAAAATAGTGAAATAAAATCGTGATTTCTTGAACCGTTTCAAGGACAGATGGGTCCCTTTAAAGAATACCATCGTCAATGCTATTTTTTTAAACGAAGTTACTATTAAATTTATTATTGTAAAAACCTTCGACTGTCTCTAAAATGCACAACATAAATTTTTACAGACCAAAAACGTTTACGTGTTCTCATCCAAGGCAGTTTATTATAGTTTTTCAGATTACAAGTGACGGATTAACTTTTTTCGTACTAAGTATATGCCTAATGAATACTTTGCATCCGACAAGACTACACGGGAGCTAATAATACATGATCCAAGCAAAAGAGGCACAATTGGTGAAGAGAGTGGCATTACCTATACCTACACTCTCGCCGAATACCTCACCGAAACTTGTGTAGAGCAGTTTTCAATTTGATGTCAATGAAGAAGGTCACCACTTGATATGCCGCCTACACTGCCTGCTCAATACTTCAGTATCGATAAAAACAGAAAGAAATAACAAAAGCAGGTAATTTACACGATACATTAATAAATCAGCCAATACTTCAATAATACCCATCTATATTTCCCGTAGAATATTCGTTTTGGCGGTATACGCGAAATATGAATATTGTTACTTATACAACCTAAAAATATACGTGACCGAAGCGAGTAATGTGACCTTTAGCATTCATTCTGACAAAAGTTCGCTTGATAACGCCATCTTGTATGCTAATCAATTTTTGGTTGAACTCGGATTTTCGGAAAAACCCGACCGAGATACCGACTGCCAATTCAGAATGGCTCGCATGCAGGAGCCAAAAATAATGGCCAACAATTCATCTTTAAAATTTATTTGGGAAAACATACAGTTGTTGCATTGTTGCACTCATTTTGACATGTTGATTGTTTACGTTTACTAATAGTTTGATTCAAGCAGTATGTTTCGGCTAGTAAATTAAAAAAAAACGTGGTAAATGTTAATTCATTAGAAAAAACAAGTTACTGATAGCGAAATTGAAAAAGAAAATGAACTATTTATTCATCCAGTTTCTAAGAAACACTTATTGATACCAATTAAAATGTATGCTTAGACGAGGTTAAATTAAACTATGTAGGAATACATAAACAATGCACAATAAATCAATGTAATAAATATAAGCAAAATAAAAGAAACGTTTCAAATACCTTAAAGATCTATATGTACTACTACTACAGCAGCAATTCATTATCGTTAATCTTGTGATTTATTTTTTTCTAGTATGCATTTAGTAAATTGAACTGAGGATCTGAAAGATATTTTTGTATTTTGTGAATTTTCTTCTGAAAAATTTATGGCTGAGGTTAGCTTTTGAGTGTAGAATGTGTAATTGTTGGTTTGAGAGTGTTTTCACCTGCTCCGAAGCAATGAACAAAAATCTGCACAGAACAGACTAAACCCTAACTAAAATCAACTTTCTCAGTAAAGAAAATTATTTTTATCACCCCAAATATCTCCATCATTTGAATACCATGCTATCATCGGTACAGCAATGCCATCCAACAGAAACTGAAAAGTCAACCAAATGAATTGTAGGTACCTACCAAAGATAATGTTCATATTCTATTATCTTTGGTACACCTACCTACTGAGCGAACATTAATAAAGTCAAGAGCCAGATATGATAATAATAGAAACTGCAGCGTAGATCACTTCACGGAGATAATAATTAAACATTTTGCGCACTGCTTAAAAACAAGTGTTGGCATTATGCACATCTTCAATTAAATCATCGTTAAAAATAATAAGTCAGATAAGATAACATAACAACAATGCATAATAAAAATTTGGGTGGATTGTTCGTTGGACACAAAAAGTCAATAAAGAAATCTCCTCGCTGACCATTTTTGGAGGTTGGGCGCCAAAAACAGGTAAATAAATTGTGATTAGATTACGTTATAAATTGAAGGAGTGGTATTTTTCGGTAGGAGAGGGAGTAGGTAAAAGTGGGGGATTGGGTGGCTGTCGCGGTACCAACTACCACACCACGGAAGTCACTCTCGGCTCTGCGAAGGTCGTCGCCGTCTTGTGGCGCGTTAAAAACCATTGTTTATTTGCTCCGAGGAAAATAACACGGCAGCAATAATGAATGCCAAACAGACCGCGAGACATCTGGGTGCAAAATCACGATTACTATGGATTTACATTTCACGTTATGAATTCTATGATTGAAAGATTCGAAGGCCACAGGTGAACTTTTCCTTATACTGATAACAAAAACAAAAACTAAGCGCTGACTTATTCTAAAAAGAGGATTGTTTCACAAAACAACGTTAATGACATTGAAACCGCACATTGGCTATATAACAAATATATTATGTAAAGCTACTCGCGCATTATAATGTTGGGTCTAACGCCGTGTCTTATGTAAATAAGTAATAAATAAATTATGAAGCATGCGTTGACAGCTGCTTAGCACAAAAAATTTATAGTCCTAGTTAAAACAAATAAATATTTTACACAGAAATGGGATAGGTCTACGCCTTAATAATCTTGAAGCCCTTGAAATACAAAAGTCATTAAAAATAAATAAAACTAATTTACTTAATAAACAATTAGATTTGTCCAACAGCCCCATTTTTAAAATATTTCCACTAGCCCCGCCCACTTCCACCCCTCCCTCGTAGCCACCTCCCCTCCTCGCCCCCACTTAAGTTGATGTTCTTTCTCCCTCTTCTAATTAACATGTAATTTCTGAATATCTGTATTTTGTTTAGTATATTTTTATTCTTCCCTGAAGAAGGTTCAGGTTGAACCGAAACTAGTTGGATAAGAAAATAAAAAGTGGAATTAAACAAAGTTATACCATCGTGTTTATTAAAACAAATAACTTTGGATGATCAGTGCTCAAAACAGCCCAAGTACATACATCATCAATACAATCGAAGCAATACCATCACAAAACTGTGCGAAATTACTGATGTTTTGTAATGAACAAACACTATCATTAATCTTCCCCGAATAACTACCAAAAAACTAGAAAAATGTCGTAACTAAACGGTATGCGCGGCCTAATGGCAGTTGCAGTCATAAAAATGCCATAAATGGTTCAGAAGTTCACATGCCTTTTCCGTGAGTGGAACAAACCGCAATACCAGACAACAGCTCAACAAGAACTGCACCACCACGTGCAGTGGCAATTCGTCATAAGAACATGCTGCCGAGATCGACTACCACTGATCTGAATAATCCACGTCCGATTAACGAACTGACACGTACCAACACCGATGCGGGCCAGCCACGATCTGGTACGAATACGAACTCTGGGAGATCGATGCATCTCAAATCCCCACACACAATGTAATGGTGAAGAATGAATCACAATAACAAACAAAACGGAATTAACAGTATTTGTTGTGGCATTTCGGAGAAGTTTCGGATTGAGACAATCCCAGACTAAAGGTGAAACATTTCTGAAGTATATTGGATTTATGGAACTGCGAGAGCAGAACGAAGCTAACGCTCAAAGTTAAATTTGACAGTCATCAATTTTCACAGTTTAAAAAAGTAATGTGAATAGTTTTTTTCAATTTAATACGGCACGTATATCAAAAGCCATTGTTTGGATGTTTCATTAGCTAAAAACTGGTAACCGCGTCCTACCTATGCTTGCAGTCCCTCTCTAGGAGCATTAATGCACTTTGAAGTGCATAACATTAATGTTATGAATGCAAAGCCTGCAGATACCTATGTTATTACGGCATCCATCGCTAATGGTTTTGGGAAAACCAGTGATGGTTTTGAAAACTCAACTGACTACAAAGGAACAAAACAGCTCACCGGTTGCCCTGGAACTGAAGAGGAGAATAATATAATGTGGCTCACCATCTCACCATCAAGCACGAGGCGCATTTCTTAGCTGCCCTGCAGACATTGTAAATTACGACGAGGTCCGAAACGGGAAGGCGCTATTAGCTTTATCGCGGAACATTTTGCTGAGAACGTTGCCATAATAAATTTGGTGGGGTTTTCCAAATAACAAGTTTTTGTAAATTGGAAAGTTTTTATCACGATTTTTCAATAGTTTGAAGACATAATAAATATAGCACATAAAAAAGCGAGGTTGATAAGACACACAAAAATGAGGAAACAAACATACGATCTTTGTGATTAGGCATACTAATGTTTTGTTAATCATGGTCAGGATGTTGTAAAAACGTAAAAAAATAACATAGTTGATGATTAATTTATTTATTCCAGTTTGAGGTTGTTGTTACTTCGAGGAAAAGAGTTTAACAAATACACAGGAAACCCGGCTACAAGAAGTTCAGCCTATAATTGATGGTGTTGACATTCCAACCTATTAGGCACCTATCCGATTGCGTTCTTCTGTCGAAGGTAACGGCAAATGGTCTGTAAAATAACTACTTGGTATTACCCGTAATAAAACAATGGAAATAATATTATGAACAGTAGTAAGGTCAGTGCGGCGGTTATTCCGTAAAAAACTTTGTTGTATATTTTATACAATCGATGCCACATCCACATATCCACTACTACAGCTGGCACGGGCGCAGTTTCAAAATGAAGTCAACGTTTAGCAATTATTAGAATCACCCATAATATGCTTTGTGCCATAAAGGAACTTCAGTTCATTTTTTATAGTTAATTTTGATATTTAAACAATTTTCAAAGTTTTAATTTTTCGATGCCCGCTAAAACGCCCGTGACGTCAGAAGGAGCCCTGCGTCGTCACAAGTAATTTACTTTTTATATCAACAATCAGTACTAAACTTAAAATTTTTCGTACAATAAAACCAGCAAAGACTCCGGCGTGACGCTAGAAACAGACAATGCAGTGATGCCAACAGTGAGGCGTTTTGAAGTAATATTTTTTTATTCGTTTTTAAATGACGATTTATAAATTTTACGGATAAAAAAAGTATATATTCAGAATCGGTGTTTGTTGTCCAATATGAATATGTATGCATTTTTGAAGCCGAAATATACATTTTTTTGTTTTTTTTGGGCATTAATATGTAACAATTTCATTTCGATACGTCAACACAGTTTTAAGATTAATGACACGGATGTGTCGAAACCGGTAGCAGATAAATACAAATTAAGTAACAAATGCACGTGTGAAATAAACCTTTTCAAAACATCATATTTTTCACTGGAGTTCTTTATTACTTATTAGTTACCCGGTTAAATTTTGACATCAAACACTTGCTTGAAAGCAAAATGAAGCCTGATCAGGACGTTAAAAAATAAACCAGTTTTTTAAACAGAGACATGGATTATGCGGGTAGGTAGCGTAGGCATCTATAGCCCATTGTGTCACTTATGAATAATGTAACGATCTATTGAGATCTCTTTCACCGTGACATTACGTGGCGAGTGGTTGAACTTGAAACAGAACGGAAGCGAGAACTTCAGTTAGCGAACCGGACCCCGTTTCAAGCGCGGAAAATCCCAACATAAATTTATAAGGGGCCGTGCAATCTCGCGGGCATTTATGATCCAGAAAATATATTATACAGATAATGATGCATCATGGTATGGCTGGGGTCTATACCCCCATAACCAAGACAGCTGCAAGATGAGAGAAATTGGAGAACCAAATGGTTATCAGGGGTTCGCATTTAACATAACTAAAACTTCTGTCGTAGGTCACCCCGAGTGGTTCGCTACGTTTGGTGACCTACCAGGGAGGCCTGGGTTGATGGGGTAAGGTTTGTCCGGATCTTGGCGGTGGATGATCAGGAGGCTTGTTGAGAGAGACCTTTTGACATATCCAGCAGGACTCTCTCGGAAGTTCGCCTTGCACCGCAGTGGGAGGGATAGATTCATACATCTGTCACTCCTGGATAAACTAACCCCTAGATTTCCTACCCACCCCTTATACCATATTCATCTCTTTCCTTCCCTTAAAAAGACCCTCCATTGAGTATCCCCAAAGATGACAAGGCACTGAGGAGAATTATTTCCCTCAGGGCCTCCTGTGTGCACCTTACACATTTTTTTATGTTTTTCAAAAATTTACAGAACAAGATTGGTATAACAATAATAAAGAAAAACTAAAATCGCATATTTCATTCGTAGAGATTTTTTTGATGATAGCCAACCTCCGATAGCGGGGGACACAAGAACAATTAAGTTTCTAAAGCCATTTTGAAAAATATTAACAAAGCAGATAATATAGGTACAACACTTAAATCTGATTAAGAGTGAATTAGAAAATTAATGAAAAGTTTTCAGTCCTAATTTCATCGTCACCACGACTTGCTCAAGATACCGCACGGCAGAACAGATGTTCTAGCACAGCATATAGCATGACAAGAGGATTGGTGCCGATGAATGAAATTTCTAAAACAGTAGATATTATAAGTTTTGATTACTTTACTTCCGAAATGCTAAGAATGTTAAAATAAGAAATTTCTACTCTAAATGGAGGATTAATCCGTCGTAGAAACAATAATAAAAAAATAAAAAACCAATACTTACGTCTACTAAAAACCGGAAGATCAACAGCAATGGTGTACGTGCGATACAACACAGACGAAATGGAGGATCTCGTAGTACGTACATTTTAAATTCTACCATATGTATACAATAACTGGTTCGCCTGCCCATACAACGGATTCAATACTCGATAGCAAAAACCACAATTTGGAATTCCCTAAAATTAAAGAACGAATATAAAATAGTGCTGGTCACGGTTTAATTGGATCAATTTGCTACCCGAATCCAAGCAGTAAAAATATGGACACAATTAGTGTATTTAATAATGAAACCAAGGGTCAGATTTGCTACATAATAAAATTAAGTAATTAAATTATTCATTTTGTTATTAACAATATTGTTAATCTTTTTGCTTATTTCTGTGGGCGTGGTATTCAAATTATTTCTAATGAATGGTGCATCGAATCGCAGCAAAACAGAATAAAAAACTTTCCGAGTTACTACTCAAAGACAAAAAACAGTCGATGATAACATCGTAACCTCTATTTGAGCTACCTACTCCAAAACACTACAAGGCAGACAAAACAAAATAAAATAAGAATTGCAATCGACATTCACAATACAACGTGTGAAGACACCATTGACTTTACATCATCAGTGACGATGAAAATTTGTTTAGATTGGTCCGGTTGATAAAAAGAATGTTTCCAAGTAGGTTCGACACCGTTTTGGAGCTTCGAGCGGAGAAAGTATTCGGCACCAGAGGCGTGGATACCACGGTGCTATTTGCGACCAGCACTACTCATCTTTCTTATCCACGGTCAGTTATCTCACCACAGTAAGTAATTAAAAGCTGTTTTGTGAATGGCAGTTTCTTCGACGCTTTGGTGACAGACCGTATTCTGTATAGAAAGTTATACAAAACCATACAAGGGGTTATCGTAGAGATTTTCGTTTTCAAAGATGAGCAAAATTTTCAACAAATTAATATTAAATCTGGGGAAAGAGCGCGGGCATTTCAGGACATAGTTAAAAAGGTACCATAAAATGTTAACGTTTGACTTTGAGCAATTGAGCATCGGCGCAAAAATATATTATTATTGAAATAGTGACGTTGATTGCTGTGTTTGAGTGATCTCACGAGAATGGCTCTACTTCAGCTTTCGTAATTTATTGTTATTAATTCATTTATTTGCGGCACAAGTGCCTTTAAATACAAAAAAGGATAATAACAAAACAATTATACTGAAACAATGAAACTAATAATAATTGTTTGCAAAAACACGAGAAATGCTTTTTCGTAAGTTCTTTTGGTTCTATTAAAAATATAAGATAATGCTAGTGTTAAAACGTTTTTTTGGCTTGGCCTGTTTCAACATATCGCTCGCCATACGTTCTTGAAGTGACACTAACATAATGGTTACCTGTATGTGTATACGTGGTATAAGGGAGTTTATATACGAATTGGTGTTGACATAATTGTTGCAGTGAATGATATTTTTAGTTCATGTGACTCTATTAGGAATGTTAAATGAAACCACGA
The DNA here is from genome assembly GCA_936435175.1 of Glyphotaelius pellucidus. Classification (NCBI taxonomy): domain Eukaryota; kingdom Metazoa; phylum Arthropoda; class Insecta; order Trichoptera; family Limnephilidae; genus Glyphotaelius; species Glyphotaelius pellucidus. The sequence goes on along the minus strand of OW386538.1, from coordinate 11,176,793 downwards.
AATAAGAAATGTTGCAGGTATTAAACCATAACCAGACAACAGTTGCAAGATCCAGATCGTAAAGATCGAAAAAACACACTTCGCATGGTGCGAACATAATAATATCTGGAGTTATCAGTTATCTGATAACTCCAGATATTTTTTCAGAACAAGTCAGCTAAGTCAATTTTCTTCTCTCAAAGCGGGAGGCGGGAGGTTGTCTATGGGCATCATAATAACGTCGCGGACAATGCACCGCGATGGAGTAGAAAATCATTGAGGACGAATGGTGTTTGTCAAGTTGGGGGAAACACGTCGAACAAAAAACATGACAACTGCTCGCGGGGAAATACGGCTAACTAGGCCAATGGACGGTTTCCCCAATGCTATAAGTATCCATCACACCTGCCATTAATTGCAGATATTGTGGAACGGGGCCTTCGATATTCTAAACACAAGTAAAGTTAAATGTAATTTATTCCTACAATAGGTAGAAAACACAATTTTCGCATCTAATTAAACTCTTTAACTTTCAGTAAACAAAAGTTTTCCAAGTTATTTTGTAACAAAACTCTTGGTAATGTGTATAATACGTAAAGTATAATAATATTACGGATTTACTTCTATTATCGATGATGATTTTAAAAAAGGAAAAGTTGCATTTTATTATGTACTTATGCTGACACAGATTCGTATCAAAAATTTCGACATCCAAATATGAATTGTCACTGTGGAAAATTTGAAGGAAAACCCCCGTATCGTTGCAAGTACGGCGCGTGTAAGCACTTCTGAATTAATTGCGATAAATGGCATTGTCTCTATGATTTGACACCTTTCTCTTTGGGGAATTCTGAAATGCAATATGAATACATAAAGCACTTCATCAAAGAAGTATTTCATCACGCTAAAACCCAGCATACTCGTAAAATGATGTCAACCTATTTGAATACAATGTACATATTAATTTTGGGTATTTTCGGTCTAGGTTCCGTACACATGACCTCAGCACTTTACAGCTAATTGCACATAATGAAATCCGGAAGAAAATAAGAAAAATTACATATCTCCTGCTATTTATATTTTCATAGGTCAAAGACAAACCAAAAGGCTGATTATCTTTTTTATTAATATTGCATTAGTTCCACACAAAATAATTTCTCTCAGGGCCTTTGTCATCTTTGACGATGCTGTGTGGAGGACTTTTTTTAAGGAAATAAAGGAGATAAGGTTTTGAGAAGGAGTAAAGTATGAAGGTTGGATATGAATATGGGGGTCAGTGTGTTCAGGAGTGACTGAGGTCTGAAACATCCCTCCCACTGCGGTCCAAGGCGATGGGTCGAGAGTCCGGCGGAGAGGTCAAAGGGTCTCCCTCGACTAGTCTCTACCGATCCGATCCGACACGCATGTCCGGTGGACAGACGCATCCGCCACCAAGAACAAACATCAACCCCCATAAACCACTGTGGGTCACCAAATGTAGCGAACCACTATGGCAGAGGTGTTGGTTATCCAATGAATGGTTCTCCGGGCGGCGATACCCACAATCACCAACCAAATTGAATAATTTACTAATTCAGTTGCATCACTGCAAATTCAAAGAATCTGGGAACCTACCCTATGATTCCCCATCGACCATAAAAGGAGACTAAACACGTCTGATTTTACGTCATTAAATTGTTGTTTTGATGTAAACGGATTTTCCAAAATGACGGTTTTCCTTAACGAAACCTATGAGTGTGGATTTATCCAAGGTAAACACGCGCCATATCACGTGAAACTAATACGTAAGATGGATAGATGACAAACGTTTTGCTTTCATTGGCAATTCTAGGATTCCCTACATATACATATTGGAAAATTAGAAGACAACACTAAGAAGAATACATTTTGTTTCCCCTAAACCGGTAAATTTGAGCCTGTATAGTGCCTATCTACCCATTGATTTCAAATAACCTAATACTGGCTAGGTACATCAAATTTTCAAAATTTGTTCCATTTCCATTGACGTTTAAATTTCCAACGTGACATTCGAAGTCATGGATAAAGTTAGCATGGTAGATAAGATTAGGGATGTATTTGCATAGATCGACTTACCATCGTAGTTTTTCTGGTCAAGGGCGTGCGGCAAGGATCGGGACCCCGGTTGGGGTGCAAGGGGGGTGGTGAGAGCGCGCAGGGAGGCGATATCCCCCGCGGCGGAGGCTAGGTGAAGGGCGGTGTTGCCTTCAGCGTCACGTGTGTTGACCTGATCAAGGGAATATGAAATTAATTAATTTAAAAAAATAATTACAAGACTACGAACTATAAAGTAATCGTTGGTTCGGGTAGGTACCTATTGCGGAGGAATATATCCATTCATTTGTTTTAAGTGAACGCCTCACAAGAATCCCACCTGCTCCAATGAGACTATAGCATCCCCAATTGGGGTGTGTTGTGAGGCTGAATGAAGTTGTGAGGGGAAGGAGATGGGGAAGAGGAAGATGAGGAAGGACCTGGCTAATCAGATCTGGTCACCAAACACGCAACTAAGCCTAATTTCGTAATAAAATTTAGTGCAAATTAAAAAATAAAATTTAGTGCAAATTAGCAAAATACTAACATGATGATTCAGTACGATATAAGCGTGAAATAGTATGTAAAAGAAAGCATAGCCTAAAAAAGTTATATTATACTCACAATATTAATTATGTGTGTTACAAAATCAATAAAACAGAATAAAAAAGAATATAATTAACTTGTAAGATATAGCAGAATTTAAAAAGTAAAATAGTGTGAGTTGTACCTTATAAAAAACTATTAAAAGTTGACGCAAACCTACTTTTAAACAATGATAAAGAGGAAGATAATAAACATTTATTATTATTATTATTGTACTACCACGTGGAAACAAATTAATGCCAACATCAATAATAAATTACGAACATAAAATTCTAACAAAGTACTTTTTAAAGAGAGTTATTGAAGGGACTTTGAGAATCGGAGCATAATAATTATATTGATGTTATTTGAAACTATTGTTATAATAATGTTGTTTACTATTACTAAGTTTATATCCGGTATTAGATAAGGTGTTATCGTAATGAATTTTATAACTAGAACAAAAAAAAATCTACGTTGTAACCGAGTAAACGAATCGGCGGTCCCGGAGAACAATGTGGGATCCGCTAAAAATTGAAAATCTTTTGACTTATATTGTTGAAGTTCTACATCGAATCGAACAATATTAAAACGGTAACGTCTGCGTGGTTGAATTTCAGAACCCACTTTCTTGGGCATGCTGACGCCACGGCGTACGCCTCGCGCCACAAATAATATCTGTGTACGTGAAATTTCAAACAAAAATACAGTTGTAATGCGATTTTAATTTAAGAATTCGTCACAAGATGTCGCCGCTTTCGTCGGCAGGTCGTGTCCCCCCTAGGTATAACTGCCACGAATTTGGTAAAAATAGTATCTCTCCGGATATGGAAAAATTGACGGTATTACATAGTTGTATCAAGCGGCTACATATTACATATGACGTCATTGCGTGTCTCGGTTACTTTGTACCGGTAACTATCACTCGATGACAGTGGATCCGAGGAACTAGCTATTTTTGAAACCAGTTTCTATTGGATTTGTAAAATGGTCAAATACTAACCGGGCGAAGCCGAACCAAAAGCCGCCCGAAACTGCTAGTTTTTAATAATATGCCAAATATCAAAACAGGTGACACGACAGTTGATCCACCGATAATTGGTCCCCTAAATGATATTTACTAAACTATTATAGTTTTTGTGCATTATTTACCAATTTCAAACGTAAAATCGACTTCAAAAATACCCTTAATAATAAGTTGGTATGAATATCAAACGAAATTATATACAGTGTCGATTTTTTGTACTTTTGCGCTGGTATACACAGTATATAGACAAGGAGATTTTTCCTTGATGCATTTGAATGAAAATACGTTTTATAATTTTTTTTCGGCGGTACATCATCCCACTCCCTTAGTTATATTTGTTGTAATTAGATATACCTACAGTGTTTTCCCTAAACCGACTGAATATATATAAGCATGCCGGGGAGCCAACTGTCGGCGGATCAACTACCATGGAACCATCAGAACAACACTATCTTTCTTGATCTGAAAAAAAAACAGTAAAAATGCAGAAACGAAACTTTGAACAGCTCTACCGCAAAACTACAAAATCGCACATCCGACATTGTTTTTCGGGACCGTTTTTGAACACGATAAACTGTCACAATTATAGAGAAAAAATTAAAAAATGCCCATTTAAGCCCAGCCATCCCAGCTCAAAAAGAAGAAGATGGATAGATATGTAATTAAAAATGAGGGACAGAGCGCGCTAATATTTTAAATGGTAAAATTAAAGCGAAAATTGTGAAAATGTTTAATAAAACATGACTCGTTTAAAATAGAGCAAAAATCTCGTGGAAGGCGTCTTAAGTATCATTTAAAGAAACATTGTGAATTTTTTCACAACTAATACTACTTGTAAAATAATAGAAACAGACGTGTTTTTAATAATTTTCGGAACATACTTTGCGATTTTTTTCTATGGGGGGAATTTCATATAATTTACGTTTCGGCATGGAACGCATCTTCAAAAATAACAAATATTTTTTTAAGAGCTTGAAAACTTCAAATGTTTAAGGGAGATATGTAAGAAATCGGTTGAAATTCGGGTGGCGGCGGCTTAAATATTCCTCGTACAGGTTTATAAGAAACTCTATAACTTTGTTTACCGATCAGGAACAAGTTTTAGTGGGGACGTAAACAAAGAAAATTACAATTTAGGGGTAAATTCTGGATGAAATTCTCATGTTCCAGAGTTTTAACAAGATGTCATTATTTCACACCGGGCTGAGAATGAGGGTTAAGCTAGTTCATAAAATATAAAAATTTCCGTAACCTTCCTAGAAAGGTTCAATGTAATTACTAATGGCATTTTTATACCTTAAATTCACGGAAAGCAATAGAGGAGCGTTTCCACAAAGAGAAATATCTACTTACCCAAAACGGATTTCATACATGCATATTTTAATATTTATTTTTTTTAGGTTTCTACGAAATTGATAATTTAGATTTTCACAAATCAATTATTTTTAACTGCTTTATGTGAAATAAATATAAGATGATAAATAAATTTTTTAGTTGGGTAAATGCCTAATGTAAAAGAGTCAATATTATCTTATTTCAATGCATGCAGTAGGTCCCCAGTTACATAAAAAAGAAACTTTATTTCTGATATCACTTATGCATTTTTTTAAGTTATCAATTACTTTTAAAAATTTTAACTAAGAATTTTAACAGTGATTTTTTTAGGTGTAAGTAGGTATTTTGAAAGATAAAGCAAAAATCTAATTTTAATTAAATGAAAAGGGAATTTGCGATTATTGAGGAATTTCGTTTCATCAAAACAATAATTTTATTGTAGAACTAAAACGTAGGTTTTCGTTATTTGTGTTTGGGGTGTTATGTCTTGTTACGCTACCTCCTTCTACAGCCAACGTTTCGGACAGCGTACATCATCAGGGCAGATCTGCCCTTTTTTTTTTACAGTTAATACCGCACAAGAGTCCCAACTGCTCCCGTCTGGAGCCAGTGAGACTATGGCATCCCCAATCGGGGAATGTTGTGAGGCTGAAGGTAGTGGGGAGGGGAAGGAGATAGGGAAGAGGAAGGTGGGGAAGTACCTGGCTATTCAGATCTGGTCACTAAACACGGCTAAAGCCATTTCAAGCAACGTTTCAATTCTGAATGGTGGTCTTACACCAGGGCGATACTGATAGTATCTTCCACTCTGAACGTGCCGCAAATATACTATTTATTATTTTAAATGAATAAATTGTGAAATAGCACAAATTAATCAAATAAAATTTATTTGCGCACGCCGGGTTCGAATCCGCGACCTTCGGATTGTGAGTCGAGAGTCTTGCCTCAGGACCACGGAGGCCGTCAATATTGCCCTATGATATTATTAAATATTAAAAAGGATTAAGAAACTAATTCCAGTTGCAATGACTGCATAAAAAAGGCATTCACATCTATGTAGATCGCGTCGTCGTTACTTAGATAAAGACTCCATTAAAACAGTGCCAAAATGGTAAAACCGTTAACAATAATAAAATTTCCAGTGTATTCAACCTGTCAGGTTTTGTAGGGGCATTGCCCGTAAAAATTCCCCTTGCAAATAATGAATTATGTAGATCCATTTACGCCGAAGAAGCCACCTATTGGCCAATTAGCGGATTTTTTTTTATTCGTGGTATTTAATTTATTCGACCACAAAATGGTAACATTGAGACGCTAACGTAAAGAAAACCCAGCAATTAGATCTTCCCCGATGCGAAGACAAACACAATAATGTATATAAAAATAAAAAAGTAATTTAATTTACATCATAATTTACCAACAATATGCATTTTACTGCGTAGGTCATGTCTAATTCATTTTTCTAACAATGTTATTTAACAGTAGACTAGTTAAGAGGGAATAACCAGACAAAACCGGAAATATGTCATTTTTAAATCAAATTTTAGACCTATTGACCCTTTTCCACAAAATATTATAAATTGATTTCGAAAGACTGTTGTTTTATCTAGTAAAGCTTTTTTTTTAATTTTGAGAAAATATGTTTATTTTTAGTACAATAAGGTTTTACCGCAGGTCGTTGGCAGATTTGTCAAATTTTCAAACAAAATTTTGTATTATACAACATACATTTCAAATTATATAATCATGCAGTAAAATAAATCAATAAATTATTTGGGAAAGCTCCTTTCCGGATTTTAGTTTTAGTTCAAATAAAATCACAAAAAAAGATCCGCGCCCTTGTTTTGTGACGAAAATATTTCAGTTTGTCTATTTATTTACGGTCTTACAACTAATATATTATTAAAAAAATATTTACAAAAAGTACATAATTTTAATAGTTTCAAGCATTTTTTAATGTAGGTATAAGCAAATTTTGAATGAAATAAAATCGATGTTGAGTTATTAATGTTATTATGTTAAAATGCTGGTACGGAGAATATTCAAGTACTATACACTAATTTATCTTACCTTAGCCCCCGCTATCAGGAGTCTTCTGGCAATGTGTGGTTGCTGTGTGAGAACGGCGAGGTGGATGGGAGCCCTACCGGAGTCGTTGCGCACGTCCAACAGAGCGGGGTGCGGGCACATGTGCAGCAGGGCCAGTACGGCCTCTGTCATGCCGTGGAAGATGGCGATGTGCAATTGGCTGTGGGCAAACAAAAAACTAAAATTAATCATGAGACCTATAGCCATTATAATCCAGCGGAGCCGTGATCACCCCATCTGTAATCTCTTTTTAAAAAAATTACCTATCATGATGTGTATTAGAACGGCGGCCATCTTGGTTTTTTGTGTTTATTATTACCTATGGGTTTATGGCACCCCTAATTTTGAAAAGGGTGGTGGATCGAGGATTTTTGACCTTCTTCTTCGTGTGCCCTATCAGGTCCCTCCGACGTTGGCGATCACTCTGGAAAATGTTTCTCTATCTTGTGCTGCCCGAAATAGCTCCTCCGCACTTCTAATGCCGGTCCACTCTCGTATATTTCGTAGTCAAGACATTTGTCTCCTATTTTTTTCCAATGGCATGTAGTCTGAAACGCTCGAATCAGTCGTTGGCGCCGGTGTAGTTGGATATCATTTCAGCCATTATTCCTAAGCAATGGCGAAAGTTTTTTGAAAAAAAACTATAAAAATAGTCATTTAAATGTCTCAATGTTGATTGTGCCTTTATGCACCTCGAGAATCTCTAGACATAGATTTCTAATTAATGAACAGTTAGGAAAAATGTGGATTGTGCCAAAAATACATAAATATAAACCAATATAAAAATATCGCATTGGCAATTAACATTTTATTTTATATGTGATGCCTCTGCACGCTGTTATAATCGTAGGTATTTATTTTAACAAAAATCAATAATTGGTAATTTGAACAAAAATCTATTTTAACAGCAATATAAATAGGCGCCATTTGAAAACTTGATTTAACCTCACTTTTCAAAATTTTAGTTCAGAAAATCGCCTAAAAATGATTATTTCCATCGCAAGCCGCTCATCTGAAAAACATATTTCCGAACTTATTCTGTAAGTATATATTATGTAGATATTATACGTTCATTCGAAATAGGTTGCGGTTATAAAAATAATAAAAGTCTTTCTTTACTTTTGCATTTATAATTCCCGATTAATTTTAATAACTTCTTGGCACCCCAACCACCACATTGTATGTATTTTTAATATAATAATTTATGGCGAACAGAAGTTAGTGGTAGTTAGAATTCAGAAACGATAAAACAGAATGGAGCTTACTAAAATATATTGGTTACATCAACGTTTTTGCAATTACTTTAAATTAGGTATAAATAAAGTTAGGCATGTAGGTACTTACTGAGAGAGCATGTCCGATCGTGAAAAATTGTACTAATGTATAAATTGAGCGATGAACTAAGATTGATTCGAAAATTGTAATCAGATTAAAAATCACAAATTCTCCACAAACGTAAAGTGGGAATTTCAAGCAAATATAATGTTATACCACGATTAAATTTTCAGATAAGTACAAAATTTCCCAAAAAAAAACCCTGTTGATTTCAATATCACTTTGTCAATTCACCTTTGACGGTGCTTATCACGTATCAGGTATGTCACAATGATAATTCGAAAAGTTGGTTCAACAACAACAGCAGAAGGGTATTGCCTCGAAAGGCCGGGGAATTGATCGGGTGGCAGTTTAGTACGTGCACTTGCATTCTCCCCCGATGATGGAGCGTAAAACCCGTCCGGAAAAACCCGAGAAATCTTCAGGGGCCAGGGGTCATTGCACCGCACTCATCCAGAAAGGTTGCAGCACAATGACGAGAGCGTTGCCACGAATCGCGGCCCGAAAAATTCACGCCACTTCCGAAAAAACCCACTCGAATATAAAAGAAAGAAGGGCAAGCAAAAAACTTTCATCTCGCTGCAAGTTTCCCACTGACGAAACAATGGAGAGATGAAATTAATAATAACGATTGTGTGAGTGTGTCCGTCTTTAGTGGAAACGGAATAATTTAATTCATAAATAGGTAGGTGCCCAGGTATTTACCTTGCGGCTTTGTACAGGGTCATTCAAACGTTATTAGTTTTTGTAATTAGCATCGTACCTGTGAAAAATCGCATGTCTCAGACCGAGTAGGTACAGGTAGTATAACAGGCGATTGTTCACATTATTTATCTTCACAAAGGTTCGAAATTTGAACTGAATATAAAATATGAGATTTCTTCGAATTTTAAACAGTTGGCCGTTTAATCTCAATACTTAGGAGGGGGCGAGATGCGATGGGATGTTTTTGTGTCGAATGCAATCACTACGTGGAGGGGCGAATCGGGATACGGAGATAAATTTTCATGTTTTTGTGAATTTACTGCGTGCAGGAAGGGGCCAAATGGGATACTACGAGGTATCGGCCTGGGTTTTTTTTGTAAACTCGCGGGAATATGTGTGGCAGAACACGGAGTTTCATTGTTGTTACTGCATGTGACACCCCAAATTGAAGCCAAAAGTGCGTGCATTCCATTTGTTGCAATTTCTTTGCCAAAATAAATATTTTGACAAAATTACGTTAATTTACCGATAGCTATTTTATAGTTCGACAAAAAAAGCATATTAAAAAAACCCAACTGGAAATACATCATTTTTAAATCAAATTCTAGACGTATCGCCTCTTTTCTTCCAAAAAATATACATTGATTTTGAAAGATTTCTTTTTTATTTAGTTACGTTTTAAATTTTGGAAAAATATGTGTTTATTTTTATTACAATACGTTTATACCGTTGGTCGTTGGCATTTGTCAATTTTTCAAACGAAATATTGTATTATACAACACACATTTCAAATCATGTAGTAAAATAAATCAACAAATTATCGAGGAAAGCTGCTTTTTAGAATTTAAATTTTTAGTTCAAATAAAATCATTAAAAAAATCCGAGTTTTGTGACGAAAGTGCTTCATTTTGTCTATTTACTTACGGTCTTGCAAACGAATATATTAAAGTTTTTTTCACTTATTTTGCTTAGACATTATTGAAAAATTATAAATATTTGTGAGCAAAAAATAATTACAGAGAGTAGGTACATAATTTTTAAAATTTCATCATCACGCGTTTGAGCATTTTTATTGTATTTTAGCAATGGGCTCGGTAAGTGTTCAAATCAAATAGTCCGTTATCTATGTCAAGTTTTATGATGTCACAAGACGAAATCATAACATAACGAACCCCTTGCATAAAGTAACAAACCTGTCATAAAGGTACATGTGTACCTTCACATTTTCTTTGCGCATTTTGTAAAACATTGCTTGATACAATTTGTTTAAAATGGGTCGACAGTTCAAATGCGATTAAAAATTCTGGGATTGTGAAGAATACATCAGATGATCTATTTCGTGGGTCCTTTATAATCATGTTTCTTTAGAAAACAATCATGATGCCAACAATTCAATTGAGCATCATTGAACCCAATAAAAAAATATGAAATGACCTCCCAGACGATGGGAAACCCAAGAATATACAATATATACCTAGTCAATGGGCTCGGTAAGTGTTCAAATCAAATAGTCTGTTATCTATGTCAAGTTTTATGAAGTCACAAGACGAAATCATACTTGGCCAATGAAAAAAAAAGAATATCAAAATAAAAATGGTGACTCTCAGAATCATGCCACATTAACACCTCCATTGAAAGGTCATTAAAAGTGATGAAAAATAAATTTAAAAGTTGGTTAGATAGGTTAGGTTAGATTAGGTTATGCGCTATTTTTTAAAAACTTTTATTGACTTTTCAAAGGAGTGTTGAAATGCCACTTTGTTGAGTTGTCGTGGAACCAAGAAAAATAGGGTACCTTTCTCCCAGTGGCGGTCGGTGACTGTTTGTATAAGGGATGCTGAAGTATATACCTACCTAATATCAAATATAAATATCTATAGACTAGCCCACACGAACCAGATTACTGATAAATATAGTATGTCAAATTAGCTATATAAATCCTTTATGCTTCACATCAATTATTACAGTTCTAAAATTAAATTAATAAAAAAGATAATCAACGCATGAATCGGCTTCAGTCATTCAAGCCAAACTGTCAAAATGGTCGCGCGAACAAATCTAATACGTACCGAATTAAATCCACGCGTTTTGGTTATGCTATCTGTGCACTATGCCTACACGCATTTAAGTCGTTTTCGCGCGTTGGATGCTCCCAAGGAATGCGTATTCGGCTTCAGACAAATCTCGGCAGGCAGAACTAAATACGCAAGCGCGAAAATCAAACATTTTCTAACATGGATGCGGAATGAAGCAGAGAATCCGCTGTTGCTGGTATTGGTGCGTTTACGCGACATTCGACGCACGGCTTATATGAGCATCGAGAATGGTATTGTATGTATTTCGGCCCGGTCAGCGCATCGCGTTTTGTTGTTTTTGGCCACTGAGGTTGGGATGATGTCGTTAAATTTCAATATTTTACTGTTTACGGCTAGAAAAAATAAGCCGAAAGCTTTTTTAAATAAACAAATAACAATTATTATACTATTTATTATATGCCTAGAAAGGAAGGCAAGCGCCGCGGATACACAGCATGTATGGAGGGACCGCGCCTGCTACCTCCTACATCCTAATAATATTATTATCTTTGTTCGGTTTTCGGAACAACTCATGTATGTCTCCCTTACTATCACGGTTAGAAATATGATCTAAATGGTGTTAGAAAGCGAAAATATCATGCTTTATACCCAAATCTAAAAGATAACCGCAAAATAATTTAAATATCCACCTTTATGAAACCAAAGTTTCCGACCGCAATTTAAAAAAAAAATTAAACTTAGGGAATTTTTTAACAATTATTTTTACGTGAAACGACAAAAAAGTGAGTTGACGATAACGTTTATAATAGGTACATTTGCCTAATAAAATATTGTTGTATTTTTTTTTCGTTATCGGTAATTTTAGTTGAAAAAATGTAACGTGAGCCATTTTGAAAATATTCTCGTATATGTATTTAAAATATATATATGTAGATATTTAAAAAAAAAATGTTTATTTTGAATTATAAAATTTGGAAGCGTAGGTGACTTCATCACCTTTCAAAACCAGTTTTATTTTTATTTTTCGGGTGCGTTTGAAATATTCCATTTATTTGAATTTTGTTGCAAAGCGGCAATATTTTGACCTTCAGACCAAATAAGCCCGAGGCTTGAGGGGCTAATGGCGATACTGATAATATCTACCACCATTTTCTACGGATAATACCGTCTCGATTCATAAAACTAAGTAACATTAATTATTAAAATTAAACTTCTGCATTTTCTTTTTGCTAATTCGACTAATAGATTTACACGCAAACGCCAAATTTTTAAAATGGGCTGGGAAAAACCGTTACCAAAATTAATTAGCATTTCTATTGACGGAAAGAGAAAGTTTGCAATTCATAATATAATTCAATAATATCACGAAATTTTTGACTGCATAATAAAATATTCCAACTTTCTTAAAATATTGAAAAGTGCGTGAAAAACGCGGCATTTTTGCATTGGAGAAAATACACGTGCATTATTATTCTTGCATTGGATTAACATTGTTTTCAATATGGCTAATATAGTTAGATATTATGAACATAATATTATTATTAACAGATGTAGGCGGATGTAGAGTTGATTGTATTTATATTTGTAATAGTATTGCTATTGCTTAAACAATAAATTTAGTTTATTGTGTAAAAAAAACCTACCCGGCAATGTAGTAATCAGAAAATTAATATTTTCTCTGAAATTGGAAGCAGGTAGGTTAGGTAGGTACTTGCTAGCAAAATCATTTGTTCCTAAAAGCGGTACCTATCTAATTATTTATAGGGTAGGTCGTGCTTCTTCTTTACATGGTATAAAATGAAGTCGCTCCCGCTGTCTGTACGCTTAGATCTTTTAAACTACGCGACGGATTTTCACGCGGTTTTCACCAATAGATAGGATGATTCAAGAGGAAGGTTTAAATGTATAATACATGCATATCAAAGTAAAGAAAAGCCGAGAAATTCAAAGATTCAATTCAGGCAGCGTGCTGGCAAGCGGGCGGGGTGGATTTGATATGTATGCACATTAAGAGATGGCGTTGGTTATAAAGGTTGGGTAATGGCGTTGTGTATCGTTAGCCACAGCAACGTGTGGCCGAGTCTGCTAGTTATTTATAAAACAAAATTACTTTTTTCTTAAGTAGGTACCTACTCACAAGTTCTAATTTATTACCATTATATTATTATTTTTTTTATATTATTGCAACACAGAAGGCTCTGGGGAAAAAATTTCCCCACGCCATGGTCATCTTTGGTGATGCTGAAGAGTATTTGAAACGAATTATATAATGTTTTAAAACCCCAGGTAAAGTACCTAGGTACCTACCTCACCTACAAAATGGTTATTTTCAATTAGTTTGGAAGTCAAAGTGCAATTAGTTTTGTTAATTCTTACGTGGAAAATATTATGACTTATATTACCAATGTGAATGGGCTCTAATAATAATCATTAGCAAAATCATTTGTTCCTAAAAGCGGTACCTACCTAATACTTTATATATTGGGTAGGTCGTGCTTTTTCTGTACATAGTATAAAATGAAGTCGCTCCCGCTGTCTTTTATTTTTATTTTTAAATTTATTTTTCATCACTTTTAATGACCTTTCAATGATCTTGTATTAAATTTGAAAAATATGTTCTATGGAAAAAGAAATGTAAATTATTAAATAATGCAAGGATCATAAGGGTAATTTGGGAGGAGAGGAGATGGGAAAAAGGTTGGAACTGTTGGAACCCACTAAAAAAATAATCTTATAACAATAAATACACATTTCTTCCGAACACCGTAAGAACCAAATCATATTTGTAAAAGTTTACCTAAAATGTTTGCAAGACATCAATTTACAATATTATATAAATCGACTGTACTACTCTCAAGACGGGTGTCACACGCAAAGATAAAAATCATTTGGAATATATGGCGAGCGATATGCTGAAATAGGACAAGCCAAATGATCTCTTAACTTTTATAGCTACGTGACACAAGTCTTACTCTGTACTCAGATTAGAAGTGATTTCAGCAACCAGCTAATAATTTACTTTGTTTCGCGATTCTGGATTTGGCGGGAAAATTAAATTTGAAAAGAATTCGAAAAAATGTGAAATAACTCATTTTGGTAGGTACCAGTCACACGCAAAAATGTTTACTAGAATTTAAGTACCTACGTAGGTACCGGGAGATGACCTTTTTATTATTATTTATTACGGTAAGGTGGGTACTTACTTATAGCTGTCAAACAATGTTAAGCAGGTAGGCGATAATAGGAAGGCAAGCAATAAAATAGGATAATCCTACAAATAAATTAGTTTAAGTAGAATTAAACCGCTTCTCGAAAACGTATTACTTATCTTATAATCCCATTAAAAAAAAACACAATTTAATTAAATAGATTAAAAAAACTAGTACCTAGTGGGTACCTAGGTAGATAGATAACATATAATACACAGGAGTGGTTTGGTTTATTTATTGTACAGAGGCAGAGGTTTGCAGTAACAAGAGAGGGCACAAATCGTAAACACTGGAAGATAAATGTATACAAACAGAATTATTTTAATAAACAAGTATACCTACATAAAATTAAAAACATTATCTGGACTCGTTCCATGGCGCCTTCGTAAACGAGCGAAGTATACCTACTATGTACCTGTTTGAAGTTTAGACAAAGTTATGTAAAGGAGGTTAGGTTATGAATGCAAATGTCACTTACGTATCTCCCTCATCGTCTTGTTGGTAGTAAATCTGCCATGGTTCAGGCTCAGGCCTCTTTTCCAGCTCTGGTTCGATGATATTGAATGTTGGGACTTCTTTGGTGATGTCAGTGAGTCCAGAATTCAAGTCATTTCTCTTTTCATGGCGTAAGTTGAGGCTAGAAAATGACTCTGTGAGGCCCACATCCACTCCGCTGTCTAATCGCATGTAAGAGTCCCTGTCGTCGATGGCAATGGCTTCCTTATTAACCTCGTCAGCGATGAGACCAGAATCCTGGGGAAGCTCTATTTCCCCGCTCAGGAACTGTTCACCACTGAATAGCTGACCCGATATGATTCCCGAATCTACGTTACAATCGTCATCGATGTTGCTGCTCCCATCATCCAGTGACGTTTTTTTGGGGTTTGTATTAACGTTGGCACTGAATCTCGGTTTATCACTCATTTTATACTACTGTAGAATTCGACTAAAATAATAATATACACCACGGTTACGTGATTTCGCTATTTCAGATTCTATACAAACATTCAAGGGTCCAATGCTGCCTAATATAGGCAAAAACAAAACTGACTTGCAGTTAAAACTGATAAAAAAAACAGCTGCAATTCTTTATTAAAACTCGGTGTTATCACATTTACATATTCGTTTTCAAAAAATGACACTCGAAATCAAAATATTAGCAGCTGTTTCGAAAAATTAATTCGTTCGATTCTCGACGGCGGGACACACTCTCCTCAACCACAACTCGTTTTACAATGATCAGAAAATCACACAAACGTCGCACAAATACGGCGCAGCAAGACACGGGGTTGCCAATGTATATGTTCTAAAATACCCACACCCCCAGAATCCCCAAATACGGAGAACAAAATAACAATTCTCCACAAGCTTCTAATCTACAATGCAAGTTTCTCTTATAATAATCCTATCTTCGAATGAAACTAAATTCAAATGAATTAAGCGTTTGTCCTTTATTAAATTATATTTTTGGGCTTTCTCTTACGTTCCATGTAAGAGAAAGCCCAAAAAATAAAAAAGTTCAAGCTTAAAAAATAAAAATTCGTTTCAAAAACCGCTGCCAAAGAAAACGAAATTACATTCTCACTCGTTATAAATATTATCTTTCAATTTGATCCCATACTTGATAAATGCTCTTTTAATCGGTTTTAGTAGCGTAAGCTCTTGTATTGTAGAATCCAAGCATTTTCCTCACATCCAATTTCTCACCACAAAATACCCTTTGGTTTAAATTCTTAGAAATTCCCCGAAATTTGGGAAATTTATCATGAACTGGCAGCCCTGACAAGATAACATCATATTAGTACCCTTTACACACAGAGTTCGGAGCGGGACGTGCCCCGCGCCACTTCAGGCCGCCGCGCAGAAAAGTTTCACAGTGAACTGCGCTGTAAACCGTTATCTTACTTTCGGTCTTTATTTTTTTGCGCGGCGGCCTAAAGTGGCGCGGGGCACGTCCCGCTCCGAACTCTGTGTGTAAAGGGTACTATTTCTATCTCCTTTCCTCACAGTCAAGGATGGGGCCTGCCTCCGAATCGATATAAATCGATATTATATATTTACGACAGAATTATTATTGTTTCATTTTGTTACTTTACAGTAGGTCAAAAAAACCTATAAATAAAAAAGAGCTACTACCGTTTTAAAAAAAATATATGTTTTAGTTTAGTTTCGGATTTGAATTTTTTAATACGTTTTCGGTTCCAAACTTGGCAAACACAAGATTTTTGTTCTTTTATAAACTTTTTTGGGTGACATCAGATCTATCTTTACTATAAAAATCGAGTTAGCAACACTGATCCAGTGGTATCTAGTTTGACTGAGCGGCCCATTCATTTCATAGTCCCAGGCTAGCGAAGAGCATTTTTGTATGGATGTTCGCCGGATATGGTACACACATGCTCATTAACAAGCCGGCTTATGAGCATGCTCATTAATGAGTGACTCTTCTCACCTCTTCTTGAATCATCTCGTCTCTTCTTGACTCTTCTTGTCTCTTCTTGGCTCTTCTGGCTTCTTCTTGGATGTTTTTATCTCATCATGGCTCTTTTTGACCTTTCTTGTCTCTTCTTGCCGCTTCTTGCCTCTTTTCGGATCTTCTCGTCTCTTCTTAACTCTGCTTGGATCTTCGGGTCTCTTGTTTTCTCTTCTTGCTTTTTCTTCTTGCCTCTTCTGTGATCTTCTCGGCTCTTCTTAGCTCTTGTTGTTTCTTTTTGTCTGTTATTGTTGCTTTTTGGCTCTTCTTGCTTGTTATTGGATGTTCTTGTTATTTCTTATCTCTCCTTGTCTGTTCTTGCCTCATCTTATCTCTTATTATGTCTCTTGTCTCTGCTTAGCTCTTCTCGGATCTTCTCGTCTCTTTTTCGGCTCTTATTGTTACCTCTTGTATCTTCTCGTCTCTTATTGGCTCTTCTTAAATCATCTTTATTCTTATTGCATTTTTTTCTCACCCATTGTTGGCTCTTCTCGGTTCTTCCTGCATTTCTTTATATCTTAGTGTTTTTTTTCTTTCTTCTAGTCTCTTCTTATCTTTTATCGCTCATTTTTGGCTCTTCCAGCATATATGGCAACCTAATAGAAAACGGTGAAAACCCCGGATAATATAAAAAGAAACGAGGATCTCAAAATACCCAACCTGCTTTAGAATGCGCACAACAGACTCTTATTTTTTTAACATTAGAGGTAAAGAAACATTTGGTAAAATTTGGATATTGGTGGCCACGGCTATTACGAATAATTTTTAGAAAAAAACTTTAGATTTGCCTTAATCACTATAAAAGGAAACTTATTGCATCACGGCTGGCGGAAAATAATGCATTTTAATTTTCAATATCGTTAAATAAAATTTCACTTCGCCAATCGATCTACGACAGCCCGCCGGCTGCCGCCCGCCATTTTGTCATTGTTGGTATCCCTGACCTCACAACTAAATACGATTGTAGGCAACTTCGCGTGATACATGATGGGCGCGTAGGCTTGTGTATGTTATCTTTACTTTAAAAAACAGCCTACGTTTTTGAATGGTTTGTTTGGCTACGCAAAGTTTGTGTAGCGGGCTTGTGTATGTTATCTTTACTTTAAAAAACAGCCTACGTTTTTAAATGGTTTATTTGGCTACGCAGGGTTTGTGTAGCGGGCTTGTGTATATTATCTTTATTTTAAAAAACATCCCAGGATTTGAATGGTTTGTCTCCATTCCAGTACCTACGCGCTTCCAGTACCTACGCGCCTTATTATTTATCCCGCGAAGTCGACTACAATCGTTTGTGTGAAGTCAAGGATACCAACAACACAACACTCACAACAGTTGACAGAATGGCGAGCGGCAGCGGGTGGGCTGTCGTAGATCGATTCGCGAAGTGAAATTTTATTTAACGATATTGAAAATTAAAATGCATTATTTTCCGCCAGCCGTGATGCAATAAGTTTCCTTTTATAGTGATTAAGGCAAATCTAAAGTTTTTTTCTAAAAATTATTCGTAATAGCCGTGGCCACCAATATCCAATAATTACCAAACATTTCTATGAAAAAGCGGTATAATTAAGTATTTAGAGTATCTACTCCCGGTTTATTTATGCTACTCCCCCTCTCAGGAAAGCTTAGCTCTTTTTAAACCATGAAGTGCCACCAAGACGAAGCCTCTTTTCGGGTGACGCTCGGCTTTTCTTTTTAAATCGATTTGCCAGCAGTGCTTGCCGCACTTGTCATTATTTTAGCGGAAATATAGATTCCAAGATGGCAGCACTGATATTGGCAATTATTTTGATTCTGACGGGAATTGGTTTATTTATGTTCTGACTTCTGACGTCTGAAGAGTTACGATCTGATTGGATTATATATGGTTCTCGACGTTGTCGTTCCCCATCGAATATCCAATGTGCTGCGCTCTGTTTTACATGTTCCTCGAACTGCGACTGGCTTCGCAATTGTTTTCCATTTGTGCTTCAGCGGTTGCCTTCAGTTCCCGTTTCTTTTTATGAACAGTTGTTATCGGAACATGAAAAAAGAATTTTTCCACTGAGGATGCGCAAGGGCCGCACTATCGTTGAAGAACAGCAGCAGGATTAGTTACAACTGAAACAAAATGATCATTTTCCCCATGGTTTTTCTTCAGGTCTGTCAATAATTTCATAAATCAATCAAATTTTATTATTGTTACCGCCGGTATCTGTTTCTGTGTGGGTGGTTTGGTATATTTATGGTTTCTGTATTCAATTTCAATCTTGTTGGGTGGGTGGTTTGGTATATTTATGCTTGTTGGGTCCGCCGTTCTCGGTCCCTGCCTGGCGTCAGTTTCAGTTCGAGGAATTCGAGTTTGTAGTGTTCATAGTGTGGAACAATGGGAAATCGAAATAATATTTTTGAATTTCTTAATCTGATCTGACCAGGGAGAGGCTGCCCAGTGCCCAGATTACAAGAATAAATAAAAAAGGTAATTTGTGGTACAAGAAGTGGCAGATATTCTAGAAATATCAAACAAAACGGTGAACGCTAAATGGAGTCTCAAAAACCAAAACTGTAGAGCAGCGGTTGCCAACCTTTTTGAGCCTGCGTACCCGTTGGCTCTTCTACAAATTTGTTGTACCCCGTACCCTCTATCTAACGTGTGTACACGTGTTATGAAAGACATGTTTCATTTGTAATTTTTTAATCCTCTAATGTAATGTAAGTACTTGCATACTGCTTAATAATCCCATATGCATGGACATTGGAGGGTCTAGAGTCGATCAAATAAATGTAGCTTCGTTCAATAAAAAAGTAGAGTCTTGACGTGTGCGGTGAAGGAGGAAACCATATTTTTCCTTATAACGCCGTGGGAAAGTGGTGGGGTCCCCTCCAATCCTCTCATTATTACATAAATTCAACAATCAAGTCTGAAACAATTGCAATTTTATACAGAATGTAACGTGTAACACGACTTCGGGCATTTTTAACCAGTTATTCTACATGCGAAATCGAACAAATTTTATTCAACGTCTTTATATTTCCACGAAGAAAAAAAAAAGTTCTCCAAACTCACAAAATGATTGAGAGGATGATTTTTTTTAACTTCAAAAAATTTTTTGTAGAAAAAAAGTTTCTCATGTTTCTCATTCAGTTTCTTAAAAGTTTCTCATTCAGATCAGTAATTAAATTAAAAGCCCGATTTCCTGTTGCATTCTGTGTAATGCAATGTTAACGTACAGTCAATGTGACCCTTGAGTTTTCTTTGCAGAGCAAAGTTTTACAAAGTTTAGCTCAATTTCACGTAGGTAGGAGCCTCATGTCTGGTTCAGCGTTCGGGTGATTGCGATATATATTTTTGAAAATGGCTTTTCACACAAATATGTCCTTGTGACCGGTATATTTTTAGAGTTTCCATGACAGTTGATCCGCCGACAGTTGGCCCCTCGGCATACTTATAAAGAATATGCAGGGAAAATACGGTATATCCACTTACACAAAATATAACTAAGTGACAGCGTGACTAAGTGTCTCTCTGCGCACCCCGCAGAGGGAATGTACTACCGAATTTCAAAAATATAAAACATATTTTCATTCAAATGCATCAAGGATAAAACTACTTGTCTGTGTACTGTATATACTTGCTATAAGTACAAAAAATTGACGCTGTGTAGAAATTCGTTTGATATTCATACCAACTTATTATTAAGGGTATTTTTGAAGTCGATTTTAAGTTTGAAATTAATAAATTATGTGAGAAAAATTATATTTTTGTAGTAAGTATCATTTCAGGGGGCCAGTTGTTGGCGGATCAACTGTCGGGTCACCATATTTAGAGACAGCTGTTATTGTGGGACATTCCTTCGAAACTTCATCCAGAAACCTACCAGATATTGCCGTATCATCCATAAGGGATCGAAATGAAAATCTAGTCTCCTTCAACGGAAGCAATCTTCCGAACATTGATGTGCTTGGTGTGATAACTATAAGTGACCAGCTCAGGTATGGGGGCTCCATCGAAGCCAGAGTAAAGTTAGAATCTCAAAAACTGGGCGTACTGTACAGGGCCCGCAAATACTTTAATAGTACACAACTGCTAACCCTGTACAAATCGCAAGTGCGCCCCACGGTTGAATTTGGCAACCACCTCTGGTCTGGAGCTCCAAAATACTTGAAAAATACCCTCGACTCTGTACAGAAAAGGGCGGTCCGTTTGATAGATTCTCCCACCTTAACGAACGGATTGCAATCTTTAGAGCACAGGCGTCGGGTGGGAATGTTATCCATGTTCTCCGGTACTTCAATGGAAGATGCTCTGCGGAAATAGCGTCATTGATCCCTTCGGCACCGGTGCATAGTCGGGAAACACGCCAAACGCGCGCCCAACACATGTACACGGTTGACATTTGTCACGTGAGAACGGGTCGTTTTTTCGACTCGTTCTTGAGTTCAACAGCTCGGCTATGGAACGATTTGCCGGCTTCTGTATTTCCTCCTTCCTACAACATGGATATCTTCAAGACCAATGTTCATTCCTTCCTCTTCTCAAAAAAACCCTCCACACAGCATCCCAGATGACATAGGCCCTGAGGGAAATTATTTTCCTGTGGGCTTCCTGTGTGGAGTTAATGTAAAAAAAAACATATCACTGCTGTAGAGAAAAAAGGAAAATCACAAATTAGAATTTGTTATTCTTTACGAAATGCTTTAATTCAACTTAATTACAATTTATTTCAGTTATCGGAGGCGGAAAGAAGTGCAGTTTGTAGCTGTTTTGTTCAAATCAGAATTTAATATTTTGGTAAATGTTTACAAAATAGGGACACGCTTAATATACACTTAAAATAATTTTTAAAAAATGTGGTAGGTAGATATTAACTATAACTAATTAATTCAGTAAACGGAAATTGGAAGTAATGCGTTTTAATGGTTATTTTGTCAACTTTCAAAATGGGAAATGCCATTTTTCATGTTATTAATTATGACGGTGAATACGCATTTTTAAAAGGAAAAATAACTGTGTCAGTTAAATAATAATAAAAGTATGTATTTAAATCTTCGTAAATGATAAATAATGCGTAAATTATTATTTTATTCGGTTTTATAAACACAAAAAATCATTATTATTGCGTGCCATATGAAACTGTGCCGTGTGAAACTCCAATATGCAATTCGCATATAGGCACTGCCTATCTAAAAATACAAAAGGATTTACGTAACCAGTGGTTACAAATAATATAATTCTTCTTCTTTCGTATGGTGGGGGGGTCAGAAGGGGACATCTCGGTCTGTGAGCCAGTCTAGGGCCTCAGGCGTTGCCCTGCGGACCTCATCAATCCCGCCGGGGAATGAATGGAGGGGGCATTCGTTGACCACATTTTCGGTGGTCTGCACCTCACCGCATTCACACATCTCCGACTCTTGATTGATTTTAAAATGAAACAAAGTGATTTTTCCTAAAAGTGCACATTTGCCATCGTAATTAAAAAAAATGGCGGTCCTTAAACAACATTTTGCGTTTTTAGCGAACAAAATAATCATGAAAACTTTAAATTTTTTTAATTTAATTAAAATTTAATTTGATAATTTTATTATCAAGTTATGCAAGTATTTTAGTATGGATTTTTGTTACAGCCATTTTGGTTTACAAGACCATTTTCAAACTGTGGTTAATCCACTGTTAGACAACTTATTTATACGATTTTAAATGCCAATTTTTGTAGGTATCTAAATTGATTTATTACTGGTTAAACAAATTTGCTAATACACTAATTGAGAGTGTATTATGTGGGGTTTAGAATCTGTTTCCCCCACTAAGTGTTAAGGTTTTCTTAATTGTTTTATAATGACGTTATTGCTATGACTCATTTAAGTGCTTTATTTTTTTTTTAGGTTTTGTAAACATACTAAGTAGTAGGGAATAAATAATTTTCCTTACTTTATTAATTAGCGTTACATTGGGGTCATTGCATGCAGAACTTGATAATAAAATTATCAAATTTAGTTTTAATTAAATTTAAAAAAAATTAAATAGAGTTCTTCGAATTAAATATAAAAACAATTAATAATTAACCATCAAAATGCATTATTTTTCAATTCCGGTTATTGAATTACTTACTACTAACTATTATCTAACTATTACAATTTAAAAAAAATTTAAGTGTATATTAAGCGTGTCCCTATTATGTAAACACTTACCCAATTTATTTCAGTTATCGGAGGCGGAAAGTAGTGCAGTTTATAGCTGTTCTGTTTAAATCAGAATTTAACATTTTTAGTTTGGCGGCATTTATTGGCGCCCTTAATATGGAGCCCTTTTTGTAAACTGTAAATTTTTGTTGTCGGTAATGCAGATTTTTGTTACCGGCTTTAACCACTCAGACCCACAAGATTGCTTTCACGATAATATAATATTACCAGACATATCGACCCATAAAAGGCAGAACAGCGTAACCGCCGAAAAGTAAATTGTTCAGGAGAAGGTTTTTTTTAAATAACTTTCTTCGTTGATTCCAAAAAGGATTTTGGTTACTTAGGATTATTAATCTTTGGTTGCTGCCTATATAACGCTGATAAAACAAATATCTAAATGCCTTCAGTTTTTGAGATAGTGGCGGTAACGCTGTTTTGCCTACGACCCTGGCAGATTTTTTCCTTAGGAAATGTCGCATACGCTGTTTGGACCACAACATTATTTTTGAAATATTTATCACGAAATCATGATAGGTAAACAAATAACTAAATAAAATGGTTCCATGACAGTTGATCCTAAAGTTGACTAAATACAATGATTTGCAAGTAAGTATGCAAAGAGGATATACAGTCGTATAACCAAAGTCGATATACTTGTATCTAAAGGCATCTTGATTGAAAATCCGCTGTAAAAATATTTTTACTAACAATAATTTCGACTCTCCGAGGTGCATGCGGTAATAACAAAATACGACATACTTATACGTGCAGTTGGCTTAGCAAAAAACCACTGTACAACATTTTAAATCTGAATACAACACCAGAGGCCCAACTTCTCCCAACCGTCTGGAGCCAGTGAGACTATGGCCTCCCCAATGTTAGTAAGTTATGAGGCTGAAGGTAGTGAGGAGGGGAAGGAGATATGGAAAATGAACCTTGCTATTCAGATCTAGTTACCAACAACGCTAAAGCAATTTCAAGTAATAAGTCTAATACCTACATACCACACCAGCGTAGAAAAACAAAAAAATCATATATAACTTTTTATGCAAAAACAACACAAAAGTCCCAACTGCTCCTAGCCGTCTGGAGTAAGTGAGACTATGGGATCCTCAATTTTAGTATGTTCTGAGGCTGAAGGTAGTGGGGAGGGGAAGGGGATGCGGAAAATGTACCTGGCTAGCCGTCTGGAGTAAGTGAGACTATGGGATCCTCAATTTTAGTATGTTCTGAGGCTGAAGGTAGTGGGGAGGGGAAGGGGATGCGGAAAATGTACCTGGCTATCTGGTTACCAAACACGGCTGAAGAAATTTCAGGTAATAAGTCTAATACCTACACACCACACACCAGTGTACAAATATCAAAAAATCATATAAAATAACTTTTTTTATCCAAATACAACACAAAAGTCCCAACCTTCTGGAACCAGTGAGACTACGGCATCCCCAATTTTAGTATGTTATGAGGCTGAAGTTAGTGGAGAGGGGAAGGAGATATGGAAAATGTACTTGGGTATTCAGATCTAGTCACCAAATACGGCTAAATACTGGTACATTTTCCACAACTCCTTCTCCTCCTCACTACCTTTAGCCTCACAAAATACTTAAATTGGGGATGGCATGGTCTCACTGGCTCCAGACGGTTGAGAGAAGTTGGGCCTCTTGCGTAGTATTCGGATAAAAAGTTATATTATATATTATTTTGTTATTTTGCACTGGTGTATAGTGTATAATTAGACTTATTACTTGACATGGCTTTAGCCGGGTTTGGTGACTAGATCTGAACAGCCAGTTACATTTTTCACATCCCTTCCCCTCCCCAATACCTTCAACCTCACAACATACCAAAATTTTTATAACCATAGTTTCACTGGCTCCAGACGGTTGGGAAAAATGCAATAATTTAAGGAGGTAAATATTAAGGAGGCTAAAAGTTTTGCAGTTTTTCGTAGATTATGTATCAATGTTGTGGAGTTCAAATTTCAATATTATAGTATTTTAAGTTAGATTATATTAGATATAAAATATTAAGTTTTATAGCTAAATAAAATATAATTTAAAAAAAAAAGATTGGACGCAAACCGACCAAACTGAAACATACTTGACCGACAGCGTAGACAGCGTAAACACCGTAATCGACCATAGCCGCTTACGCCAAATACTACAGCGTCAAAAAAAGTGTCAGGCGTATAAGATAGAGCTGCAATATTTTTGTCACTGATGTATTAGGCTGCACTGAACAGTTTTCGTTAAAAATCGTAATTTGACAAAAATGTCGTTTACGCTGTTCTGCCTATTATGGGTCGATATTATGTATGACGTATGAGGCATACCTGACCTGAGTAAAGTATTAATTTAAGATGTAGTGACGTTTTTAGTTGTGATTTAACCCTTAATTTACCCGGTAGGTCCCTGGGACTCCATTGAAAACTTTCAGCGCTCATAAAACCGTTAGATTTTGGAATTACAAATTCTGCATTCCAGTACCTTAACACAGTGACGCGCCAAACGTGGGGAGAGTGGACGTCGATGTGTGGGGCTCCGATTGATAAGTAACTACGCTAGTGGAGTTCGTGGGACTCCACCGGGGTATTAATGTTATAGTTTTAGCCTATTGAACAAAAAAAGCAAAAAAAGAATCTTGTTTTTTTTTTTTGCTTTTTATAAGAATTGATTATGTTTTTGTTATATTTCTTTAAAAATTACTTTGAAAAATTGTTTTGTTTTTGAAATGTTGAGACTAGAAGTTAGGTCTCGTAATTTTGTTACAAAAAGTGCCATATTCTAGAAGTTATTAATAAAAGGCTGTGATTTTATAATTTTAAATAAAAACCTATGCCATTGTAAAACCAAATATATAATAAATAAATATAACTAGCATTTCATTTAAAAAAAAGTTTATTTCATTATAAATTTAAGATTTTATTTCCGGGAGTCCTGGGGACTCCACCGGGTAAATTGTGTATTTATGAAGTCACCAGGTAAATCAAGGGTTAAATTGGAGTACATTGTGTAATGTTTAATGTTATGTGGAAGGTTGTTTACTTTATTAGCAATGTAGTAATTCTTTAAAAGTTTTTTTTTTTTACTTATAGATACATATGCGCAGTCAGTAGTGCCCATCGAATACCAACCGCGTGATATGCGTTTAAAGAGATAGAAGAGAGAAACGTCCCACAATGGATATTCTCGAACCTGAGGCATTCTGAGGTAAGTTTATTAAATTAATTAATGTACTAGAATATAATTTTTATTTGTTTTGTTTATCTATTACAGGTTGACACAATACTATGCACTTGGCTATGAATCTTTATGCTTTGCTCATAATCACACTAAAAACATCAAAGACAAAACAAAAACACAAAAGACATCAAATTCAAACTATAAAGCTCAGATATACCAACAAACTATTAAAAATCCATAAGAAAAACATCAAAACATGTGTGCGCCGAAATCAACGATTGGATATTTCTGTGTAATTTCGAAGTTGTATGTATGACGTAATTCAAATTAAATAACAGCCGATAACTTTGTAAATAATGAAGTTAAAAGTTTATCCCCTCAGGCTAATCTGTTCGCTTTTCGGAACAACTCATATATAGAAATCGTTGTGGCTCCCTTACTATCATCGTTAGAAATATGATCTAAACGGTGTTAGAAAGAGAGAACACCACGCTTTATATTCAAATCTAAAAGTTAACCACAATTATTAAAAAAAACATCTTTATGAAACCAAAGTTTCCGTCTGCAATTTGAAAAAAAATTATTAATTATTTTTACATGAAACGGACACCGGAAAACAAAGTAGCAACTTTTTTTTCAGTGAGTTTTCATAATGTTGATCTAATAATTCGAATACTGAGATCGTCGTAATTCATTATGGTAATAAATAAGAATGGTTATGATTCAGAACGATAAAAACTAAGAATTGTGATTTTAAAGATTCGTTTGAATGCAAATTCGCATGAATGACTTAATGACTTTACCCAAACTGAGAATCTGATAACCTATTTTGTGCATGTAAATAGTTTTTCTTGTAGTAATTGGTAATTAATCATTCATAAAAACAGCAGCCAATAAAAACATTTTCTTAATCATACATAAATATCAATCAATTGATTGTGCGCCCTTGAGGTGATTTTTCACAAAAACGGCGCTCTACAAATTATCCAATTATTATTAATTGCACCTTTATCAAATTATTAATTATCGCAAAACATGAAATATGTGAATAATAAAGGTAGCCAAATAAGAACACAATTAACAACAATCCTCTCGTATTTATTGTTATAAATATAATAACTAACTCACATTGACTTAAATTTCTATTTAAATCTTGGTGCCCTAGCAATAATAATATATTAATGATTAAATTAAAATCGATGGTCTCTTCATGTTCACAATAAAAACAAAATTTAATACTTATGTATACAAAGATTACCTTAGTACTTACCTTTTTAAGCTCTCTCTTTTGTATTAATATTATCTTGTACTTTTTGTACCATAATTTGTACTATTTTTTTACTTTTTTACTATCACACTATACACTTGTTGAACTCATCTGTATAACTTTTCAAGATATTACAACTCATGTATTTTTTATTTATTTTCTTCTATGTGTAGGTACTATTTATCGCTGCGTTAATTTTGCTGAATTCTTGAAAAACTTGCTTTCGAACAATTTATTCATGATCAAGTTAATAATAAAATCAACATAGAAAATACCTACATGTTCCTCAATAACTACTTTTAAGTATCTTAAGCACTCTTCTGTTTTACCATTATTACACTATGTAAACTTTTTAACTCCTTTGTACAATTTTAATGATAACGAAACTACATACCTATGTACAAATTAAACCTGTTTGTATCCTTAAAGTACAGTTTATAATGTTATATACTTCATGCTTACAATTATACTCCTGAATAACATGTGTAACTTGAATAATGTGATTCTGTAAAAGCCTTCAAGGCGTGTATGAATAAATAAAATAAATAAAAAATAAAATAAAGATAGCAGCCAATGAAAATATGCACTAAGAAAATGAAGATAATGTTGGTAGTTCTTAGTCGAAGTATGATACAGTTAAATATGAATGAATCGGATAGGGACATGTTAACTAGTTGGTAGAGTTGTCCCCTGGCAAGGCAAGGTCCTGGGTTCGAGTCCCAGAAGTAACAGTATCTTTTTCTGATTTTTCTGTTTTCAGATTTTCGATTGAGTTTCGCTAATATTGTCTTCATTTAATTAAATGAAAATAACATTTCTCTTTCTCAGGAACTTTGTTATAATGTACACAATGTACTTAACCTCGAAAACCGTAAACTGCAAGGAATAAGGGGGAGGACGAGGTCGAAGAATACCTGTGTAAGTATTTGTATGTGGTGTAGTTAGACTAGGAGATGATATAAGCAAACCCTACGTCATCGAGTACACGGATGAAACTACTTTGTAGTGATAATGGACATTTAGAAAGCCTTAAAAAAGCTGGTCTGCCGGTGCACCTAGTAAATCTTACGTCATCGAGTACACAAATGAAACCAACATAACTGTATTCTAGATCATCCCATTGAAGAATTTCTTGGTCTGCCGACCAGCAGCCTGGCAGGTTTTTGTGTACGACTTTTTAAAGTATTTTTAATATTTTTAAATTATTTTCATTATCTTTATTATTATTTTTATTTCATTATGGTTTTAAAAACTAAGAATGCCATTTTTTTATTTAAAAAAAAAAAAAATAAGTGATACTGATAAAAAAAATAATTTGACAGTTCCGAGTGTACCAATTGGTCGGGCGAGCCTTTCGAGGCCAAACATCTTACAAAACCTGCCGCGGTACCCCTAACCGCAGTCGCGTGCCCATTTTATTATACAAATTTATAATAATAATAATCCTTTTAAGATTGCCTAATAGTCAATAGCAGTTGAAAGTTCGAAAAACCACCGCACCGTCACCGTAAGAGATGCGTTAATCCGGAAAACGACGGAAATTTCCTAACCTCGACATTTCATACCAGTGTCGTGTTATAAGTCGTCTAACAGTGAACCATTTTACGTTGACCATTTTCAAACCACAGTTTGAAAATGGTCAACATTCACAGTTCTTGTAAACCGAAACAGCTGTAACAAAAATACATACTAAAATACTTGCAGTATTTGATACTAAAATTATCAAATTAAATTTTTTTAAATTCTGTTTTCTCCTATTTCTTACTGTTATAGAAGCTAACTAGAGCTGTCTTTTTCATATTGTAGTTATACCTGATACTATGTAAAAGCCTAAATGCGTTAATATTATAAATATATAAATAAATAACCATGTTGTGTTTCTAGGTTGTGAAGAGTGTGAAGAACGATTTCCACTGACTTCTGGAGGTGGATCCTGAAGATCAGAGGGAAGACGCAAGTAGAACTGCGGCCCGGGGGCGGGCGACGGCGCTTGGGTGGTGATGCCTCTATCCAGCGGCCTGCGCTTCGGGCCTACCACGGCCAAGTCTGCGGAATGCCTAATCCAAACAGCAAATACGTGTGGCAGGTACTAAACAATCCTCACTTGCTACTAACAATTTCACCACCACATAATATTTTGGAAAAATAATAAATAAATTATTACCGCTTATGATTATGTAAATAGTTTTCCGATAACCATGAGCTATTAACTCAAACGAGAGAATAAAAGCAAATTAAAAAAATAAGAAACGTGCCGCATTGTAACTATGATAATTATTATATTACTAGCGAGTTCCTGGCATGCGTTGCAATGCCACTAATAAAGATTGTTTCTCCCTGCGTGTCTTTTCCCATTTGTCCTGTTCCCCTTCCGTCTCCCCTTCCCCTCCCATCTCCCCTTCCCCTCAAGCGTTCCCCCTCCACCTTCCCTGCCTTCCCTCTCCCGCAACCCACCTCCCGCGATCCCCTCCCTTCTCCTGCATTCAATATATTCAGTCCCGGTACAAACAGATTTTCAAATAGCATGTGTGCCATTTTTTTTTACAAATTTTCTATCACTCAAATTTGGTACATAACATAGGTACCTATTTAAAATAAATATAATTTTTGATTAGATTCAAAGTATTCGATTTTGGTCAATACCGTAGGTGAGTACTTCAAATAAATTCATTAATTTAAAGAGTTTCGAAAATTGAATTTTGATTGAACAATCATTGTTTTGCAAAATGTCATTCTCAAATTGTGACATTTTTGACAGTTTCGTAAGAGTTTTTGTAATGATTAAAAACGCTTTTCAGATGTATTGTCATGTCATTGTAATAATCCAGAAACCTTTGCGAGGATGGAAAGAAGGTATTTTGAAAGTTTCAAACATTTCCTATGCTTAATATAGCAATACGTAGACAACTCATAACTCATATATACAGGGTGTAACAAGATGTACCCGAGGCATTTTAACCGGCGATTCCTGAGCATATTTGCAGTAAAAAATGTGTATTTCATTTTGCTGTCCAATGACATTTTTTTTCTATTAAAAACATTAAAAAAAAATTTCCATTGCACGCCGCATCTGACAACTTAAAATAGTAGCGCATTTATAGCCTAGCGGACACTTGATAAGCGTTGCGTCTCGTTCTAACAGCATATTACCACACGAAACAGCGTGTATCGCTCAAACACATTGTGACGGGATATATTCAGTAGCGATAGGAACAGTAGCGCGGTGTAATTGAAAAACATATTTTTTATTTTTAATATAAAAAAAAATATCATCGGACACCAAAATGTCAACTACATTTTTACTCCAAATATGCTCAGGAATCGCTGGTTAAAATCCCTCGGGTATTTCCTGTTACACCTGTATGTACCCAAGCAAACATATTTTGATTTTTATATACTATATAGAAAATTATGTGTCTACATTTTAAAGAAATAAATTGAGGTGTGTAAAACCAAAGGCTGCATCTCCATAATATCAAAAAAAAGTTGTGAATGCAGTTCCATAGAGATTCAAATGATGAACCTAATAAATTGATTGGTTAGTTGCAAACTCAACTTCCTCCCATCAAAATCCGAGTTTTAAAATATTTATTTTAAAAGCAAAGATAGCTAACTCCATGTTATTTCCACAGCAAACAAAGCAATTGTTTTGGCCAATCAAATTCATAGAAAGTGTCACGTGACAAGATGGCCGCTCCATACTAAAGTAGCAGTTGGTGTTGATTTTTCTATTTTGATAAAAAAAGTGTGTGTTTTGTGTAAAAGGGCGTTTGGAATAATTATTAAAGATGGATTGTTACCCGTGCCCAGTATTCTCAAAAACCGCCCGAAAACTTATTTTTAAACCAGAAAATTGGAAATGAAATTGTCACAAAAATATCGAGATTCGTAGCTGTCATGTTTTATTTTGACTTCAAGGAAAGCATCATAACTACTAAAACTTTTAAGATTACCAATTAATTTTTTTCGTTACTTCTACTATGTACTTCTGTTCTGCATTTGCTTTCAGGACGGTGAAAGATATAAAGAACACACAGAGCTCCTAAAATGGTAAGGGAAGCTGCTAAACATCCCACACATGCGTACTGGGTAGCTATTCTCAAAGCCCTCGTCGCTCGCAATTGCCTTCGAAAGTACGTACATTGGTCGACGTGGTTATTCTTGAGCCAGTCGACGGAACATTTTTAGACGCCAAACGCCAAAAGTCATTCGCCACAACGAGTGGGGTAGACCAGTAGAAACGGAGAAGCGAGTGGTTGTTTATTTGCGTGTCTATGCAATTGGCTGTCAACATCTAGTATTATCGTTTTCCCGCGCGAACTTTCGCACCCGCAAGACGTCGAATATTGTTATAAAGTCGTTTTAAGGTTACATATTACAATGGCTAATTTTCCGCTCATTATTGTTGATCAGAACTAACTAGTTCTATGAGCAGTTGCTTTTGATTATTAGTTATATGGCCATTTCGAAAATTATTAACCGACCCAACAAACTTACCGTTTCACTGTTTGACGTTTGACATTTCAAAGTTACACCATAGAAATCTCAAAAAAATCAGGAACATAGATAAAATTTACAGGGCTACCAATATAATCATCCTTGTGACCGCTCGCCGTTCAAGAATACGTAAATATGAAACATTCGAAAAAGTTGGTCGCGACGACGTGGCGATTAACGATTGATCGTTGCTCGGGAATAGCTACCCTGGTTCACCTCCACTCCAAGGTATATATTTTACCATTTTGAATCAGACGACAACAAAAAAACATACCAATAATAATTAGATTGCAGTCAAAAAACGTAATAGGTTTTTTGCTGTTAAAGATAACATTGTTTAACTTGAATTATTAGTACTTTTTTTTGTACGAACAATTCTTGACTTAGGGACCTAGAGTTATTTGTGGTTTTTGTAGATAGCTTTATTTAACCGTTAGAATGCTACGCGTTGCAAAAGCGCTGCGATCGTTTGTATCGAAAATAGCGATGCAGCGCAAAAACGCTGCGAGCTTCAGTGTGTTTTCGGTGCTCCGTGGAAGTGGACGTACTCTAACCTCGCACGTAATTTGTAACGAGAGTGCATTCTTATACATTTAAAAATAACTTTTTACCGTTTTTTTTTGTGTTATTTAAAAAAAATAACCATGTCACGTGCTATTATTTCGAACGTTGATTCGATTCCTAGTAATTCTATGGAGGGTGAAACAACAGATACAAGTAGTGATGATAGCAGTATTATAACGCATCAAAGAAAAAGATTGAGGATTGAAAGTGAGTCTTCTATCTCCTCTTCATCTTCAGAAACAGAAGAAACACCAACTTTTGCCAAAATTCCTCCGACAAAAGTATTTTCTAAAGCAACAAATGATTTTTTCGAGACTCCTGGACCTATTCGGGCGCCTCCTCCCGATGGCACACCCATAACCTATTTCAACTTATTCTTTACCATATCACTGCTCGAAACCATCGTAAGGGAAACAAATCGATATGCTGCCCAGTTTTTGGCCTCGCACACTGTATCGGATAATTCTCAAGCAAAAAAGTGGTCGCCGACAACAATATACAAAATAAAAGCCTTTATTGCCGTCTTACTCGAAATGGGAATAACAAAAAGGCCAACAATCAATAGTTATTGGATAAAAAAATCCCGATACATACCATGGTTTAGGACAATGTTTTCAAGGGATAGGTTCCACTGATTTTGAAGTTTTTTCACTTGGTTGATAATAGGTTATTATTTGAACCAGGCCATCCGAATTATGACCTTTTTTGGCCTCGCACATTTGCTGTAGGAAAAGCCTACATGCTATTTGTGCGGCAAAACATAATTGTTGAGCTATTTTTTTATATTTTTTATTTGCAAAAGGAAATAAAATACAATAATATTGATATTTTATGTTTATTTTTTCATATTCATATCAATAAACATGTTTTCTTTATAATGCAAAAAGAATTAATAAAATTGATTGATATTTGTCTAAATTAGAGTGTTTTATTTGACACCATTATTTTTTCCTCTAAATTAATCAACATATTACGTTAATGTTATATACTACACTACAACACTGTCTGTGGGACTGGGAAGTGCCCGGCCATATATACAGTGAAACTATCTTAAGAAGTTTTCCAAGGAACCGGTAAAAACTTCTTAAGCGGGTTTCACTGTATATTTACTAAACATATCAGCCATAGTCTTGAGCATTTGATATCTTAAACATATATTCTTGCACTGCAAAGGGAATCCATCTTTTCTAATTATTTCAACATCACTTGTCTATGCCATTTTAACACAGAGACCGCCTAAATACAAAAGTAAACTGCCCACTTACTGCCACTGTACAATGCAAACTTTGGGTAGGTTTATAATATTGATTGCGTGATTAAATAAATATGATGCGACCAAGCAATAAATGAACTGAAGAGTCTCATGACTAATGGTTTGGCCATCGGTAGGATGATTCTTAAATGACATAGAATTAAGTGAGTGATCTATCTGCAGGAGGAAGTTTGCATTGTGAGGAGGAACGGGCTGCAGAAGGACACCACCAAGATGGAGGGTCGAAAGACAACTGCCCACAGGGGACCAAAAGCAGCAAAGGGACAAAAAAACACAGCAGTTCGCGAGCTTCATGTTAAACATGTATATTAGGGTGGTCCAGGCCCCCATAGTAAAAAAATAATTTCTAACATAGGTGTCGCCACCCCCTTGATTTTTAACACCTACCATTCCTATTATGTGTAAAAAATTTCAGCCCCCTATCTTTATACAAGGGGGTGCTCATCGAATTAGAAGTTTCTGACAAAAAGTTCAGGATTTCAAGTAAAACGCGCAATTTAAGGTTTATCAATATTACAAGTATTTTAATCAAATAAGTATACAAAGTATTTGAATGTGAACAAAATTTGGTAACAAAGCAATAATTAACATAATATTATTTAATTAAATGAAGACATTATGAGCGAAACTCAATCGAAAATCTGGAAACAGAAAAATCAGAAAAAGATATTGGCACCTCTGGGACTCGAACCCAGGACCTCCCTACTTTCCGGGTTGGGCGCTCTTGAGCTTGATCCACTGAGCCTTCGACCAAGTATATCAAGACATGCCCTGTGAAATTAAAAATGACGCCAGAAACCAAATAAAACTGGCTCAAGGCCCATTTATGAAAAAGTGCGAGCATTGTTTCGTACTATTTGAATCGCGTAGTGCTTTGTGTTTTACCTTTTATCGGTCCACACTGAAACTAATTGCTGTCCCAGCCGTCCTGACGGAATTAATTTTTTCAAACACAAAAATATCCTACTTCCGAATATTGTACAAGGTACAGTCCGCGGACTTTATTTTCGATAATGTAACAAGCTACCTGAATACATAAAAAAAATTATGCCTTACCGATAGCTTTAAGACAGCGTTTTAATAAATGTAATAATATTGACGTATTATTTTTTTGGCAAGCAAAGTTTCTGACGTCACTTAATCACCCAAATGCTTGTGACGTCACCACACACCGATACTAACACATAGACGAAGGGCCGGCATCACGGTATGGCAGTGGTTTTTAAACTTTTTAAAAACGCAACCCGGTTTGTATAAAACGGAAACCTTTAAAATACATTAAATGCAGATCTTAACAAAAAACCGCTGCACTATTCTTCAATTAAGGTCGAAAGTTAACCTATCTTAAGCCATAGCATTCCGAATTTCTACCGTTTTACGACATATTTCTCTAAAACACTTAAAGTTTGTAAGTGTCTAAAAAAATATATGTTGTTTTTGACGATAATATCTATACATTTGCCACGCCGAAACGGTAATAGAATGAAATTCTTCCGAAAGAAGAAAATCGCATTATCGTATATTTCGAAAATTATTATAAGCACTTTATTTTTGTTACATCACAAGTTATATATATGAAAAAAATCATAATTCATTTTTTTCTAAACTATGACATTTCCCGCGAGATTTTGGTTCTATTTTAAAATAGTTTAAACGAGTCATGTTTTTTTAAACATTTTCACAATTTTCGCTTAAATATTATCGTTTTCGCGCTCCCTCTAACATTCGTATTTACATATCTCACCTTCCTCTTCTTTTTGAGCGCTTACTAACGGGCTTTAATTAACTACGAATTTCTGTCATTTTTTAATTATTACCTATAACAAAAAAAACTTAATGATTGAGCAGCTGATTCAAAACTTTTAAGAAAAATTATAGTTTTCGGCTAAGACATTTTGCAAAACGGATTAGAAGCCTTTGAATATTTTTTAGCGCAATTTTTTTGATATTTTTGTAGTCAAAAGTCCGGAAAGCAGTAAAAGGGCTTGCGGGCTGCTGGTTGCTCATCACTGTGTTAATGATAAGCGACCAACCTGGGCAGCCCACGGTGCGTGGGCGGTAAAAGGGTCAATTTTTCGTAATTATTTTCAAGCAAACGATGAATGGATTTTTTTATTTTAAAACTCATGATCAATAGTTTAATATTATTTTAAGATAAAACACTTTGCAAGTTAATAATATTATATAGAACTGTATTAATTTATAGGAAGGTCAATTTATTTGTTATTTCACACTAGGATTTATTAATGGCGAGTACATTACTGCAAATTGACGTGGTCACTCTTCAAAAATGGTCACACGATGTAGGTTTAATAATCAATACTAAAGAAGCTTATGCATATCAGATCTCCTCACGCTAACATCACCAGAACTCCAAAAAGTTGTTTCTCATGATTGTTATTGTATCCATAATTCTGTAATACAGCCATGCTCATGTAAAAATATAATAAGGGGAAAAAAGTCAAGGTTGCTGACTTACCTTATTTGACGCGGCACATTCCAGAGTGGAAGATACTCTCAGTATCGCCCTGGTGTAAGACCACCATTCAGAATTGAAACCGTGTTTGGTGACCAGATCTGAATAGCCAGGTACTTCTCCACCTTCCTCTTCCTCATCTCCCCCCCGCCCTCACCACTACCTTCAGCCTCACAAGATACCCCAATTGGGGATGCCATAGTCTCACTGGGTCCGGACGGGAGCAGTTGAAGACTCTTGTGGGGTATTCATATAAAATAAAATTCTTACTTCGCTTGACTTTTTTCCCCATTCTTTCCAGTTTGCGATGGTACCTCATGTGTACGTCCCTAACGGGTTTATTAAATAAGGGAAAATTAGAAACACACTTTTTTGAATTTGAGGTCTACTGTTTACAGAACTACTAGTACAAATAAGATCTAAATTTTCTATACTTACATACTTAACACTCGTTCCCATTTAGAACTTAAATTAATAATTTGCTCTCGTTCATGTGCTTCTTCTGCTCAGTAAATACCACAAACCATATAAATATTATTTATGCTTACGAGCCTTATTGAAACTCCATTTTGGAGTTATATTTATAATTCTTTCTAATATAATTCATTTGTAGGTTACAAAAGTTGCAGCGAGGTGCACAGAAACATCCTGCTGGGCACTGAGCATTTAAAACGGCCCAGTTTTGCCCACTGGGCTCTACAAAATTAATATGTTTTTGTGAACATTCCTATATTATTTTTTTGACAATTTATCACTTTTGCAAATTAATGAAACCCTCACACTCTTGATTCAAAGTAACTTGTTAAGCCTTTGTTGCCCAAAGGATTGTCTATAGAACTTTATTTGGTCCCAAACTCAGAAGCGCTTCTTTATTCAGTTTCTATTTTATTTTGGGAGGCAGCGAACCGGTACCGCCGTCCCGGGATTTACTGGATGACCAACACCTCTGGCAAAGGTCGCCGTAGTTTGCAATGTTTGGTGACTCAGAAAGGATGCTCTGGTTCATGGGGTGAGGATTGCCTAGGTTTTGGTGGCAGATGCATCTGTCCACCTCTGCGGCGGGCCGGATTTAGAGGGACTATGGAGACCTTTTTACCTCTCCAACAGGGCTCTTTCTTGGCTTGCATCACAGCGGGAAGGGTGGATTCGGACATCTGTCACACCTAAATCCCCAGATTCCCACCCAATCCCCCTCATACCTTTTTCATTCCCAGATCTTTCCTCTCCTTAAAAAAACCCTCCAAAGATGACATAAGCCCTCAGGGAAATTATTTTCCTTAGGGCCCCCTGTATTTTTCAAAAAATGATTCTATAGTCCCTGTTTGTTTTGAAATGATAATATGTGTAGTTCCTACTGGAATGTCATTAATCCAGTTCCTACCCTTCCTAACCATGTCACCTTGCTGAAAAAAGCATTTTGAAAAAGGGAACAATAACAACGTTGTGTGAAAAAACCAGAAGACTTGGGTGACGGGACAGCTCGGAATGAAACCAACTCAGAACCATCTCAGATAAGTCATTTAGAGTGATAAAAAAATATATACGATTTTTTTTAAAATAGGTTATGTTAGGTTAGGGTTATTGGCTAATTTAATTTTTTTTTCGTAGCTTGACTTTTTAAGGTGTTGAGTTGACTTTATTCTCAATTGGCATGGAACCAAGACTTGTAACATTTGAAGGAACTGGTTGGTGTCATTAGTTTTCATGTGTTGTGTTCGGCTTCTCAGTGGTGAGTGTGTTGGTTTCCTACTTCCTTTGTAATCCATAATCTTACCAAATATACATATAATCACCCAATTTCAAACAAAGATTCATCTCTTACGTTAACTTACAGTCCATTTTGCCAGTTGCATTTGAAGCTGTAATCGAAAACAATTTCGGATGCAACAGTCCCAAAGGTATATTTTCTATAGGAACTAGGCATAGAGTTATTATTTGAACTCGTTGGGTGTCTTCATCAAATGGTTTTCTTACGGAATGACCAGAAATCAAATCTGACATTATTATGGAATCATTAAGCGCTTTTACAATTACTACAGCCACGGCACGGCATGATGACCAAGAAGGAAGCAAAACGAAAGGATTTGTATGGATGAAGATGATCCGTGATGAAATTGAAACATGCAATTGCCATCATGCCGTGCCGTTGCTGTAGTTATTATTATAAAAGTTCCCCTTTCCATGAACAATAAATTTGAAATGCAGGATGCAAACTTTGCAAAAGCATATTTTTACATCACACTGAATAGGGAGAATGTTTTCAAGGAAAAACAGCAGATAATGTAGACAACAATTTTATTTCACGCTTTTTTTTATAGTAAAAAAATATCATTCTTCACAAAACAATAAAAATGTATCAACGAAACAAGACAATATATGATATGGTCATGGTGGTGGGGAATATCTAAGACTTAAAAAATACGCTAACAATAAATTAACTTTGGCAAAATGGGAAAAGAAAATAAATACCTAGAGCTACTTTGAAGGGGGCGTTTATCGCTTTTCAACAATATAGAAATTAGGGTCTTGCTGACGTTCAACGTTGTATTGGTAATAAGGCCTTTGCTTGTCATTTACATCGAAAACTTCAGCGTCTGGGTTATGGGGAGCTCCTTGATCGGCCATCATCTGGTTGATGTTGATATCGTTGGACAGATCAAAGGGCTCAATGTGGACATCGTTGGAGAGATCGAAGGGCGGAATGTTAACATCGTTGGACTCAATGTCCGGAAGGGGCACCGCCATGTCCAGATCGCTGAGGCCCGACTGGGACAGGGGCATGTGGGAATTCAAAAAGGTGTCTTCAGGCATGCCTTCCATACTGAAATCTTCTCCGAACGTGGCAACGTCATCGTCCAACAGATTATTCTGGAAAATGTGCATGATGGTAAAAGTCACACAAAGTGCAAGGATGGAAGTGCAAATAAACATTAAGTTACAAATGAACTTTTTGGTTTGCGGAAATTTAGAAAAATGTTTGGTTGTTATTTACACGCAACAAGAGAAAATGGTAATAAAAGAAAATATTAATAATAATTCAACAAAAAACATATCATGCACAGTGAAAACAAAGTGTATTTAGTTAGAATTAAAGAATTAGCATGCAGACGGACAAAAGCGGTGAGAAGAATAAAACTACCAACCTGTGACGATATCCATAATGACATTTGATCACCTGTTTATGCAATTTTTTAATCCATTCAACCCCTTTGTATTGTAATTGATTAGATTTAACAATTATATTTTGAGATTGGAATTTAGAAACTGGAATATTCAAATACTGATGCACCCTTTTGTAAGATAAAAATAAACAGATTTTTTTAGAACCATAATACGAGATAACAAACAGCTATCTTGAGTATTTATGGTCACATCTTAAGGTGATGCCCTACTCAGCAATGCAAAATTATGTAATTTTGGTTTAAAAATTATATTGTCTAGAAATATTTTAAATATTGCAAGTAGAACATATTTTTGCCTTTGAAAAAATCGATGATTTTTTGATTAGTCTTTTTATAAGCCCAGTAAATCATACCTATAAAAACTGCTTTAAAGTTCAAAATCTACTACTTAGGAAGGCCTTCTCAGTTATAGTTTTATCGTATACGATATAATGTGGAAAATTAAATTCTTCAGAAAATGATTGTAAAGCATTTAAATATTTGTGGCAGAGCTTTGCAAAATAAAGCACGCTTTTTGGCGATGTTTTTCTCATTATATTTTTAATTATATCAAAGCAGGCGGCTGGTGTTAAACAGGAAATTAAACCTTATCACCATCTACATAAGGAGTGTTATTGTTAGTGGCCAGATCCTGAATTTTACACGACGTCACCTTAAGGGGTATTTATATTCATATTATTAAGAAATAAAAAAAATATACAAATAATCAATATATATTATAAAAGAAAGTCCAAAAAAACGTGCGGCTCGCAAAAACTCAGAAACGAATCCTGGTACAATCAAGGGAGTTATATGATGTGGTAGATCTCTACCCCACCACCAGGATAGGATGACGGTTCCCGTTTTTACCTAAAGGGCGTGCTTTTGAAGATGTAAGGGCTGGAAGTTTCGCCCTCTTGAAATTTCTAGAAGTCTTCCAGAAAAATCTAGAAGGTTCCATAAGAACTCTAGAAAGCTCTGGAAAGAGTGGCGGAGTACGTCGTGGAACGTTCGGGAATAGGGAATCGGAAACATCATTGTGGAACATTCCAGAACACTCTCGAATGTTGTCCTGAGCGAAGCCGGGTAACCCAGCTATAATTAACAATCATGGAAATGACGACTGATCTTTGATAAAGTTATAAAAAGAAGGCTTTGAAAGGCAATTATGAAAACTATTAAATAAGACATAAAGAAGGGATGCAAGGAGAAGACTAAGGATTTTGTTACAAATTAATGATTACACCACAAAATTAGCTAATTATTAAATGATTAAATTTATTATAGTACAATTTACCATTCATTATGCCATGCTAGGATCAAGGCGAGGGGAAAATAAAACTCAAATAATTTTACAACAATTTTAATACAAAAATAGT
Organism: Glyphotaelius pellucidus; assembly: GCA_936435175.1. Lineage (NCBI taxonomy): Eukaryota > Metazoa > Arthropoda > Insecta > Trichoptera > Limnephilidae > Glyphotaelius > Glyphotaelius pellucidus. Next base: position 11,136,008 of record OW386538.1, on the reverse strand, counting down.
ACTCAATATTATAAATACATGCATAATAATTACGTAAGGCACTATTATATTTACAAAAATACAATAACATAAGTAAAAAAATAAATCCCTTACGGGTGGTTACATGCTTTTTAAGTATAAGTACCTACGCACTACCGAATCAAAAACAATTAATAATGTATTACTTTTGGATTTTGTATTAATATATTATAATTGATTCTCAACACAGCTGATTATTAAATATGCCAATAAGAAGACTTCAATTAAAAACTACATCATGCTTTCTAAAGTCAACAAGTTAATGCCATTATTATTATTGTATAAAAAAGCCAATAAGATAAGTAGGTATTAATGGTTTATTTAGGTTTCTGATCTACCTCTGGTTTGCCGCGGGGGATCTCATTAGCCTCCACCAGCTCGGGGGATCCGTTAGGGGTGTTCTTGGGGGTGGTGTCTTCTACTTCCTTAGTGTTTACCTCTGGAAGAAAGCACACAGCAAATTAGGTTAGGCATCTCTCACTAATCTGCCACTCTAAAAACCGGACAAGTGTCCGATTACTGAAAGCGGCGGATTATAGTGCGTACACACAAAATACTGGTTTAATTGTGAAGATTGTTTTTGAACAGTTTTAAAATTTAGGTGTCATGTTTACGCTTGCGAGATGACTCCATTTTGTAAACACATTTAAACAAAAACTGAGTCAAACAACAAACAGAAACACTTGTGACAACGAGCAATGAAAGTTGCTAGAAGAATACACAGAGGACTAACCAAAATGGCCTAAAACAACAATAATAAACTCTGGTTGACTGGTAAAATGATCAGTTCTAGTAGGTTAGATGGCAGAACAGTAACTAACCACCTTTATTTAACTTTGAAATACATATGATGAATTGTTTAAATTCTGCGAAAAAACCCGTCCTTAGTATTTTCCACTATATTATCTTTACGTTTTGCACAAAACAAGATAAAGAGGTCAAAGGTTGGCTTATAAGAAAGCAAAATCATCTTTTAAATAATATTTCTTGCTAAATAAACAATGTGGTGGAATTATTGGTGAAAGTTACCTTCGACATCGTGCCTGTTGTCAACCTTCTCCTCGGAGGTATCACTGCTCTCTTCGGAGGCTGGCCTCACATCCACAATGCGAATCTTGAAGAATGATCCACTGTCCTTTCCATCGTCTCCGTAAGTGGTCTCGTTGACAGTCACCCTGTGGCCATTTATAACCTGAAAATTACATCAGAATATTGATTAAACAAGATAAATATTTTATAACATTGTTAACCTCTCAGGCTAATTTATTTGGTTTTTGTAACGACTCATATAGGTCTCATAGAAATCGTTGTGTCTCCCATATCTCTATCTATGTCTCCCATGGTGTCACGAAACTTTGGGAATTTTTTATTAATTATTTTTACATGAAACAACAAAAAAAGTAAGTCGGCGATAATTTTTATAATCCATTTGCCTAAATGCATTTTTATTTTTTTTTGTTATCAGTAATTTTAGTTAGAAAAAACGTAAGGTGAGCCATTTTAAAAACTTTTTTATGTTTGCATTCAGTATTTTCATGCTTAACACTCATCACTTATTTCGAATTATAAAATTTAAAAGCGTATTTCATCACATTTCAAAAACAGTTTTTAGTTTTCTAATACAACCAGAAATAATATGTTTATTTGGGTTTTATTGCAAAGCGGAAATTTTCTGACTAACTGAATATGCCCGAAACCCGATGGATTAAGTCACTAGTTATATAAGTCTAAGTAGTTGTAAGTCCTTAGTTATCAATCTTAGTTATAAGACACTTGTAATATAAATAGGTTAAATGTATAAATTAATTTGTAAAGCACCCTTGAGGTGATTTTCTCACAAAAATGGCGCTATAGAAATTATCCAAAAATTATTATTATTATGAAAATAATAATAAAAACTCAATTGAATTGAAAGTTAAACTTGAAGCATACAACATCAACAATATACTTGACTTGTGTTATAAATTTCAAGTAAGATGTATTTGATGAATATTCTCAAAAAAACTGTCAGCCATTTTACAAATTCGGAGACACATAGTTGCCTTAGTTCGTATTTGTCCAACAGACCATTAGAAAATTTTACAGGAGGAGAAAGTTTTCTTTCGTTATTTCAATGAAGCTTAAGGTGTTTAAGATAAAACTATTTCCGTAAAGGTGAAGGTCTCATTAGTTTAAATAATTCTTAGTTAAGTGATTAACCATCATACTTAATACTTTATTTTTAATTTTAAAGTGGAGATTGAACAAAAACTAAAATGGTCTATTGGACAAATAAGAACTGAGTCGACGACATGCAGTCGAACTATTATCGTTTTGCGACCAATATAAAATATCCATAGTGAGAAAACAATATAATTTACCATCTACCATATAATAATAATTGGTCAACGTCATACAGCGCTGTTTAGTGATTAAATCATCGTCAAGGGCAATACAAGCGATTAAAAAATGCATTTAATTATGATTCACAAGTTAATGAATTCGTAGCGACGTAAAATAAAACATTTACAAAGGTAAAGGAATTCTTTGGAATTAACTCTTGAAATGAACACAAGGCTTGGCGAGTAAATAATAATGTATATTAATATTATTCTAGCTTGTCATTTCATCACTCGCACATTGATTTTGAATCTGTGAAAAAGCACATCGCAATTTCCGTGGCAAATACTGTAATTTTTAGTTGTAGTTCTGTATTTATCTACAGAAAAGTCATGTATGACTTTTTTTACCGTGAAGAACTCTTATGTAGTTGGAAAATATAATAAGACTGAAGAATATTATCATATAGCTGCACGAAAGCAATACTGCTATAACCATCACTACCTATAAAAATACTTTTTTGACACCATTTTGCAGAGTTCTTTTTTCTGCATCGATCGATCGAAAAACTAGCCGTTTTATCAATAATACGTTTTTTAACTGATGTACACACCTCAAAATCAACAATTGAACAATTTGGTTTTTGGCTGTTACAGCAGTATTGCTTTCTTGCGATGATATTTGTTCCTGATATAATATTTTTTTATAATGCTGGAGAGAAAAAAATGAATATGTCATGGGGTAATAACTTTTTTTTTTACATGAGCTCCACACAGAAGGCTCTGAGGAAAATAATTTCCCTCAGGCCCTAAGTCATCTTTGGGGATGCTGTGTAGTTTTTTAAGGAAAGGAAGGGAAGGAGAGTTTTGGGAAGGAAAAGGGTTTAAGGGGTGGGTAGGAAACTGGGGTTCAGTGTGTCCTGGCCATACACCTCCAAGACCTAGACAAATCTCACCCCATGAACCCGGGCAACACTGCTAAATCACCAAACGCAGCGAACCACTTTGGGTGACCTATGGCAGAACTACAACTAAGTAACTCTGAAATCAGCGTTTTTGAGTTACACACTAAAAGCATTCCTCGTCTATGAATGCTACAAACACAAAAGTCGTAATGCATTGGAATCATCAAGTTATTTGAATATGTATTTTGTAAAACGGTATCGTTTAATTCTATAATGAGGTACCTCTAGCTTTCCGTGTTTTAATTAGACTTAGTTGCAGCACTAAAATTTGTGGAATTGCTTATGTTGATTTCGTTGCATTTTTGTGTGAAGACTAGATAAGTAATTTCATTTTTGTAAATAAATACACAAAAAAATATTAACCATATCTTGTTTCCAAAATTTGTATTACGGTTCCCAACACACAAATCTACAATTTAACCATACTTATTAATATAAATACACAACAACCAATTTATCGGATTGATACTTATAATTCAATTTCCCAACAAAGCTGATTTCAGAGTTACCTAGCTGTAGTAGTTACCCCACGATATATAAGTAGCTTTCTTGGGGAAACTATATAGGATAAACGATTTTTATAAATATATAAACATTATCTGGTAAGACAGTAGAATTTACAAAAAAACATGTAAAAGTTTCAAAATGTCGTCCCGATACCGGACCTTTATGGCATTTTCAATATGTATAACATAGACACGTGTAAATAACATTTGCACGTGTAAATAACATTTACGATGAGTATTCAAATATTATCTTCCTCATTATCTCAAAACTTAATATTTGAAAATTGTCTGACTAATCAAGTGGACGATCGATATGAGTAATTATTAGATGAAAAGGTGCATTAGAATCAAATTGGGATACCAGGAGGCCAGGAAGTCAAAGAAGTAGATAATTGAAACATTTATGTATGTTTTACCTTTGTGGTGGAAGTTGTATTTCCCTTTCCCTCTGCAACTTCCTTCCAGTCACCATTGCCAACTGGCAGCCTGCGCAGGACTTGGCTCATCTGGTCGTGGAGACGTTTCATCATGTCTACAAACAAAATGAAGGGAAATTAATATTGTCCATTTTAGTTTATCTTATGAACAGATTAGGTCCCTTGGCATCCACTGCTCTCTTGAAAGACCGCCGTTAAAAATTGATACAAATATTAGTTTATCGTTTGAAAGTTGAGAAGTATTTACGTTTGTGCAAGGTTTTTTTTCATCAGATCAACAAAAAAATATTGGGAACTTTCATAAAAATACTTAATTTTTTTTTGAAAAATGATGTATTTGCTTGAATACGATTTGAAAAATCTGTTGATTTTAATACATTTTTGATATCAACATTAATTTCATTAAAATTGACCCTTAGTTCAATGAAACAACAAAAAGACGGCACACCAAAATGGCTTGCCAAAGTGCTTGCTTAAATTGATGACCTATTTTTCACACTCGTCTAATGAATGAAGTGGTCAAAGAATTAAAAATAATACATATTATATCTATATATTTTAAATACCAACTGAGTAGAGGATTAGATCGATAAAATAATCCAAAAGTTGGGGTATTATAACATGCTATTGCCATCAATCAAAAAGTCAATAAATTTTATGAGACGTCTTCTAGTACATTGTTACCACAGATTCATTAATGTATCATATTCTTCAGAACTGTGTATAGATAAAAACAAATTTTGAAGAGAACATACCGTCCATGCCCGTCATGAAGCCAGAGAAAGGATTTCCGAAGGGATTGAAGAAGTAGGGACCGGGGTAGCCGGTGTCCACCACTCCATCGTCGAGGTCAAACACGTCCACGGGGCCCTCCAAGGGGACCATCACCACCTCTGCATCGGGGTTCTTGCTCTTCTTGTCCACTGCAATTAGAAGTACAAGGTTATATTTAATAATTGAAGACAATGTTTCACCTTCACAAACCTACCTTACACCCAACATAATAATCAAGCGCCCTTGATGCGAGTTTTCACAAAAAATGGCGCTCTAAAAATTTATCCAATTATTATTATGTAATAATAGCAACTCTCAAACGAAAACATGAAACAGAAAAAGATTCAGTCGCATCTTGATATTGAACTCAGAACCTTAACCTTGCCAGGGCTCCGCTCTAACCACTGAGCTAATTCCACCCTATCCCATTCGATCATTTTTAACTGTATCATACTTCGACTAAGAACTTTGAACTAACAACAACGCATATTTTTATTAGCTGCTATCTACAAGGTCAGAGATCAAGATCAAAGAAATTTCAGGTTACAATTTAATAATTAATGGGCGATTTAAAAAAATACAAATGATTATTATTTTTCAAGGTTCGAAAATAGATTTTTTTTCAATGCTTCATTTTCATAAAATTAGTTTTCCCGCCATTTTTCACGGAAGCTAGAATTCTTTTAAAAACCGAATGGTGCATCAACTGTATTTTTGTGTAATGTGTTAATTTAATAACCAGCAGTATATGCAGACCTGTTCTAAATATTACAAACATGGGTACGTTTACTTTAACAGGAGAATAAAAGCAATAATGTAGTGTAATAATATTGTAGGTTAGCCAGACAAGCTACCGGTAATCAGTATGTACCTACACGGCACATATTTTATTTTTATTGACAGAGTTTCTAGAATGATGATTCACGTGAAAGTTGTAATCAATAATGTATTATGCACTCACACTAAATCAGTTCACCATTGAATGCCCCTCACATGTTATTTATTACTTTAGCTATTAATTTGCTACAGGTAAATAGGTAATGCTAAGGTCAAATAATGTCAAGGTACACGTAAAATAGATTTTACGTACCTAATGTCCGCGAACGGACTGAACGGAAATTGCTTTTCTGAGTAAGCGATTTTAGCGATTGCGACAAATAAATTATAATCTTCGGCGTATTATTAGTAGGATGACGCAATAAAAAGGTAGGCAATAAAATATAACCACTAGGTACTTCACTAGTGTTGGATTAGTGCTGACTTGCAGAGATTTTCTCCAAAAAGAAAATCAAATAATTTATTATTTCCTACTAAGTATCCTGCCCTAAAACCATACGAGAAAAGAATGTCGGCGATCCAGACTCCTATGATCATTTTTAAGCATAGATTTTTTCGAAACACAGTAGGCAGGTATCTAGCCAACCACGTAAAAAAATCGCGTGTAAATCAAAATAAAACTAAGAATTGATTGAGTGTCTTAGATAAATTTCTACTTTTGCAATTATGACAACCCCACACGCCATTTTATAAATGTGCCAAAAAAGTAAACAAGTAAAACCAGTCAAAACAATTAAAAAAACAGCCTAATTCAGAGATTTATTGTTCAGTGCGAGTAGCGGCATTGTTAAAATGGTTCAGAGAATCCAGGATGATTCCAGCGCGAATCCACTTGGATTAAGCACTCGCTTGAAATAATAATAGGTGTAATTTGGAGATTCAATTGTTATTTTGCGATTGATACGTGATTACGCGGTTTGTTGGTGACAATGATGACAGTGCAAATAACATTTCACCGGAGCTGGCCCCATTGTTAGACTGCTTGGATACCTACATAATTGCATATAGTTATGCCGAACGTGAATACTGTCCGGTATATAAACAATACGCTGCATTCAATGTCGAGAACACTATAAAAGCAACAGTTAATAACTAAACTAAACTTCATTAGATGTCAGACAGGGAGAGATATTTAAAATAGATGGGGCTTGAAATATCCAACCAAACAACGTTCTATAAGAAAAAATAATGCTGAAACTCGGGTTCGAAGTTCGAATTAATTATTATTATTATTCACGTTCTCGCAGTAGGTACCTAATCATTCATTTGATTTAAAAAAAAAAAAAAATATTTTGTTATTCCGCCGGCAACACTGGCTGAAAAAAAACGCCAGAGAACATTATTGTTATTTCGTATTTTTAATATAGAAGGTTTGCAAATAATATTATGAACTAGATAATAATATTAAAAACAGTTCATAGTTCATAAAACTTGTTATTATTATGAAATCTAAATGATAAAACACTGACCAAAAAGTCCGTAATTTACGATTTGAAAATAATTATACCGGCTTGTTGGATTTACTAATCGAGAGTGATGTACTTAATGGAAGTTAATTCTAAAAACTCGTGAATGTAAAATATCATTTTCCATGAACAGTTCATGATTAATCTACTGAACATTTTTCTACTCATTTACTGAGAAAAAAACCCAAATAAAGTATCTACTCATGTAGGTACTTCATTCAAGCAAAGAGTGAGTAGGTACTTTTACGGCTTCCACAGTTTTGCATAATATTTATAGAAAATGGGCGCATTGATTATTAAATTTGTCACGCACCAGCTTTACAAGCGGTTTGTTTCAATAAGTGTAATGGGGTCCATTTTAGTATGAAAATATTTTCGATTTACCGGCTATACAATGAGAGGAAAATTATTACCAAAACCACTGAGGGTCGTATATTTTATCGGAAAAATGAAAATAATCTAGTTCGAGGTTTCTAGGTACCGGTAGATTTTTTTTAAATATTAGCTCCACACAGGCATAGGCCCTAAGAAACATAATTCCACTCAGGGACTATGCCATATTTGGGGATGCGAAAGTTCTGGAAAGGAAAAAGGTACGAGGGTTGGGTAGGAATATGGTGGTCAGTGTGCCCAGGACGGACGAGAGAGTCCTTCTTTTCCACTGGGGTGCAAGGCAATGTTCCGAAAGAGTTCTGCTGGAGGTCAAAAGATCTCCCTCAACCAATCTCTCCCGATCCGGCTTGCAACGCCACTGGTGGGCAGACACATCGGCCGCCAAGATCCGGACAAACCTGACCCCATGAACGCGGCCACCCTTGCTAGGTCACCAAACGTAGCAAACCATTTGGCAGACGACGACCACGACCTATGGCAGAGGTGTTGGTCATCCAATAAATGGTTATGAAGCTGGCAGGTGACAACTGTCCCACAAAAAATGTTTCCCGTATCCCCCTGCGTACTCTAAAAAATCAGTGTGCAATTAGATAACAGAAACAGATCTAAAAATATCTTGATTTAAAAACCACAACTCATTCATTTGCAATTCAAACCCATTGTCGGCAAATGAATGTAAACATTACGCATTGTGATTCTTGGAATGATCGAGAAGAATGAATAGGTACCTACCGACAGGTAGACTCATATGTGTACCGATTGCTCCAGCTAGCGGATGCATGGTGGTTTAATTTCATTCGGATCTTCTACGAATTTTTGACTGATCATAAGCGAAGTCTTGTTTTAAATCGACGTAAATTTGTTTGTTCTCTTTTACGGTTCAAGGAGGCGGCCGTGGTTCCTACTACGAGCAGCCAAATCGGAATTATCAATATTATGGTACCTACCTACCTACTTACCGGCCTGATGAAAAATTGAAAAAAGAATTTTCACTGAAATGGTTACATTTCTTTGGAAAAGTTGTATAATTTTCTTATATGAAAATAAAGTTACTCATGGTATATAATTAAGTAGGAGGTATTTAAGTACCTACTTACAAATCTTGTGATTTTAAGTCTTGATTTATTCAATAAGTGAAAATTAGAAACACAGGTCCTTTTGGATGCGAGGTCTACAATCTGCACCTAGTCTACACTGTTTACAGAACTACGAATAATACCTACGGACCCACATGGATGCTCCATAAAAAAATATCATCTAATTTATTATGCTGGATTCATATCTATTCTACGAATCTCTACGGTCAATTCATAGAACGAAAGTTAAAGTCGATTCAACTTTGGATTTATTTTCCGTAGAAAAGCCTGTTCTCACTGATATATTTCATAGATTCTATGGAACAGACCATAGAATAGAGGTGTGATCACGGCTTTGGCGTGTAAAAACGGTGACCGGACGACTCGGAATGAAATCAACTCAACACCTCCTTTGAAAAGTCACGAAAAGAAAAAATGGTTGTACGTTACGTTAAGTTATGGGCTATTTTTCAATATTTTTTTCCTAGTTTTTAATTACTTTAAAGATGTTTTGATTTGACTTGATTCTGAGTTGGCATGGAACCGTAAAAACCTACCTAGGTAGCTTCCTGGATATTTAATAAAAAAAAAATGCAGATTAGGGTTAGAGAGCCAGAACTCTCCTCTCCTCCCTTTCCTTAAAAAAAACCCTCCACACAGCATCCCCAAAGATGACATAGGCCCTCGGGGAAATTATTTTCCCTCTGTGTGGAGCGCATGTAAAAGAGATATGATTTTCACGGCCAAAAAAAATTATTCTCGTAATTTATTTTTGGGTGTTATGCCGTGTTGCGCTACCTCCTTTTTTAGCCACATTTGCCCCGATGATGGACCCTAAAACGCTGTCCGAAATGTTGGCTAAATTATTGATTACTGATTACCTACCTGCATATTTATTATACCCAAGAATGCTGATCGCGGTTTTTAAAAGCATTCAGATTTGAGGGAAAAATAAAAAAGCAAAGATTAGATTTGAGAGCAACTTGCACATTAGATTAGCAAAAGCAAATGCAATAAATATCATATAAATTGGGTAGTTTTAGCATCCCTTCAAAAAATAATAAGTATTATTTATTTTTACCGACATGAAACAACCAAAAAAGTGCCTTAGAATATCAATAATATCGGCAAGAAATGGCGAGCCTTATTATTATTTGAACTGATGGATATGGAAGTGTATTTTGAAGATCTACGATGTTTGTTATAAAACTGGGAATGCATTTTCAAACTAACCTGGAACACAAGCCGCAACGGCGACGAGAGCGAACACGCAAACAATTTGAAAGCTCTTCATTTTCACTGCACAGCGTAAAAGTCGCTAATAATTATTAAATAACAATATCACCAAAACAACAACGGGTATTTCAACAACACTACCGGGCGCTCACTGACCGATTCGGATTTGAGAATTCGTCTGACAAGTCGAGGCGTCCCCACCTTCCCTATATACTCGAGTCAATATTGTGCCGGATTGTGCGGCCGATAGCGGCCATTTTGCGAACTAATCCTGGCCGACAAAACTGTGTGACGTAGCACGGAGCAGTTTTCTTGGCGGGGAATTAGAACAATTCTCGGTGTAAAAATAAAATAAAAACGTTTGAATGCGTTGAAAAAACTGCTATTAGAATATTTGAAATTCATCAATAATATTTTTTCGTCTATACAGATTTATAAAGTTATCTGAGCAGTTGGCAACTTTAATGCTAGCTATAGAACGTAGTGTTATGGAAAATAGGTGGTGTTAAGTTTTACCAGATTTTCAAGGTGGTTGTTTTTTGGGTAAATATTCCCATATCTGCTACACTTTTATTAGGCACATATTATGGAAATTATACTATGTTTCAACTTAATTACTACAATAAACAATTGCCTACTTTTGGATAGATAGTAAACGATGCGTTAAAATTCCATTTTTATTCAAAGTTCAAAATTTCCTGTAATTTCATAAAATTTTCCAAATTTTCATAAGACGATCCCTTGGCCGCAATTTCGGAATTTTTCTGTATGATTTGACATTTGTTAGTATCGTTTCATTCTAAATAAGCGTGATTTACTTAATTAATCCAAACAAAGAACTTAATAACCTATTTTGTGCTTGTAAATAGGCGATTCTTGTAGTAATTGTTGAACGAAGTAAATTTTTGATAATCTAAAACTGCCTAAAGTTCGGCGGTTAGGGGAATAATTACTTATCAATTTTTAATTATACAAAGGTAGGTACCTACATTAAAACGTAATAATAATAATTGATTTATGGAATCAGAATTCTGAATTCTGTGAATGCAACACAATTAATTAAAATTATTATTAATTAAAGTCTGAATCGCCAGGTTAACAATATAAAGTCGCAAGTATGGTTTATACAGATATAAAACTACAAGTACAATTAAAGACAATGCACTTTTTTACGTATAAAGCAGTACATAAATAGGTATTTTTCAGTCTTCTTTTCCCTTTAAAACTGAAAATTTACAAGTTTGAACAGTAAAGCGAAAGGTATTATAAAAGAAACATTTAATTTTTTTGTAAGAAAAAAAAAAATAAAACCTGGTTCCTGAAATTCCCGAAGAGCTCATATCAAACGCTATCAGATTAAAAACTATAAATCTCCTATTGTGATCATGTTAAAAATATCACGTAGGAATGACTAAAAAGTTATATTTTAGGAGCAAAGTTCATTATTGTCCTACCTAAGTGGGTAGGTACTTAATGGTCACATTATTTCCTATCACGAGAAGTGTGAAGTTTTTTCGGGATGACAACATTGTCATATTAACATCATCATGTCGACACTTTCGACATTACGTAGGTACCCGTCTGTTGTCACTTTCCAAAAATAGAAATCATTCGTGGCCAGTCCCATTTGCCTCTATCCCTTTGCCCAATTTACCACAATTACATCACAAGTTTATTTTATTAAAGATCAGAGATGACAAATAATTGACGTAGCCATTTTGCCTCTGCCGTCTGCCCGCCGTTGACGAACCGGAATTAAGGATATTGTAATGACTCGGAGTTCCGAGTGTGAATCAATAGGATGTTCAGAAGCATGGCAGTTTCAGACCTTGACTTACGTTTTTGCCAAACCACAGAAGCGTCTTTAAATAGCATGTTTTGCAATTCATTCAGATCTTGAAGCATATTTCGTTAAATTGTATTTATAGTTAGTGGGTAATGTAATGTAATGATTAGTAACCCCACAGTTGATCTCCCGATAGTTGGCCCCTTGAAATTATAATTATTAAAAATTATACATTTTTGTGAATTATTTACCAATTTTATAACTAGAATCGACTTTCAAAATAACTTAGTAATTATAAGTTAGTATGGATATCAAATGAATTTATTTACATAGTCGATTTTTTAACCTATTTTTATTTTTTCCTTTAAGTAGGTACTTATAAATATTTTTTTTGGTACATACATTGTTTTAATTTTACAATAAAAGCATTTTTATATAAACAGTTAAAAAAGTAAAGAATAATTCAATTCGAAGATTAACAAAAAAAACCCACACAGGCATCGCGAGTTCGTGGGTATACTTGAGTATTTTTTTTTGTTAGTAAAATTTTTACTTTTTAATCATCTTTGTAGAAGATTAAAAAATAAAATTAAGGAAATAAAAAATAAAATCAATGTTTACTGAATTACAATTCAATCTTACATTTAAAAATCAATATTTGTTTGTTTGTTTGTTCGTATTTTATGCGCTGCCATACTGTTCATCCGATTGCGATGGTGATTTGTTGTGCGCAAGCCCGTGAAGGTTATAGGCTATATACAGGTGTACATAATGGTAAGCTCGGCGTTATGAACTTTGTATAAATGAAAATGTGTGTATTTAATATATTTTAGTGGCAGGGAGGGGGAGGGTAACTAAGGAGGTGATTCGCGGGAGACCGACGAGGGAGGGGGAAGGTGGGGAAGGTGGAAGGGGAACAGGGGAGGGGAATGGGGACGCATGGAAGGACAAGCAGGGATAAACAATTTATTTCTTTGAATGGCATTGCAACGCATGCCGGATACCAGCTATTTCTTGATAAAGATTAAAAAATTGTTAAGTTACATCACGTCAGACGTTACAGCAGGTCAGATGTTACAGCAAGTAATGTTTGTGTCAATGGTATTTATCCAAGACTTTGTTACATTTTTATATGTTTACTTTCAATTTCTGTAGTCTTACAGAAAACATTATAAATTTTTGGTTTAATAAAATACCTTCACACTAGTGTAAACAGTATAGGCATAGACAGGTAGTTTTATCCTTGATGCACTTGAATGAAAATATGTTTTATATCTTTGTTATTCGACGGTACATCCTCTCTGCACACCTTTTGGTTTTTTGGTTTTCTCTCACTTCGGGGACACTGTTTTGTGTAAGTGGATGTAGGGTATTTTTCCTAAACCGACTGCTAATTGCATATAACTATGCCGTGGGGCCAACTACCGGGGATCAACTGTCACGGAATCGTAATGATTGACAATATTATCATAGACTAATCGCTGCTTTTTTTTTTAAATTGGAGGTATGTTGATTTTTATAATATTGTGGGTTCCACGATAACTCAACAAAGTGGCATTTCAACACCGATTTGAAAATTCATTAAAAGTTATGATTTTTTTTTAATAGCCCATAACCTAACCCAACGTAACCAATTTAGCCATTTTTTTCCTCACTTTTAATGACTTTTCAATGTGTTAAAGTTGTATTGATTCTGAGTTGTCCGGTTACCATATTGTGGCAAACTTGTGCGTAAGATGACCATAAGCATAGTTACCCTTTTGGACCGGACCGTCCCGTTTTCCGGGATCCGGTCCCGCTGTCCCACAGAAGCGGAAAGTTCCGTGGAAATGTCCTGTTTATGGTAAGGTACCAGAGTCCCACGGAAATGTTACTGGATTCCCATTTTCCGCAAAGCCAGGACTTACGTTTGAAACCCCGACATATAAGAGAAAAATAGATTTCAGTAGATGCAGACGTCGACAGTGTTAAAATTTGATATGATATACGTATGTACGTCAGTGTATCTAATAGTAACCATTTTAAGACACAACGAAGTTTTTTTTAGTGTAGGTATGCACTCTTTTTAAATACCCTTGTGGCTATATAGTTTAAAAATCTCCTAGATGAAGGTTCGATGGGAGGCCAAAGCTTAGGGCTGGATGTGGTGGAGGCAAACACCGATTTTTTCAACAACCATATATTATAAACTCATGATGAAAGAGATAGGAGCCTTTTTGGCCCGGAGCTCTGTATGCCAGTACTTACCTAAACACAAAGTCAAGGCAAACACCGCAGCCTTGGACATGAGCAACTGGAGGGAAACACCATGAGACCGGGAGGAGTCAAGGACTTTCTTGGAAGCAATCAAGACTCTCCAAGCTGATGATTATAAATTATGTGAGTATTTGGTATCAAAGATGCCAGTGATAAATCCATCCTTTTTACGCTACATATTTCGCATAAAACATCCTGACTTAAGTCAGGATCACACCTGATCATTTTCATAGAATCTATGAAATAGATCAGTTATAACAGGTTTTTCTATGGACTAGAAAGTTCTATAGATTTTCACAGAACAGATCAGATGGGAACGCAACATTAGGTAGTTTCAATTTGGGAGGCGGTTATGGGTACCGCCGCCCCGGGAACCATTTATTGGATAACCAACACTCCTGCCATAGGTCAAGCTCATACTTGGTTTTTCCACATCCATGCATTTTCATTCAGCGTTTATTTATTTAAAGTTGTATATACTTTCTCTTCATATCGCCCCGGTGGAAGACCTTAATTCAGAATTGAAACGTTGCTTGAAATGGCTTTGTCCCCTGTTTGATGACCAGATTTGGAGAGTCAGGTACTTTCTCACCTTCCTCTTCCACGTCTACTTCTCTCCACATTCTCTCCAGTCTCACAATTCACAACATAAATATCTACCCAAAACACCCAATTGAGGATGCAATCCCACTGGCTCTCGCAGTTGGGTATCTTATGCAGATATATAAAAAAAAAGACTACACTTCTATACATATTTGTACAAACTTCTGACGACCCATTTCACGTTCTGATAATAGGCACCTACTGTCAATAACAGTGTTATCCATCTACTTCAATTTATCAAAAAGGGCATCACTCTATTGGCATTATCAACGATATTTAACGGTCAAACAAAAAAAAAACTTCTTTCAATCTGTATAAACAGAATTGTGTAATAAAACCGACTTGTTTTGTTTACAAGGCCAACCTATTTTAATGATTGCAGATGAGATGGTAATTTCTGGTCGCAACTATTAGATATACACCGTCAGACAATGCATTTAAAAAAGGAGTTATAATGACAAAGTGACTTATTATGAAGTTTTTATCTCTACTTCGACAAGCATAACACCTACATAATGTTATCAGCCTTATTTAAAAAAAATCACTTCCCTAAAACGGTGTTTTTGTATAACGACCGTACAATTTTGGATTCGATTTGGTACTGATAAAAAATCTCCAACTATATTTTATAAATCCAGCAACAGCGCATTTTTCATCTCACGCATGCGCAATTGTGATTATTTTTTACCGCGCGCTAAGTGCCTTGCGGTAAAAAAATATTTGTAGATATTGGGTGACAGATATTCATCTCTTGTAGCTCATAGATTGTAGACATAAATCACGTTTTTTTCATAAAATGGTCAATTTACGCATAAAATATATAAAACACTAGCTGACCCGCCAAACGTTGTTTTGCCTGAATTACTTTTTTAAATTTTGATGCAACTACTAATATCGCTATAAAAAATAAGGGTTGATGGTAGAAGGGTGAAAATTTAGGGCTGTACGTATTTTTTGATGCCTCACCATAAAAAAAAAATTGTTCAAAAAATGAAAAATAAAAATTCGGGGTGGACCACCCTTAACTTTTAGGGGTATGAAAAATAGATGTTGGCTGATTCTCAGACCTACCCAATAAGCAAAAAATTCATCAAAATCGGTCCAGCCGTTTTGGAGGAGTATGATAACTAACACCATGACACGAGAATTTTATATATTAGAATTTAAAATACTTTGGGAAAATTCCGAAATTCCATGACAAATTATTATTATACAACAGGTAAACCCTTGGGCGTAGTCGTGGTGGGGTAAGGTGGAGTGAGGTGGGGCGCTTGCCCCACCCTGGCTGGCCGATGCATGAACTCTGGAATTGTCGACCGAGTCGCGTTTTCAAATTTACAGCACTTCATAGGACGATTTTTCCTTCTTACGTTCATTTTATTTGTATTAAAACTGTCATGAATATGTTGTGGAAGCCTACTTTTTCGGTACCTACACTAGATTTTTATTTTTTTGCCAAATCTCTTCAGCGTATAAGCAATGAATAATATATCTTTCCATAAAATATTTTATTTCAGTTTCTATGTTAGTAAGGTTTTCGCATATATGTTTATCAATTTTATTTACCTGTTTCATCATGTCAGTACACATTATGTAATTTGCTTGTGCTGTTACGAACTTTACAAATTATTTTCAGTAGTTACCTACCGGCATGGTAGAATACTAGATACTATTCCAGTTATCGATATAAGTTAAACTTAGGTATATTGTTATCTCATAATAATATAATATGTGTTTTCCATCATTTTATTTATTATTTATTTCAACATACACGGCAGAACATGTGTCATTAAGATATAAATAGTATAAAAAACATAAGGAATGTAACAGTATAAATAATGTAAAGAGTAAGGAATCAAAGTAGTGTGAAAAGTAAGAAGTATAAATAAAATGTATAAGTACAAAGTGTGAAGTGTAAAGTGTAAAGTATTAACTGTAAAGTGTAAAGTGTAAAGCGTAAAGTGTAAAGTGTAAAGTGTAAAGTGTAAAGTATAAAGTGTAAAGTGTAAAGCGTAAAGTGTAAAGGGTGAAGTGTAAAGTGTAAAGGCTTATTAGATTTGTTAAAAAATTTATATACAAAAATGCAAAAATCAGTCATTTTAAGTACATGTAGGATTACGAAAGATTTTTAAAATATTTATATTTAGGGATCAGTAGGATTTATCGGTCCAGTTAGGAGTTCTACTGAGCCGAACCCTCTGATATGAAAATATCTGGAGTCGGTGAATTATTTTCCCATTTGGTCTCTGGTAGGTTGAGATGTTGTTCTTGTATTGTTTTGTATTTATTATACTTACATAATACAATTGGATAGCGTGGATTGACTAGATTATCATCTGTGGAAAAGTATGTGGAAAGGGTTTAGTTTTTCCCGTGGGGAAGATTTAACCCGGATAAAGTCGAAAATTTTTAAAATAAAAGGTAAGAAATAAAACAGTAGTAATAAGTAAAATGCATAAACTATAAGACATCTTTAAAAATAATAAAAAGTACAAAAGTTTCAAATATCCCTTTCCTGTGTAATGAACGAGAGCAAAATAAGTTTCAAATTCTCCAAAACAGGGCAATGAGAATAATACTTCGACGAAATAGATTCTCAAAAGTAAATAAAATGTTAAAGGAACTAAATTGGCTAACCGTGAAACAGATGTTGACCCTGCACACGATGATATTTATCCATAAAATAGTGAACAACATGTTACCAAAATACTTCTCAAACAAAATTATATACAACAAGGACATCCACAGACATAATACAAGGACTTGCAAGGAAATCAGACTACAAAAAAAGGACAAAACGAATACGCAGAACAGTTTACTATACAAAGGGATGAAGTTATACAACACTACCAGAAACTTTAAAGGCCGCACCAATTGGAAAATTCAAAATGTATTGTAGGAGATACATAGAACAAGAAAAAATATAGTTAGAAATATGAAATATAATTAATTAGGAAATTGTAAACTTAAATGTACAATTTACTAAAATAAAACAAATAAAAAAAAATAAAATAAAATAAGAAAAGGAATATGAAGTAAGAAATGCTCTTAGGAGGAGTTAAAATAAAATTTTAATAAAAAAAGGGATGATAAATTTTATAATGTATCTATGAAGTATTTATAACGCATTGATATTAAAGAGCAAGTACTGGTAGGACATATTACGGTTACACGATATATTATGGTTACGTGGTACTAGCACATATTTTTTTTTGCATCTTTTAAATGAGGCTACCGGCTTTTTCCTTGTGATATTATTTTCCTTATTCCTTGTGATATCAGAACGGTCAATTAAACTTATTAACGATCTTCCCAACATATAGGTAAACCCACATAATTAAACACTTACCAATTTTAAAAAAAGCCTTAATGTATCGCTGTGCAAATGAAATGACAGCAATTAAATAAAATCATTTGAATTAATTGTTATTGTAAGGTACGTGCAATTTCAAATTGACTCAATATAAAATAAAGTCACAATAAAGTTTTTACAACTCTTCGAAGAATATAGTTCAGGGTTGTTGTCACTCAAACATTATAATAAACTTTGTTGTTTTTAGACAAAAAAGGAGTTTTAATGCTATTCAATTAATAATAAATCGTTTTTTTTTAATCTCGTTCAAATCTTACAATAGTTTTTTTATTGTGTTTGGTAAGTATTTTATTACAATTGATATTTTTCCAATGCGTGAATCGAACGGTTTCGACTACAAGTCAATACTTAAACTAAACTATAGGGTCTTCCAACAGGGACCTTCCGAACTTTGACAGTTGATAGCGGCCATACTGTTGAAGTGACGTGTGTCCAATTGGCTGTCATTTATTCAGTTTGTTTTGCGAACTCACAATGGATGGATATGGCGTTCAACAACACGTGCAAATGATAAAATTGTTTAAAATTTAATTAATTGTTTAATGATAAAATCTCACGTGGAGGTGATGTGAACTGGCCACCGAAATCGAGCGATTTGACCCCGTTAGACATTTTCTTGTGGGGTTTTCTTAAGTTGCAGGTCTTTGCGAATAAGCCACCACAATAAACCACAGCGGCCCTCAAAGCCAACATAACCCATACCATCGGTCAAATTCAGCCTGATTTATGCGCCAGAGTCATGGAAAATTGGACATTTCGGACGCGCGCGACCCAGAGAACTCGCGGCGGACACTTGAACGATGTTATATTCCATACATAATGGCATCGATAGATGATATCTCACACTCACTTTGTTTTATTTAAATTTACAAATAGGAAGCGCTTAATGAAAAACCCTGCACAATCCATTTAAATTTTTGAATAAACGTTTTCTGAACAAACTCTCTATTAAACTACATCTAACTTGAGGCAGTAATAAACTAGAACCTTGGCCCTGGAACTTGTTTCGTATGAATTCCGTAACAATGACTTACCTGTATTATTCTTCTATTAAATAAGTAAGCATCTTTCTAGTCACGAACAATAGACGCAATACGAAATTACTCCGTTTATTTCCGTACGAATTTTATAACTGAAAACGTCAAGGTTTTCGTTTTGTTTTGTATTTTTTATACATCAGAGTACAAAACTCCGTTACAACGACAACAACACGAAAAAATACGGACCGTAAAAATGCAATTCAGTACGCAGACACGTCTTTCAGACGTATACATTTTTGGACTGTTTTTGTTTGCCCGAAACGTGATGTTATTGAAACCGAGAAGAGCAAAGTGCATCGAAAATTGAATCAATCATCGAATTGATTGATCCGTGGAAATGTTTCACGAATCAATCAACCGTGGAACATCTTCCAGCGCATCTCTTTTGAGGTGGAAAAAATGCAATCATCTCGAGAAGATTCAAAGAATGATGGCGCAATAAATCTACCTGTGATGCATTTTAAAGCAATAATAATTGATGGTCTCATATGAAACCGGTGTATTTCCAAGGAAACGTAATTAGTTTTAAATGGAATCTAATATATCATCACGTTCATTATTATAATAATTATTATTTTAATTACCATTTATAATAACTACCACTGTAAAGGTACCAATGTGTAGACGAAGCTCCCAAACTCCAATCGTCACTAAACAAGTCGGGTTATTAATTAATTTATTTATTTACGGACAAATAGTCCATTAATAACATAACAATAACACGAATAAAAAAAAGAGATGACAATGAAAGGAAAGTACATATAAATGAAGAGCATTGATGAATTATAAAATAAAGAACATGTAGAAGACTACAAGTCAAAGCTTGAAGATGGATTTTTAAAAGACTTTAAAAATTACACATTTCGTAGCGACTGCCGAAAGTCATTTAGGCAAAAAATTCAATGCTTTGACTTGCGTTAACAAGTCTCGACATTCTGGATAAAGGAGAATGATATCCATAATTAGTAGAATGTTGATTGAGGAACAGCAATTCATTATTTCGGAGTTTATGGGAAGGGATGTTAAACTGGATGAGTTGTAACAAAGCAGGTGTGTCAGTAATACTGTTGATAATTTTGAATATGCAAATTAGATCAGTGTCCTTTCTACGTTTTTCTAAAGAAGAAATGTTTAAAGTTTGTTCAATTTCATCATACGAATTCAAGCGGTACAACAAATAATTAATGTGTACGTAGATTCTATACGGGCAGAATATTTTTAAGGTTTTCAATGACGAACTTTCTTAAAATGTAATGTTTTGTTTGATGTTTTTAAAAAAACTTGCGAATTCCCGGCGTGTTGCAATGCCATTTAATAAAGACATTATTTTTCTCTGCGTGTCCTTTCCCATTCGTCCCATTCTCCTTCCGCCCCCCCCTTCCCCTCTCGCGTTCCCCCACTACCTTCCCCGATTTCCCTCTCCCCTTTCCCGCTCCCCAGTCCCGCGAACCCCTCTCCCGTTCCATATATTCAGTTCTGATACATCGGCTGTGGAACTATTTGCCGGCCCTTGTGTTTCTTCCCTCCTACAACATGAGTCTCTTCAACATCCAGATTCACTCGCTCCTTTTCACAAAAATATCCTCCACACAGCATCCCAAATATAACATAAGCCCTGAGGAAAATTATTTTCTTCAGGACCTCCTGTTTGGAATTAATGTAAAAAAGAACTCGATAGAAATGAAGTTGACCCAGAAATTTCAATTGTGAAACAATTTTTCACGGTACTAGAATTGGAGAATTTTTCGCTGCTACAGAAATAAAAAGATTTTCGACTTTGTAGAAAAGTCCCCATTTGTTAAAATCCACTAAATACTATAATTTTGCCATCATCTACTAAATACTGTGAATTATGGATTTATTATTTTAGCGGATTATGGCAATATAAATAATCTACACTAATATTATAAATGCGAAACTGCGTGTGTTTGTTTGTTATGCTTTCACACATAAACCAATAAACCGATTTTAAAAATTCTTTTACCAATAGAAAGCTTCATTATATGCGAGTAATATAGGCTATTTATCATGGTGAGATCTGGCGTTATGAAATTATATATATATATATATATATATATATTAATATATTATATTTATTATACGTTTTCTGTCGCTAACAAAAGCGAGTTACTGCTAACGTCAGAAAACAAATCTTTGCCGTGAAAACGATGTTGATATATTTTCAGGCGTTGAAGTTAATATCTATCTATAAAAATGAATCGCCGAAATGTAAGTACGCGCATAACTTCCGAAAGACTGAACTGAAAGACAAAATTGAATAACTGTTTTTTTGTGTTCGTTATTTTGTACAAAACTACTGGTGAGCTCAGGAATCATGAAATGTGCAATAGGTGGGACGTGCCGTTTGAAAACTGAAAGTACGGGAATGAATGTATGGAATGCGGGAGTGGGGAGGGGAACTCGGGAGGGGAGTTTTGCGGGACGGGGGAGAGGAAAGGTGTAGGAAGCGGAGTGGGAACGCGAGAGGGGAAGGGGGCGCGGGAGAGGAAGGGGAGGCGGAAGAGCAACGGGACTAATGGGAAAGGACACGCAGGGAGAAACAATTTCTTTAATCCAAATTTCTTCCGATTTCTTACATATCTCCCTTAAACATTTGAAGTTTTTAAGCTCTTAAAAAAATTATGTTATTTTTGAAGATAATATCTAGATACGTTCCACGTCGAAACGGAAAATTATATGAAATTCCCTCGACAGAAAAAAATCGCAAAGTATGCTCCGAAAATTATTTAAAACAAGTCTATTTCTATTATTTTACAAGTTATATTTGTGAAAAAAATCAAAATGTTTCTAAATGATACTTAAGATACGTTCCACGAGATTTTTGCTCTATTTTAAACGAGTCATGTTTTATTAAGCATTTTCATAATTTTCGCTTCAATTTTATCATTGAAAATATTAGCGCGCTCTATCCAACATTCGTAATTACATATCTCTCCATCTTCTTCTTTTCCAGCCGGGAAGCGTCGCCTTAAATGGCA
The DNA here is from genome assembly GCA_936435175.1 of Glyphotaelius pellucidus. Lineage (NCBI taxonomy): Eukaryota > Metazoa > Arthropoda > Insecta > Trichoptera > Limnephilidae > Glyphotaelius > Glyphotaelius pellucidus. The sequence goes on along the minus strand of OW386538.1, from coordinate 11,113,925 downwards.
TGGCAACGCATGCCGGGTACCAGCTAGTAAAAATATAAATGGATATTGCCACATAAACAACTGGTACTAGGCAGTGGTGTTTTCAGTTATGTATTATTTTGAAGGTAATGTCGATGACTCCCAGAGCCATGAGTTCGATCTTGAAGTCGGTCAAGCGTGAAGTTTAACAATTGACTAATTTATTTCATTATTATTTATGTAAATATAAATAATGTCAACTGATTAAAGGATTCTGGTCATGATTTTACCGTTTTGTTTCCGTCTGGTGACGGGGATAAAGAGTTGATGTAGGAATAAGATTGTCAGGATGTTCTTCAAGGGAACTGACCTAGGCAATAATAAAACTTTATATTAAAATTAATAAGTCAGAGCTGGTCCCAACGAACAATGCCGGATGTGCAAATTGGCAATTTAAAAAATATATTTTATCAATAAATTAAAAGGGTTTTGTGTAAAATAACAACGCTTTAATCTTTGCGCTAAAATTTTAAGGTGATAAATCACGTGTTGTTAGAAATATTTTAGATGCCTTAATTAAGACCCCGTATTCCGTATTTTTATCAATTTATAACACAATTCCATTAAACACTTAAAATTTTTAAGTTCTTAAAAATAAATGTTAATTTTGAAGATAATATCTGTACATTTGCCGAGCCGAAACGGTAATCATACTAAATTCCTTTGATAGAAAAAATCGCAAAGTATGCTCCGAAAATTATTAGAAAATAAATTTTGTTCTATAATTTACATGTTAATGTTTGTTAAAGGTATGAAGAAATTCGCAGTGTATCTTTAAATGCTACTTAAGACCCCGTACCCGAGCACGAAAAGAAGAAGATGGAGAGATATGTAATTACGAATGTTGGAGAGAGCGCGCTAATATTTCAAACGATAAAAGTGAAGCGAAAATTGTGAAAATGTTTAATAAAACATGACTCGTTTAAAATGGAGCAAAAATCTCGTCCAAGATATCTTAAGTATCATTTAAAGAAACAATGTGAAATTTTCACTAATATAACTTGTAAAATAATAGAAATAGACGTTTTTAATAATTTTCGGAGCATACTTTGCGATTTTTTTTCTATCGAGGGAATTTCATATAATATGCGTTTCGGCGTGGAACGTATCTAGATATTATCTTAAAAAATAACGTATATTTTTTTAAGAGCTTATAAACTTCATATGTTTAAGGGAGATGTGTAAGAAACCGGTCGAGATTCGGATAGCGGTGGCTTAAAACATTTGTCGAGAGATTTTTGCTCTATTTTAAACGAGCCGTGTTTTTTTTAAATGTTTTCACAATTTTCGTTAATTATGATCGTTTTTTCACATTAGCCCGCCCACTTTCAAATTCGTATTTATGTTTCTCAATTTCAAACCTTAAATACTGCTTCTTTTTAAATGCTTTTTAGCGGCCTTAAATATACTGCAAGTAGAACACATATTTGTTTTTGAGTATTTTTGATTAGTATTTTTATAAGCCTAGAAAAAATATAGTATCCGGCATATAAAAACTGCTTATAAGTTCAAAATCTCCTACTAAACCCCCTGGTTTTATTGTGTAATGTGGAAAATTAAATTCTTCAGAATGAACTTGAATAAGTGCTTGAGCTTCGTAAAAAACTTTTCGGTGATGTTTTTTTTCTTGAATAAATCAAAACGGGCGGCTAGTGTTAAAAGGGAATTTAAACCTTATCGCCATTTACGTAAGGAGTGTTATTCTAGTGCCCTGCCCGTTCAACAGACGTTGGCTATCATGTTGGCTATGCGGACTTTGCTTACGCGATCCGGAACAGCTCCACAGTAGACTGGCCAAACCATTGTCTCTAGTTTTTCAGCCATGAAGTTCTCCTTCTTCCAGGGCCCCGACTTCCGGCAATCTTTCCCTGCATTATGAGATGCAAGAGTTCGTACTTCTCTGGATGTCTCATCACATGTCCTAGATATTGAAGTTTTCGGATTTTTGTTTGTTTAAATAACTTCTTTTTCTTCATCCGAACATCTTCATTCGTAACTCTCAACAATTCAACATTGTTTGTTGGGACCGCCGATTCTAGATCACACTTTGGTCCCTTTAACTTTCTGATAGCCTAATGATGTTGCCGATTAGAGAGTAGATTTCAAAAAAAGGATAAAGCGAATACGCAGAACAGTTTACTATACAAAGGGATGAAGTTTTACACTCTACCAAACACCAAAATGTATTGTAGGAGCTACACAAAACAAGAAAAATACAGTTTGCAATATGATATAATTAATTAGCAAATTGTATAGTTGAATGTACAATTTACTAAAATAAAATAAATAAATAATAAATTTTCGTGAGCTGCAATGTTCAGGAATATGACGAAGGTTGATTATAACTAAGTATGTATTTTGATGTATCCTGGAGATGGCCGTTCTATTGTAAAGGGTCCACTATTCGATTTTCGACCGATTTCTTACATATCTCCCTTAAACATTTGAAGTTTTTAAGCTCTTAAAAAAATATATGTTATTTTTGAAGATAATATCTAGATACGTTCCACGCCGAAACGCAAATTATATGAAATTCCCTCGATAGAAAAAAATCGCAAAGTATGCTCCGAAAATTATTTAAAACAAGTGTATTTCTATTATTTTACATGTTAATTTGTGAAAAAAATCACAATGTTTCTTTAAATGATACTTAAGATACGTTCCATGAGATTTTTGCTGTTTGTGTGCTTTTTCGCCATTTTCGATGCGATTTCATCACTTATAATATTAGCGCGCTCTGTCCGACATTCGTAATTACACATCTCTCCATCTTCTTCTTTTTCAGCCGAATAGCGCCGCCTTAAAACTGGCAGCCACGTAAGTACAAAAATATGCGCCCGGCCTAACGACGAACCTACTACGGTCGAATTTTCCCTAGCGGGGCTAGAAAATGGATCTTTCCGAGGATTAGGTATATTTTTATTAATTCTGATGAACATGTTGCTAAAATCTCAGATATTTTAGACTGAGTAATTCATCATCCAGACAAATAAAATCTTGTTTTTTTACCGCTATTGTTGCAACATTTTACAACATTTTCAAACCGTTTTACGTAAGATCCTGCTTTTATTAGTTTTAAATTTAAATAACTTTCATACCGTGTGAATTTATTTAAAAACAGATATTTTAGTTAGAAATTCGTCGGAATTAATTAAAACGTGAACCTTTGGCAAACCAGCTTTAAAAAGGTGGTGATGTCACGTTTTAGGTCCATTTTACGAATTTCTCGAATTCTTTCTACTTTCAGCCCTTTCATATTTCTCGAACATTCCATACGTACAACAAAATCATTTTCAATGAATCCCATATCCATAAATCACTCGTGTATTTTGTTAGTGAATATTTCCGTACCTCCATACACCATACATAGTAGTATGAACCCACTTTGGACCAGTAACAACAAGTAATAAATGGTGTCGTGTGCCTCGTATGAGTAGGTACCTACCTACATTTAATTTAATGCAATGCCTGGTGTGATTCGGTTCAATGAACCAAAGGCATCATAGAATCATCTACACGCAAAAAGTACTTGCCCATTTCGATGTGGTAGACATGACACCATTGTAACACATCCATAGTACAGCAATACACAGTAGAACAATATAGGTACAGTGAACAATACACAGTAGATGTGTGCAATCTGATCATACAAGTGAGAAGAAATTTTTATATAAGTACTTAATAAATAATGTTTTTTCTGGCAGGTTTCATTTTCGCAGATCAAAATGTAAAGAAACGTTTCGTTGTTTTTCTTTTGAAGACATCCTTGCGGAAGGAGGGAGGAAAGAGAAGGACCGGAAAATCATTTCATCCGTTGATGGTACAGTCAAAAGGTGGCACATCGTAGGTTGTTTTTTATAAGTCTGACCTACAAAATAGGTATCAATGATGCTTTGCACTTTTGTACAAATTAAAAAACTATTTGTTTTATAAAAACCGATATGCTGTCTTTTTGACAAGCTGCGACCAAAAAGTTGGTTTTTAACACCAAGGTAATCATGGCTTTGTAGAATTAGGCTGGGAAAAAAGTTTAAAGAGTAACTGTCCTGAAATAAAGGTTCTATGTAGAACACCAATAAATTGACAGTTCACAGGCAATATGAGAACTGAGAACGAGTCGTTTCTGCACAACATTTAAAAAAATGTGTGCAAAACGAACTAACTGACAATAGTTTTCATAAAAAACTCTTGACAGCAAGAGGAATGTAACTGTATACATTAGATATCGAAAATCTCTGCTCAAAGCCCGGGCCACGCCGGGAACTTCAGATAGTCTATCCATCTGTTCATATAAAGAAGAGTGTCTGCGGCGGACACCGGGCGCCCAGCATGGATTTGATTTTATAGAAAACTACAGTTGCATTCCAAGATTAATGAAATTTTGCACACATGACTTTCATATGTATAAAATCTATATTTTATACAAAGGTACTTGTGTATTAGTAATTTTAGTTACATAACCCACAAAGAGGTAGTGCCTTAGTGGGTTACCATTACTTACTTTTGTCTCACATTATTTTTTTTTTATTTTTAAAAAGAAAGACAAACATTCCCGGTTTATGAATAACCCAATAATGTTTGAAAATCTCCTACTACCACCACACTAAGCGGAAAATGTTGCTTGTGTCGCGATGGAGGACATAGTCAGCCGAGGAATCGAACATGCGACGCCCGAGTGGGACCCAAAAGTGATGCCCACTCAGGCACTGACCGGTACTTACTTTTAAATTATTTATGTCTTATGGTTACATATTGTCATATTTTAAAAGTACCTGTGTAAAATTATTTTTTAAATCCATGAGAAAATTGTTGGAAGAAATAACAAATACAAAAATTACTAGAAACCTAAAATTACTAAAAAATCCGCCCGCAGCTTCCTGCTGCTAGGCCCTGCGGGCGACTTTTGGTTCGGCTTCGCCCAGTTAGAGTGTTGGTGACCATTTTATAAATTGATAGGAACTGGTTCCAAAATAGCCCGCTCCTCGGATCCACTGTGATCCAGTGACAGCTAGTCACCGGTACAAAGTAACCGGGACAAGCAATTACGTCATATGTGATATAGAGCCGCGTAACAAAACTAAGTACTACCGTCAATCTTACCATATCGGGAGATATATCTAAATTTACAAAATCGTAGTACTTACACCTGGGGAGGGGGCGCGTTCTCATGCGACCTGTTAACGAAAGCGGCGCCATCCTTTGACGAATTCTTGAATTCGAAACAGAATAACAAGGGTAGCTTTGTTTGAAATTTCACGTGCACAGATGTTTATACGCCGCGGCGCGTACGACGTGGCGTCAGACATGGGCTCGAAGCCGGGTTCTTAAATTTTAACCACGCAGACGTTAACGTATTAATTAATACTACCAGATAAAAAAAACAAGTAGAGGAAGGTAACGTCTGCACCTGATTTTTTAAATTTCTGTGTAAAGCACTGGCAACGCCCGGGCTTCAGCCATTATAAAATAAACATACAAAGATTGCGGTCATAACTGGATGGCACAAATTTTAAATAATAATTGCCAACTTCAAAAAGCACGTTACCTTCTACATTTAGGCGCCTAAATAAACCTTGTAGAGACTCGTAGCTCTGCTAAAACTATATAAACATGACTTCACTACTATAATTAGGTAAAATATATGTGAACAAGCATAATATTTTTAAATATGATTGAGGAATAAATTCGTGGAAAATAATTTCGCTTGCGATTCATAAATTGTTACAAGAGTTTGGGGATTTTTGTCACATGGAAATAAATATTATTTCATTGCGGTTGTATATCATAATTTTATCAGAATCCATTTTAAATTACTAACTTATTTTGTACATTATAGGTCAGTTCGTACTGTAAATAATTCGTATCCGAAAGGCTAGGCAGATAAACAATCGCGTGACTTTTCCGAAGAAAGACGGGACGTTCGCGGAAACCATTGCAGAGGTCAAGTAACGAAGCGTCGGTCGATAAAATAAATAATTAATTAATATTTTAATTACTTTAAGTAAAGAGACAACTACCTCATTAGCTTCGGCCAATAAAAGTTAACGGGGCTAAGGTGAAATTATAAATTATTATCAATACATTTATATATATTTTTTAATCTGTTCGTGGTTTTTCCTCTCTATCGATTCTGAATCATAAAGCAAAAATTTCTTAACGTCTTATTGAAAACTCACGAAAACTGAGCTCTACCGTCGTGAAAGTTCCTTAGTTTTTTAAGTGAAAACTTCTTTAGCACCGTTGTGATTTGAAACTCGATGAAACGGAAGCGAGACAAACACATACAACTATAGGATTTAGCGTGCGAGAGAATGAGACATCAATAAAATATTTATTTTATTCACAGGTAGGTACTCGGTTCTAATATAATACGAAAAATTCACGGTCCTACGCAGGTTCCCTTTATTGTAGCGGCATAAAGCGCCTGACGAATCTTTGCAGACATTCACCCAACCAGGAGTCAAATCCTACGAAATCCAAAAAATATGCATTTTTATTTTTGTAAAAAAATATTCTATCTTCAAACCACTCCAAAATGAACAGGTAAAAGAAAACGACTCCGAAGAAGAAACTACAAATATGAATAAGACGACCAAAGGTGAACTGGAATTCGACAACAAAAATATGGAAAAAATCATCCATCACAGCGATAAAAAAAGTGCCCAATCTTGTCTACTTTAGTTTTCTGAAGGTTTCACTTCTACCGCATGTGAATTATGCATGCATAAGTCAGATAGTAAACACACTCCGTACTTTGGTTTTGGTACATTTCTTACATCTAAAGTTTATATTCAATGAAGTATTTTACGGTGAATACCCGCGAGCTTCAAATTTTGCTCTCTGAAACGCGCTACGAAAGTCTCTAATCTAGGGGTAATGGGATCCTTATACTAACAGCATTAAAAATAATATAAATTGGAATGCTATAAATTGTTCGTACAAAATTTACCGCCAGGGTCGACACCAACTTGCCCTGTATTCCACATGGCAGAAGAGACGCTCTGGCCCAGCATAGCATGACAACAGGAATGGTGCTGCTAAATGCTATCTCTAGGTCTCTGGACATTTTCAACATTGGCCTTGAAGGCTTCAAAACCTAAACTCAATATACTATTGTTATATTTTTCATTTATTTATTTAAAGTTGTGTAATTTAGTCAAGTTTATGCTGGTACATCATATTCATACCATCCACGTGTTGGTATAGACCGATTTAGATAATTCTGAAAACCTGATGATTCTTAACATTGATGTAATTGTATTTATAGTTCTATGATTCTGTGTACAGTAAGACGAAGATGTGCCAACTTGTTTATCATAGAATGCATATTTATATAATCCGATATGGCGGCGTTTTCTACTCGCAGTAAACAGTAATGAAAATATTTGTTTTTCGTTTGGTTCCCGGAATGTGGTGAGGAAATTATTTTAGGAAAGTTGCACGAATGTTTTTAAAATAACATTGAAATAATTTACTAGCGTTCGCAGAATGCGTGCGGTGCATATTGTGTTGATGAATTTTAATTATTTAGGAATTTCGACACATTTTATGTCTTTGAACTTACCGAAATTGCAACAAAAAATTGAATGATTTTTTTGATTTTATATAACTTCCAAATGTGCGGAATTCGTATTAAAAGCATTCGATTTTGATCCATAAAGACGGAAACATTAGACAACTTAACATAATAAAACCCTGAAACTTTTTGTTTCTTATATTGTACTAGCTTTTCCCCGCGACTTCGCTCGCGTGGTATTAGGGGAAATTACTGTAGCGCTTGAACTTATCAATTATCCCCCTCCCCCCACCCCTCACCGGCATTCCATACATTCATTCCCTGTACATTCAGCTTTCAAACAGCTCGCTTGCCACCTAAATTTCATAATGCTAGAGCTAAATTTCATAATTCTAGAGCTCAAAGAAAAAAGAATTATCCGATTTAGTGCAGCCGTTTGAAATTTATGCGCTTACAAACTTTTCGGAGATTTATTTTTATTTACGTAAATTTGTGGAAGTTTGTAAATATAATAAAAAAATAAAGCACTATTTATTATACAATCTTTATAATTGTTTCCAATTATATTTTTAATGTAGGAACTCTCATCTGACATTTATTCCAAAACATAAGCTTGTCCAAAAAAAACAAAATATATTCTAATATTTGAATTTTCTGGAGCAGCAACCGACCAGTATGTAGGGGGCTGAGTACCTACCAGCATAGAGCCCACAAATATATCAACATCGTTTCCATGGCAACGATTTTTTTTCTGACTTTAAAACTATAACTCACTTTGGTTACCGACAGAAAACGTATATCAAATATAACATACTAATATTTATAATAAATTTAATAACGCCAGAGCTTACCATTACATACAGCCTATAATCTAGCTTTCTATTTATGAAATAATTTTTAAAATCTTTTTATTGTTTTATGCGTGAAAGCGTAACAAACAAACTCGAGCAGTTTCGTATTTATAAATTTGTTTTATTAGTATTAGTATATTAGTATATTAGTATGGATGTACTTATATTGTATTAACCTTGTATCGACTCCCACAATGCAAACTCGAGATTACACCATTTTAAAAATCCGAAAACTATAATATAAAGGACAAGTCGAATCACCGACGATCTCCCAGGCGGTCGTAATTCAAGTTGTGCATTTGTGAATACAGACCATTATCATTATCATATGACCAGAAACGAACCCCCACATAAAAACTATACAAGGTGATCAATTAATAGTATATCTGGCCAGGAGACAGCAATTAAGAAATCGGCTAATCACTAAAAGAAGTAATAAGAGGTTTTTAGGTTGGGATAATAGTTATTACAGAAGGTAATAATTATTATCGTGACAGATGTTCCGGATATTCCCGAACGTTTCAGACTATTCCCGAACTTTCCACAAAATTCCAGAATGTTCCGGGAATGTTGTGGAATGCTATCAAATACTCTCGAATGTTCTGAACATTCGAGAGTATTTGATTGGATTTGATTTTATAACTCCCTCTTTCTCTCTCGTTTCTGAGTTTACTTCGTTTCGTTTTCGGGTTTTTTTGACGTGACAACGTCTTATAAATCAATGAACGCCGGCCGCATTCACGAAAAAGCATGACTCATTGTCAAGCTGTTACGTTGTCACGTTCCGCCTGAGCCGGGCGTACAAGCGAGGGCGCGGAACAAGCGTTCGGCCTAAGCGTTCAGCGAGAGCACGGAAAAAGCGACAGAAAGGCACGATCGGCCTAATCGTTCGGCTTAAGCGTTCGGCTCGTGACGTTTTCGCGTAAAATTATCGTCCATAAACCGACTTTACAGACAACCAAATTTTTTTTTTCGAGTTTCGGAACTCGTTTCTGAGTTTGGGCGGCACGCACATTATACACTTAACTTTTATAATATATATTGATTACTTAATTAATTTATCGTCACATAATCATAAAGAATATTGAGATGAATGGTGTGCTCACACTGCTCACCTGTAATTAGAATCATCACCATAATCATATTGAAAATGTAAATTTCTGCAATAATTATGTGATGTATTCTGTTGGCGAGCCAATAAATAAATAAACACAAATCTGCATTTCGTCTATCAAGTAACTAAAAAATTCATAGGAAGATACCTTTCTTTTTAAAAATTTCCATATTTTTCTGGATTGTCTTTAGATCATCACGTATGTGTACTTTTCGATCTCCTATTTCCCTTCACCTTCCCCTCCTCACATCCTCCAATCTCATAACAAACCCCAAATTTCAGACGCCGTAGTCCTACTGACTACAAACATTTAGGATCCTTGTGCGGTATTCAACAAAAAAAAAGAATTTCTAGGCCTGAATTTTCGTTCAACATCATGCTTTTTTTTTCTACCTATACAATAAAATGTACAGGTAGGAACCTAATTTAAAGACATATTTGAGGCGCCACCTATAAGAAAAACCTCATGGCTCACGGCGATGCACAGCTGCTTTTTATTGGTTGTTTTAGAACCATTGTCATTAGTCTCAAGAGTTCGCTTCTAAAACCCCTTGTGAAATTGTAAACCAAAATCCAGGTAGCAGCGTCCTCCGTAAAATTAACTTGATTTAAGGAGCAATTTCCAAACTGAAGGGCAAGATAATTAAACATTTTTGTTTGGTTTTTTGGCATTCTTTGCCCACGCCCCTTGCGTGGGGAAAATAATAATATTATGTTCTGGAAGCAAGTTCGTTTCAAACAAATACATGTTTACAACAAAACCGTCTGGAATTCAAATCCACTCAGTGAGGTCTGGGAAAAACCATGGTCACTGTATAACCAACCGATACCAAGATTTAGAAAATTTGTTATGTAGAAACTACACGATGACTTGAATATTCTCGATTAAAAACACTTCTTCACATTTTCTTCTGGTGGTCTCTCCTATCGTAGGATGGCCGGAAATGAGCGCTTTTATTATTACCGTGACGTTCCACGTTTACGTTACCGTGCGGCAAAAAAGGCAATAAAAGTACGTTCCTTGTCGCTATAGTGCTGCAGCTCTTTCTTACACATTAAACAATGGCGAGACAAGAGACGAGACACACAAAATAAGTTTGACTGTTTCCTCCAAAGTACTACTTTTTTCGTTTGAAGGAAACAAATATATATTACACGCTCAGCCATGGTGACGGGAATTGGGTTTCATTTTCTTTACACGTTTCAGAGAGATGCATGATAATGATTGTATGTTTCCTTTTGCGGGTGCAGACATACGTTCACCGTTTGTCTCATTTTCAACTATTGTTATTGTGTGTAAGAAAGAGCTACAGCGCCATATGTTTAAGAACAAAAGCAAAACTATCAGCGTATTGACATTTTCAAACGTTTTTGAATTTTTGGAATCCACTCATACTTTAATATTATCCTTGTAACTATATTCCATATTTTCAAAATTATCGTCACGGCTAGTAGTATTGGTAGGGGTCTACGGAGACGTCATGATGTGGTGTGTGGGAGATGCAAGAAAATTATTACTTTTTTCCTTTGGAGGAAACTAACCTACGTACATTTTGAAAGACCGGCATATTTTGATGAGGAGCGTATGTTTATCGCATTTTTATGCGATTACGATCAAGGTCAATAATAAGAGCGCTCATGAACGGATCCGCACTTGTCAAGTAAATTATGAAGCCATGCGGTGCTGCGACTTTCTGTATTACATCTTTTAGAAAACTTCTCTGAATTATCGCTCGGACCACGGTATTGGAGGATTCTCCTTTTCCTATTTTAGCTCGACCGTTTGGCTTTTAATATGCTTGTAATAATTGGCTTTTAATATGTTTGTGTGTTCCTTTTCCGCTTCAAGATGGTGGCCGTGTTGGATACTACCTTTTATGACTGCATGAGCATAGATCCAATTACGACCTACAATTCGGAATATCAATATTATGGTACCTGTAGAAATTTTGAAAAAATAATTGTCCTTGAGATAGTGACGTTTCTTAGGATAAATTGTTTAATTACTCATTTGACAATTTTTTACATAAAATATTATATGGTTTATAATTAAATGAGTGTCTGTGATTCCAGGGGAAATTTTGGTTTTGATTTGTTAAAAAAGAGAAAATTAGAAACATTATTTTTGAACTCATCTGCCATACTATATTACTAGGGTACATAGGTAGGTACACGACGAGACTCGTCGACTAAGGGTTCGACTCGTTTGACAGGAATGGTGTTAATTTTATTCTGGAAAAATATCCGTGTTTATGTTTATTAGATGATTATTTAAGCTTAAAATAATGATAGACAAGAACAATATTGTCTTCATTGCTTGAGTCACATTTCTGTCATCTGACATCGGTCTGTCTACATTTCACAAGCTTCGATTTTTCAAGGAGTAAAAAAAAAGAAAAAAATCAAATGATTTCTAAATTTAATCGTCATAAGATATTAATCTTTTCCTTGATTACCAGTTGGGTTTTGTTGCATTTTCCTCTCCTTATTTAATTGTTTACATCAGAGAATTATTATTACTTTATATTTAAGTACCTATTTAAATACATGCATTCAGTAATCAGATAAAGTTGAAATACTTACACCTTTGAACCATTCCTCAGAAGTAGATAAGTCATCTGTAATGCATTCATAAAGTCATCTGTGTAATTCTCAAAAATCTATGCAAACGTTCTTTTATGGTATGTACGTGATAAGATGGCGTCATGATATTATTCATAGACAAATCATTAGTAAGGTAACAGGTAAGTCATGTAAGGTATATTATATACCTACGGATAAACACCCTTTGACAACAATTTCTAAGCTTTCCTAGTGATGTGATGATTTTTCTAAAATCGTTTAACCCTTCAGGCCTCAGCCCTATTTTGTTGGAAGGTCAAAATATTTCCGCTTTTCAATAAAATCCAAATAAATGGAATATTTCTGAACGCATCCGAACACTAAAAACTGTTTTGGAAAGGTGATGAAATACGCTTCCAAATTTCATAATTTGTAGTAAACATATAATTGTTTAAATATAAAATTTAATATTGCAAACTTAAAAAAGTTTTTAAAATGATAACTAAAGTACTGAAAAAAATAACTAAAATTAGGGGCCATCCATAAATTACGTCATACATTAGGGGGGGGGGGGGAGTAGAGAAATGTGACATTGTGTGACAAGGGGTATGGGGGGGGTCATCAGTCCTGTGACATCACATGTAAAAGTCTAAATTATTAAAATGCAAAAAAATTTTAGATGTAAAATTGCAAAATATGTGACGTCACACTTGGGGGGAGGTGGTCTCACAAATGTGACGATGTGTGACAGGGACGGGGGGGGGGGGGGGGTAAAAAAATCATGAAATTCGTGTGACGTAATTTATGGATGGCCCCTTACTGATAACGAAAAAATTTAAAATAAACACATTTCATAAGGCAAATGTATTTTATACGCGTTTTTGTAAACTAACTTTTTCGTCGTTTCATGTAAAAATAATTAATAAAAAATTCCCAAAGATTCATAATTTTTTTTCAAATTGCGTTTCGAAACTTTATATTAATAAAGTTGTCCATTTTATTTATTTTGTGGTTAACGTCTATATTTGAATATAAAGTTTGGTGTTTTGTCTTTCTAACACCATCTAGAACAGTGGTTCTTAACCTGTGTTCGATCGAACCCCAGGGGTTCGGTGAGTCGGTTTCACTTCGATTCGATTTCGATGTTTTTGTTTTTGTTCGCTATCCGCTATCCTAATCGTCATTGTTGTTATTTTAAGACAACGCAGTTATCGTCATTGTATTTTTAAGGATTTAAAATCGATTCATTTACATGTCATCAAGACATTTCGATGATGCCCCTAAGAGGAGTGTGATTAAGTCAAATCAATTTTGAAATGCGTTTGAATCATTACAATGGAATGCTTTCTTTGTGCTTATGGATACAAAAATATAATAATTTATGCGGGAATATTTTCCGGAAACATTTATTTATCGTAATCATCATCATCATCATCATCAGTATATTAATACGTGAAGAAAAACTTTGTACCCCTTTTTACGAAAATTGCGCGGACGGAGGAGTATGAAATTTCGCACACTTATAGTTTATATAGAGAAGGAGTGCAGAATGCTTTTTTTAAATTATGCAAAAAAATACAAAAAAAAAATTACAATTATGGTCGAATTTCGACCATTGGGCGACCACTAGTCATATTAAGTGTGTCTCAGTTGTACCTAATGTTCTATGTTTATATATATATTACATAATGAGGAAGACTTGAGATAATTTATTGTTTTTTGTGCCTTAGGGGCCATCCATAAAATACGTCACACGAATTCCATGATTTTTTAACCCCCCCCGGCCCTGTTACACGTCGTCACATTTGTGAGACCCCCCCTAGTGTGACGTCACATATTTTGCAATTTTATATCTAAAAATAATCAAAACAGTGTTCAAATTTTTTTCTTCTTTTTTTTTGAGTTTTGCGTTTGAATCATTTAGGTTTTTACATATGACGTCACAGAGCTGATTACCCCCCCATACCCTTTGTCACACAATGCCACACTTCTCTACCCCCCTCCTTCCCCCTTAAGATGACGCAATTTACGGATGGCCCCTTATAGAAAAAAATTATTTTCCTACTAAATTATTATTATGTTGATAAAACAAAAAAAATAGATATTCCGTAAACACTTATTGCGCTCAACCACAGCAACGCACAGACGAATGTAGGTACTATGTATGGGTCTCAAATCTCCGCCGAATTACGAAATGACACTTAAAAAAATGAAAATTGGTGTTTTTGAAATGGTAAACACATTACACGGTTGATTCTCTGTCAATTGGTCTCCCGGCATACTTGTGTACGATATGCAGTCGATTTAGGGAAAATACGGTATACCTACATACACAGAATATAAGTAAGTGTCTCCGAAGAAGTGTGCAGAGAAGATGTACCGCCGAATAACAACAGTATAAAACATATTTTCATTCAAATGCATCAAGGACAAAACTGTTTGTCTATATTGGACTATTTGTACCAGCGAATAAGTACAAAAAATCGACACTAAAAAAAATCGTTTGATATCAATATTAACTTATTATTAAAGGTATTTGGTCGGTTTTACGTTTGAAATTGGTACTAATTACATACAGTGGGCGTACTGTACAGGGCCCGCAGATACTTTAATAGTACACAACTGCTAACCCTGTACAAATCATAAGTGCGCCCCATGGTTGAATTTAGCAGCCATCTCTGGTCTGGGGCTCCAAAATACCTGAAAAATACCCTAGACTCTGTGCAGTAACGGGCCGTCCTCCCATTGACCAAACTTTTTAATCTATCTTTATCCAATGGAATTTTTCCCGATAAGTGAAAAATGACTTATTTGAATCCAATTTTCAAAAAGGGTGATAAAAGTGATTTTTGTAATTACAGACCAATATGCATTCAATCCACCATACCGAAACTCTTTGAAAGCCTAATACTTGACAAACTTTTTACACAAATAAAACCTGTAATACACCTTACCAGTTTGGATTTGTGCCAGGGGGAAGTACACTTTCCAACTTAATTATTTATGAAAAATTTATAACCAATGCTTTTAAAGAAAAAAAAAGTAGTTATAAGTTTTACTGTAAGGCCTTCGACACAGTTTCCCATAAAATTCTCATTTGGAAATTAGGAAAGCTTGGTATACGCGGCAACATATAAGCCTGGTTTGAAAGCTATCTTACTGGAAGACAACAAATTGTTAGAATAAAATCCTCATTTATCTTTGCAACATTCTTCAAGATAACATCAAAAAATTGTTAATTTGGTGTAAGAAAAATGGAGTTTATTTAAATATCTCAAAATGTTAAATAGTTAGATTTTCTCGAATAAAAAATCCAGTGATCTTTAATTACAACATTGACAACAATGCTCTTAAGACACTAACACAAATTAAAGACTTATGCATCACTTTCCAATCAAATCTTTCATTTGTTAACCACATAACAGAAATCTCTAATAAGGGCTTAAAAATGTTGGGATTTATAACTAGGCTAACTAGAAATTTTAACAATATAAAGTGTATTAAACTGTTATATTTTGCGTATGTTAGAAGTCAACTTACAATTCTCCGTCTGGAATCCACATCCATACTTATATTATAAATGCGAAACTGCTCGAGTTCGTTTATGACTCTTTCACGCATTAACCAACAAAAAGACTTTAAAAATTCATTCACCAATAGAAAGCTAAATTATATGCCCAGACTACAGGTTGTATATGTTGGTAAGCTCTGGCGTTATGAAATTATAAATATTAATCCATACTAATATTATAAATGCGAAACTGCTCGAGTTCGTTTATGACTCTTTCACGCATTAACCAACAAAAAGACTTTAAAAATTCATTCACCAATAGAAAGCTAAATTATATGCCCAGACTACAGGTTGTATATGTTGGTAAGCTCTGGCGTTATGAAATTATAAATATTAATCCATACTAATATTATAAATGCGAAACTGCTCGAGTTCGTTTATGACTCTTTCACGCATTAACCAACAAAAAGACTTTAAAAATTCATTCACCAATAGAAAGCTAAATTATATGCCCAGACTACAGGTTGTATATGATGGTAAGCTCTGGCGTTATGAAATTATAAATATTAATATATTATATTTGTTATACGTTTTCTGTCGCTAACAAAAGCGAGTTTTTGCTAACGTCAGAAAAAAATCGTTTCCATGGAAACAATGTTGATATATTTTTGGGCTCTATGCTGGTAGGCACTCAGTCTACCGATCAGCTACTACTGCAGAAAATTTAAATATTAGAATTCGTTTTTTTTTTGGACAAGCTTGGAATAAATGTCAGATTTGAGTTCCTGTATTAAAAATATAATTCGTAACGATTATAAAGACTGAATGATAAATAGAGTTTTTTTTTATTATATTAACGAACTTCCAAATATTTAAATAAAAATAAACATCCGAAATGTTTGTAAGCGCATTTATTCCGAACGAATGAACAAAATTAGATAAGTAATTCTTTTTTTCTTTGAGCTATAGCATTATGAAATTTAGGTGGTAGGCGAGATGTCTGAAAACTGAATGTAAGGGAATGAATATATGGAATGCGGGAGGGGATGGGGGTGGGGTGGGGGGGGGAGATAATTGATAAGTGCAAGCGCTACAGTAATTTCCCGTAATACCATGCGAACGAAGCCGCGGGGAAAATCTAGTTATAATATACATGTACAAGCTGTTGAAAGAATACAAAACAAATTCTTACGTTTTCTAAATTTTAAAATGGGGATTCCAGCAATTATGTTGAACTACAACACTTTGTAAACAACACTAAATAACATTAAATAACATGAATATGCTCAAATTGTCAGATAGAAGAATTTTCTATATAAAACGGACTTCGTATTTCTATATAAAATTCTACGTGATTTAGTTGATAGTCCGGTATTGCTTGAATTGATAAGCTCCCGGATACCACAACGTAATACAAGAAGTCAGGATTTATTTCAGTGCAGAATTCTGAGAGTAACTATCATATGTATTCCTCTTTACCTAAGATGGAAGGAAACAATTACACCAAGTCAGTGGACATCTTCAGTTTATATTTAAACAAATATAAAATATTGTTACTGAGGCAGTTCAGTTATGTACAATAAATATTGTATTTCTTACCATTCATAATATGTAAAAGCCCTGAAAAAGGGCGTTAATCAATAAATAAATAAACAAAAATGGGTCTCTTCAAGACCAATGTTCATTCCTTCCTCTTCTCAAAAAGACCCTCTACACAGCATCTCAGATGACATAGGCCATGAGGGAAATTGTTTTCCTCAGGGCCTTCTGTGGAGTTAAGGGTCTACTATTCGTATTTCGACCGATTTCTTACATATCTCCCTTAAAAATTTGAAGTTTTTAAGCTCTTAAAAAAATATATGTTATTTTTGAAGATAATATCTAGATACGTTCCACACCGAAACGCAAATTATATGAAATCCCCTCGATAGAAAAAAATCGCAAAGTATGCTCCGAAAATTATTTTAAACAAGTCTATTTCTTTTATTTTACAAGTTATATTTGTGAAAAAATTCACAATGTTTCTTTGAACGATACTTAAGATACGTTCTACGAGATTTTTGCTCTATTTTAAACGAGTCATGTTTTATTAAGCTTTTTCGCAATTTTCGCTGCTATTCTACGACTAACCATATTAGCGCGCTCTGTCCAACACTCGTATTTACATATCTCTCCATCTTCTTCTTTTTCAGCGCTGTAGTAGTAGTAATAGTAGACCCTTAACGTAAAAAATAAAAAATATATAAAATTCGGGCGCCAAACATCGGGTCACCGTATCTGACTAATTAATAACGCTTGAATCCTCTTTCGTTGAAAAATCTATTATGACCGGCAGAGACCAGTCCGGATCGTATATTAATTACACTTATTATATGAATAGTCAGTTGTTTTGCTACTGCGAATCAGCATTGTTAGAGGTGGACGGGACCTACCTAGCGTTACATTATTACCTGCTATTGTTAGAAGTAATTCATTCAATTACGTGCCTTCACGGCAGAGGTAAATGCTACCATGCTATTGTAAATTACGTGCAAATATGAACTATGATTGTACCAAACAATTAATCAATACTTGTTATTTGTTTTAAGTAGATTAAATTATTTTGAAACCATTTATTTTCATTAATTAATCTCACCGCCGCGGCGGGAACCATTCATTGGATAATTGACACCTCTGCCATGGGTCATAGGTCTTGGTGGCGGATGCGGCTGCCCACCAGCTGCGTGGCGGGCCGGATCGAGAAAGGCAGTGAAGGGATGGATTCACACGTCGTTCTGGATACACCGACCCCCAGATTCCTTATTTAGTTTACAGTAGAATGTTATTGTTGCCAAACCTACTGCCCAGATGTAATTTTAGTTTGAATAACTGCAGTGTTTATTTTTGTAGGTTTATATTTTCGATATTATATTAAGTTTACGGTTCCACGACAATTCAGAATCATGTAATTTCAACACCCCTTTAGAAAAGGCATTACATTTTTTTTATTTATTTAAAATAACCCATAACATAATTTCAATTTGGGAGGCGGTGTGGGTGCCGCCGCCCGAGAACCATTTATTGGACAACCAACACCCCTACGGATGCGTCTGCCCGACTGCTTAGCAGGCCGGATCGAGAGAGGATGATTGAAGGAGTCTCTTTGACTCTTTCAGCCGTTCTCTCTCGGAACATCGCCTTGCACCGTAGTGGAGGGGATGGATTCATACGTCCGTCACTCCTGGACACACTGACCCCCAGATTCCTACCGACCCCTAATACCCTTTGCCTTTCCAGAACTTCCTCTTCTTCCTTTCCTAAAAAGACCCTCCACACAGCATCTCCAAAGATGGCACAGGCCCTGAGGGGAATTATTTTTCTCAGGGCCTCCTGTGTGGACCTAAAAGAAAAATCTTACCTAACATTATCTAACCAATTTTTGATATTTTTTTTCATAACATTGACTTTTCAAAGGAGGTGATCAAGTTGCTCGATTCTGAGTTGTCCGCTTACCTAACATGTATGCATATTTTTTTGTTATAATTATTGTAAGGCTGCACGTCTCAACACAGAAAATCTCTAAAATAGAGAAATAAATAAAGAGATCCTTTAAAAGAAATAAAGAGAGAGATTTATCCTCAAAATCAACACCGATGCCACCTACTCTAAACTTGTAAAATCATTCCCATAACGCATACTACTTTTGGCCAACGAAACTTTAGATACCTTGCAACAAGACTTTATAACATTCTTCCAGTTAGAATAAAAAATAGTGATTCACAAAAAAAATTCGAAAATAACATAAAAATTTGGATAAAAAATAATGATAGGGGCTTTACCGGTGCACTCACCCAAATTCGAAATTAGTAATGAAGCCAATGTTGTTATTATTGTACCAATGTGATTGTTATTATTGCAACCAATCTATTGTATGATTGTATATGAATATACGTGTACTTAGTGTAGGTAAGCTCACAAGTATTATAAATTGACTTAAAATTACTGCCTCAACACAGGCTAGCTTAGTGAGGCAGGTTACGAGAAACCTAAATTTATAACTATTTTTTACTCTTTTTCTACTGTTCATATTATTTATATTATTTTCTGTTGTTAACCTATTGTAGTGTAACTTATAAACCACTGTAAACAAACACTGAATATGTACTTCTTTAGTTATAAATCATGCAAGTTTCGTTCAATAAAGATATATATATTATTATTATTGAATTTTGAAATAGATATTTTACGTTTTCCTGCCGCACAGTGTACGAAATGGAGAAAAAACCCGAATTAAGTGGTTTTTGCAAACTTTAATGTTTTTAATTCAAATATTTTTTGTAGTGTAGCACAATAGTTTCTGCATTTTATTTGTTATTTAAATTTCTCAAAAGCGCTTGACGGAAGTTTGGCAACGCCTCAAAGTGTGTCGTAAATTTGATGTTCGGCATCGCATTTTTCACTTCGCTCCTGCGCGTGGGCAGAGACAGTTGTGTATTAAGTGACGTTTAGATATATATACAAAAGTTTGTTATGTATGACATTCTTCAAGGTATTCTTTATTTTATTTACTAAACTGTATTTCAATATCACATGTGAGTGAGATTTGAACTAACGTCTAATGTTTCACTATTTTTGTATTTTTTTGCTGTTAAAATGTTTATTTCAATTAGCATTTAGAAACAAAACATCGTTTGCTCCCATTTATGAGTATAAACATATTGTAGACTGAAGTCTCACCTTTTATATCATATATAAATTGTGATCATCTTTTGTCCTCCCTTGAACAGTTTAGTTATTTTCAGGAAGGCCTTATATGCATTCCCCGGAGAGAATTATTCGAGGCATTAAAAGAATGGGGTATATTAAATGCTAATTCTGTGAAATTAAAGGAGTTTTTAATTAATTAAATAAAACAAACATACCACACAGCAGGTACAAACATTTTGAGCCCTACATTTTACAAAACCGTAAAGAATTTTTTACTACAGTTTATGAAGAAATGGAGAAAAAGCCGCGGTTACATTGTGAGGTTCGAAGAGCAACTTTTTGACAAACAACAAAAAAAAATTTTTTTACTTCAAAATAGTTATAATTCATTAATAAGATCAAAAAAAAAATAAAATTGCACTAATATTTAGTCAGCAAACAATTAATTCGTGTTTTTTCTTCATTTCGCACACTGTGTGCCGGCAGGATATCAAGTCGCACAGGTGACATATTTCAGAAGTAAATAAAATGTTTTATGGTTCTATACTTAATTACGTTTTGCCTGTTGTTTTTTAGAACTTTGTTTATTAGAAAAAAATCCGATAAATATTTTACCATAGTTCGCAGTCTGTGCAATTTTTTGAATGTCGTAAGTCATAATTAATAAATGATGTCGTAATCAATTGGAATTTGAAATGAAAACATAAGAGTGGAATTAGCATAGTAACAATTACTTGGCGGGTAAGACTGTGGCTTTAACGTAAACTATTGTGGCTTCGGTTAATTAAAAATTCTGAACCATGTGCATTCTTAATATATTCTTGGTATTCGGCGGTTATCCTAACTAAGTACTCTTTGTAAACAGCGGCAAATGTCAAAGCTCAAATTTTGTCATCTATGCTAATATTATAAATGCGAAACTGCGTGTGTTTGTTTGTTGCGCCTTCACGCATAAAACAATAAAACGATTTTTAAAATTCTTTCACCAATAGAAAGCTACATTATATGCGAGGACTATAGGCTACCGTGAATGCGAAACTGCTTGTGTTTGTTTGTTACGCTTTCACGCATCAAACAAAGAAACTATTTTAATAATTCTTTCACTAATAGAAAGCTAAATTATATGCGAGTACTGTAGGCTTTATATAATGGTAAGCTCTGGCGTTTTGAAATTATAAATATTATATTTATTATACGTTTTCTGTTGTTAACAAAAGCGAGTTATTGCTAACGTCAGAAAACAAATCGTTGCCGTGGAAACGATGTTGATATATTTGCGAAAAATCGTAGTTAATATCTATCCATAGATAAATAAAAATGAATCTCCGAAATGTTTTACGCGCATAAATTCCGAACGACTGCACAAAATTGGATAATTCTTTTTTTTACTACTGGTGAGCTCTGGCATTATGAAATTTAGGTGGCACGCGAGCTGTTTAAAAACTGAATGTACCGGGAATGAATGTATGGAATGCAGGGGTGGTAGGGGGGAGGAAGTGGGGGGAGGAGGATTTCAATTCAATTTAGGTAGTAAGTTTTACATATCATAGTTTATATATGTACAAATTTAACCCATGTTCTTAATATTACAATAAAAGAAGAACTGCTCAGAACAGACGTCGTCTAGTGAGCAATTATTATTTTTTAAATTTTCCTTGTTAAAATCTATTTTACCTTTGTAAAATATCCTCCACAACACAGGTGAACTCCTAGCATACGGGAAATTATAGAAACACTTCTCTCTAAAAAAAAAACTCAAATACTCAACCAAAAATGTAAAACCAAGAACTACATTGAGAGCATCTTCCACTTTGAATCGATGGTTTTATAAGTTAATAGTACTGTTGGTACAGCATAATTTTATTCCCATAATTTTAATCCCAATTTTAACATTCTTTCGAAATGATCTAAAAAATTAAAACTAAGTACCAACAATTAAATTGATGGTTTGGTCAATCTCTATTTAATGACTACTAAAAGAGCTAAATACAAAACTGAAATTATTTAAAATCGCCTCTCGTGGCTGGGCCCATTACGGTCCGGGAATCACTTCATTGATAAGTTGGTTCACCGCCAGGGTGCTAATGAAGGAGTGTTGTGTCTGAGGTGTGCGTAGAGTACAAACACGCACGGAATGCAGGACGCAATGTAATTATGAAAAAAAATATATCTCTTACTCTAATCGCAATGTAATGAACAAAAAAATATATATCTTTTCTTCTTTCTTCTTCGTGTGCCCTATCATGTCCCCCCGACCGCGACGTTGGCGATCACTCTGGAAAATGTATCTCTATCTTGCGCTGCCCGGAGTAGCTCCTCCACACTTCTAATACCGGTCCACTCTCGTACATTTCGCAGCCAAGACATTTGTCTCCTAGCAGGCCCTCGGTGACCTCCATCTTGCCTTTTAATATTAATTGGACCAAGTGATATTTCTCCCCTCGAAGTGTGTGAACCAGATATGAAATTTTCCTGACTTTTACTAATAAGCAATAATATAATAATATCTCTCTAACTATAGAAAACTCTAGTCGAAATTTAAATAAAGGCTAAAGAAAATACGAATGAAACGTCATAAACTTTCTTTCAGTACCTATCACTTTAAAAATAGTTGTAATATGGTATCTTCAAAAAGCCACATCGAAAGCAAAATTTATTCAATCACTTTTGTTTCCGTTAGTTTGTTGATCCGTTACCATTCTTTTAGAAAGAAAGAATTTATCTATGTTATTCACTCCATTGTAGTTTAAACAATTGGCTGAAAAAAAATTGTTCAACAATTTAAGTAATGGCGCCATTTTCCTAAAGCTGTTCAAATAATATATCTACTAATTTCGGTTGTTTCAGTCAATTTAAGTGATGGCGCCAGTTTCCTAAAGCTGTTCAAATAATATATCTACTAATTTCGGTTGTGTTTCAGTCAATTTAAGGGATGGCGCCAGTTTCCTAAAGCTGTTCAAATAATATATCTACTAATTTTGGTTGTGTTTCAGTCAATTTAAGGGATGGCGCCAGTTTCCTAAAGCTGTTCAAATAATATATCTACTAATTTCGGTTGTGTTTCAGTCAATTTAAGTGATGGCGCCAGTTTCCTAAAGCTGTTCAAATAATATATCTACTAATTTCGGTTGTGTTTCAGTCAATTTAAGTGATGGCGCCAGTTTCCTAAAGCTGTTCAAATAATATATCTACTAATTTCGGTTGTGTTTCAGTCAATTTAAGTGATGGCGCCAGTTTCCTAAAGCTGTTCAAATAATATATCTACTAATTTCGGTTGTGTTTCAGTCAATTTAAGTGATGGCGCCAGTTTCCTAAAGCTGTTCAAATAATATATCTACTAATTTCGGTTGTGTTTCAGTCAATTTAAGGTATGGCGCCAGTTTCCTAAAGCTGTTCAAATAATATATCTACTAATTTCGGTTGTGTTTCAGTCAATTTAAGGGATGGCGCCAGTTTCCTAAAGCTGTTCAAATAATATATCTACTAATTTCGGTTGTGTTTCAGTCAATTTAAGTGATGGCGCCAGTTTCCTAAAGCTGTTCAAATAATATATCTACTAATTTCGGTTGTGTTTCAGTCAATTTAAGGGATGGCGCCAGTTTCCTAAAGCTGTTCAAATAATATATCTACTAATTTCGGTTGTGTTTCAGTCAATTTAAGTGATGGCGCCAGTTTCCTAAAGCTGTTCAAATAATATATCTACTAATTTCGGTTGTGTTTCAGTCAATTTAAGTGATGGCGCCAGTTTCCTAAAGCTGTTCAAATAATATATCTACTAATTTCGGTTGTGTTTCAGTCAATTTAAGTGATGGCGCCAGTTTCCTAAAGCTGTTCAAATAATATATCTACTAATTTCGGTTGTGTTTCAGTCAATTTAAGTGATGGCGCCAGTTTCCTAAAGCTGTTCAAATAATATATCTACTAATTTCGGTTGTGTTTCAGTCAATTTAAGGGATGGCGCCAGTTTCCTAAAGCTGTTCAAATAATATATCTACTAATTTCGGTTGTGTTTCAGTCAATTTAAGTGATGGCGCCAGTTTCCTAAAGCTGTTCAAATAATATATCTACTAATTTCGGTTGTGTTTCAGTCAATTTAAGTGATGGCGCCAGTTTCCTAAAGCTGTTCAAATAATATATCTACTAATTTCGGTTGTGTTTCAGTCAATTTAAGGGATGGCGCCAGTTTCCTAAAGCTGTTCAAATAATATATCTACTAATTTCGGTTGTGTTTCAGTCAATTTAAGTGATGGCGCCAGTTTCCTAAAGCTGTTCAAATAATATATCTACTAATTTCGGTTGTGTTTCAGTCAATTTAAGTGATGGCGCCAGTTTCCTAAAGCTGTTCAAATAATATATCTACTAATTTCGGTTGTGTTTCAGTCAATTTAAGTGATGGCGCCAGTTTCCTAAAGCTGTTCAAATAATATATCTACTAATTTCGGTTGTGTTTCAGTCAATTTAAGGGATGGCGCCAGTTTCCTAAAGCTGTTCAAATAATATATCTACTAATTTTGGTTGTGTTTCAGTCAATTTAAGGGATGGCGCCAGTTTCCTAAAGCTGTTCAAATAATATATCTACTGATTTCGGTTGTGTTTCAGTCAATTTAAGGGATGGCGCCAGTTTCCTAAAGCTGTTCAAATAATATATCTACTAATTTTGGTTGTGTTTCAGTCTGTAACTCTGATTCAATGAGCTCTAGAACTTAAAAAAGAAATTTAAGTTTCATTTTAAAAATTGGAAGTGTTTGTTTGGAGAATTCAGACAAGCTATAAGTATCTACCTATAGTGTAATATTTTTAACTGAAAATTATTCTCATTGCCATTTTAAAAATTGTAACTGATTTGCTGAGAATGAAGACAATCCCCATTATATTTAGATGTGACACGAAGCGAAAAAAATGGTTCCACGTTTTAATCTGATTTGACCTCCAACTCTCCCAACGCTGTAACGCCGAACGACCGGAAACTACAGAATTCGGTTCCCGCACAGTGCTACTCGCGTGATAATGGTGGAACACGTTTCGACGAGATTAGTACAAAATGAGCGCTTTTATTATTACCGTGACGATCCATGATTACGGTACCGTGACGGCACAAAAAACATAAAACGTACGTTCTCTTCCCGAATAATGCTGCAGCTCTATCTTACACGTTAAATAATGGTGAGACAAAAGATGAGACACAATATACATGTGTCTGTTTCCTCCAAAGTAAAACTTTTCCTTTGGAGAAAACAGAAATATCTTATTACGTCTCAGCTACGGCGACGAGAATCGCGTTTCATTTTTAATGCGTGTGAGAGATATGTATGAAAAAGATTGTAGGGTGCAGACTCACCGTTTGTCTCATTTTTGACGGTGTGTAAGATAGAGCTACATCATTATATGATAAAAAAAAAAAAAAAAAAAAACACGAGCGCATTGACGTTTGACGTTTTTGAATTTTTGGAATTCACTCACTTTATAACTATTTTCCAGACTTTCAAAATTATCGTCACGGCTAGTAGTGTTGTAGGGGTCTACGGAGACGTCACAGTGCGGTGTGTGAGAGAGATGCAAGAAAACGATTACGTTTTTCCTTTGGAGGAAACAGACCCAAGTACATTGTGTATCTCATCTTTTGAAAGAGCTGCAGCATTATTAGGATAAAGAAGTATTATTTATGCTTTTTTTGTGCCGTCACGGTACCGTCATCGTGGATCGTCACGGTAATAATTAAAGCTCTAATTAGCGCCTCTATGATTAGCCCTTGTCTTTCCATGTATCTGTGCTTGTACAAAATAATATACATAAAATTAACATTTTTATTGCATGATTAAGAATCGATTTTGAATTGATTTAAATTTTAAGCGCACTTGAGGTGATTTTCTCACGAAAATGGCGCTATAAAAATCATCCAACAATTATTATTATTGAAGATTCTGCAGGTACGTAATTCGTATAATAAGTAGAAGAACATATTTATATTAATAAATTATATTTTAATAAAGAAGTGGGGACGTTATTCTCGTTGGCACTCACATTAAAATTTTTTCAGTCATCAGATTGTAAGTCATCCTCTTTGCTCTTGCATCATTAGGCATTAGAAGTGTTGTGATGATGGCAGGATCCGTGTATGGCGAACCAGGATGCTCAGCTTATAGGGCTCCGTGTCCTGGGAATCCCAGAGATTTACCCCTCCCCCCGCTTTCTCCGCCGTACCTCGCTGTGCTCCATGTCACGAGACAATACGCACGTACACACGTCAGGGGAATTAAATCATCCAAACAAATAATAGGCCTAAAATAAAAATAAAATAAAAAATCTCTCGACATAGTCTAAAGCAGAAATTAAAGTATGAAAGTTTTTCAGCAATTTAAGCAATTTTGTTTTTTTTTGGTTAATTTGCAAATTGTATTATTCTCTACTTTTTTAACTGTTTTTATGAAAAGCTTGTATTATAAAATTATACCAATCGTACCAAAAAAATTGTCAATAAAAGAAGAAAACACTGTGAATTTTTTCACATCTCTAACATTTTAAACAACAAAATGACATGTGTTTTTAATAATTTTCGGAGCACATTTAGCGATTTTTTTTCTATCAACGAATTTCATGTAATTACCATTTCGGCTCGCGAATGTACAGCTATTTATTAGGTACCTTAAAAAATAACGCATATTTTTTTAAGAACTTAAAAACTAATCCATTCGAAATGCCTACTTATATGATTACGATCTGGCTGTCAGGGTTTGGGGTTTCTACCTCGTCCCAAAAATATATATCAAAAAGCATTTTTGATTTTTTTCTTTATCTATATATGTATATACATGTATGTATATTTTCTTTATCTATATTTATGTAAGTTGTTTATGTATTGTATAGTAAGCATAGGAAATGTTTGACTTTCAAAATATCTTCTTTCCACCCTATATCAAAGTTATATCATTAATCATTACAAAAACTCTTACGAAACTGTCAAAAATGTCACAAATTGAGACATTTTGCAAACCATCGATTGTTAAATCAAAATTTAATTTTCGAATAAACTCTTTAAATTAATGAATTTAATTAAAATTACCCGCATAATAAATATGAAGTACTAAGTAAGTAAGAATTAAAGGTATTTTATTAACCTATATTATGTACCAAATTTAATTGATTGTTCTTATAATGTACAAAAATGAATTTTGAGCGAAAGAGGGGAGAGGGAAGGTGGGGAAGGTGGAGGGGGAAAGCGTGAGAAGAAGGGGACACGGGAGGGGAAGGGGCGGCGAAATGGGAACGGGAGAAATGGGAAAGGACACGCAGGGAGAAACAATTTCTTTATTGAGTGGCATTGCAAAGCATGCCGGGAAATCGCTAGTAAATTAATATTTTTATTCCTTATTCTTTACATAATTTGGGAATTTTAGGCACATGCCAGTGTTTTTTTAAATCTGTTTTGAATGTCAAATTTGATAAACCTGCTGAATACAATTGAAATATGTCAACAATCGTAAAAAAGTTGGTAAAACAATAAATTAATTAATAAGAAGCGTGTATAATATTTACATTACCAACATAATATAGAAAACGTTACTCGAACCAAAAAGATGGTTTGTTTCAATATTTATCTTTTTTCGATTACCACGAAAAAGAAACCGCATTAACCACACGAGAAGAAGAAAATGTTGCAGAACAATGCATTGGTTTATGGCGCCATTATAATCAGAATTAGGGAAATAATTGCAGTAAACAATATTTATGCCATGTCAAAAATAACCTAATAATTATATTAAATATGTCTAATAAAAATTAAATGCGAAGTACCAACCTACAAATAATTTTTAAAACTTTATTGATTAAATTACGTCACATGTTACGCTTGTTGAACAAATTCTTATCATAAAATTTATAAGAAATTATTTTATGGTTTTCCCCGATAATTTAGTAATTAATGTAATATATTGTGATTTTGATGTTATTCCAACCAATAAAGTAAGCTAGTTATATATTTATTTATTGGAATAACTTAACGGAACAACTATAACTTTGGTAATAACTTTCGAACAACTAAAAAGGGTGGGACTGCCAAGGATGGAGGCCGAACAATCAGCGCAAGACAGGGACGTATGGAGGAGCCTTGTCGATGCAATGGGTCCCCGACCAGAATAGGATAAGGGGAAAAGATGATGATGATGATGATGATGATGATGATGATGATGGTGAATAAAACCTCAAATTGTAATATTTAATTAATGAAGACAATATTAGCGACTCTCGAAATGAAAATTTGAAACAGAAAAAGATTCGGTCGCATCCAGAAAATATTTTAAAGGTCATATTTTTTCTTAACATCGTAAAAATGAAATGAAATCCACGCTTTTTTATTGGAGTGGATACACTCAATTTACTCAAGTATGTCACCGTTCAATAATCAACTCAGTACAACTATAACAGTAGCTTTATTTATTTTTAAATAATAAATAACCTAAAGGAAATTACTTGTTCCCTAACGGCTCGTTACCTTATAACAAAAGGATTACGATCTTTTCTCTCTCTGGAGACCTGAAGCTGCGCGGGCCACCCCGGTAGGCAAACTTAAACTCTTACGGTCTTAAATGTCCTTATATCGGTCAGCTACCCCAGCGGCAGGATTCATATTCATTAATCAATAGCATCCCTCTTCCCTGTTCGTAAGAGACAAGCAATGCGAGAAAAGGGAGGTATTCTAGGTTATTTGTAAATAATTAGATTTGCTACACACTCCCCCAATGAAAAAATAAAATCGCCTCGAGATTTGCTACAATACAAGTTTTACGCAGGGGGTCTCGAACTCGATTTTCATCATCGACGAAGTTAAAATATAATTAGCAGAAAAGCCATCATGGCGAGGTTGGTGGAAGATATTCAACAGTGGATTGAAAAATATGCAACTCAAAACAGTACATGATGATAGTAATAACAACCATTTTTAGCTCAGTATTAAATAACTCCTAATAATTACCACAACTGCGTAATAATTATTTTTTTATTTTATTTTATTTATTCATACACACCTTGAAGGCTTTTACAGAATCACATTATTAAAGTTACACATGTTATTCAGGAGTATAATTGTTACAATCAGTGGTGGTTCATCGCCTATCAAGTTGGGAATTCAATCAAAGATTAAAAAAGGAAGAAAAAAACTCCCCCAGAAATAACAAAAAATCTTAAGTTGTCTTTTCTGTCTTTTTCACATGATGTATAGGTATTTTTAAATCAATTTCATCACATCACTGTCCCAGAGATTAGCGATATAAAAACAAGATACAATTCAGTGATTATTAAAACGTCTGTGGTAAAGGTCTCATAAAAGTCGCAGGTTACAAAAAATAGTTTTAAAAGCAAAAGTCACAACTTACACAAGAAATTGTAAGTTTTTTTTTTAAATGTAAAATAGTAACATGCTCAGTAATTTTAATAACAATTTAAAACAGGATAATCACAAAAAATTGTCATTTCTTGCAAAATTTCGTAGGTGTTGTGCATTCGTGCAGCTAGTACATTCCCAAGGTTTGCAGGTCTACCGCTCTGGCGCCGCTAGAATGTTTTGTATGAAGCTAAAGAAATATGAGGTAAGGTCCCATGGGTGCTATAGTTATAAAGCACATATGGGATTTGGAATTCATTTCGGACTAGTTCTTCGACAGAACGAGTATCATTCGTGTGGGTTGATTTTTAGCACGGAATTTGAATGGCGTGCTGTTTAGTTTGATAAAATTATAAAACAAGTTTGTCTTATTTCCTTATGTTTTTATGGGAGTTGCACAGATGCACTTTGGAAAGAACCGCCATAGGATACAGTAAAATTGTTATTGTGTTGAATTAAATAACAATATTTATTAAAATAGATGTTTTAAAAACCCGTTAGAGGGTTAATAAACAATTGTTGTAAAAAAACATTATCAAATAAATATCACACCGTCAAACCAAATTTCAATAAAATGTCACCTTTCAACAACCATACAATATAATAAATTGATAAATACGTCAACTTGTAATATAATTTTATTATTCTTTGAGTCATTAAAATATGCGTTATTGGTCATAAATGTGGAACGGCTAAGTATGTCTGATTAGTGATATTCCAACACAAATCTTCATATATTATATTATTACATATTTGTTATTCAATGCTTATTACATCATGCGGTGTGATACTTGTAATTTTATTTATTTATTCTTTTTCAGGATATCGTCAGATTATATTTCATATTTTGATACATAACATTTGTTCGTGCGTAGTAAATAGCAAAAAAAAAATCATTTATGGATTTTCCCATGTGACCTTACCTCTAGTAGGACAGCATACTAAAAAAATAACTTTTTACCAGTTGCAGTTTGGCAATAAAATGTAGGAATTTATTCAATTGGAAGTGAAAACTTTCATAACCGTGGCAACACCAAGCTGCAAGCTACCCATTTTGTCTTCTTCAAAATTCTTCACATTCGATTTTGACAGTTCGTTTTAAACTAACAAAGGAAAACAAAACTTTAATTTTGATCAGTGAATTACAATTTGATTTCATTTAATAAAAAGCATTTTTGATACACAAAATTTAGAAATACAAAAAAACGCTTTTCCGTGTACCGTTGTATCTCCCCTACAAAGCGTTAAATAATAAAACTGTTGAAGCATTTTTTTTATCATATCGCATCGTATTAAGCATAGGTTGCAGGTCACACGTAGGAAAATATGAATTATTTTTTCTGCTAATAGCTCCAAGTATTTCACTATCATGGCCTGCACTTTTTTCTGAATCGGCAACCACGACATTTGGGAACATTTTATTACTACCATTGGTAGCGTGGCTGATCCATAACACCAACTTAGCGCTTTGAAAGCTTTCAATCTTGTCCGATGACGTTAAAATATTAGAACCCTGTCTTGCCTTTTTTAGTTGAGCTCATTTAAATAAGCAAATATGTCTGCCAGATATGCAAGTTTTGCTACCCATTCTTCTTTTTTAAACAAAAAAGCAAAATCTGAACCCTGTGTCTCTGAAAACGTAAGACCGCTGGGATGACTAAGCGGGCGCAACGTCGCAATGTAACATTGCGGCGAGGCACACCAACTAATGACCACGGTACACCAGTGTGCCGCGGCACACACTTTGCGGAACACTGATCTACTGCACTCTAGCTATATAGCCACGGACCACCACTATATTTCCTTATTCTATATTTGGAAAGTTTCAAATACAGAATAAAATTTCTTTTGTTTAAATTTTTTACAGATCTCGATTTTTCAAGTTTACTAATTGTGTTCATTAGAAAGGTAAATTTCTGATTAAAAAGAATGATCCTGATCAAATATCTTTTTAATACTTTCAGCTGCACAAATTCTACTATTACATTTTTCCAGTGATTTTTCACCCGTCTGCGGTAGTTTAAATAATAAATGCGCTAAAAACGCAAATAAATTTACTGTGCAAAGTGCTCGAATAATCAGAAAACGAAATGTTTCAACATGCATTTAGTTTTGTGGTTGAATTTGATTATTCCTCGTATGTCTCCAATGACCTCACACAATTGTTTTACTTATCATTTATTTTGTCTGTTGCGGCAAAATTTTCTGGTTAAATAATATTATCCTATCTGATTTGTTTTGATTACTTGAATACCCATGTGGACACGATGGCATCATCGGTGGCTTGTTTGGTAAACACCTTCTGCCAATTCATCCTGTGTCATACGCCGACGTCTCCCCGGTTTACATCGCGGCCCTACCCACACTCA
This sequence comes from Glyphotaelius pellucidus, assembly GCA_936435175.1. Taxonomy (NCBI): domain Eukaryota; kingdom Metazoa; phylum Arthropoda; class Insecta; order Trichoptera; family Limnephilidae; genus Glyphotaelius; species Glyphotaelius pellucidus. The sequence goes on along the minus strand of OW386538.1, from coordinate 11,081,922 downwards.
GCGACCCAGCGCATCAGCGGGACGCACTGGGCCCAACGGTCATCTTCAAATAATATCATTGTACCTTTGTTATTTTTATCCTGGGAATAAGGATACGTTTCGAAGTCTGTAGGCGGGTCAAGGATGCACTCCGTTGCGGATGTTGTCTGCCGGTAGAAACAGGGATGCCTATATCGCACCTTGGCTTGGCTTGAAGATGCGATTCCACCCGATCTTTTCAAAGAGTCTAATACGAAATAAATCAGTGAGAACAGATTCTGTTCCATGAATTTCTTTCTAAGGCTGTAGGACATTATCATCTTCATTATCATATTCAACCGGAGTATTCTTTTTCTACTTTAGCCTTGTCTTGTTCAACCTAATGTTTGCTGTTTTGGGCAAGGATTTTTGTCATTTTTAAATCGGTTTTTGATCTCCGCTGCGGTTTTCCCTTCTGGTTCAGTTTTATCAGACTATTTAAGCAACAGTTTTTTTTCCTTTCAATGTAGCTTGTCCATTTTATTTTCAATTCCGCCAATCATAATTCTTCCATCATTAACCTTACTCACTACCTACTAATCATGTCGTGGAAAGAAACGCACCAACAATCTTGGCACATACATGGCTACATCCATATTTAGTCAAAATCCAAAAAAAAAAAAATTGTCGATTCTATAAAAAAAAATTGTCGATTCTATAGATGCGCCAAGATTTGATTCTGCCATACCTTCCTGCTACGTTGTCAATTATTCTTGCATGGGAGTTAAATATAATATTTTCTACCGTCACCATCGATATATCAACTCTAGATATATGGCGTGTCTTACGAATTATGTAGGACGAATAATTCGGTTCACCAACGAGTAATGTCAGAACTCCCTATATAATTCCGTCGCCTCTCTTTAAAAGCATAATTTGAGAGACATATTTGATCTTTGCAGATCAACAAAAGGTAAAAAGCAAAGCGTCTTGCCATCTATGGACTGTGAGGTAATGGACTTTTTTGTTGTTGATAAAAATGCTTTCGCAACCCAATTTTTGGAACCAATAATCTTGGTTTAGGTGTCATTTTTAACATTCACATGCTCTGTCTAAACTTTGTTGATCAATGACCGACATTCCTTTATTCGGCCTTCCGCTGTACATTTATTAACCACCTACTTTGAATGACCGAGAGAAACGAAAGCCTTTTCATAGAATAGGCAATTGCAGAATTCAATTAAAAATGCTATTTTGGTATGGTCAGTGGATTCTCGAGAGAGTCAAAGTGTTTTTTATTTTTTGCAACAAATAATTTCTGTGGTCCAAATAAGATAAGAGTGAAATGAAATTAAAGAAACTTCTTCCTAACCATAAATGGAAAATAGTTGATTTCAAAGATTTTTATCTAGATCAAATAAAATAAAAAAATCTTCTGATACCAAACTGTTAGCATCATTATAATACATTGACCTGAGACCAAACAGACGATGATACCAAATTCAAACGAGACAAGGGCAAATAATTATGTCCTCTCAACACTTGTTACAATCTTCAACAATTGTTATCACAGCCCTGTCCGGCACAATTAGGATTCTGTGCATCACCTGGTCCTCACACTACACCGTGAATCTTAATGAGAGCCATGGTTCTTCAGATCCAACAGTAAACCAACGCACATTATTTATTATGTACACCCAGTCCAACAATAGAATACAAAGGTATTGTTCGGTTATTGGAAGACCGTGTTTTGACATTGTTTATATTTTTTCGTGAAACTTGAAATGAATTCATTCTTCAAATGTACATTGTCAAATCTACTGCACGTGCATCAACAATGATTTCTCCGAAACTCAGAACATTAGAACGTACGGCTTGAAGGACAAAAGAGGAAAAAACGAACGAACGACCTGAATCTCTTTTTTATATCTACAACATCTACGCTAGCGATGCCACCAACTGCAAAGTTAAGCCGGAGGAAGTACAGTTACTAGTCTAAAAATTAAATATGAAAAATGAAAAAAAAATGGACCACAAATAAGTGTTGTATTAAATTGAATGGAACGTACTATATTTAACGAATTTTCAGAGCTTTTATAAAACTAGGAATTTTTCCAAGATGTCCAGCATTGTGCGTGAAAGAAAAACTTTCGACTGTTAACGTTTGACTGGTTCTCAATTAGTATCACATGTAATTAAAAGTGTTAAAATATTTTTTTTTACACGGTGGAGAACTTCTACCATGAGCAGATGGTCTTTGCTCGTCGTAAACCTACTAAGAAATGCTTTACATGCATACTATTTTCTGTTTATCTTTGAAAGTTATTTGCTAGTTTGTAAACACCGTGACTAATTAAGAGAAAATGTGACAAGTACGTGCCAAAACGCACGTATCATATAATTGTAATTAACAATGGATGATTCGGGAAACTACGCAATTCCTGGAAGAGTATTCTGCAATTTGGTGGCATTGTGCAACCAGTAGTAGAATTGTTGACCACCAAACCACAGAAGTGCTGCGATTGTCTCCACTGCATTGTTGACTAGTGTTCTTCTGGTGGCTGAATTTTAAATTACCTGTAGTCTTATTGTCTTTCTAGATCCTGTTACTGTTTTTTATGTAATATTCAAATGTAATCCGCGGAATACTAACGAGCAACTGCCACGTGATTCTGACGGAGAATCAACTGTCACCTGGTTTTTCAATTCCAACTTAGAAACTACTATCGAACATATACCTAAACTAAATATCACATTCTATTTGGTTCATTTATGTCTTTATTTGGTCTTTTGCTCTGAATTTTGCGCTGGGTGATATGACTATATCTCTCGACTATGACTACATCTCTCGACCGGCATTTAATATTTTTGGACAAATTTTCAGGACAACAAATTTATAATTAGAATCGTGATTGAGTGGAAGCCTCCCGGTGGCAGGTTAGAGGAAGAGAACTGACCGAGAAAGAATAATGAAGTAGTATGGAGAGGAATCAGAACAAGAGGCGAATGGTTAAGGTATTGAAAAGAACCAGCTGGGAACTTGTCGTTGTGGAGAAGATCTCGACTTGAATAAACTTCGTCTCTGAATTTCGTGTCTTTGCCGGGCATTATGCCCCCAGCCGATCCGCATCGTACGAGTAGAATTCTGAGAATGGAATATGAGCCTCACTTTAAAAACAGTTTATCTCATTTTGTAGGTGTCATTTCACCAAGCAGAATATTTTATTGAAAGGGTTCAAAGTTGTTTCTGTTAAGTTCGCTTGAATTATAATTAATTCTCAGAATTTAATAATTATCAAAAGAGGAATAGACGGTGCAGTGAGTGGAAAAAGTAAACAGAAACATTACGGTGTATTGGTGATTATTTGACAGAAAGCAGATAAAGTATTTTTAATGTGGCCTAGAGGCGGGCAAAGCGGGTCAGTTGAACGAGCCGCTTCACTAGGTCTCGTTCAATGAAAAGATCCGGGTCAGTGAACCGGCTCGTTGAACGACCGAATTTAGTCCATCTCAAGGGAACCCCAATATTTTGGGGTTCCCTTTTTTATTTGAATTTCGGATCTCTTTTTAATTCCCTTTTAATTGGATTTCCCTTAGAATGAAAAAATGAAATCCTTTGTTTAATTGAGTTTTGGTACGAAACAGTCTCGAAATTTCAGTTTGCTTTTTAGTTCAGTTCGCTGTTAAAAGAAATGTGTAGAAAAATGTGTTAAATTTCGGTAGAAGAATAATATTAAAACATCGTGTACTAAACATACATTCAACAAAGATTATTACATCTAGTCATGTAAGTACTCAATACCAAAATTACTTTTTTAACCATTATTTCTTGATGAAATATTGAAAATAAACAATCAATGATTTACTGAAAATAAACATGAGCATAATAATAATATAATTCATCCTTACTTTTGTTATATTAAACAATATAATGTGGCCGGAGCGCTGACGTCACGACTGATTATGCACGCACACACGCATGAATTTCGATATTATTATATTGTATTTCGATAATAACATGCACACTTAGCAGAAACGGTACGCCACCGCGCAGAAAAGTCTCACAGTGATCTGAGCTGTAAACCCGTTACCTTACTTTCATATTTTACTTTTCTGCGCGGCCGACTGAACGATCAATCCCAAAGACCAATCTGGTTCGCGGATCTTTGAACGAGTGAGCGGGTGACCCGGTGAGCCGAGTGACCCGCGAGCCGCGAGATCCGTTGAACGATACACGTTCTCGGCTCCCACGGGTCAGTCGGCTCTCCGGATCTCACGGGTCAGTCGGCTCACCGGGTCACCCGCTCACTCGTTCAAAGATCCGCGAACCGTGAAGATCGGTCTTTGGGACCCGGATCTTACGGATCAGTACGAAAATCCGGATCACTGAGCCGACTCGTTCGCGAACGACTCGCCTCTAATGTGGCCTTGATATGTTTTCAGAAAAATATTGTTTTCTCAGAAGATTCATATTTTATTCGCACTCAAAGCGTCCTTATTCAGAGAAAAGCATTGATTTTTACAAATGTCATTTTATAAAAAAAAAATTTTTCTACAGAACACAATTTAAGTTTGAAATTTTAAATCAAAAGATCTATATGTTAATCGTAGATTTTGTTTCTAGAAACCGTACATAGAAAATGTTTTGTTTTATTTCTACCAGCACACAGTGATCACATTTTTTTACGTTATCTCCACACAGGAGAACCTGATGAAAATAATTTCGCTCAAGGCCTATGTCATCTTTTGGGTTTTTTGAGGGTTTTTTTAAGGAAAGGAGGAGAGAAAGATCTGGAAAGGAAAAAAGCTATGAAGGGTGAGTAGGAATCTGGGGGGTCAATGTGTCCAGGACTAACGGATATTTGAATTCACCCCTCCCACTCCCACTAACTACTGCCTACGGTGCAATGCAATGGTCGAGAGAGTCCTGGCGGAGAGGTAAAAAGGTCTTCCTCAGCCAGTTTCTCCAAATCCGACCCACCATACAGTGGGTGGGCAGAAGCATCCTCACCCCATGAACCTTGGCACCCCTGCTAAGTCGCCAAACGTAGCACCACTTGGGATGACCTAATGCAGAGACGTATTCGCCTCCCAAATGACAATAAGGAACTCCAGTGAAAAATATTATGGCTTTAAAAAAAATTTGTTCATATAGACCAATATATGCTGATTCTGAATATATAAGTTTTATTACATAATATTTAACGTAGAGTTTTTAAAAAATTATTAAAAAGTCCGTTTTAAAACGTGTCATTGAAACACCCTGTCAAGTTGGTATTGCTGGATTTTGGCGGCGTGACGTCACCGCGCCGCGTCACCTGGGTCAAAGTCGTATAGAAATCAATAGAAATGTAAAGCGCAAGCCGTTCGACATTCCGTGTTATTGGTTTATAGAGATATGGACATATAATAGTTTTTGTTTTTATTGAAACATTATTTAGGCCTAAATAATTCAGTATCAAAAATAAAGTATCTCTATTAGTTTATTAACTGTACAAAAAACTATCATAATGCCCAGTAAAACGCTCCAATGCTGAAATTCAAAATGGCGGGAGTCGAACAGCTGATTCCAGTTCCCTACAAAATTCATACTTCGGTTGGTCATGATGACGTCACACTAGATTCGGTGGTTTTCGGGGGATCTTCAAAAATTAAAACTTTGACATTTATTTTAACTATTAAAACTAACTATAAAAATAAAAATAAATATGCAGTTATTTAAGTTAGAAGGTCATTATTCATTTTTAAAAATTGGACTGGAGTTCCTTATTATTGTGTGGTTTGCATTTCTCGTCCCGTGACTGCGTTTTTTATAATAATTATTATTTTACATTAAATTTCTTTGACGAGATGTCCATTTATGTAAAATGTGAAATATAGTTCGTTGAAGTGTCATCGTCCTACTGCTTCATTTTGTAGGTAGTCTTTTTAAGGTATTATTTTTGTTTTTAGTTTGCATCGTAAGCCATTTGTGCTGAATATCTTCAAGACACTAACTTGTGTTTTTATCGCGGGGTTATCACGGACGATATTACCAAGCTGCTATTATTGTAAATATTTGGCAAAACAATCTGCAGCGGTTGTCGAATATTATTGCGTTTTTATTCTCTTCGAGTAATTGTATCATAAATTTATTTATTTATATTTATTAACGCCCTAATGGGCTTTTACATGAATAGACTGAAATTTATAATCACAATATTAATTAAATTTATTACATAATCAAGAAAACAGAATAAATAAGAATGCAAACAACTCGTTAGGTATAGAATATTATAACATAAATTAAAAGAAATGAAATAGTACGAATTGTACCTACAAAAAAACTAATACGATTCAGCTTAAAATATTTATACATATTTGTTTGCGCCAATCAATGTTCTTTTGTTTGATTTAGTACCTACTGGAAAACTGCTTTACCCAAGTACCTGCCCAGTTCCTCTATCCAAGTACCTACCCATCCCACGCCAAGACAAAACCCAATAAAACGTTCGATTGTTTCATTCACTTGTTTTTTTATTTGACTTGTGGAAAAACGCACCCGCTTCGAGTTCGGAGAAATTTGTGCATTTTACTTCATTGAAAAGTAACGCCCTAAGTTTAATTTGCGAACTTATCGACCACACCGCCGCGGTTGCAGAAGTAACCGTGTTTACGTATATATGTGTACAAGTGAACTATTATAAAGACAAGGGAGAATTAAAAGGACCACAGAACCAGCGGCAAATGTCGAGTGAACTCGGTGAGTTTTGGCAATACCTATCCTTTTCCTTTTCCTTTGAGTAGTTTTCCAGTGATTGTTGTTTTAGAATCACACCGCACCCGCCTACGAACGAATTGATTTGCGCAACCAATATTATTAATAATAAGACCTGAAATAAAACAAAGTGTAATGTATAAGAGCTAGTTAGTATTAGGGTATAAAGAAACAATTATATCTGTTTATTACTACAAATAGAACAGAAAAAAATAAAATAAAATAAGTATATATTTTACTGGTAGAGTTTGGATGAGAAAAGATTATATGAAAAGAATAAAAAAATTATAAAAGTTGATTATTAGCAGATAAAATCGAGATCAGTTGATTTTTGAAACATCCAAAACTGTCAACACTAAATATATCTATAAATTAGCAGTATTTATTCTTAAGGTTATGGATTCTTGGAATTGGTGAGTAAATAGAGTAATTAGTATTGAGTTTATTGTTGCATTTAAAAATATCATTGCTACTAGTTTGTCTGGCAGGTATGTTAATGCAAATTAGTTCCAACAAATTAATGACTACTTAAAGAACTACAAAATTACCAAATGTTGTCAAAATTAAGAATGTTTTTGATGTCAAAAGCTTGTCTGCGATTGAGCATAATGCCAAATATTTATATGTTATATTACGAAATATTACGTTCTGGAAATTTTGTTATAAAGAGTTTTACTTTCCATGTACATTTGTTACTTAAATTTTAATTTATTTGACACATGCAAACTTAAAACTTACTTAAAAGTTATACAAGTAGAGAAATGATTAGATTTTATTAGTAGGGGTAGTGGGAGGGGTGATTTTGGGGTAGGAATAATTTTGGGGGAGGGGAGAACGGTGGGAGGAGTCAACATAAAATGGGAATATTGTCAATATAAATGTGAAACTGCGTGTGTTTGTTTGTTACGCTTTCACGCATAAACCAGTAAACCGATTTTAAAAATTCTTTCACCAATAGAAAGCTACATTATATGCGAGTAATGCAGGCTGTATATAATGGTAAGCTCTTTCGTTATTAAATTATAAATATGAATATATTTATTTTACATTCATTGTCCCTTACAAAAGCGAGTTATTGATAACGACAGAAGAAAAGCAAAACAAATTGTTGCGTGGACGATGTTGATATATTTGCGGGAAATTTTATTTCAGGCGTCGTAGTTAATATCTATCTCTAAAAATGAATCGCCGAAATGTATGTACGCGCATAACTACCGAACGACTGCATCAAATTGGATAATTTGTGTTCGTTATTTTGTATAAAACTGCTGGTGAGCTCTGGCATTATGAAATTTGCAATAGGTGGCATGCGAGCTCTTTGAAAACTGAATGTACTGGAACTGAATGTATGGAATGCGGGAGGGGGGAGGGGAACTCGGGTAGGGAGTTCGCGGGAGGGGAACCAGGGAGGGAGGAGGGGAACCTTGGAGGGGGGAGGGGAACTCGGGAGGGGTGTTCGCGAGACGGGGAAAAGGGGGAGTGGAGTGGAAAGAGGAAAGGTGGAGGAGGCGGAGTGGGAACGCGAGAGGGGAAGGGGACGCGGGAGAGGGAAGGGGACGCGGGAGAGGAAGGGTAGGCGGAAGAGGAACCGGACGAATGGGAAAAGACACGCAGGGAGAAACAATTTCTTTATTAAATGGCAAAGCAACGCACGCCGGTTACCAGCTAGTAATAAATAAAGTTGAAAACTCCAAATGCGATTTACTCAGATTATGATGTTTGGGATTGTGGCGGTCTTGTTCTAGGAGTTACATGACAAAATGACTTAAATGACATTGCAAAATTTCACGCAAAATTTCTAGGCAGTTACCGACTGTTTCTTGTAGGAATTTCATGATTAAACACTAAAGAATGTAAGGTATTCATGATTCAAACTCTAGGAAATCAGGGGAATTAGATGACTTGTGCAGAATACAGGGGTCGAGGTCGACTAAGAAAAACCAAGAATACATTCTCAGGAACCTCAAGCTCAAGGTTGGTCATTCTTATAACCAACTATAACGATTTGACCGAGTATTTACTAACTGAAATGTTGTGTTGAAGAAATGTGACGAATGGAATAATAATTATTCAATTCAATTACTTAGTGGCATAATCAAATTCTCATTACAACGAAGATGTTATATATCTTTACATAATAAGTCGAAATGGTCTCCTTGATGATACGGGCACACTTGCTCATTTGAAGCCAAAGAGCATGCTACCTAGTAGCATGTGTGTCGGTGACGTTGCTAGTAATGAGCATGCTCATTTGTAGCTAAATGAGTATGCTTACAAATCAACAGCCGTTCGATTATGAGCATGCTCAGTGGATTATTGGGTGGAAGGGGAAGTCTCTAAGCTCCTGTACCTCCAAAACGAAAGCAAATTCTATTTAAATTAATTTATTTTTTTTATTCAATCGTTTTCGTATTTGTTGACATCTTGGACCCAAATCAACCGTCTAATTTTTTACGTCAGAAGATTCTTAAATCATTGCATTGCAAGCAATAATATTATTTTGTTTAGTTCTGAGTGAATAGAACTGACTCCAATTGACATTTATTTGATATGAGCATGCTCTATTAAAGAGCATGTGTGTTCAATTGTTGGCTTTGAACACGCTCATTCACGAGGAAGCTCAAACCAAGCCTGCTCATTTATAAGCAAATGTGGACAGTTGTCGTCATCTGCCTTTAATGAGCATGATCATAAGCCGGCTTGCTGTTCACACATGCTTGGAGGCTTCCCCTTCCACCCAATAATCCAATGAGCATGCTCATAAATCAAACGTCTGTTGATTTGTAAGCATGACCCATTTCGCTTAAGTGACCATGCTCATTACTAACAACGTCACTGAAACACATGCTACTATGTAGCATGCTCTTTGGCTTCAAATAAGCAAGTGTGCCCGTAGCATTACTCGGAAATCATTAAGGGAAACAGCTGTTGCGATTAATAATAATTACAATGCAGAACTCGTTTATGAATAAACTGCCTTTTTTACATGAATTATTTATCGTATTATTAAATTTAAAAAATATATATTAACACTACGTGTCAATATTGCGTTATCCGTGTCGAGGAAACATTTATGTGGGTACTAGATCTGGTTTAGGATTTCTTGGAGCAATTTAATATTGGTCAAAATACTTCTTTAATAATGTTATAATACTTGCTGGAGTCAGATCACAAAAATATTTATATTTCTAGTTGTGCAATTAAAAATGAAAGAAAAAATTACAGTTTTTGTTAAAACAGAAAGTCTACTACTTGCACCGCTTCTTCACATTAAAACAAATGTTTCAATCTGTCACACTCCCTTATAATTTGATGACGTTCAAATACTACCCTCTTCCAATTTGTTTTAGTTTGGTTACGTTTCACACTACCTTCTCTATTATTGTGCTTTATTACTTTTCAGACTAATCTTTTCCAATTCGATACAGTCGGGTCGTGATCCAGTCCTACCCTTTCATAACCCAACATTCAAAAACCTATTTATAAAAAATTCAATCTTACAAATTGTAAAAGAAAAAGAAAAACACTCATTAGTAACGGAAAATCGTACCAGACTCAAACATGTATTTGTATGCCCGAAACTAAACACTTCTTTTGCTCAACATCATTTTTCATACCAGGGAAAATACTTCCTTAACAACCTACCCATAGAAATCAGAATCATTAATAACAAAATACTATTATCAAACTCTATCAAAAATCATTTTAAAGAAATCAGCAACGTGAAAACTGCTTCCCCCATTTCCACATGAATGTAAGACTAAAAATTATACTTGTTTTTACTATTACGGAATACATGGATGTCTTTTAGTTAAAGATTGCGATGTGTTTGCATTAACTGCACTAATTATTTATACGTGACTGTTTAAATATATAAATATAATGTAAACTCTTCTTCCATCCACAAGCAAATGCTTTGAATGGAAGACCAGTACTACTTTAATATGTACCATTTTAAAGATAAACAAAGTAAAAAAAAATTCTTTTGCGTTTCGTCCCAACTCCCAACCAGTCCCCTTTTGTTTCCTTTTTAGTAAACTACGTAAAAGTCTGCAAGCAACCAAAATACTTTTGATAAACGTATCCCTCAAGACACGACATTATTTCTCCGGGTGTAGAACGACCGTTGCATGTAAAGTGGAGTGATCTGAATAAGTGCTTATTCTAGTGAATAATTTAACATGAATGCCTAACATTCATCTTGATCAGTAGAGTTAAAGCATTATGGAATTATTCAATTATACAAACAATCATACATATGTAAAGGGATAAATCATTTTCATTTTTCTTCCATTTCATTCATTGCCGATAAGCGTTTCAAATAAATCAATTTTAAACGGTTGGGAAATGGTCGATTTTAAGTCATTTTTCAGGCAGAATTTTAACTAAACTGTTTTTCGAAAAACCTTGTTGCGACACGATGGTTCAAAGAGTTCACGAACTCAGTTTCAGCATTATTTAAATGTATGTTTTGAGGCCATTGTCCTAAGATTTAAGTATTTATTTTATTCGTTCTTTCTGCCTTGTTTTCGTTATTGTGTATTTAATTTATTCTTGTCTTATTTTTCCAAAACCCTCTCAAATTGGAGGCTGCGTATATAAGCATTTATTTACTATTTATTAACACTGTTTTTAGGGGCTTTTACATAAGATTATGTAAAAATTATATACTTTTTATTATACGTAACTGAACTGCCTCGGTAGTAACATTTTGTATTTCTTTAGTGATAAATTGAAGATGTCCAATGACCTGGTATAATTATTTCCCTTCATGTAAAAGAGGAGTACATGTGGTAGTTTGTCCCAGAATTTCTGGGTTCCGATGCTTTTGATCCCGCGACAAAATACCTCCTGACATAATATCTCCGACAAACTATTCCCGCGGACAAAACATCCTCCGACAAAATGTTCTACGGACAAAACATCACCCAACTAAATATCTACTAAAACCTAACCTAACCTAACTCAACCTAACCTAACCTAACAAAAAATTAGAACAACAATAATACAGACAACCTGTAAAGACAATAAATTATTGTTCAAAAATAGTAAAATGTAAAATAAGGTTAGGTTAGGTTAGGTTAAGTTAGGTTAGGTTAGGTTAGGTTAGGTTAAGTTAGGTTAGGTTAGGTTAGGTTAGGTTAAGTTAGGTTAGGTTAGGTTAGGTTTTAGTAGATATTTTGTCGGAGGATGTTTTGTCCGTAGGATATTATGTCAAGGGATATTTTGTCGGAGTATATTTAGTCGGGGATATTTTGTCGCGGAATGAAAACGCGCGGTACCGAATTGCACTGAAATAAATTCCGACTTCTAACATTAAATAGTGGAATCCGAAAGCTTATCAATGCAAGCAATACAGGACTATCAACTACATACATATTTTATATAGAAATACTAAGTCAGTGGAAATCCTTCTGTCTGATAATTTAAACATACTAGTGATCGCCTAATGGTCGAAATTCGACCGTAGTTGTAATGTTTTTTTTACTGATTTAATGTTGTTTTTTTATGCATAATTTAAAAATATATTAGCATTCTGCACTCCTTCTATGAATAAACTATAAGTGTGCGAAATTTCATTCTCTCTCGTCCGCGCAATTTTCGTAAAAAGGGGTACAAAGTTTTCGCTTCACGTATTAAATATACTGATGATGTTGATGATTTGTATAATTTAAATGACTGTTGTAGTTCAACAAAATTGCTGAAAAAACCATTTTAAAACTTAGAAAATGTAAGAATTTATTTGTATTCTTTCAATAGCTGGTATACGAATATAAATAACGAATATAGAAGTTGATTTATTATAATAAATGCAACGATTAACCTGCATTCTGTATCCGGGTCAACTCGGCACAACTACCTTTTTACCAGTTATTCAAGTTTCGAAATTTGGAGGTACCTACTGTTTCACTTTTATCCCTTCCGCCAGCAATATTCCTCTGGATTGTTAGTTGGGTGAGTAATAAATTATATCATAGTATATTATTTTATTTAACCACTCAATCGTTGGCTACCCAAATAATTATACATAAATTGAGGTTTTTTATGCATTTTAAAATATGGGTTAAACGGTGAAAACTTGGTGGATAAATGAATTTAAACTGCGGGAGGCAGTCCATATGTTACCTTATTAACATTTGGAAAAATGATTTTTAAGGCGGTATAATGGGATGGTCCGACGCTCTGTAGGAAACCCGCTTGCACAGCGCGGGTGTAAACTGTGCGACCTAAAGTTTAAGTTTAGACTTACGGAATTCAATACTTCGTTTGTGTGAAAGCACTATGAAACCATACATGATTTTACTTCAATGGCAAGCCAGAGATGATTGGGGGTTTGCTCAAGGCTCACATTTTAATAAATTACGACGAATTCATAAATACAAAAACTTTTTTTTTTCAAACCGCGACCCGGGGATGTAAGTTATTTATATTTAAGAGTAATAAAAACAATACCTCATCACTAATATATTTTACGCAAAACGTTTGAATTTTTTTCCCCTTATATAACTATAAACTGAGCGTTGAGCACCAGATTTTATTTTTCTAGGCAATGAATAAATAACTTCGGAAGGGATTCGTTTAGAAAAATCTTAAATATTAGTAACACGTTCACACGAATTAATTAAAATGAACCCGGTGGAAAGATCGAATCTCCAGGCCTGCTAGGGCGAATTCGACCGTACCTCCGTCTATTACACCGTGCCGCGGGCGTATATTTGCTTACACGCTTTCTTCACTTACGTCGTTAAGATTACCATATTATTTTTCTTCTTCTTCTTTTCTTTGATAGGGCAAATTTGACATTAGGTCCGTCCAATACACGGGTCGCAAGTCGCAATTTGTACACACGGCTTCTTTATTTACGTCGTTTAGATTCTGAATATATTTTAGGGTATTGAGTCATCTTAAGCTGTCTATCTTGATTAGTTGTCATAAACAAGGGATCGACTATTGAAATACCTTTCATTCATAGGAAGATTCTTCGATACGGTCACCAATGGATGATTCTCGAAAACATCTATTCGCATTCCTGTAGTAGTTCGAATTCCCTTTTTTAATAATGACAATTGTTTCAAACAATTGTCATTCTTGGGTTATCCTCAATATAATAGGTTGTCTCTTATCTATGGTATTTTAAGTGTAGAACAGCAAAAGAAAAATATTTTTCCATATTATGTTGTCCAACTCTGAACCTAATAAAATTATATTATTTTTCATCCCATAAGTCTAAAAATCTACCTAGGGGCCGTTCAAGTATTACGTAACGCAATTTGGAGGAAGGGGGGGGGGGTCTTGTAAAACGTTACTGTGCTTTACCGGGGCGGGAGGGGGGTTCAAACAACGCGTTACGTAAGATGTTTTTTTTACTTAAATAAAAAAACCAAGGAATTAAAATCTTCCATGTTGCAACCCGCTTCGTTAATGTTTTACGGGGAATCCCTCGATTGTACTGTACGTCATTTTAATTTTGTTCTCCCAAGTTGGCAACTCTTTTCGTTTATGTTTTACGGGGAATCCCTCGATTGTACTGTACGTCATTTTTATTTTGTTCTCCCAAGTTGGCAACTCTTTTCGTTTATGTTTTACGGGGAATCCCTCGATTGTACTGTACGTCATTTTAAGTTTGTTCTCCCAAGTTGGCAACTCTTTTCGTTTATGTTTTACGGGGAATCCCTCGATTGTACTGTACGTCATTTTTATTTTGTTCTCCCAAGTTGGCAACTCTTTTCGTTTATGTTTTACGGGGAATCCCTCGATTGTACTGTACGTCATTTTTATTTTGTCCTCCCAAGTTGGCAACTCTTTTCGTTTATGTTTTACGGGGAATCCCTCGATTGTACTGTACGTCATTTTTATTTTTTTCTCCCAAGTTGGCAACTCTTTTCGTTTATGTTTTACGGGGAATCCCTCGATTGTATTGTAGGTAATATTTATTTTGTTCTCCCAAGTTGGCAGCCCTTTTCGTTTATTTACGGGGAATCCCTCGACTGTATTGTACGTCATATTTATTTTATTTTCGTTTTCAAGATCAAATAAAATTGGTAAAAATAGTCACTTGGGTGTTACGTAACATTTAGGGAGGGGGAGGGGGGTACAGAAAAACATTACGGCGCGTTACATGGGGGCGAGGGAAGGTAAAAAAATCTTCAAAATTGCGTTACGTAATACTTGAACTCCCCCTAAGATGTACCTCCTAAACTGTTTCTGCATAATTCCAAATGAATCAAAATCTAAATTATTCTATGGGCGTTTAGACACATTTCATGAAAAATATTCAGAATTCGACAATTCGACAGTAGTAAAACCGAGAATAAAGAAGAGAAGTAGAATAGTATTTTTAAGGTGCCTCACTAAATTTTAAATGATGCCAAATAAAAAATAAAAAATCCCCAACTTTTTTTTTAAAGAAAGACTAATATTCTCGGGTAAGGAATAAACTGATAATAATTTAAAAATCTCCTTGCTACTATCGCATTAATAAGCGAAAGATGTTGCTTGTGTCGTGATGTAGGAGTTAACCAAGTGAGGAATTGATCTCCCGACGCACAGTTAGTAATTTTGAGTATCTAGCGTAACTTTAGTATGTTTTTGAGATACTACAAATTATCATTATAAGAAAAAATTGTTAAAAAAATATATTTTGCGATTCAACCTGGTACAGTCGTTTTTAATACTTACAGAAATCTATAAATACTCGTATAAAAATTTAGGTTCCGTATGTTTGCGTCCGCAAATCTCGGAAACTATTCGATAGATTGCCTCAAAATTGTATTTTAGAACATTGCGTTTTAGCAGAAGGGTGTTTCTATATATAATGGTAAGCTCTGGCGATATGAAATTTGTATATATCGATCTGTATATTAAAAATCGTCTTGGTGCTGAAAAAATTAAAAGTTGTTAAAGTAAACCCTGAATACATCACAAAACTAAAGTTAATTTGACACATTAATATCCATTAAACATAGAAAACGTAAAATTTCGCCGCATACATTCGGACACATTTTTAAAAGTCTCGATGAATTCTATACTTAAAGAAAAAATACGTTTTGAAAATTCTTTTTATCACACTAAAACACAAGTTAAATAGTAATGATAATCATCTGATTTTCTAGATTTCATCTTAAAGATTCAGAAAAACACAAGAGTTATAGTTGAATTATCACGATGACGTGCATACGTCGACCCTTGGAGAGATCCAAATTCTAAGACAGACATAAAATTACGTTAATAACGCAAATACTCACTACCTCGTTTCGAGGTAGTGAGTATTTGCGATGGTGCCATACGTCGCAAGCAGCTAAAATGTTTTTTTTTTTTTTTTTTTTTTAATTCTAGAAAGTTTAGACATTTAGGTACCCAATTAAAATAAAATGAAATCCAGAAAGAAACCTTGTGTTTTATAATAAAGTTATGCTAGATACCTCAAATTATTAACTGTGCGACGCCTGGGTGGGACCCAGACGTGATCCCAACCCAGCCACTGATAAATATTTGCAATTTAAAATTTTTGACGATGACTGTACTCTTGTAATAAAAGCCCTTCTTTGAAAAGGCAGGAAATGCAGTGATTTTGTCTGGCCATAAAAGCGACATTGTTGTTTATGTTATCACATTACCTATATGTTGCCCTTGGACAATAAATTGATTTTATGGTGCATTTTTAGAAGTTTCCGATACAGTAAATGACTGCCACTTAATAAATATGATTGATTACAATGGCCTCTATAAAAGGTGACCTTCATAGAAAAAAATAATTCAATACTTCGATTTGCGTACAAAACATTGTTGAAGGTGATTAACGTTAACAATAAAATTTTAATGGAGTGTTGATATTAAATTATTAATAAAATGAATTATGATTAAAATAATTCATTTAATGTTTCAAACGGACGTACAAATATCATTGTGATGAGCAAAATGTACGAATTGCTTTAAAACCATATTTCATTTGAGTGAATATAAAGACTTTATTTTTATTTTTTTTTATCTATACATATAAAAATCAAAATATATTTGTTTATGAATACGTATATACGTGAGTTGTCTGTGTATTGCTATATTAAGCATAGGAAATTTTTGAATCTTTCAAAATCTTTCAAAATACCTTCTTTCCACCCCGCGAAGGTTTCTGGATTATTACAACCACATGAAAATTAGAATCATTAATGCAACAAGTGGAGTTCCACAGGGTTCACACCTTGGCCAAATCTTATTTATCTTGTTTATAAATGATCTTACAAAAATATTTCATGATGTATCTATCTTACTTTTTGCTGATGACCTCAAAATTTTTAAAATTATTGAAAATATTTATCATTGCAACATTCTTCAAGATAATATCAACAAATTGTTAATTTGGTGTATGGAAAATAGACTTTATTTAAATATCTCAAAATGTCAAATTGTTAGATTTTCTAGAATAAAAAATCCAGTGATATTTAATTACAACATTGATAACAATGCTCTTCAGACATTAATGCAAATTAAAGACTTGGGCATCACTTTTCAATCAAATCTTTCATTTGTTAACCACATAACAGAAATCTGTAATAAGGGCTTAAAAATGTTGGGGTTTATAACTAGGCTAACTAGAAACTTTAACAATATAAAGTGTATTAAAATGTTATATTTTGCTTATGTTAGAAGCCAACTTGAGTACAATTCTCCTGTCTGGAATCCTCATTATAATATGCACGTACAAGCTGTTGAAAGAATACAAAACAAATTCTTACGTTTTCTAAATTTTAAAATGGGTATTTCAGCAAATATGTTAAACTACAACACACTTTTAAACGATATGAATATGCGTAAATTGTCAGACAGAAGAATTTTCACTGACTTGGTATTTTTATATAAAATTCTAAATGATTTAGTTGATAGTCCGGTATTACTTGAATTGATAAGCTTCCGAATTCCACTTCGTAATACTAGAAGTCAGGATTTATTTCAGTGCAGAAATTCTGGGACTAACTACCATATGTATTCCTCTTTGCCCAGAATACTAATGGAGGGAAACAATTATACCAAGTCAGTGGACATCTTCAATTTATCTTTGAATAAATTTAAAATATTGTTATTGAGGCAGTTCAGTTATGTACAATAAAATGTTTTTTCTATGCTATATATGTAAAAGCCCCGAAAAGGGGCGTTTATTTATAAATAAATAAATAAATAAATAAAATAAAATTTAAAAGTTTTTTTAATAATTACAAAAACTCTTGCGAAACTGTCAAAAATGTAACAATTTGAAAATGACATTTTGCAATTGTTTAATTCAAATGCAATTTTCGAATAAACTCTTTAAATTAATGAATTTACTTGAATACTAAGTAAGTAAAAATTACAGGCATTTTAAATAGGCATTTGTGTTAGGTACCAAATTTGATCGATTGTTCTTATAATATACAAAAATGATCATTTGTAATGTATGAAAAATGAAAATTTAAATAAAAAAAATTATGATAGGTGGAACGCGAGTTGTTTGAAAACTGAATGTACTGGGACTGAATATATGGAACGCGGGAGGGGGGTTGGCGAGACGTGGGAGAGGGGAGAGGGAAGGCGGCGAAGGTGAAGGGGAACGCGTGAGGGGAAAGGGGGCATGGGAGGGGTAGGGGCGGCGAAAGGGGAACGGGACAAATGGGAAAGGACACGCAGGAAGAAACAATTTATTTATTAAGTGGCGTTGCAACGCTTGCCGAGAAATTGCAACATAAGCTAAAATATGAGCTACATTTTACATATTTTAAATTTTTTTATATATTTCACGAAGCTACACGCTTTTTGAAGTAGAGGGGGAAAAAAGAGCGTGTCCATCTTGTCACGATTTCCACCCTTCTGGTTATCGGAAAAATTAAAAAAGGTAGATTATTTTTTCAGTACAAATGTCATTATGGTTAAGAACCAGAAAAATGAATAAAAAAGTTCTTGCAAAATGGCGGCTACTCAAAAAAAAAATTACGTTTTTTCAGTTATTTAGTCAAATAGCTGAAATAGCAGTCAAATAACTGAAAAACATAGTACAATAAAATCAAAGGACGTTCCGCAAAATTTTGATATAATTATATATGACAACTAAGATCATAAAAAATAACTGTAAAATAGACTGTTCCACATTAAAAAATTCGAATAAAATTAAATACTTAGGAATAACAATAGACAAAAACCTAAACTGGAAAGATCAAATCAACCTTACTGTTAACAAAATAAGAAAATTAATTACACATTCTTAAAAATCCGAAAATTTCTCTCATTAGAAAATCTGACATCAGTCTACCATGCTATGGTACAATAAAATCTCCAATACTCTGTAGTAAGCTGGGGAGCTGCATACAAAACTAATCTACTCCCTGTTAAAATTATATTATGCAACGTCTAATTATAGCTGGGGAGCTGCACACAAAACTAATCTACTCCCTGTTGAAATTATGCAACTTCTAATTATAGCTGGGGAGCTACATACAAAATTAATCTACTACATGTTGAAATTATGCAACGTCTAATTATAAAAATAATATTGAAAAAAACCAAGAGATTATCCAACACACCTTATTTTTGAAAAATTTAAAGTATTAAAATTTAATGATCTAGTCCGAAAAAATATAATAATTCAAATAATAAAAGAAAAAACAAAATCATAGCTTTTTAACTGAAAGTCGTACTCGTCAAAAACATGTATTTCCAACACAAAAATGTAACACCTCATTTGCACAACATCGTTACACGTATGTTGGAATCAAAAGACTACCCGAAAAGATAACAACAACCGAAGACGATAAATGCCTACTAAAAGCAATTAAAGAGCAATTCAATGTAAAAATAACAAAATGATGGAATTATCTTCATAATTAATATAACTTTTAAATTTGTCTATTTTTTAAAACTTCCTTATCATAATCAATATATATTATAAAAGAAAGTCTTAAAAAACGTGCGGCTCGCAAAAACTCAGAAACGAAACCCGGTACGATCAAGGGAGTTATATGTTGTGGTAGATCTCTACCCCACCTGCAGGATGACGGTTCCCGTTTTTACCTAAAGGGCGTGCTTTTGAAGATATAAGGGCTGGAATTTTCGCCCTCTTGAAATTTCTAGAACAGTCTTCCGGAAAATTCTAGAAGGTTCCATAAGAACTCTAGAAAGTTCTGGAAGGAGTGGCGGAGTACATCATGGAACGTTCGGGAATAGGGAATCGGAAACATAATTGTGGAACATTCCAGAACCCATTCGAATGTTGTCCTGAGCGAAGCCGGGTAACCCAGCTAGTTAATTTTAAGACACAAAATATTTTCATCCCGATACTCGTCCCCCCTTTAATCACAAGCGTCCGTTTAGAAACAGTAAAAAATCGAAAACTGATTATTTAATGAAAAAAAAGTTGATATAGTTAAAACCATCGACCAAGTATAAGAAATTCGGGCTTCTACACTAGAATACCCCCTTAATGACGGTGACTTTTAATACTATAATACACGATATTATACGACTCAGATGACAGGTTGCGGGTTGGAATTCCTAAGCAATGCAAAATTATATTGAAAAGGATTTTGATGTGCATATATGGGCGCCATCGGTCGCGTGGTACAAATACGGTTTTACTGACGTCATTTGAACATTAATCATAATCAAATATCAGGAAGGATGGTTAAATATCTGTAAATTTTTAATACATTACGTCCTCAGATCAGTGTAGTAATTTTCAGATCAGTGTAGTAATTTTCAGATCAGGCGTAATAATTTTCCCGCGCTCACATGATTTTTACGACTTATTCATTTTAAAAGCATTCGAGTTTTCTTTTTCATGTTTTTTTTTTTAATTTAAAATTTTTGTGGTGACCGGACAACTCAACAATGTGCAAATTCATCACTTCTTTGAAGTCATTAAAAGAAAACTCGGTTAAATAAGTTACGTGCTTTTTTTATTAATATAAAAATTTCATCACTTTTATTGACTTTTCAAATTGGTGTTGAAATACTACTTTATTGAGTTGACATGGAACCTCTCGCTACTGCATAACATGAATGCAATAAAACAATTTAATATTTATATAAAAATGGTCATAAATTCCTACGGTACATTCTTATAATAATGAATGCCATTATTATAAAAAAAAAACAGTTTCCGCCGGGTAATAAATAAATGAATAAGCGAATATTTAATAGGTATGTTACAAATTTGCACTATTTATCTGCGCAATAATATTCTACTATTTTTTTATATCATTATTTATTTTTATGTGAATACCGCACAAGAGTCCCAACTGCTCTCTTCTGGTGCCAGTGAGACTACAGTACCCCCAATAGGGTTTTTAATAGTTTTTTTTTTTTATTATTGAAAAAAATTAAGTAAAAAATGACGATGATAAGGGAATTTTTGGGGCTCCAGACCAGAGGTAACTCCTAAATTCAACGATGTGGCACATCTGCGATTAGCAGTTGTGTACTATAAAAGTGTCTGCGGACCCTGACAATAGACCCAGCTTTTGAGAGGCTAACTTTACTCTGGCTTTGATGGAGCACCCGTACCTGAGCTGGTCAAAAAGAGTTACACCAAGCATATCAATGGAAGGCCTGTTTGGAAGGTTGCTACCGTTGAAGGAGACCAGATTTTCATCATAATAATTACCGCTTAGTTAAATAGATAATTATGGACAAGAAAAAAATAGCTTAGTTTCTTCCCTATCATATTGTTTATTGTATCTCCTTACATCGTTATTTCAAGACGGATGGAAAAACTTCAATAATATAATCAACATAATATCTATGTGCATGACGGTAAGAAGAAAAACGGTAAATAAAAGGTAAATTGGAGAGCAATTATTGATAGGTACTCGTTGGATGATCACGGATGATCTGCAAGCATGATTAACAATGATCATTGAATGATTACCCATTGGTCTTCAATAACAAAATTACTTACTGGTTACTGATTATGGACTTGTGATGTGACTCGTGCAATCTTTAGTCAATTATTATCGGACATTTTACCTGGTATTGAGTCTTTAATTCTTAATTTGTATACATACTCTAGGGAAGTATTTTTAATTTTCCTACATCTAAGAAATATGTATCTTCATAACTTACTTTAAAAAATTCTCATGAAAAATATTATGCAAACTGTAACAAAGATTTTCGAGCGTACCAAAAATAACGTGACTTTCTTTATAACTCTTTTATTTTTACACCAAAATTTGGTCGCCTTCAAAGTGTTCACCATTCGAGTGTATGCACTTGTCCAACCTTTTTTCTACTGTTCAAAGAATTTTGAAACTCTCTGGTTGGAATGTCCTTTATGGCCTCCAGCGATTTTTGTTTCATTTCTGCAACATTACGAAAACATTTCTCTTTCAAGTCCCTTTTCATCCTAGGGAGCAGAAAGAAGTCACAGGGAGACGGGTTGGGTGAATAGGGCGGGTGAACAATTGGGGTCATTCCACGCTTGCATAAATATTGCTTCACAGACAACGTGGTGTGAGCAGTTGCGTTGTCGTGGTGGAAGACTGTGCGCCAAGGATTCGGCTTTTTTCTACACAATTTCAGAGTATGCTTTAAAGAATATTTTTCAAGTGCGTTTAAGGATGAAACTTTGTGATTTTCTTGTCATATTATGTTTCTTTTTCTCTCCCTTACTTTTCCATTTATTTATAATCATCTGTATTTGTATAACCTTGTTCATTTTTCTTTATTTGTTTCCTATTGCTGTTTCTTCTACTTAACCTGTCTTTTATTTTTCGTCTATACTGTATATAAAACTTATATTTTTAATATCAAAATACTTATGTAAAATTGTAACTTTTCCTCCCACCAATCCTCCACCTGTCCTAAAATGAGGTCTGTAACTTTTCGGAACTGCCCTAGGAAGAAATTAAAAAAACAGTAGTAGCATATTATAATAATAATAATAATAATTTATTTCAGATAAAGCATACGTGGAAACTTTGACTAGCCAACTAGGAATAGATCCTGTTTTAGGCCAGTCAATTTTTCAATTTTAGTTCATATTATGAATTCATGTTACATTGTTTAATTATATAATATTTTATTTATAGAAGGAAAAACAGTGTTGCGAATGGATTCCTCATAGAAGCTTTAGTTTAATATGTAATTATGTACTTATAAGAACAAGGATAAGCAAAACGAAAAAATAAAATCTTAAAAAACAAGTTTAGTAAAAAGAAAAGACAATTATGTTCTGGAGTGAAAAATATGAGTTTTAGTGTGGTATGGGGTCTAGCGATTTTTTTTTTTTTTTTTAATATGATTGGTCTACGGGACTATCTATTGGTCAACATGTCTTCGCTTTTGACCCTCCCTAAATCCAGGAGCCAGTCTTTGATCAATTTACGCAAACCATTTGTACTTTTCGTTTTCCAAGCATTAGGAATGATATTAAATAATTTGGGTCCTAAGTACGAAAATTGCCGTTGCCCAAGGGAAGTCGTGGTTTTTATTGGGACTATTGGATTGTTCCTAGAGAGTCGGGTGTCGTGAAGGTGGTCAATGGATGGGTAGTACTGACGTTGTTTATGAGCGTGTAATATGATCTTTCTAATCTAACATCAAGAACTTTCATTTCCGTGAATAATGCATCACTGGGGTACCTGAATGGTTTTTTAAGGATGACTCTTAGTAGTGATTTCTAATATTGTTTTGGCACATTCACCCCACCCCAGGGATGCATTTTCAAGTAAAGAATTACACATGGTATAGTATATTAATTTCATATCTTTTACAGAGAATATTTCTGATGGTAATAAACAGGTAAGTTTTCTGAAATTTGAAGCAGTTGAGTTGATGTGTTCTTCCCTACTCAGATATTTGTCTATGGTGATCCCTAGATATTTTAAACTATCCACACATTCTAGATTATTGCAAGTATAAGTGTTCGGCTCATTGCAAATGTGAATAGTAATATTTAGTATTACCTTGGGTTGTCCCGCTAGTGTTGCACTAAAGCGTGTGAATTTTGTCTTATCCGTGTTAAGAGTAAGGAGATTATTGTCCAGCCATTGTTTGACATTGTTTATTCCAATTTTTGCTTTTCTGTGCACTTCGTACCAGTTTTTGCCCTCAAATATTAAGACCGTATCGTCAGCAAAAGTGATGATATGATCGACAGGGTTACTGTTGCAAAGGTCATTGATGTAGATTATTAAACAATATCGGTCCTAACGTACTCCCTTGTGGAACACCAAATTCAATATTGGCTGGATCGCTTAGAGTACCACAAATATAACTCTTTGGCTCCGATTTTCTAGATAACTTCCTAACCATTTAAGTTACTGCCCCTATTTACCGATTAGCTGTAGTTTTTCAAAAGGATTTTGTGCGAGATGGTATCAAAAGCTTTTGCCAGATCCAGAAAGAGCGCGATGCTTTTAATTCCTTGATCCATGTTATTAGAAATGATTTTAGTCAGATTGCGAATGGCATTTTCAGTACCCAAACCAACAAAGTGCCATTTACAAGCTTGTGTATATTTAATTACAGTCATAGTACATTATACAGGCATTAAAAATAAACAATAATATCAAAAAATCATTATGTAGTGACCTCGTTAACGTATAATTGGCTGAAATGTTCGATCAGTACAACCTTATATTTCAGTATGGAAATATTAAAAATATCAGCCACATTGGCATAAAAATTCCAATGGTGTGTAATCTATTTACAACCGAATTGGAGCCTGATACCGACATATAGTTGTCACAATAAAACAAACTAGGGAACCTTGATCTTATTGTAGGTATATGAAAGTGAATCAACTATGTAATAGACTTGGTTTATCTCAAAATAACAATTAATGGAGATGCAATAAACGGTGCGCTAATGATACAACTGAGCTACTTTTCTCTCGTGCATAAATATCCAATTAAGTGAGCAATAATATTTACACTTAAATAGTAAATAGGTTATCATAATAGACTTATGAATATTACTAGACGAGAACAAACAGGAGAGGGGTACAAACCAACTACAGCGGGATGCGAAGGGGGTAAGACGACTGTGATGATATTTGATTCGTCAATAAATCAATCTGACAGTATAAAGGCATCTCGCTTTATAATATCACCATTTAGTTCTTAAAAGTAAAATCTGCTTTTGAATGAATAGACCTTTTGACATGGGAGCGCGAATTGCTCGCCACGTTATGAACAAATTTGCGGAGTCCAAATACGGCAAAGTAAAGTTCACCTGTTTTCAGAGTCAAATATTTTGTTGCCGTATTTAGTTAAGATACTTTTACAAATGTTTCATAATTTACTTACCCCAGTAAACAGCGACTGTTACTAAAAATTATATTATATCATCTGAATAAGCTTAAAATAAATTAAAATAATGCTAACCTATGGAATGTAATACGACAATTGGGTTTATTCTCTTTTTCACTTCCATTTTAAAACGTTTTCAAGCCACCTTTTTTGCCGTGTTATTTCGTAAAATGTTCCGATGAGAGTTCTACGCTGGTTCACACAAGAATGATGACGTCACGTTTTTTAGATTCGCTCGAGGTCATTCGCGAGCCCAGCTGACTCCAAATGGAACCGGTATGGGGAGGGGGAAATAATACGCTTTTATCACTTAGGGCAGGTCTAGTAATATTCATATGTCTATGGTTATTATGTTTACTGTAATAAATTACGTATACAACGGTTCTTTAATAACAATAATAATATTTTCCAACGATGAGCTGTAACAATTTAACGTGGTAGAATCGTTTTGTAATAACGAGCATCGATATCCCAATTAAAGCATTTTTTCTTTTTATTACATTCTAATGATAATATGAGGTGGATAGTGGCAGAAACCGGTACCTATTTATATATCCGCAATAATAAAATGTGCATTGAAGCATCTTGTGTACAGCTAAAGCCTGGATCACACGCAACGAGTAGACGGGCGAGACAGTGCTCTCGGCCGAGTGCTCGGTACGTGTAAGGGGCGAGACAGTCACACGGACCCTGTTCTACTTACTAGGCCGAGTGCTTCCCCGCACTGGCTCGCTTGCCCACTCGGCAGGTATAAACATGCACTCGGTGCGTACTCGCCATTCGCCACTCGGCACACTGACGTCGCTCGCATCACTTTGTTAGATTATCTTTTTGCGATCCATTTTGTCTCGCTAATTTGCAGCGTCGCAACTGAACTAATTGACTGACTCGGTGCCAAATTAAAGAAATATGTGTAAACACCTACTCGTTCACCCAACTCTCTCGGCCTAGTATCATTTTACTGTCTCGCTCATCTACTTTTTTTTTTACATTAACTCCACACAGGAGGCTCTGAGGAAAATAATTTCCCTCAGGGCCTATGTCATCTTTGAAGATGCTGTGTGGAGGGTGTTTTTGAGGAGAGGAAGGAGTGAACATGGTTCTTGAAGAGACCCACGTTGTAGGAGGGAGGAAACACAGAGGCCGGCAAATCGTTCCACAGCCGAGCTGTTGAACTCAAGAACGAGTCGTAAAAACGACCCGTTCTCATGTGACTAATGTCAACCGTGTACAAATGTTGAGCGCGCATTTGGCGTGTTTCCCGACTACGCACCGGTGCCGAGGGGATCAATGACGCTATTTCCTCGGAGCATCTTCCATTGTAATACCGGTAGAACAAGGACAGCATTCCCACCTGGCGCCTGTGCTCTAAAGATTGCAATCCGTTTGTTAGGTTAGGAGAGTCTATCAAACGGACCGCCCGTTTCTGCACAGAGTCAAGGGTTTTTTTCAGGTATTTTGGGGCTTCAGACCAGAGGTGGCTGCCAAATTCAATCGTTGGGCGCACTTGCGATTTGTACAGGGTTAGCAGTTGTGTACTATTAAAGTATCTGCGTGCCCTGTACAGTATGCTACTAAGTATCAGTACTGAGTGCGTGTGATCCAAGCATAAGCATGCAATGAGGTACCTGCTTGTTTTCTAGTACGTTTTTTACGTTCATGTTGAATTTGACCTTTAAAAGGTCAAAAATAATTACCGACCTTTTGTACCTGCTTAGGTACACAATCTTATGCACCTAGTTATTTGTAGGTAGTTTCATCATTATATTATATTGATTCTTGCTTGTAAAAATTAAAAAATATTAAATGAAGACATTATGAGCGAAACTCAATCGAAAATCTGGAAACAGAAAAATCAGAAAAAGATATTGGCACCTCTGGGACTCGAACCCAGGACCTCCCTACTTTCCGGGTTGGGCGCTCTTATCCACTGAGCTAAGGTGTCGATATCCAATTCGGTCACTTTTAACTGTACCATACTTCGACTAAGAACCACCCATATTATCTTCATTTTTCTTAACGCATATTTTTTTATTGGCTGCCATCTTTATGAATGATTGCAAGATTCAACTCGAACTAAATGCAATCTAGATGGTGTCTGGATAAATTATTATCCATTTTATTTAATGTGCGACATCTATTGACTCTTCTGAAAGTCGAAAAGAAATAAAAAAAATATGCGTTAAGAAAAATGAAGATAATATGGGTGGTTCTTAGTCGAAGTATGGTACAGTTAAAAGTGACCGAATTGGATATCGACACCTTAGCTCAGTGGATAAGAGCGCCCAACCCGGAAAGTAGGGAGGTCCTGGGTTCGAGTCCCAGAGGTGCCAATATCTTTTTCTGATTTTTCTGTTTCCAGATTTTCGATTGAGTTTCGCTCATAATGTCTTCATTTAATTAAATATTACAGTTTGAGGTTTTACTCATAAAGTTAAAATAATAAATAATAATTAAAAAATATGTTAACACAATGTTTAATGTCTGAAGCTAGGGCGACTACAGCATGTAAAAAAGATAGAATGTGCCGAAGTAGTTTTAGTCGATAATTTGTACGGATGTACAAATTATCGACTAAAAAAGTTCTCGTGCTGTTAAAAAAAAACTTATTATATAGTGTCAATTATCTCTCTATGCATGCCTCGCGTATTGCTTATGTCTCTTGCCACTCGTTGTAATGTGTGTTACTTGACTATGTTTGTATATAATTCTGTTTGTATTTGTGGTTTTTGTTTTTCTAATTGTACGTATCTGTATTTAATTGTATGTTATTGTAGATTTTTGTAATTGTGTAATAACTGAGTTTTTACAACTGGATTGTTCTCACGTAAGTGCGAACATATGTAAAACCCAGAATAAATAAATAAATAAAAAAAGAGTTAAACATCATCATATAAACACAATAGTACAGTGTAATAAAAAGAAAAGAAAGGACATTATCTACATGAAATGAACATAATGATCAGTTAAGCCGAAAAGAGAATAAAACAAAACAAAGATAAATGATAATTAATGCCCGTATTTAAAACATAATTATGTAATAATCTATTTTCACCTAGACCTTCTTGTATAATTTTATTACAAATTAAATTGTTATATTTGGTTTGAGGTGAGTAGGTTTTAGAAAAATAGTACTCGAAAAAAGGGCTAGCTCAATAATTGTGAAGGCTAGCTCATGAACGACTCGTCGCTAGTCAGACAGAAACCCTCCACTTCACAGCCCGCGACATTGTAAAAACAACTAAATGTGTAAAAAATGTAAGCAACTAACAACTGGAAACCTCTTTAAGGGGTTATATACTGTTAGCAGCATATTTAAATATTGCCGCCTCACACGTTTGGTCCGCCGCCAGAGGTACTGCTAGCGCCTCTGGCGGCCAACAGGAAACTACTCCAGCTACTGCGGTCGGTAAAGGAGGGAACTACTAACTTCTCCTGGTTGGCAAGACTGGCGGAGAGCTACCAACAGAAGAGATAGCCAACGGCTGTGAATTCGAATGGCGTAACGCAATGTCGCCGATTATTGGAAGTTATTATTGTCATGTACCGTTGAGGCAATATATTTCATTCTAAATATTTAATTAGCGTTTTATTATTGCTAACAATACAGTTAGAATTTTCAAGAAATCGATTTTTTTTATTATTTCATTTTCGTGATGTACGTGTATTTAAGTACACACAAAAAAAAATTTAAGTCAATCCGGCGATTATTTTCGAAGTTACACACATATTTGTAAAGACGTGTCAGAGCATTTGAAAAAAGGAGACAAACTTCAAACACGATTTTCTCAAAACTGTGTTTTTAAAGTCGGTGACCAAGATTACTCCGAAACGGCTAAACCGATCCGTCTCAAATTTTAACACAAGCTTCTTAAGTATATTTTACACATTGATCGAAGGCCTGTTCTTACCATTAATACATATTTTTTTATAAACAATAGAAGGCTAAAATTTTGGTAAAATATGGAATTTTTTTTTTGAGAAGCCGCCATTTTGTCATAAAAATTATTTTGCTCTGTCCTTCGATTAATTAGAGGAATATTTATTATTATAACGAAATTCATTTGGGTTTTTCATTTTAAATGATCCAATCTAGAGATATGATGGTCACCGCAAAACGCCTTTTTTGAGAGGAGCTTCTGGAGATCAGCTATAGCAGCTTTCAAAATTATTATTTTTACAAAAAAAAAATCTTTAAATACTGTTAAATGTTACCACAATATGTGTACAAATTTTTTAGTTTAATAAATTTAAAAGTCTTCTCAGGAAAAATTCTTGAAAATCTCTTTTTTTGAGCCTCCTGACTGTATATAGCCCCTTAAGGTCATTTCATAAAAATAATCCAGTCCTTGAGATTCCGAAATTCTCCAGTCTTTTAAAATAAATACCAACTTTGCTAGCATCAATAGTAACAGAGGGTAAACTAGCAGACGTAATATCATGCAATGTCCAGTACTTTAATATAATATCTTCTGCGTGCAAAGCCGTATGTCCTACAAGCATAATTTTTCTAATATATTGCCAGGTAAGTATATTTTCAGCATCTGTTTGAAAATAACAAAATGACAAATTAGAAACAAGTAATGAATTGTACCTACAGCGCCCTTGAGGTGATTATTCAAAATTATTGAAGTATTCTTATTTTCACACATTCATAGCAATATTCTTATAAAAGTTCCTAATATATGCAATTTAAGGAGTTCCATCTTGAATTATTTAATAACAATATTGCATACTTCAATTCACTGTCTCGAATGTGTCCACGTTGTCTACATGGACATGTAGACAACGTTGGGACACGAAAGTGTCCATGTATCTATGCAAATAGTCTTAACATATTTCTTAAAGCAAATTAACAATCTTCTACCATGATATGCCATGGATAACAATTATGTGATTGCTCTATTATCATTATATTTTTATTATCTTTCTTTTCTTTCTCTGCGGGTTATGTTTTATATTGTACACTGCTATGTTTTATATTTCATTTTGTAATAACAACTAATCATTGATTACGCATGCTGCGAACATTTATAGTTGGAGTGTTAATACCTATGTACATCCCAATGGCAATTTTATAACTATAATAATTGTTTCAAACACTCTGTAAATGTTTCAAACAATAAATAAATAAATAAACATTCTTTATCTGCTAACGTATCTTGGTCAATGTGACACAAGGAAAATACATACATATTTATAGTCAAAATATCCTTCAGTTGACGACAACTTTTAAGAGTTCTAAGAATTTGGAAGGACAATTTTAGACGGGTACAATGAGATCTTGAAGAAACGTTTCAACAATCGTCAATACGATTACTACTAAAGGTCATGAAAGATCTCTGAATCGGTCAAGAATTAGCCATGACACATGGTCTTATAATAGACAGACGAACAATATGTTGTTTTCAACATAATATATTGGCCAAGAAGTTTAGCGATATAATGTAATTATTGTGTCTTTTGTTATTACTCATTACAGTACCGTCAGTATATTGATGTACCTACCTACTTGCGTACTTGGAATACTATAATACAAGGGCATATATAAGGGGGGGTGGGGGTTAGTGTATTCATTCCCCCCCCATCGGTCTCAATGTTACGTAAGAAAAACGAAAATAGTCAAAAGTCAAAAACTCTCTCTTTATAATTTTTGAAGGTTATTCCCAAATCATTGAAGAACAAGATTATTATAGAATAATCTTAACGAAAATATGAAAGATATCACAGAAAAATAGAAAAAGACAATGGTCCCAGTTGCGACAGTCCCAGTTGTCCCATATCTTTTATCAATGTGATGTACACATGAGAGTTGTGGTAAATAGAGGTCCCAAAAACTTTTAAATTTTTTTCCCACAATTTTTTTCCCCCAATTTTTTATCCCTTGCCCTCCCTCCACCCAATGGTCGAACCCCCTCTTGTGAACGCTGCAGCTACGTCTATGTCAGATTGTACACATAGTAGTAATAGTCGAAAGGAAGCATATATACTGTAGAAGTTATCTTGATAGCATAAGCGATATTCGCTGCCGTTGCGGGTAGCGAAAACATCAAGCGAGATTCCGCCAGATATTTGCATAAGCTTTCGCGGCAAAGCGATATCTTTTCGCTCATTTTGCGTAACGCGCTATCGCTATCCATTTCAATAATAAGATGTTTTTTTCATGCATGCAGTCATGCAGTGTTTATTTATGGACGGCAAGAATGTGACTGACCAGAAGGACGAAAATCGACAACATTTCGCTACCCATAACAGAAGCGGAATCCTCCTATGTTTGAACAATGAGAATACCGCATACCCATTCAGTTTTCACTACCCACAGCGGCAGCGAACATTGACTATATGAGAACGATTACTTATCTACGGTTGAGCTGGAGCATCTACCAGATATAAAATGTCAAACTCCGATAACCTAGCAACGACGTAACATAATTATGATTCAAATGCAAATGGACGGGGAGTTCTCAGAAAGATGTGGCATGATCATGTGAATCGCAGCCGGAATTATGCAGAAACAGTTTAGGAGGTACATCTTAGGGGGAGTATTACGTATTACGTAACGCAATTTTCAAAGATTTTTAACCCTCCCCCCCCCATGTAACGCACTATAAAGCTTTTCTGTACCCCCCCTCCCCCTCCCTAAACGTTACGTAACACCCAAGTGACTATTTTTACCAATTTGATTTTATTTTTACAACGAAAATAAAATAAAAAAGACGTACAATACAGTCGAGGGATTCCCCGTAAACATAAATGAAAAGGGTTGCCAACTTGGAGAGAACAAAATAAAAATTACGTACAATACAATCGAGGGGTTCCCCGTAAAACATAAACGAAAAGGGTTGCCAACTTGGGAAAACAAAATAAAAATGATGTACAGTACAATCGCGGGATTCCCCGTAAAACATAAACGAAAAAGGTTGCCAACTTGGGAAAACAAAATAAAAATGACGTACAGTACAATCGAGGGATTCCCCGTAAAACATAAACGAAAAGGGTTGCCAACTTGGAAGATTTTAATTCCCTAGTTTTTTATTTAATTAAAAAAAAACTCCGCTCTCGCCCCGGTAACGCACAGTAATGTTTTACAAGACCCCCTTCCCCCCAAATTGTGTTACGTAATACTTGATGGGCCCCTTACGTAGGTTTATTATGTGAGATAACAATTAGTTGAAGCAAGGTTAACAGTCGATAGCAGAGTTATTTTGCCAATCCTGAAGTTTGGCAGTGAGGAAACTGGAAAGCGATTGAAGGCGAATGTGTGGTATTTTCACATATGACTGAATTATAAACTTACAAAGAGAAGATACAAAAATAATCTGAGGCAAAATAATGAAAAAAGAACGTACGGGATGCTGATGAAGGATGTTTGCCAGAATAGGTGGTAAATGGTAAGTACAATTAATTAAAGAAAATTGTTGCGATGTTCACAAGAGTAACTTGAGCGATCACAACATATTATACCCACTACAAAAAATTACTCAGGACGGGTTTGTTTAAAAAAATTTGACGATTCAAATATTTGAAGTTAATTTTCACGATCTATGTAAGTTCTATTCAAATTCTGTTATTATATCATTATAGGCCAGTTGCTTCATAAAACCGAAATAATTACAGAACTTACACAAAATGTGAAAATTAACTTCAAAACTTATGTTATTTGCAGTGATGCCAATCAAAGTCGTAGATATGAAAATAGAGATAAAAATAGCGATCGCGTTAAGTGAAAAATTTTGTCTTTGGTCTCTATACGGGAATCAGGCTGAACAAAAAGGTGTAAAACCTACATATAGTCCAGGCAACGAAGGAAAAATAGAGGAAATAATTCGTGCCAATTTTGACACAGTTGTAGGGAAAGGTGTCCTTAACAACATCCTAAAAGTACCGGTTGGGGGTGGAGCTAAGGGTGGGGGGGGGGGGGGTTGCAAAAGCTCCCCCTTTTCATTTTTCATTAATAACTCGAAAACGTCTAAAATGTCTAAAAACTAAATTATTTACATAAAATTTTCTGCAAAAAAGGTTCTTAAACATTTTGCTAGGATCAATTTTTAAGGAGATATGGAGGGGGGGAAATGTTAAATTATAAAAAACAGGTTTTATTGTTAAAAATGAAATGTTCATTAAAATGGAATGTTTATTGTTAAAAATTAAATGTTTATTATTAAAAATGAAATGGAAGAGAAGAGAGAGATCTTGAATATGCTGACCAACATGGAGAAACTTACTCCAGACAAAGTTGTGGCAGTATTCTAGTCTAGAAAAAAAAGTTTTTTTTTTCATATTTCCAAGGCTTAAATATTCAAAAATATCTCCTTAAGGATTTTATGAAATTCGAATTATTTTAAAAGTTATAATCGCTTTAATGTCGCGGTTTAGACAGAATCTAACCAGAATCTAAATAATACAAAATTTTAAACGCATTTTTCTCAAAATCACTTTTTTCGGGACGGTTGACACGATATCTCAAGTTCTACTAAACCAATTTATTTGCAATTTGGTGTGAGCTTTCTTTATACATTACTCTATCGCTCGAACTAAAACTATAACAAAATTTCAATTTTCATTATTTTTAAAAAATTTGGAAAGTCAAAAAAACTGGTGAAAAAATGTCTTTTTTTATTTCAGACAGCCGCCATTTTGCGAAAAAATTTTTTTTTGTCTTTTCCTTAGTTCGGACCATAGCCGTATTTGTTCGAATTAAGGTTTTTTTTTTTAGATTACTAGGAGGGTTGCAATCGTGTCAACCAGGATGCGCCATTTTTTTGAGACTCCCCAATTCAACACCCTGTAACCTTTCGAATTTTTAATATTTTCATTTGTTTTTTTTTTTTCATGTATTATTAAATATTTAATCAATATTTGGTAAAATAATGGTTCGTAAAAATATTATTGGTTTTTTTTATTGCACCTGAAAAAATACCTACAATTCATGCTTCTAGACTAGAATACCCCCTTAAGTTAATTACTATTCAGGAGCATTTTTTCTTGTTTTCAAAATTACTCTTCTTCTCTCCACACATTTTCTTCATATCATATATTTATTTTTTGTAGTACTATTTACTCATACTTAGGTACTATCATTAGTTAAGATTCAAGATGAAGAACTATTCTCATCCCTGATGAAATTACTAAGATATTGTATGACATATGTAATAAGTTCTTTGACAATGAAAAATTTAATAAATCTGAATTACCACTCGTAACAAAATGCTTCATGTATTTCTAAATGAAGGAGATTTTTTCACGCTGCGATATTATTCGATTCACGATTCAATCACATATTAGGGGCCATCCATAAATTACGTCACATCTTAAGGGGGGGGGGGGGGGGGGGGGGGAGTAGAGAAGTGTGACAAGGGGTATGGGGGGGTCAAAAAATCATGAAATTCTAGGGGGAGGGGGTCTCACAAATGTGACAGGGAGGGGGGGGGGGGTCAAAAAGACATGAAATTCGTGTGACGTAATTTATGGATGGCCCCTTATGTTGGACAAAAAGTGCCAAAGACATGTTCAATAATCAGTTAGAAGAACCGAAATTATTTCATTTCATATCTAGCAAAGAGAAGGGCTTATTTTTGTGTACATATATATATATATATATATATATATATATATATATATATACATTTTTTATTAATCATAAATAGATAGATATATTTCAAACAGATTCTATACAATAGTTAGTTACATAATATATATACCCCCATAAATAAGCAGGGCTTGTGTGTATGGGGGGGGGGGGGTGTTTTAAATTCTTTTATATTAGTGTTCATGTTTCTAATTTTTTCTGGTTAGGAATTAAAAAATTTAACATCTAGATATTAATGATTTTGCTGTCCTATTGTTTTTTTACATTTTGGAGTTGGAAGTATTGACGTTTGTCTAAGATTTCTGTTATTTTTAAAGGGTGCTACTTTACTTTGAATATCATCTTAATGTTGCATGGCAGAAGTATAATACATTTAATTTTCTGACCTTAAATTGTCTGAATAAAAGTTCTGACGAATATGAATAGGGTTTTTTTTAAATTGTTTTTATTATTAGTTTTTGTGATACGTAAATTGTTTGTGTTTGATTTTATATGTACCGCCCCATCCTATAATGCCGTATTGTATAATTTTTTTTTTTTTTTTTTTAACTTTATTTATTCTCATTTCTTTGTACATATAATGTATAATAGCACATATAATAACATAATATATAATAACAAATAGTATGAACAAGAAATGAAAACCCACTAAGGCACTGCCTGAGTGTGGGTAATATTAAAACAAAATACTATATTTCCAAGTACCCAAAGTATAAAATAGACTGAAAAACATATAAAATATAAAGTTAGTATTACATTGGTAGAATAAGTGAAAAAGGTTTTTTTTTTCAGCTATTATAAAAATAAAATAAAAATATGGAAAAAAACATAATGATTTTTAATTTTTAAAATTTTTTTTTTTTAGTTATTTAAAAAAAAATAAACAGAAATCACATTGTACTAAAGTTTAGAAAGTTACAGAAAGTGAGTTGTAGAAGGATGGATAAATTTATAGAAAAAGCGTTACAATATTTACATTATTCAACCATAATTTTATCTCTTTTACATATTTTATCATTTTATTTATCATTTGAGTTTGTAGTGGTAGAAGGTTAAATGAACGAGGACCAATGAAACTGCTATGTGTCTGCAATAATTTAGTATTGGTTTGTGGGGTGTAAAATATATTATTTATTCTTTTGCTCATTCTGTTTTCATTTATTTCGAAATTATTTTTGTTTTTAAATACATATTTCAAAGTTTGTAATATAAATAATTTACGTATATTAAATATTTTAGTTTCTTTGTATAATAAGTTGGTCGAGAATGTTTTATTTTTGTATAATTGATTGACAGAAAGTGAAGTATGTGGTTCTAAGTAATTTTTCTTTTAAAATATCTCTTAAGCATCTTAATATGTATTTATGAATCGGTATGAAAAAGACGCTGTTTTATCAATGTTATTATTCTGAATTTGCAAGCATTTATGTATTGTTTACCTCGTAGTCGTCTTCACAATACACAGGTGTACAATTATCATATTATTAGTCATTAAATCAGGTAGGAGACGTAGGGTTTTTCCACCGAGCCACAGCATGAAATCACGCTCGTACAGGCGACCGGTCGGCAATTATACGTTATTACTTATTACCTGCCTGATTAGTGATCGGTGACCGGGCCCCAGGGGCGGACCAAATCACTGCATTTATTAAATTAGGCCCGACATTTTTTTTGTTATTCCACGCTTAAGTCGAACGTATGCGCGGCCGATGTATGTGTATTGATCTCAAATACAAGTCTTAGATTTGGATTTGAGATCAAAATACCCAACCAAATTGAAAAATTATTTTTGTAACAAAAAGGTATATTAAATATCTAGTACGAATGTGAGCTACTTTATTTATTTTTGCTTTAAATTATAAGAGATAGGCCTTTAAAGATTTTAGTGTTTCGTGATTTTAGAGCCAACTTGTGCAATTATTTGTGAGTAATTGAAAAACATTAAAAAAATATTTTTTCTTTATTTATCTTACAAATACAGTGAAAAATAAAGTATCGTTAAAAATGCATTTTTTGGGTAGTAATTTTAATGTATAAACGACAAATTTTTTTTCCGACGTAAATAGATAATATTTATTTTAAATTTACACCTATCAAAATGATTTTTTTTCTTAATTTTTATTTTTTATTTCATTTTATTTTTATGATAAGTTTATTTAAAATTATTTTTTTTTGTTTTTCATTTACTCACAAATAATTGCCCAAGTTGGCTCTAAAATCATGAAACACTAAAATCTTTAATGGCCTATCTCTTATAATTTAAAGCAAAAATAAATAAATTAGCTGACATCCGTACTAGATATTTAATATACCTTTTGATTACAAAAATAATTTTTCAGTTTGGTTTGGTATTTTGATCTCAAATCCAAATCTAAGATTTGTATGAAACTGGCCGAAGTGGGCCGCGCATATGTTCCTCTTTATAATGCGCATTTAATGAGAGAAGCGCTTCAGGCCTAAAATGTTCTAAATAAGCTCGAAAATATATAAATGACTTTGAATATTTAATTTCTGAGTAATCAAGACAGTTTATTACCCAACGTTGCACGTAAAAATTCATAAAGAGTGACATTTTTTTTCATGGCAATGGAGCTCGAATGAATCCTTTTCATTCATTCTCACAGTTGTTGCTTGGATTATAATTGGTTATTTGTTCGCCGGGCTCGCCCATAGCAGTAGGTACCTACCCCACTGTGTTAGGTTTATATTTCCCCAAATGTCTTTAAATAATTGAGGTGTGATTGAATTAAATTAAAAAAACACCCCATTTAAATTGTTTAAATATTTAAAAAAAAGCTGGGCACACTCAGCGGAGCCGTTTCAAATTAAGGGGACACGAACGCCGATGTTCTCCGAGCTACGCCGAGCCTCATCGAGCCACGCCGATCCACGTATGATCTACAAGGTGTCCGGGGGTAAAGTGCACAAATTTTCAGGTGATTCTATATGATAGTACAAGTAAAAGAGATAAACGACTTTTTTAAAAATTCCACCGTTTTTTATTAGTTTTCGGCTAAAAAAGTTGAATTGTTTGTGAGGAAAAAATAATATTCTTCTATGGAAAAATATTTTTGTAAGGGAAAAAACATTTGAATCTCGAAAACTTATTTATTTTTTTACTTCTACCATCATGTAGAATCTCCTTCCGAAGTTTGTGCACTTTACTCCCGGACACCTGTAATATCACCATCCAGCGAAAAACTGGAACTTGTAAACTAAAATCGTAAATGGTTATTTTTCTCACAAATATTCAACAAATGTTTATTTAAATTTAAGTATACTTTAAAAAAAGGTTAATAAAATAAGTTTCTTTTTACAAAATATTTAACAAAGGTTTATTTAAAACTGGGTGGGGTACCCGGCTTCGCTCGCGAGTCGATTTAAGATTGAACTGATGTTCGAACCTACGACGGATCTTACTTTATATA
Organism: Glyphotaelius pellucidus; assembly: GCA_936435175.1. Classification (NCBI taxonomy): domain Eukaryota; kingdom Metazoa; phylum Arthropoda; class Insecta; order Trichoptera; family Limnephilidae; genus Glyphotaelius; species Glyphotaelius pellucidus. Next base: position 11,043,918 of record OW386538.1, on the reverse strand, counting down.
CCCCTACCAATGGGTAGCCCCACCCTTAAAAAAAGGCTCCACAATGTTCTAGAACATTCCACAGCATTCGAGAGTGTTTTGGAATGTTCCTTAATGATGTTCCCGATTCCCTATTCCCGAACATTCCAGAATGTTCTGGGTCGTTCTGGAATGTTGTGGAATGCTCCGGAATGTTCTAGAATTTTTTAGAAGGATAAACTTCCAGCCCTTATATCTTCAAAATCACGCCCTTCAGGTTAAAACGGGAACCTTCTTCATGGATGGGGGATAGAGGGCTAACACACCATAAACTCGTTTGATGGTACCGGGACTCGTTTCTGAGTTTTAGCGCGACGCACACTTTTGCACACTTTATTTTTTATTTTATTTTTTTATTTTATTTATTCATACACGCCTTGAAGGCTTTTACAGAATCCCATTATTCAAGTTACACATGTTATTCAGGAGTATAATTGTAAGCGTGAAGTATGTAACATTATAAACTGTACTTTAAGGATACAAACAGGTTTAATATGTACATAGGTATGTAGTTTCGTTATTATTAAAATTGTACAAAGGAGTTAAAAAGTTTACATAGTGTAATAATGGTAAAACAGAAGAGTGCTTAAGATACTTAAAAGTAGTTATTGAGGAACGTGTAGGTATTTACTATGTTGATTTTATTATTAACTTGATCATGAATAAATTGTTCGAAAGCAAGTTTTTCAAGAATTCAGCAAAATTAACGCAGCGATAAATAGTACCTACACATAGAAGAAAATAAATAAAAAATACATGAGTTGTAATATCTTGAAAAGTTATACAGATGAGTTCAACAAGTGTATAGTGTGATAGTAAAAAAGTAAAAAATAGTACAAATTATGGTACAAAAAGTACAAGATAATATTTTTTTTTTTTTTACAGTTAATGCCGCACAAGAGTCCTAACTGCTCCCGTCTGGAGCCAGTGAGACTATGGCATCCCCAATTGGGGTATGTTGTGAGGCTGAAGGTAGTGGAGAGGGGAAAGAGATAGGGAAGAGGAAGGTGGGGAAGTACCTGGCTATTCAGATCTGGTCACTAAACACGGCTAAAGCCATTTCAAGCAACGTTTCAATTCTGAATGGTGGTCTTACACCAGGGCGATACTGATAGTATCTTCCACTCTGGAACGTGCCGCAAATATACTACATATTATTTTAAATGAATAAATTGTGAAATAACACAAATTAATCAAATAAAATTTATTTGCGCACGCCGGGTTCGAACCCGCGACCTTCGGATTGTGAGTCGAGAGTCTTGCCTCGGGACCACGGAGGCCGCCATATTAATACAAAAGAGAGAGGATAAAAAGGTAAGTACTAAGGTAATCTTTGTATACATAAGTATTAAATTTTGTTTTTATTGTGAACATGAAGAGACCATCGATTTTAATTTAATCATTAATATATTATTATTGCTAGGGCACCAAGATTTAAATAGAAATTTAAGTCAATGTGAGTTAGTTATTATATTTATAACAATAAATACGAGAGGATTGTTGTTAATTGTGTTCTTATTTGGCTACCTTTATTATTCACATATTTTATGTTTTGCAATAATTAATAATTTGATAAAGGTGCAATTGATTGATATTTATGGCTTTATTTTAAATATTCTAATATACTGAGTTTGAATTTAGACACAGATTGGTGACGATAAATGTCGATTGAGTTGTATTTATTTCCGAGTAAATGGAGTCTTTGGATGGGAGAGTTTATAAAATAATTATTAGCGGAATTGGTAACAGAATACAATGCATTCGACCGAGTTTCGCGAGTAGGTACTCGCAAATTAATAAAATTTGTCAAATCGAGGGCGTCCAGTCTGCCATTCGAAATTTTGAAAAGACAAACTAAATCACTTTTTATGCGCCTTGATGTCAAATCGGTTATGTTAAGTAATTCCATTAGGTATATATAATTAAGTTCTTCAATCGGTATACCCAGTTTGTAGTTAATAAATCTTAAAAACTTATGCTGAACTCTTTCAATTTTTTGTTGGTGGGTTTTAAAAAATGGAGCCCAGATAGTAGAATTATATTCTTAGTTGCTTCTCACCAACCCAGTGTACAACAATTTAAAGAAATTAATTGATTGAAATTCTTTAACTGTTCTCAGAATAAACCCCAGACATTTCATGGCCTTATTGGTTATTTCATTTATATGAGGAACAAACGAATTTTATGATATATGTTGATTAAGTTGTAAGAAATAATGTAGGTAGGTACATAAAATACGTGTTCATTTTTCTATAATCCTCTTGATAATCGCGGAAGAATCTTTCCTCTGTGGGTCATACTGTCCGACTCCAGGTCTTAATTCATAATAATTCACATTGAACGGATTTTCGGTCGACATCCATTGGCTTGGGGATTTGCCACATACGAATTAAGTGAGCTGCGGTGCGTTGGCTCGGCTCGGTGGATTTACGAATCATTATTGAGCCATTTAAGATTCCCCACACACGCTGAGTTTTGGCTCGGCGCGAGGCCGTTTGACTCGTTGGCTCTGACGTGTGTATTCACTTTAAGATTTATATAAATGAAACAGACTCCTGCGATGATATAAAAAAGTGGTCCCAGATATGATACAGTTGTGGGCTCAAAGCCGTGGTTCAGTCGACAATGCTCTGAAGCAGTGCGACGAAAAAACGCGGCTTATCGAGCCTACAACACATCTCGAACGTCTGAAAACAGAAAAGTTTATAACAAAATGGAAAAGGAAAGCTAGAGAATCATAAATAGGTCGAAATTTGAGCATGACCTGCAGATCAGCAAAAAGCTGGCTGCATGCCCGCTTCATGCTGCATGCCAGCAGAGCGTTCTGGTCGCTTGCGGGCTCAATAGGTCGCAATTTCTGCAAACCCAGTCTGCCACCTCTTACCAGAACTGACTGCTCTCTAGCTAATACCGCCGCCGAAAAGGCTAACTTAATAGGCAAAATGTTCGCGGAAAACTCGATCCTCGATGATCAAGGTGCTATCCCGCCGTCGGTTCCTCACTGCGGTTTTCATATGAAAAAGCTGAGGATCCGGCATCGGGATGTACTCCAAGTCTTACGAGGGCTCGATGTTAATAAAGCTAGTGGGCCTGATGGAATACCTGCCATGGTACTGCAGAGGTGCGCTGCAGAAATAGCTCCAATTTTGACGAAGCTTTTCAAAATGTCCCTGAAGTCTGGGTCTGTGCCCTCTGGTTGGAAAAAAGCGATCATTCACCCTATTCCAACGAAGGGTGACCGCTCCAACCCGGCCAACTACCGCCCCATAGCGATCACATCTGTTCTGTCAAAAGTGATGGAACGTGTGATCAACGACGAACTGCTCACATACCTCGAGAAGAACGAAATTATTAACGACTGTCAATGCGGATTCCGGCGGAACCGCTCGTGCGGTGATCTTCTCGCGTATGTGACGCATGTTTGGGGGCGGTGCCTGGAACGTTTTGGTGAGACCCAAACGGTTGCACTGGACATTTCCAAGGCCTTTGACCGGGTTTGGCACCGAGGGCTTGTCAACAAACTGCCTTTTTACGGACTTCCCGCATCCTTGTGTACTTGGATTGCCGACTTTTTGAGGGAGAGGTCGATTCAGGCGGTTGCTGATGGTTTCACCTCTTCCTCGCATTCGATAAATGCTGGCGTCCCACAAGGATCGGTTCTGTCTCCGACTTTGTTTTTGTTGCACATCAATGACCTCTTGACGTGTGCACCGATTCATTGTTACGCGGATGACAGTACAGTCCATGATAGCTTTTTGTTTGATAAGCCTCCAAAGGGCTCACAAACCCCAATGGCTCGGAGGGCTTTGAAGCAAAGAATGGACGGTTACCTCGAAAGTGTTTTCTCTTGGGGTAAGAATAACCTTGTCGAATTTAATGTTTCAAAGACCCAATCATGTCTGATTACGTCTAAAAGGGATCGAAATGATAATCTAGTCTCCTTCAACGGAAGCATTCTCCCGAACAGGCCTTCCATTGATATGCTTGGTGTAACTCTAAGTAACCAGCTCAGGTACGGGGGCTCCATCAAGGCCAGAGTTAAGTTAGCCTCTCAGAAACTGGGCATACTGTACAGAGCACGCAGATACTTTAATAGTACGCAACTGCTAGCCCTGTACAAATCGCAAGTGCGCCCCACGGTTGAATTTGGCAGCCACCTCTGGTCTGGAGCTCCAAAATACCTGAAAAAACCCTTGACACTGTGCAGAAACGGGCGGTCCGTTTGAAAGATTCTCCTAATTTAACAAACGGATTGCAATCTTTAGAGCACAGGCGCCAGGTGGGAATGCTGTCCTTGTTCTACCGGTATTACAATGGAAGAGGACCTAGCGTCATTTAGCGTCATTTATTACTCCGAGGACCTAGCGTCATTTATCCCCTCGGCACCGGTGCATAGTCGGGAAACACGCCAAACGCGCGCTCAACATTTGTACACAGTTGATATTAGTCACATGAGAACGGGTCGTTTCTACGACTCGTTCTTGAGTTCAACAGCTTGGCTGTGGAACGATTTGCCGGCCTCTGTGTTTCCTCCCTCCTACAACATGGGTCTCTTCAAGACCTTGTGTTATATTCAATCCTTCCTCTCCTCAAATACACACTCCACACAGCTTCCTCAAAGATGACATAGGCCCTGTGGGAAATTATTTTTCTCAGGGCCTCCTGTGTGGAGTTAATGTAAAAAAAAGAAAAGTTTAGCCGAGTGCATACTGTGCGGCGCCAGTCCGCCTCTGCAGTTACCTAACCTAGCCTATCAATTTCATTAATCAATTAACTAAATAATCACCTTCCTGCATATTTCTTCTTTTTATATTACCGTGTTTTTAATATTGATATGAGTTATACCTAGTAAGTATTGTTGGTGAAGTTCACATTGCCATGGCGAGTTATGTAGTGAGCAATGCTTCCAAGGAGATCGCACTTATTATAGGAAGGTTGAGAGGAACGTATGCGCGGCCCATTTCTACCAGTTTCATACATATCTTAAATTTGGATTTGAGATCAAATCAATTAATAGAAAATATTTTAAAATTTAAGAATATACTCTTGAATTTATGTGTAAAATGAATCCAAAGTATAAATAAAACTAGCTTTTACCCGCGGCTTCGCTCGCATGGTATTAGGGAGAAATTACTGTAGCGCTTGCATTTATCAATTATCCACCCCCTCTCCCCCCCTCTTCGCCTCCCCCCCCCACATATTCCTTACATTCATTCCCGGCACATTCAGTTTTCAAACAGCTCGCGTGCAGCCTAAATTTCATAATGTCAGAGCTTACCAGTAGGAAAAAAAATAATTATCCAATTTGATGTAGTTGTTCGGAAGTTATACGTGGATAAAAATAAGGGAGATTCATATTTATTTTTATAGGTAGATAGATATTAACTATGTTTTCCCACAAATATATCAACATCGTTGCCACGACAACGATTTGTTTTCTGACGTTAGGGGCCATCCATAAATTACATCACAACTTAAGGGGGGGAGGGGAGTAGAGAAGTGTGACATTGTGTGACAAGGGATATGGGGGGATCATCAGCTCTGTGACGTCACATGGCAGGAGACCATATTTGTCCCAGCTCACACACGTATTAAATAAATCGCTGTAACTCCCTTACTATAAGCGTGAAAAATATATTCTAAACAGTGTTAGAAAGGCAGTACACCACGCTTTATAGTCTAATCTGAAAAATAACGACCATAAAAGTAAAATATACACCTTTATGAAACCAAAGTTTTGTTTGCAAAGTTAAAAAAAAAATTGAAACTTTGAGAAATTTTTGTTAATTATTTTCATATGAAAAGAAAAAAAAAATAAGACAAAAATAACGTTTATAATACATTTGACTAATAAAATATATAATTTAAAAAATTTTTTTTCGTTATCAGTAATTTTAGTTGGAAAAAAACGTGAGGGGAGCCATTTTTAAAACTTTTTTATGTTTGTATGCAAAATTTTTATATTTCAAAAAATTATATGTTTATTTTGAATTATAAAATTTGAAAGCGTATTCTATCACCTTTCAAAAATAGTTTTTGGTTTTGGGTATGTTCAGAAATATTCCATTTATTTGCATTTTATTGTAAAGTGGAAATAATTTAACCATCTGAAAAATAGATCAAAATTCTGAATATGACCAAAATGCTGAATGTAACCATGCGCTAGGAAAAATTTATGTTGCTTGAATGGAGAGGGGTGAAACTTTTATAGTTATAAATTAAAAATATGTTTTATTATACCCAACGGACCACTTTTTTCATGTGCGTCTTAAATTATTTGTACGGTTTATATTATATAAAAATCGACACGACTGCGTGACTTGTTATGTTTTTCTTAACGCTATCGAACAATTAAAATGATTATTTGCAAATCAGCGACCGTGAAGGACCGAAACATTAATTTCTTTGGTGCTGTACCGTGTAATCTACAATAACAATGCATAAAAAACACCTCTCATTGTCCATTATCATCTAAAGAATTCTCGTTCGCTTTAAGTGAATTATTTTCATTGTCATAAATATAATTTGAATGGAACGATTATGTGGGTCATTTATTTTTGTTAGAATTTTGCGCGGAAAATCGAATATTATTTCTGCGCATGCGCATTTCTGTTCTTAGCCGATTGAATTTTCTGCAAAGGAGTTCAAGTATTCATCTTTCACAACTAAATTGCAGACTGTTTTCGTACTCTCCCTTTCAAACACCATGTCTTTAGATTTACATTCATCATAAGGGGCCATCTATAAATTAAGTCACACCTTAAGGGGGGAGGGGGGTAGAGAAGTGTGACAAGAGTGTGGTGGGGTCATCAGCTCTGTGACGTCACGTGTAAATTTTTTAAACGCAAAACTTAAATGTAAACGAAAAACTTTAAAATATGACGTCACACTAGGAGGGAGGGGGTCTCACAAATGTGACGATGTATGACAGGGACGTGGGGGGGGGGGGGGGGGGGGGGATAAAAAAATCATGAAAGTCGTGCGACGTAATTTATGGATGACCCCTTAACTCACTCATCACACATACTTCGTAAATTCCTAGACACGACCGACTGCAGATCTTCCATACTGTTAGAAATCAGAATCATATCATCAGCATACTACAGGCAACATACTTTCAGATTACTCAATTTCGTACCCAATCCCACCTCGATCAATTCTTGCTTACAATTATGTATCTGTAGTGTGTAGACTGAAAAGTCACGATGGCATTACACAGCCTTGTTTAACCCCTTAGGCTAATTAATTAATAATTTTTTCACTTTTCGGAACAACTCAGGTAGGTCTCGTAGAAATCGTTGTGTCACCCTTAATAATAATAATAGTTAGGAGTTCTATTGAGCCGAACCCTCTGATATGAAAATATCTGGAGTCGGTGAAGTATTTTCCCATTTGGTCTCTGGTAGGTTGACGTGTTGTTCTTCTATAGTTTTGAATTTATTATACTTATACAATGCAATTGCATCGCGTGAATTGACTAGAAGATCATTTGTGGAAAAGTGTGTGGAAGGGTTAAATTTTTCCTGTGGGGAATATTTAACCCGGACATAAAGTCTAGAGAAAAATAAATAATAATAATAATAAAAGCGCCAATTTATATATAGCCGTTTTCGTGCAAAATCACCCAAGGGCGCTGAATTTACCATCGTGGTTAGAATTATGATCTAAACGGCATTAGATAGAGAAAACACCACGCTTTATATCCAAATCTGATATAAAGCGTGGTGAGTTAATCATAAAATAATTAAAATGTGTACCTTTATGAAAAAAAAATTACAAAACTTTGTGGAATTTTTTATTCATTATTTTTACAAGAAATGAAAAAAGTCTTAGAAGAAGCGGTTCTTAGGCGACTAAATCCAGTGCATTTTCATAGAGGAATATTTGCCGAGGCCAATAAGGGCATCTGACGCAAATCATTCACAAGTAGTTATGATGACAATCTATGTATATTTTATTTAAAAGGAAGGCACATTAAATGCAATTATATAACAATAGTTAATTTTTTTATGTATCGACGCATCCGTAGCAGTGACGCGTAACAATTTAATTTACAGTTAAATGATGAATGAAAATACATGGTTGATCATTAATTCAGGTATATCAAAGTTTAATAAAAATCAATCAATTTGGGAGGCGGATCAATATGGGTACCGCCACCCGGGAACGATAAATTCGATAACCAACACCCCTGCCTTAGGTCTCCTGCCATTTGGTGACTAAATGCATCCTCTACCATCTATCTAAACGTAATTAGTTGTTTTTTGTGGTAATTAGGTTGAAATGTAGTGTATTTTCTGAAATCTGTGCCTAATGCTGCAATATTTGGCAGCTGCGGCGGTACTTGAAATATTTACCTAAAATGATTTACAAAATAAATAATAAAGCCCCTTTGCGCTTGAAATTGTGACCCGTATGCGCGGATCAGACGGATCGAGTAGATGAGCGAGACAGTGCTCTCGGCCGAGGGCTCGGTTTGTGTAAACACATCTTCGAGTACTCGGCCGAGCGCTCGGCCGAGTAAAAGGGCGAGACAGTCACTCGGATCCTGTTCTACTTACTAGGCCGAGTGCCCACCCCCGCACTTCCCCGCACTGACCCGCTTGCCCACTCGGTAGGTATAAACATGCACTCGGTGCGTACTCGCCACTCGCCACTCAGCACGCTGACGTCGCTCGCATCCCTTTGTTAAATTATCTTTTTGCGATCCATTTTTTCTCGCTAGTCTGCAGCGTCGCAACTGAACTGACTGACTGACTAGGTGCCAAATTAAAAATTACGTGTAAACACTTACTCGTCCATCCGACTCTCTTGGCCTAGTATCATTTTACTGACTCGCCAATCTACTCGGTGCATGTGATCCAGGCATTAAGGGCCTACTATTCGTATTTCGACCGATTTCTTACATATCTCCCTTAAACATTTGAAGTTTTTAAGCTCTTAAAAAAATATATGTTATTTTTGAAGATAATATCTAGATACGTTCCACGCCGAAACGCAAATTATATGAAATTCCCTCGATAGAAAAAAATCGCAAAGTATGCTCCGAAAATTATTTTAAACAAGTTTATTTCTTTTATTTTACAAATTATATTTGTGAAAAAATTCACAATGTTTCTTTTAATGATACTTAAGATACGTTCCACGAGATTTTTGCTCTATTTTAAACGAGTCATGTTTTATTAAGCTTTTTCGCAATTTTCGCTGCTATTCTACGACTTAAATATTAGCGCGCTCTGTCCAACATTCGTAATTACATATCTCTCCATCTTCTTCTTTTTCGGCGCCGTGCGTTTCAAGAGTGCGGCCTTAAGCCTGGCTCGCCCATCTATTCGGTCCGTGTGATCCACGCATAAGACTCTTTTACCAAGCGATACCTGTTCCGTGGCGATACCGAGCTGATGACCGATGAGCACTCGGCCGAGACAGTGCTCTCGGTACGTGTGATCCAGGCTTATGGCACACTAATATAAGAATACATACATTTCGCCAACCCGCATTTCGCTTAGATTTAAATTACTCTTTTAACTTTGTCAGTTCGCTGCTCTGGTTTGAATGTGACTGACTTAAATAATATGTATATCTGCGAGTAGGAATGAAATCATTTTGCGTTGTAGTACTATTTCGAGTTTACTCCAAATTTAGATAAACGTACCTTACTTAATGCGCCGCGGAACGAGAAAAACAATATGCTAATTTCCATAATAGGATCAAAACATCCATCCAAAAACGATGTGTTCCTCAGAAAAAAAAACGCCTCTCATGAATATTGTGTCGCAATGTGACACCATTGTTTTTTATGAAAACAAAGGACATGTCAGATGGCTGCCTGTTTACTGTGACGGTTTATCTGTGATACGTTTCCGGAAAAAACTAGTAGTGTAGCGGCAGTAATTAAAGAACATGCACAATTATTTTACGATAAACACAATTAGTCTTTATTTGTAGTAGGTACAATTAATTTGCAGGTATGGCAGAATAAAAAATGTATATAAGTTCAATAATAGTAAAACAGTACAAGTCTATAACAGCAACTTTATGGGTACTCAGTCTTCTTCCTTGCACTGCCCCAACTCATTGCCTAGGTAGACTGTTGGGGTCGGCTCTTCTCGTTCGCAGGCCGTATCGTCTTAGGTTCTGGTGGTCGCTTTCATTCATTGACTCAACCAGGAGTTCTTCGGTCTTCCTCTGGATGACTGTCGATGAAGCTCCTTAAACATTGCATGCTTCACTGTGTGGTCTGGTGGTCTCCGTCTTATGTGTCCATACCGTCTCAACTGTCGTTCCTCCAGCTTACTATTTATGTCCGTTATACCCAGGCTACCACGAATGCTTGAAATTTTAATTTTATCTTTTAGTGATACTCCTTATGACCATCTAAGCATTCGCGTTTCTGTTGTTTCGAGTTGCCTAGAGTAGGAGTTGTACATAGTCCAGCATTCGGAGCCATACATTATCGCGGGTGTAACAATCGTCTGGTATATCTTCCCTTATACTTACTGGGTACTTTAACAATAACCCTCAATATTGTTCCCTCAACCGCTCGTTAAACCTTTTAACAAAAGGGTTACGAGTATTCACTCTGGGTTACCTGAAAGTATGCGCGGGTAGAATCGGGAGGCAAATTAACTTTCTCGAGATTACACATGACCTTATATTCATCTGTATGGCTAAGCGGCGGGATGCAGAATCTGACAAATAGCATCCCTTGCCCCATAGTAAAGGACGAAACGATGCGGGAAAGAGAAGGCATTCGAGATTATAGTAGTGACAGTCGTACGATGTACAGGAGTGACGATCGTAAGAGAGAGACCAGCTGGAGAGGCCAAACCAGTCTCTTCAGATCCGCCACACAGCTGATGGGCAGGGGCATCACCCGATGAATCCGGGTATCCCTGCTAAGTCACCAAACATAGCGAACCACTTGGGCTGACCCATGGCATCAAAGAAATGGTTATCAAATATTGGTTATCAAATAAATCGTATTCAAATAAATTTAATTAATTATTTTTTTATAAATTTGCAAGTTACACGATATTATATGATTCCATGACAGTTGATTCCCCGATAGTTGGCCCCCGGAAAACTTGTATACAATATGCGGTCGATTTAGGGGAAATAAGGTATACCTACTTAATTTTATAATAATTATAATTTAGGGGAACTGTCGAGTCACATTAGTATAAAGATTTGCTATCCGAAAATATTGCACATTTCTACCACATCTATGAAGGTCTCAGGGCTTTCAACCAGTGTTGCCAACTTGCTTTTTAAAATAAAGCCAGACGACACCCGAAAACTAAAAAAGAGCTGAAATTTTGTATAGCCTAATTTGGGACCCTAAATTCTCTTTTTTCATTCATGAGTTTTGTACAAAAAGACGAGCTAGATTATCTAAAAAAAAACGAGTTAAGGAGCCAAACCACGGTTTTTGGAGCTTACAACCTCATTTCGGAGCTAAATCTAAAACAGCGGAGTCGGCAACACTGCTTACGACAAGCGTCTGTTTACTAGTAGAACTAGTTTATTAACACTCTTGTTGACAAAAACCCCACAAACGAGGGCAAGGAGAAATATGTCTTAAAAATCTTCTGATCGTTGCTCAGCGGTTAGCGCTATGAACTGAAATGACCTCGCTCCGTTTTACATAATATTATGTTCATATCTGACTAAGTCACAAATTAAGCAATTACATAAATAAGTTGAATGAAAATGGTTGCTTTGTTTCGAGTTTTAGATTTGCGCTAGATTGTGCTAGGTAGTGGGTAGATATTACTCTAAAGCAGTGGTTCTCAACGTGGGCGATAACGCCCCCTTTTGGGCGTTTGAGACCTCCAGGGGGGCGGTAGAAGACCCAGAGAAAATTGGGGGGCGTTGAGATAGCCCAGGAGGGCATTGGCAGGTAAAAAATATGGTCTAAGAAGATAAACATAACACGCTAATTACGTACTAATAAAGCAAAATAAACTTTAATATTGATTAATTTGTGTGTATTGTAATCATTTTTATAACGTGTGCGAAAATTTACGCATTTCGATAGTTCCGGAAGTGGATGAAAATTGAACTGAAAGATTCTATTACATTCAGATCTAAATTAAATTGGATAATATGAAATTTTTAATTTTTTTAATTGACATTAAAAAAGTTAAAACTTCCGATTTCACGTGAAATGTCTCATATGTAAATACAGGTGAAGTTAATAAAAGAATTGTTCGTAGGTATTAAATTATAACAAGTATTTTTTTATTAAATAACGGGATTTTTGCAAACCTGCAAGAATTGACAGTATTATATGTGCTTGCGCTAACTTGCCCAGTGTCGTCGGTGCATTCGGGAGTCATCGAGTGAGCATAGGTATACGCGTCGATAAGACTGAGTTCCGTAGCCCGTAGCATTGAAAAATTGACTTTCGGGAGACCCAGAGAAACCCATCCAATCCCATTACACCCCCCCCCCCCCCCCCGTTGTGGTAAGTATAATCGTGAAAATAGCTGTTTCAGATTCGCAACCTCAGATGGTATGTAAAAGCAGTAGGTGGGAGCTAGAAAAAAAAATATTCTCAAAGGGGGCGGTGGGCAAAAAAAGTTGAGAACCTATGCTCTAAAGTCTATAAATAGTAGATTCTATTTGTAGTCTCCAAGTCTTCGAGTGTGTATACACACTATAGGAACTTCCGGCGCTTTTCCGCCGCTATCATTTAATTGAAGAACTTCCGATTACTGGGTAATAAAGCATGTCTCGTAATAAGAGGTACCAAACCATGGGGAATGTCAAACATGAAAGACTTGTTTTAAAACATTGTAAAAAAAGAAGTTTTTAACGAAATATCAATCATGGAATTTGAAATGCCGCAAAGGACAATAAATCCCTCCAATTTTTTTTTCGATCTGCGTCTTTGAAATATTTCTATAAAAATAAGTGCATCTTTTACGACGTGCACGGATTTTGGATTTTGTTTTGAAAAATTAAAAATAAATCAATATTAATTTGTACCCAGAAGATGCTTGATTAAAGCGAAACCGGTTGGTTCATAAATTAATAAATCTCGTGGTTTTAAACAAAAAAGTATTTTATTTTATTAAAAATAAATTAAATACTTGTTACTAAAGACACTTACAAAAAAAAAATCAAGTATTCTGAAAGATCTTTTCAATGTTATTTAATAACAAACATTCATAATTTTAGGTCTACAAAAACAGGAGAAAGATTTTTTGAAATAGAATAGGGCCTCCGCTCATGGAGAAACTGAAAAAAACAGTTCTCACCGCAGTTACAATCAACCTCCTTAACAAAATTGATATTCTTCTGATCTGACATGTCAAAACTTGACAGTTTGTGAACCGCTGCCATGGCTACCTGTCATTAATGCAACTGAAACTTACGTTGTGTTTCAATGAACATAACGTAATAAATAATTAATAACACGAAAACCCAAAAAAAGTCCACCCACGTCCGCAATTTTAATGTGGGAGGGGGGTATGGGTACCGCTGTCCCGGGAACCATTTATTAGACAACCAACACCAACACCTCTGCCATAGGTCGCCTCAAGTGGTTCGCTTCGTTTGGTGATGATTTGATGAAGGGTGCCTGCGTTCACGGAATGAGGTTTATTTAGCACTTGACGGCGGATGCGTCTGTCCACCTAATGCATGGATCTGAGAGACTCATTGAGGAAAACCTTTTGAACTCTCCAGCAGGACCCTCTCGACCCATTGATTTGCACCGCAGTGGTGGGATGGATTTACGCGTCCGTCACTCCTGGACACGCTTGATCCCCAGATTCCAGCCAAAACTCGCATGCATTATTTCTTCCCAGGACTTCTTCTCCTCCCTTTCCTTGCACACACAGCATCCCCAAAGATGTTTTTTTATAGATATGAATACCCCACAAGAGAACCAACTGCTCCCGTTGGTTCTCTTGTGGGGTTGGTTCTCTGGAGCCAGTGAGACTATGGCATCCCCTATTGAGGTATGTTGTGAGGCTGAAGGTAGTGAAGAGGGGAAGGAGATGGCAAAGAGGAAGGTGGGAAGTACCTGGCTATTCAGATCTGGTCACCAAACACGGCTAAAGCCATTTCAAGCAACGTTTTAATTCTGAGAATGGTGGTCTTACACCAGGGCGATACTGTGAGTATCTTCCACTCTAGAACGTGCCGCAAATATACTATATATTATTTGAAATGAATAAATTGTGAAATAACACAAATTAATCTTATTCAAAAATCAAAACAAAATCTTTCTACCTCCGAAGAACATGAAATCAAATAAAATAGTTCCTATCTATTTATTTTCTCACCGTATGTTAGTTCTGTGTAAAATATTTTTACTACAACGCAATTCATAAACATTAAAACACTTTGTTTTACGTCACTTTATTGATATTTCTTCCGTCTACCGGTTTCGGTACCTCCGTACCATCATCAGGACTGAATATAAAATACTGACAAATACAGGGAAATAAACATATATATATATACAAATTGTAAAAGAAAGGGACAGTAAATTAGAGTGGGACAGTGCGTCAGTTGTGGGAGGGTAGTGGGGGGGGGGGAGCGAGCGGGATAACGGGAAACATACTTATAATAGGGCTGAAAGTTAAATTAAGTTGATTATTAATGATTTCAGCCTTTGCATTAACCGATTTTTTTATTTCTAATGCTTCTAAGTTATTTAATCTTAAACCTATCCCATTTTTGTGCAGGACTTTAATACCCGTATCCCGGTTAAAAGTATGATCTTTATTAATTAGGTGTTCCGCGAATTCTGAAAACCCTGAACTGGTTAGGCACCTTACGTGTTCCTTTACTCTAGTTTCTACATTGCGTGACGTTTGTCCGATATAGAACGCTGGACAATCATTACAACTAATTTTATAAACGCCCGAGTGGCTTAGTATGTCCTCATTGTCTTTAGCATTAATTAAAAATTTTCCTAAGTTGTTATTCGTGTAAAAAGCCGGTTTAATTTCAGGTGGGAATTTAACCGTACACAAAGAGGACAAGTTATTAATATATAAAATTCTTCGCCATTCGCGGTTAAGGTTATTATTATTGAAAGTTATTGGACTAGAGTAAATGTATTTATTTATGGATATTAATCTTAATTTTTTTGCTAGGATTCTATCTATGAGTTGTGTTTCGTATCCATTATTGTGAGCTATTAATTTTATTGTATTTAATTCGTTAGTATAATTAACATTTGACAAAGGGGTAGTGACTAATCGATGGATCATTGAGTGGAACGCGGAATGTTTATGTGAGGTTGGGTGGTTAGATGTATTATGTATTACGGTGTCTGTGAAGGTAGGTTTTCTAAATATATTAAAGTGAATTTTATTTTCAATAATCGATAAAGTTAGATCTAGAAAGTTTAGTGTCGAATTTATACCTATTTCTAGTGTGAATTGGATCTGTTTATGTAAGGAGTTGAGGAGTAATAGAAAGGAATTCAGCTGACGCTCTGTACCAGACCAAATACAAAAAATATCGTCCACATAGCGTTTCCATAGTAAAATATTTTTTATCAATGGTGATTTAAGTTCAAAAATATTGTTTTCAAAGTTATTCATAAAAATGTCTGCAACAAGCGAACTTGTGGGTGCCCCCATCGCCAATCCATCTCGTTGTCGGTACATTATATTATTATATTTAAAACTGTTTTGGTTCAAGCAAACATCAAAAAGTTGGATAATATCTGCAGCAAAATCTTTGTGAATGTTAGAACTATTGACTAAATTGTTTATAATATTTTTACATTCTACTATCGGTATACTAGGGAACAAATTCACTACATCAAAAGAAATGAGTTTACAGTTGCTAGGGAGAGTCAAATCTTTTACGTGGTTAATTAGTTCATGGGAATTTTTAATTGTATGTTGTGGAAGAAAAATATTGGAATTCTTAATAACCCTTGTAAGAATAGAAGCGATTTTATAATTAGGGGCATTACAACATGTCACGACCGGCCTAATGGGCCTATTAGCTTTATGTATTTTGACAAACCCATATAACCTGGGGATTTTTGGGTTCTTTGTTAAAAATTTTACCTGGTGAAAAGTATCATCTTTGAATATTGGAGTTTTACATGCGTTTAATGTACTTTTAAGGGTTTTCTGATATTTATTAATCGGGTCTACTTTTAAAATTTCGAAGTTATCAGATTTTAGGAAGTCGTTGATTTTATGATTATATTCTACTTTGTCTATAATTATAACTGTATTACCCTTATCTGCTCTAGTTAATATTAAATCTTCTTTCTTCAGTTTATCGCGGATATTTTTGGCGTGTGTGTTTTCTTGATTCTGCTTCGGCTGGTATCTTGGGATAAGGTTTTGTAAGACCTCGGCACTTTTGTAAAGGTAAGGTTTCGGAGCTTTAAATAACGCTGTTTCCATGTCTACTGCAACGTTTTCCACAGCACTTTTGTAAGATTTACTAGTATATTTTAGGTTATATTTTAAACCTTTGGAGAGCAGTTCCATTTCTTGTTGGGAAAACTGTGCAGAGGAGAGATTCTGTACACGTTCATAAAATTTTGTTTGTTGAGGTGATGTTGTCGTTTGGTTATTAGTGTCTATATTTGACTCGCACAATTTTCTGAGTTTATTTTCCAGGATTATCCTCTTTTTATAAGCTTTCACTGACGCAAAACTTCTAATTTTGTCATCAAAAAGATCCCATTCTACTGGGTGGAGTTCATGGACAAGTTCGGTGTGCAGGATTTTAATATTTAGTTTTAAGTTATTACGCTGTTTGTAAGCAGTTTTCAAGTCTGCCTTTAACCACGCTATTTTAGCTTGATGTATAGAATTTGTTAACACATCGTTTTTATTGTTATTATTTGATATTCGGTTAAATTTGTCATTCAAATAATTTGGGAACACTTTAAACTTTATGCACTGTTGGTAAAAATGTATATTGATACATATAACTCTGTATTTTGTAGAATATTTTTTATATAATTTTGCTTTTTGGGTCGTACTCACTGATATTAATTTTTCAAAAGAAGCAAACACATTGTGAATTTTTAATTAATGCTAAAGACAATGAGGACATACTAAGCCACTCGGGCGTTTATAAAATTAGTTGTAATGATTGTCCAGCGTTCTATATCGGACAAACGTCACGCAATGTAGAAACTAGAGTAAAGGAACACGTAAGGTGCCTAACCAGTTCAGGGTTTTCAGAATTCGCGGAACACCTAATTAATAAAGATCATACTTTTAACCGGGATACGGGTATTAAAGTCCTGCACAAAAATGGGATAGGTTTAAGATTAAATAACTTAGAAGCATTAGAAATAAAAAAATCGGTTAATGCAAAGGCTGAAATCATTAATAATCAACTTAATTTAACTTTCAGCCCTATTATAAGTATGTTTCCCGTTATCCCGCTCGCTCCCCCCCCACTACCCTCCCACAACTGACGCACTGTCCCGCTCTAATTTACTGTCCCTTTCTTTTACAATTTGTATATATATATGTTTATTTCCCTGTATTTGTCAGTATTTTATATTCAGTCCTGATGATGGTACGGAGGTACCGAAACCGGTAGACGGAAGAAATATCAATAAAGTGACGTAAAACAAAGTGTTTCCTTTTTATTTATTTAAAATTTATTTGTCACGCCGAGATTCGAAAGATGATATTATAATAATAGGTAGGAAATTTTCTACCTTTTATTAGTTATAATAAAACAACCATGAATATAAATATTATTTGACACACATTATAATAATATGATTAATTTATTGTCATTTTTTATATCTTATTGTGTTTGTTATTACCACATAGCTGTCCATTTGTCACATACAAATTACATAATATGTATTTGTACCTACTTTCTTACGTGTTTGCATATATACAGGTGTGTGGAATCGCACTAACCTTCCCACTTACTGGAATAAATATATAATCACCAGTGGGAGCAGTAGACCTCCCGCCAAAAAAAGGTAATCAAATCAAAACAAAAATATCCTCTGAAATCATAAGATTTGTAAATAGGTACTTTAATACTTACCTTCTCAAATAATAATCATTTCACATTTGAAAAAAAGAAGCTTCACTGAACCGTTAAAACGGCCACCATCTTGAACCGGAACCGGAACGTAACAAACAAAATATATAGATAAATGTAATGCCGGGTGGTTGAGTCAAAAAATGACTTCGCTAAGCTCAGTCAATAATAATAATAATTATTATTCCATTTAATTATGTCTCGGACAGTGACGGATACATATGGGGGGCGCGCTCCCCCCTCCCTTGCGAGGCCAACAGCCCGCACGCTATTCGTTCGTTTCTTTCGTCATTCGACTCTGAGTCGAATTATCGACTAGTTATACTTTCTTATGTAGCACGCGCACGCGTCCACGTCATCATATTTTATACGTTTCTGTCTGGCACATAGAAAGCCGACCTATGAGAAAAGTCACGGCCATTCTAGTGATCTGGCTATTCTGTCTGGCATTTGTTCGAGAAAAGTCGCGAATATTCTACTACTTGTATTCAGAGAATTTATCATTTAAGGATGAGAACCACAATTGTAACTTTTCTATATCATAAGATGGCATTGTCTTGTATATGTGTATAATCAGCTTTAATAAAACTTTCTTAAACTTTGCCTGTGACTTGATTTTTTTTTATTACGATAAAAGTAAAGGTAGCTCAAGATATCTTTAGCGTCTCCCCCCCTTGAGTTTTTTTCTGTATCCGCCGCTGGTCTCGGATTAATGCTTTTTGTCGGTTTTGAAACGGATTCCTCTATGACTGGGTATGGATTTTCTTAGAATGTTTTCACGGAGATGTCTCTGAGAGGATTTCCAAGAAAGAGTCTGGATTTTACCAAAAAATATCTACATTTCGGATATAAGGAAACATTTTTAAACCCAACCGCATTTTAACAGTTTCTCAAGTTTAAGTACATTGCCAAAATATTAATTTTGAAAGTCATTCATTCACCTGTCAATTAAGTCACTCTCAGGAAATCAGTGCTTTTTGACGGTTGGAAACGGGTGCCAGATAATTTTCTTAGAAAGCTTCCATTGTTACACATCTCTTGAAGGAATTCTAAGAAAGGATCTAATTTTTTTTTAAATTTCTATATTTCTGGCATAGGTCACCCCAAGTGGTTCGCTACGTTTGATACTTGGCATGGATGACCGGGTTCATGGGGCTTTTGTTTTTGTCTTGGCGGCGGATGCATCTGCCCACCAACTGCGTGAAGGCCGGATCGGGAGAGATTCGTCGTCTTTTGACCTTACCAGCAGGACTCTCTTTGCACATCGCCTTGTAACGTGGTGAGAGGGATAGATTACCCTCATACCTTTTTACTTCCCAGAACTTCCTTTCCTTCCTATCCCAAAAAAAGAATTATTTATATTTGTATTTGAAAGACTGTCCACGAAACATGCTTGATATTGTAAATCAGCTTATTAAGAGGAATATAAACGCTAGAAATATTTCGATTCTTATGCCTACAAAATTTAAAATCGCGCGTCGTATTTGCACGAGGCAAGTAAGCAAAAATGTTGTTTTTAATTATTTTGTGCATAATTTTATAAAAATGAAAAAAGTTAGAACATACAAAACCTCTAAAATAGTATTAGCCATAAAGGGGTATTTTAAGAAATTGTTTTCATAGTTAAGTCATGAAAAAACATTTTTATTAGTGGTTAACGCTTATATTTTTATGTTATGTAAATAATATTTTTTTTGTAATTTCAATACATAGAAAAGCTAGTAAAAGCTTCAATTTATCCCTAACATATTTTTTGATGTTCATACTGTAAACCGATTCGTCGTAAAGATGAATCTAAATAGTATCTAAATAGGATTTCACGTATAGCTTCATCTTAATGAATATTACGGTTTTTTTGTTCAAACTTGTCGGCTGCTGTACCCACTCTTATACTCTCAGCCCTTTGCTATAAATCTAACTTCATTAACGTCATTATTTTATGCATTCATGTGTTTCAAACAAATATATTATTTTTAATTGATCGATTAACTAAAATTGGAAAGATTAACTAAACCCAAAACTGAATTCTCGCATAACGATTTTTGTGCATGGTACTGAAATCTATGAAATCTCTCACAATCCGGGAATATTCAAACAGTATATAAACAACTTTTCGTTCACTCTTATTTTATTAAAAGTGCAATCTACACGCTGCCCTTTCGTTCACTATTTGACATTGTCTAATTATGAGTTTAATTGTACTTACTAGCGTCAGTCAAAAAGTAATGCCTCCTATTTTTTTCTCTTTAAATTGTCAAGAAATCTTCTTCTTCTACCCCTTATCCTATTCGGGTCGGGGACCCATTGTATCGACAAGGCTCCTCCATGTCTTAAAGTCCTTGTCTTCAAGTTCTCCCTGTTGTCAAGAACTAAGAAAATGCAATTACATGGGTTGAAAACCACATTATTGACGATTAATTTGTTATTTTTCAATATAATATCCGTCCATTTCCACAGCTTTGGTCTATCTTTTAGACAAGGGCATGTATCACAGTGTTGTAAAAAGCACGATTACATCCAGAACACCATTGCCATAACACAGTTTTGAACTTTTTTGTCCTTGGTGAGTTTGTGTGATGTCATTCCATTGACTGCCTCCTTGATTCAGGTTAAAAAAAATGAACCCATATTTCGTCTCCGGTCACAATTTTTTCCAGAAATCAAGCGCTGCAAGTGTTGTGAGGCTATTGTTTTTCTTGTTTCTTTATTTTGGACGGTTAACTTTCTTGGTACCCACCTTGCACAAAATTTTTTTAAACAATCAGTTGTTGAATAATCGTCATTCCACTGACTTTACTGAGGGAGAGAATGCTTCATATGTAGTTATCTGGGGTCACCACAAATGATGTTATCAACTCGCGTGCAGTCACTGCAATCAACGGCCTGCGCCATTCCGCTTTTTGTCAGCCAGCTGTGTTTGTCTTTCAGCTTCGTTACAGCGACGAACCCATCATCTAGCAGTGCTGACATCCACTGTTGTATCATGGTACACATTGTTCAGTCTTTAATGAATGCGAATGGGCGTTTCACCTTCTACAGTCAAGAATCAATCACAGAACGCTGTCTATTACAAACATCGATGTCGGACATTTTGCAAGCGACTGCAGTTCTGCCACCTGTTGAAGTAGATTGTAAAAGAAGGTTTGAGGAATAGCATCAAATTCAAAATTTTCACTTACCTAACTTTATTTAAGCAGAAAAAAATAGGAAGCATTACTGTTTGACTGACCCTCGTATATCTTAAATAAAGTTATCATATCTAAAATCTCCCAAGTTATCATTTCTACAAGGGAACTTCCAACTTTATATCAAGACATCTATCATCTACATCTGCATACATCAAACTTCACAACTGCAGATACTGTATCTGGATATTCACTCCGGAGAGAATTTCTTGAACACTGCTCGCAGCGGAAGAGTTAATATTATTTTTCTGCGTCCTCAACGTCGCAGCACCACGTCCCCAACGTTCTTATTATAAAAAAACGAGTGTAGTTCATACAAGGAAAATCATATTTATTATCTTAAGAAATCATTTCACAAGTAAAGTGGTCTGCCGATGTTTTGCCTTTAGTAAATATTTAAGTTATTTCCGTTCTTGGCATAGCTTTCTAAATGAATATGACACTTCTTAGAATATTCAGTATGTGCGTATTATTGCATCAGACTACACACATGTTGACTTTTTACAATACGTCTACATTATCACTTCTCAGGTATTATTTTTTATCCTTACGTAAAGAAAATTTCTTAATTTATTAATAATAATGTTTGTAGAATAATTAAATCTCATATGCATTACTTATCCAATAAATTCATTGTTTTGTTTTATTAACAATACATTAAAATAAAATATTTTATTGCATAACTATCCGATTTAAATATCAATAGGATATACTATTATTATACTTTGTATATATTCAATAGATAGATAGAAGATTACAACATATTGATGCGTTTTTATATCTTTTTCATCTTCGGAAGTTTCTTTTATTTAGCTACTCTAAACCACTGAGCTACAGAGGTAACCTGCCCACCGCTGATGTGGACCCGCTGTGAATAGTAAATACTATCAGAAGAGCGATTCTGCATCTCTTGTGGATACTCTGTCAAATTCGTGTGATTGTCTATGGCTTGCAATTGCTTTTTTATGGACTGATATGAAAGCCGTCGTATTTCAATAAGTTTAAAACACGAAATGCTGCAAGTATTCGTGATTATTTATTCATTTAATGTACGTTTAAAGTTATGTCTAAGGGTATGTTGTGAGGCTGAAGGTAAGTGGGGAGGGGATAGGAAAAAATAAATGGCTAAAGCCATTTCAAGCAAACTTTCAATACTGAATGGTGGTATTATACCTGGACGATACTGAGAGTATCTTCCACTATGGAACGTGGGCAAATATATCTTTTATTATTAAAATGTGAAAACTCGAATCAATCAAGTAAAATTTATATGCTCACGCCGGGATTTGAGCCCGTGACCTTGAGACCGCGCTAGTTGAGAGCCTTGCCCCTCGAACACGGAGTAATTGAAATCCTTCTGATTCTGAACAAACGTTTGCATTCGGGGCGATGGAAAAGCCTCCATTTAATTTGTAAGATTTCAATTACTTAAAATGAAAATTTGCTTTCATCGTATGAGATAATAGATGACATCATTTATGTCCGTATTCTATGACATTTTGTATTTTAATTTTTAATACAGTGTTTTCCATCGTCCGAATACAAATGGTGGTCTTTTACAGTGATAAAGATGAATCAGAGTGTTCTTTCTAAAAAAATATTCGTATTAAAGCTGGTTCACACAGAGCTATAAATCTGCGAGCAGATATCTGTTGAAGCGCAAGCGCTTATTATCTTTTGTGCTTTCACACGAGGCTATCAAATATTTCTTCCTGTGGTAGGAGAGGGGGTCAGTCGAATTAGTGAGCGGCAACGGAATGCATATTTTTTGTACTGAAATCTGTCAACTTGACATCTGTCATCCACGGGTCTAGGCAGCTCCGTAATTACAAAGACCCCCTCTCCTGTTTTAGTCGGAGAAGTGGAGAGTTATCTTCTGACATATCGCCTCTGGAGCGGTTACGTCTAAGATGTGTATTGTCTATGATTGATCTGCGCTTAAAAACGCTTAGGTGTGAACGGTCTGAAGGGATTGTATGGAGAGCGTTATTTGGCGTGCTATGATCTTTTATATTTGATAGCTGTGTGTGAACCAGCTTTTAAGCGTGTTCAGTCATTCCGAAAGATTTTTAACATGTGATATTACTTTATGGTTTCTCTTTCTATGGCGTGTTGCTTTTAAAATCGTCAAGTCTTGGATGGCATATATTTAAATAACCAATACCTACTAACGAGGCTGCATTTTCCAGACAGTCATTGATTACCCGCATATAAAGTGAAACGTTAACAAATTAATGTGTTGAACTGTCAGTGCTTGTTTTGCTCATGTTTTGGTATAATTTGTTATCTTGGTTCTTAGAATTCTCATGGAATAGGGAAAACACTATTAATATTCGTACCACCTTCAACCATATTAAAATTACCATTATTGTCTAAAAAAAAACATTAAACCAAATAGAACATGTTTAAGTATGTTCTTTAATTAACAAGATTTAGTCAAAATGAAAATATTATGTCCGTTCCAAAAATTACAAATTATTATTATACGGGCAACGGACGTAAATTTATCTTGAATAGTGCACGCCAAACTTTAATAACGGCCTGTCGTTGATACAGAAATCGTCGCAATAGTCGAGATTAATCTTCTTAATACCTTCTTGTGTTTATGATTTGATTTGATTAAATTATTTATTTTGATTATACTTTACACTTGAATTGATTTTATTTTGAATTTGAACTGATATATTATATTTTATTTGAATTCATTTTATTTTGTATTGCAGTTTTAATATTAAAATTTTGGCTTTACTTTGAATTCAGGTTTACATTATCAATTTATTTTTTTTTTGTTTTTTTTTTTATTATTATTTATATTTTGTGTGTTGAATCAGGGATTTGATTTAATTATTTTTTATGTCATTTAATTTTTTATTTATTTGATCTTAATTTAATTTTTTTTGAAATTTTATTTTCTGTTTTATATCGGAGACACTGCTGAAAACCAGTTGCATTCCAGGAGAAATCCTGAATCGTGGCTGAGCAGTGACCTTTTCATCAATAGACTCATTGATAAAAAATCAAAATGTATAATACTGTAAAAATTCTATTGATGAATAAACGTTTTTTATTTTTATTTATTTATATATCCAATAAATGGTTCCCGGGGCTGATACTGGTCTTTGATGAACAATTGGCATGGTCATCTTTGTGGAATTGTTGCCATTATCTGGTCAGCCCCAAAGTCAACTCCCGCCATCCAAAATTTCATTTGGGCAGCTTGAACCTTTCAACTCAATAGTTTCACGTAATTTCATATCTTTTTGGCGACTCGAGGAAAACGTGCGCGTGTATGTTGTCTTTAATCTATTTTCAGTGTCGCACAATACGCAATCAACGAATTAGGTCAATTAAGCATAATCCACTTCCGACCTCCGGTCCGACCAGACATTAGTCTATGAAGGCAGAAGTGGGATGTGGATGCTGCGGATGATTACCCTTGAAATATTTTATCTTGTAGTTAGGTACCTGCCCAGTGCCCACCTGCCAGTGACGTGCCAATTTGATATTTTATGAAACGAAATATTTTTAAATGATGTTGCAGAAAGCAATATTTTTGGTATAGTCATTTGATATCCTCAGACTATTTTTTTCTTGCAAAAAAACGTTACCTTCGGGAAAATCACGAATATCGAAAGGATAACCGACGGATTTGCCACGAATTTAAAATTATAATGAGTCAAAAATTAACATTTTATATACATACATGTACATCTCATTCCAACTATAGTTTGCATTCCCCAAATACAAATTTTACATAGTCTTAGTAACAAATACTTGACCAATATGGATGTATGTGACAACTATTTGAATTTGGTAACTATTTAAACTTTTTTTTAATACTTTAAAATTTTAAACATTTTTATTAATGGTATAGGTACCTACTCTTTTTGATTTGGAGGATATTGGCAGATTATCTGTCTTTACTTCACTTATATTTTTTTTACCTACTTTGTGTCAAGTCTTATATTTTATGTTACCTATATTTTGTTTTTTTATATTTATGCTAACTGTGTTTTATCATCTTTTTATTTTCATTGTAATTAAAAAAAAATATATGAAAAATATAAGCCCTATGGGCGTTTAAATAAAATAAATAAATTATTCATCTATCCTCTTCACTCCTCCTTGGTTCCCTAAAGGCCTTATAAGGGAAGAGTTCACAAAGTTGGTCTCATTTCTCCTCTTCACTCCTAGATGGTTCCCTGAAGGCTTCACATGGGAAGAAAACATCATCTCTCCACTTCACTCCTCCTTCGTTCCCCAAAGGCCCCGCGCCGGAAGAGTGTCCTTCCCCTTGGTTCCCTGAAGGCCCTACAAGGGAAGAGTTCGTGGAGGTAGCCTCAGCTCTCCTCTCCGCGGCTTCTCCTCTTGGTTCCTCTTACAGGCCCCAGGAAGGAAGTACACAGAGGTGACCTACCACTCTAGGTTCCCAAAAGGCCCCTAATTTCGAATGGTCCAATTTTTGTCCCGTGTGTGACCACGAAAATAGAAGGTCCACTCCAATAGAGCCCGAGTGCTGGAGTAAGGTCTAAATACTCCGAGATGCGACCCTGTTTCTCGGAGGCACCGTTCGTGACACTGTTCCCCAGGACATTTAGCCTGAGCACGGTAGCTAACACCGTGGCTTGGGTTGGCTATTGCAGGTTTGTGTTTCCACTCCCTGAGCGATGGGTTCGCCACACTCCCTACGCTAGATTCGATATAATAAAACGTTTTCAGCGACAAAATTAACACCTAAATTAAAAGATAGTTTTTCGATCCTATAAACCAGGGATCTATTAAATCACTAAATCCTGATTTGTATTGCTTGGAAAATTATACATGGTGTTCGGAAACTCGTAGTGCAAGTGGAAAACCGGCGTATGTATACAACGTAAATGAAAAAAACCTTTTTATTATCTGAACATATCGATTTTTTTTCTTTTCTCTATTTTTTTCGGCATCTTAGAGGTTAAAAACTTTTGGAGCCGGTCTCTGCATTTTAAAAGACAAAACAGCTGATAATAATCCCCTAGCGAACGATTTAAAAAAAATACCTGTAGAATTATAACTTCGGACCCAATTTACTCGAAAACGAAAGCACAAATCAAAAAAAGTTAAACCTCCAAATCGACTCCAAATATGATATGGATTTACTGGTTTTCCACTAATACAAGTTTCCAAGACACCGTAGTATATATAATACAAATATACTCAAGGATTTTGTAAAAATCCTGTTTTTCTTAGTAATTATTACAATTTGTAAACGCCTCTGGGTTGTTTTTGTTATTGTTTTTGGGGTGTTATGCCGTGTTTCGCTACCTCCTTCTTTAGCCAACGTTTCGGACAGCGTTACAGTGTCTATCATCAGGGCAGATGACCCTGATGATGGACACTGTAACGCTGTCCGAAACGTTGGCTAAAGAAGGAGGTAGCGAAACACGGCATAACACCCCAAAAACAATAACAAAAATACTTTTTGGCCGTGAAAACCTAAAAACATACCCGCCTCTGGGTTGGTTGACAATTCTAAATTGTACCTACAATACACCAAAGGTCATGTCATTAATCCACTATTAAAATTGTTGCAAATCGCTCTGCTAGAATAAAAGCAAAGACATCTGCCAGGATCTGATCTCCTGGTACCTACTCTCCTCTCTTCTAGAACCTAGTGTGACCTCACTTGACTGTCATTGTTACCCTGGCCACGACCCGCTTTAATTTACTGCCTTACAAGTGTCATTTGATTCCACATTTATTCCATCTAACGAATCATAGTTTAAAGACAACTCCATTCATTCATCATTATATCGAGGCAATCCTTTTTTAGTATGGATCGTCATATTTATTGCGTTAGAATATTAAAGTAACAACGTTATCATGACAATTGATTTGTAACTCAATATATGTGGAGTTGATGATTTTCTTTTTTTAAATATATCTACCGTCTACCACGAAGAAGACAATCTGGATGATGGAAGGTGGCAATGGCCTAATTGGTAAAGGCGCCCGTCCCTGTTAGGCGAGAGGTTCTGGGTTCGACTCCCAGTTGCATCCGTTATATTTTTCTATTTTTCCGTGTGTTATTGCTCTCTTTCACATTTTCGTTTAGATTATTAGTGTTATCTCATTTTTCAATGATATATTACATTGATGGGAATAACCTTCAAAAGTTATAAAAAGAGAGTTGTTTTATAAAAAATTGAGTATTCACATTTACACTTTTATAAAAAGGTCAATATATGTTCCATATAAAAATAAAATTGGATATACTTATCCGAGACGCTATTTAGGTTACAAACCAGTTCTTAGAATGATTGTTTCCAATGAAAACTTAGTTGCCTATGATACGGAAAAATTAGTCGAAGGTGATGTTGTTAATTCTAAAACTTGAAATATTTTTATAAAAAAAATCTTTGCTTACCTGTACACCTCATCATCCAAAAATTAACTAATGTTTTTTTTTTTTTTTTTTATTCTTCATTTTAAGCACCCGCTAAACTGCCAAAGCAGTTTGTCAGCAGGTCAATTTAGCAATATTAATAAAACACTAAAGCATGAAATATTACAAGAAACCACAAAAGCAAAATAGATACAGAAGAATAACTTTAATTTTAAGTAACTACAATATACTGCATATGATACACATACGAGCCGAACCTGCGAGCTGAACAACGAATTATGGGAAAGGAACGAAGCAACCAACAACGCAACGGCGCGACGCACCGCTAAGAATTGAAAACTGCACATAATCAACAAAGTGAAATAATGCGGCGTTTCGAGCAGTTTGCGGTTGCTTGGTACCTTTACCATAATCCGCGGTTCAGCTCGCGCATTTTTTCACCTATATGAACGTTAGCCCCGAGTCTTGAATTTTTTGCATTAACATTCGATTTTTTTTAAATAAGAGATATGAGCGAAGATTAGAAAACACCCAAGATTTTTCTTGAAAAATGTTTTATAGCAATAACATCGTTCTTCTTACAGCTAAACGATTTTCTAGAAAACGTCTTTTCTAATAATATGCTCACTAATATTTCGAATTTTCCCATCTTCAGCGGTGGCATTGTGCGGTTTTTTTAACCGCAAGGAATTATTAGAATGCATTTACACAAAATAATTGCAACTGAGTGCTAACAATATTTTACCCATTAATCCCACGCAGAGATAAGACCATATAAACAGCGCCTTAGAAAATTTTCAAATATATTGCCTTCATAATGTTAATAAGGATTCCTGCACTCTTTTTAGGGTGAATTGCCTATTTAAAAAATGCCCTCTCAAATGCCAGCCGTATTTCGAAAATCCGCGCGTAAATCACCTTTCTGATTTTTGGTCAAATATCATATAAAACAAAAGAATTGTTTTTTGCGATTGTTTTCTGATTACCAGATAATGCATCTTATTATTCATGTATATTGCGTGAAAATATTATAAGAGATTTTTTCCAGAATAGCTAACTAACAAAAAAAAAAGATTGAAAAATCTCCCATTTTGGTAATAATATGTCAAAAAATATATTCACACAAATATAAACTGATTTTATTATTTCTACATTAATCTGACACAATTCATAGGAGTTTGCAAATAAATAAGTATTTCGTAAGCATTTGAAAAAATAAAACATTAATTGACAGTTAACAACAATTAACTTTTGACAGATGCAAAATTCGACATGCTAAGCCATAGATAATTCATTTAAAAATATTCTAGTGTTGCAAGATGAATGAAACCATTGGCTACGTCAAGAATGTTATTGGCGCAAGCGATTCTGAATTTGTCCTTCATACAGTTTCTTTATACATAAGGGTTAAAATCGCTTTAAAAAAGTAAAAAAATGGCCTGTTCATGCGTCGGAAAACCTTCTGGTTTATTCGTGAATAAACAAACTATTGTGTATCTTAAATCACTTCAATAAACAAAAATAAAACATTTTCTTTTTTGAGTGGCATTGCAACGCGTGCCGGGTACTCGCTAGTACCACTATAAAAAAATATTAAAATAGGTGGCTCCAGGAGCCCGTTTTAACATTAAAAAAAAAAAATAACTGTACCATGAGTCCATACAACATACATCCCAATAATAAGTATGCATGATCGATGTAAATCTATGAATGAACCAACTTCGTGAAAGGATTTGCTGTGTGTGGTGATCCATTATTTTTGCCTACCTCTGCGGAAAAATGGCGTGATGTGGTGAATCAAAAGAAAACTTCGGTTTTGTAATTATTTTTATAATTAAATATATTAGCATTTACAATATTTTATGCATTTAAATAACACATTCGTATAAAAATAACGATACAAAATTTTACTTAAAAACATATTACATGTTATAAAAAAATTACATGTGTATATTTAATTTTAATTTTAAGTACCTACCTAACTACTTAAATTAAAATTATTTTGAGTACCATGTTTTTGTATCATATAAATATCACATTGTTTACATTAGAAAGCTCGATGTCATGAAAAGCTCATCAGGTAAAAAAATAATAAAGCTTCACCATGATTTTTTAATTGGTTAAAAATTTATAATTTTTATGAAACATGTAATTGTTGATCATATTTGTATAGGTTTATCATCATTAGATGACTTCATCACAGTACTCAGACAGATGCATACTTATGTAAGCCGGGGTCACAACTCGGTGCAAACTGTCGCCGGCGGACTGAGCGCCGGTAATCTGAAAGCCGAAACTCGCGTTCTTTCTGTTTGTACACGTACAAATTATCACCGGCCGGTAAAACCGGTATGTGTGTGACCGCGCTAAAATTTTAAATTCTTAGATTTGTTACTTACTATCTGTAAATATACATTGTAATGACATAATAACAGTATTCTTGATTTCAAAATACTTTCTTCTCAGCTTTCTAATACAGAGGCGGGTACGGGTACCGCCACCATGAGAACCATTTATTGTATAACCGACACCTCTGCTATAGGTCACCCCAAGAAGTTCGTTAAGTTTGGCGACTTAGTAGGGGTGTCTGGGTTCATGGAGTGGAGTGGAGTGGTTTGTCCGGGTCTTGGCGGTGGATAAATCTGCCCACCAGCTGCGTAGCAGGCCGAATCGGGAGAGATTTTTTTTTATGTGAATACCTCACAAGAGTCTCAGCTGCTCCCGTCCGGAGCCTGTGAGACTACGGCATCCCCGATCGGGGTATGTTGTGAGGCTGAAGGTAGAGGGGAGGGGAAGGAGCCGGGGAAAAGGAAGGTGGAGAAGTGCCTGGCTATTCAGATCGCGTCACCAAACACGGCTAAAACCATTTCAAGCAAATTTTCAATTCTGAATGGTGGTCTTACACCGGGGTGATACTGAGGGTATCTTCCACTCTGGAACGTGCCGCAAATATACTATATATTATTTTAATTAATTAATTGTGAAATGACACAAATTAATCAAGCATATTATTAATATTTCACCTTGAAATCTATTTATTGATAAATCTCGAGTTTTTCTTACATCTTTTGTTATTAGTTGCAATATTATTATTTACCTACTCAAATGATTACACACGAGCATGAATTCTCTCACCAAATACAAGAGCCTTGTCTCTTTATGCTGAGAAAAGGCGATTATTATATTCATTTTACAACTCTGTTTAACATATACAAAAATGTATACTTTTCATAAATACATACAAATATTAAATAAAAAATATAAAAAAATAAAAATAATTATTTGCCCACGCCGGGATTCGATCCCGCGACCTTCGGATTGCGAGTCAAAAGCCTTACCCCTAGGCCACGCTGGTCGTCATCATCGACTGGTTGAGAGAGACGTTTTGACCTCAATCTGAGTCTCTTGGAACATCATCCTACACCGCAAAGGGAGGGATGGATTCATACGTCCGTCACTCCTGGAGACAATGATCTCTAGATCTACGCACCCCTCATAACTTTTTACTTCCCAGAACTTCCTATAAACTTACTTTCCTCAAAAGACCCCCCACACAGCATCCCCAAAGATGACATAGGTTCTGAGAGGGATTATTTTCCTGCGCAAAACTAATATAAAACAAAAATACTTCTTTGAAGAAAAAGATGACACTAATAATCTAAACGAAAATATGAAAGAGAACAAGACACAGAAAAATAGAAAAAGGCAATGGTCGCAACTGGGACTCAAACCTAGACCTCTCGTCTAACCGGGACGTGCGCGTTGACCAATTTCGCTATTGCCACCTTCTGTCAAACCGTCAAATTTGTCAATCTCATATTTCCAATTTTAGAATTAACAATATTATTTTCAACTAATTCTTTTTTCCATATTATGGGAAACTACTATTTTTATTCTCATATTTTATAAACAATCATTCATAATTTCGTTTAGATTGTTAGTGTTGTCATCTTCTTCAATGATATATTACGTTGATGAAAATAAC
The DNA here is from genome assembly GCA_936435175.1 of Glyphotaelius pellucidus. Taxonomy (NCBI): domain Eukaryota; kingdom Metazoa; phylum Arthropoda; class Insecta; order Trichoptera; family Limnephilidae; genus Glyphotaelius; species Glyphotaelius pellucidus. Next base: position 11,012,333 of record OW386538.1, on the reverse strand, counting down.
CTTCAAAATTTATAAAAAAAAGAGTTTTTCTTAAAAAAAAAATACTTGATCAAAACAAGCAACAATATTTTTTGGATGAACAAGAAACTTTGATAAAGGATGATGCACAAGGCGGCGTTTTGTTAGCTGCCGTAAAATAATTTAAAAAATATATAAATTAAGACCAAAATGACGTCTACATTTTTAAAATCAGTTCATAATTCGCAGGTTACACTATGTGTTACTTATGTAGTCAGTAATTGGTACCCAGAATCCATTATGGTTCCATCTGTTTACCTCTGCAAGTAACTTAGTAATTAATTTTGATCGTTACAAGCGATGCACGCTCAGTTATTTCGTGTTTAATCAATTTGGATTGTCTTAGTCACGCTTTGGCTAAACTGCTCCAAACGTTAAACAAGAACGTTGATGATACAATAGTTTACACTTCCATTGTTTCACCACCGCGATTTCCACAATCTGAACTTCAAAACTGCGTATAAAAGAATGTATATAAACACAATGAAACCGGAAAGAAACATCAAATCTTCTTTGTAAGTGTATCGGATGCCAATTTCTTTGAGGTAGCGACTCGGTTGGGTGAATTGACAAAAGGGTTCGGAGCATATCAGCTTGGGTCTGTCATATCCGTAGACAGTCTGGATAATGGCTTCGAAGCCGTAGCCGAAGTAGGAGGTGTAAGAGAAGGGGTGCATGTAGGCTGGCAGCTCATCAAAGCGGATGAAAAACCCGGAGAACATGAGCATGGGGATGGTCGCTGCTGGCAGGACGAACAAGGCCAACTGAAAAAAAATGATAGCTTTACAAAACACATCGAAGAAAATATACGATAACAAAACCTAACCTATTATTTTCCTTTGTTTTATTTCGTCACTGTTCTGTTTTACCCGGTATTCAATAACGCTCTCGAGAAAATAGTGATTACACATCAGCGTAACATTATAGGCGATCTCAATATTAAAAGTGGATGCAAGTTTTCGTAACAAATTTAAGATTAGATTTAGATTTAAAAAAAATACATGTGATTGAGTATGGGTACAAGTTTCGGAAAACTTTCGGGGTGACTGGATACGCTTAATACGAATATTTTTTAGAAAAAAACATTTTGTTTCACCTTAATTAGGTACTATGAAACTATTTACTTTCAGGGCGATGGAAAATACTGCAATTAAAGTTTCAATTACTCAAGATGAAAAATTGCTTTCGTCGTATGGGATGACAGATGACAGCATTTAAAATAATTTATGTCCGTATTCTTTGACAATTGAATTGACATTTTGAATGCAAATAGTTGGCTTTTATAGTAATTAAGGTGAATCTAAAGATTTTAAAAAAATATATATATATATTTGTAATAAGCGTGTCCAGCCGTTCCAAAAGTTTACCCAATTTTTTTTTTTTTGAAAAAAAACTCTGTATGCATACTAGTGATGATGTAATAGTCAGTGATGTATCTAAAAAAACTCTAAAACAGCAGTTGAGATTTACTAAATTTTTATTAGAATCCAAACACAATCATATTTTGTATAATAGGTATGCATAATAACTGTATTTTTTTTAACTGGTGACCGGACAACTCAGAATGAAACCAACTCAGAACTGCCTTTTAAGAGTCAGTGAGTGATGGAAATAAAATAAAAATGGTCAAATAGTTTACGTTAAGTTAGGGTTATGGAATATTTTTAAATAATTAATAGCTTTTAATGACTTTTCAAAGAGGTATTGAGTTGACTTGATTCTGAGTTGGCATGGAACCATAATAACTAATAACATAATATGCCAACAATACCGCATTATATAGTAGAATTGATGGGTAACATGGTTTGGTGAGGGAAGCATGGAATATTTTAATATTTTTTTTTATCATAAATGAATAATAGTAAAGTGATATGAGTTACATTTATACATATATATTTGACAAAATATTATGTTTAAGGTCATCATTGGTCATGTTTGTCTTATCAGAAAAGAGGAGTTCTTCTTCTAAGGACCTCTTATGATAAGGGAATATATATATTTCGCCGCTTTATTTGAACCAACTGATAATCGTTCTGATTTTTTTTCAAAAATGACCTCTGAATGCAAAACCGTTTCATTTCTATAAGTAACCAAAATAATTTTCAGAGCTATCAGCTGTGTTTTATTTCCATAGATACTTGTATGACGAAGTTCTAACATCAAGTTTTTAAAGCTTCCATTTATTTTACAAGGGTCTAGCACAGAGGTTCCCAAACTTTTTTTTCTCGTGGACCACTTTCAAAATTTTTGCTGATCATGGTGGACCCCCTATTTCTACCATATTCCCAAAACTCGACACGCGTTGTACTGAATATTGAATGACGAGGAGTGGTCTGTCACAACGGAGCAGTACCGGACTACGACTTTTTCAAACGGGGGCAAAATGGACCAGTATTCGAGATAATATTTGCCACGACGGAGGGGGCGTGGTGGGATATGGGACGGGGGAGGTATGGGTATGTTCCCATCCAGTTCAGTACAACCATATCCCATTATGCCCCCACAACAACGTGCGCTGTACGCCAGTCGCTCTGTTATGGAGGGGGCGTAATGGGATATGAGACGGAGGGGTGGGATGGGATATGAATATGGGGCACTGGATGGGTCTCAATCGAAACCAGTTCGTGGCCCCCACTTACAACTTGTGAACCCCATTTCTTTATCGCGCCTACGTGGACCCCCGATGGGTCTCCCGTGGACCCCTAAGGGTCCTTTGGGAATCACTGGTCTAGCATTATTTCGAGCTTTAAACAATTGCCATTTTGTTGGTCGTTTGATCTGACAGTTGATCTTTTGCTAGGCGCGGTGAAGTTCGTTCGTTGAATATGATTCTAACTCCGCTCTTACCATGTTCTGTAGTGTCAAAGAATGCGAAGACGAATTCTCGCAATTTATTACTGATTTTGAGGTTCAATCTAATGTAAAGTTGTTAAGTTTCACATATTTTATTTATCACGGCTCTATCTTTTTTTTTTTTTAATTTTTCTTTATTCATTTTGTTTATTACAGGATTGTTTTACATGGTGTTTCGACTACCAAGCTAGGCAAATGCCCGTATTATGGTAGTCGAGATTCATAAGATATTAAGTATATAATATTAATAATCATCCATATATATGTAGATGAAAGTACAAACATATAGCATACATATTAAGGAAAATATTCATACTAATATTAAATACATGATCACATACAGGAAAGGAGTTAAACTAGGTGAATCTTGTATAAATAAAAATAAAATAGAATAACAAATAGAAATAAAAGTAACAAATAATAATATTTTAAGGATAATAGAAATAAAAAATAAGAATAAAAAATAAGAATAAATATGTAAATCATCTATACAGATGAACAATGATAGTCTTAGACCCCAAAAAACAAAAGCAAGTATTCCTAGGCAGCATATGAAATGGACGAACAATGTCAAAAAATATGAGAAAAATTGAAAGAAAAGCATCAGCGTAATATAAAGTTCTTGTAATGGCATTAGGTAAATATATGGGTTGTTCTTCTTTTTAACCTACATAAAGTTATCTCCACCAGTCAGTGGAGATAAATTCAACAGAATTACCAATATTATTATTTTTCAATTACTTTAAAATCTAATGTACTAAAGACGCAATGACTGTGCGTTTAAAAAAAATATGTATTTATATTTTTGTAGTAAAAATTACGTTACAGAGTTATAAGTACTCGTGATAGAAGTGTATTTCATAAAATAAAATTCGGTAAATCACAGTCGTCTCCCACCACCTCGACTTGCGTATATTCTATAATGTTACAAAAAAATGATATGATGTCATAAAATATAAAACTCTTTTTAAACTCCAAAAGGTATAACCTATCAAGTAGCAGCGATTATTATTTTTTATGATGTTTAATAAAATATTTAAAAAAATTTAAAAAACTTGCCTCCTACAACTGATGTTTAATACGTTAATTCTGTCACGTGGGTTGTCATTCGAAATATGTATACACGCAGCTCGTGTTTGTCACCCCCGAAAGGCGTTTTAGGCCTCCTTCCCCCTTGCTACAATTTCCCCTTTAAGATCCAGAGAGAATTCATTTATAGTAAAAAAAATCCTCACTTTAGGTGGAAATGTGACAGAGTGGCAAAAATTATGTAGGTTAAAAAGAAGAATAACCCATATATTTAAAACTTTACGCAATCAATTTTCATGCCCCAGCCCCCAGCTGGTTGCATATGGTTCCATCTACACATTTACGTGTGTTCTAAAATGGTAGGTATATTTTATTTTCCTTTAAAACATGTTAAACTAAAATATTACACAAGATTCAACCTCAAAATCAGAAATCGGTAAATAGTTTACGAAAAATCGTCTTTGCAAATTTTGAAACCTCTTATCTCAGAACAAGGTGAAGCGAAGTTATAACCAAAGCCAAAGTGTTATCGTTAGTTTCAACAAATATGTATAGTAAGGGCGACATCTGTGTGAATATCACTGTACTAAACACGAGGAAAATAGAGAAAAATCAGTGTCTATCTCTGATCTAGAAGAATCATTTTAATTCACGACCGATTTAACAGAGGGCTACTCGGAGTTTACCAATCAATGAGGGCAACAAGTGGATATGAAGTTTGGTTAATGGAATAGTTTTTGCGGATTTAAAAATCATGTTATGGTACTGCTATACTGCTGCTTTGAACGTGGTAAGAAAGTAATTCACCTGAGGGTTAAATGCGACCCCCGCCAGCAGACCCAGACCCTGCGAGATGATGGTGAATAGGACGCACACGGCCCACACCATGGTCACGCGGAAGCAGTCTGCGGGTTGGTCGGTCATGAAATACGACACTAGCATGAATAGCGTGGGACACAGCATCTGAAAGAACATAATTATTAAATATGATTGCCCGAAGATTTTTCCAATGCAGTAACCATGTAAAAAAAACATTGTTCAATGCATTTTGCACTAATCTATATACATGCGAAACATGGTGTAACTACCGAACCACCTCAATGGAACGACTCCGGATCCAATATAATGATGCATGCAGAATTATATTTGGATTCAGAAGATACAGCAGTGCATCGACAATGTTCACTGAACTAGGATTGCACGGATTCGCCGGTCTAATGAGACATCGGGTCACTGGAGCCAGGATGCGGCTAATGGCTTCCGACAATGCAGTGGTGACCGCAGCGTTCCAGCACCAAACCCCACTCCTGAGTGAGCGCTGGGCCAGAGCTTGAAGAATAGAATTGATTATTTATTTATTTTTTTTAATTTTTAATTTAAATTTTTTTTTTATTTTGTTTTTTTTTTTCCTATTCTATGTTCTAAAAAAATCTGTTGTATTAAAATATGTTATAAAATATATTATATAAATATGTACAATAAGGTGGTCCAAAATTTTTTTTTTATATTTTTCATTTGGCCACCCCGTAAATTTGTTACATGTATTCATTGTAATAACATAGTAAAATTTCAGCGAGATAGCACAAGTAGAAAGGGGTGCTCAATCGAGTGTTGTTTTTGATTTTTTTTTGTAAAATGCTTAATTTTTACTTTTTGTTACATGACAGTTTCGCGCGTTAAACTCTTAAATATATGTATTAAAATAAACCAATGAAGAGTTTTATAGACAAATTTAAACAGTATTGATACTTATTTAGTAGACTGTGAAGTGAATCAGTGGAATAAAATGTGTTCATCTAATCGAAAAAAAGACGAGATTTTTCTACTTGGGGTTCGAGATATTGAGCCATTGATGAGGCTTAACCAACTTCCTACTTTTCGGCAAGTTTTACTTCGTTACCACCACATACTAAATGAATCCAAAAATGTAAAAGGTTCCGCGCATGTACTTAATTCAAGAACTTATAGAAGTATGGAGTAAATCTAGTATTCCGACCAGACAACAAAATAACTGCAATGGAAAAACTGATTCCGTTTCATAAGAACTGGCTGCTATTGAAGAAAATTAGAGGAAAAAATTTTGAAGCACAAAGAAAAAGATAGTATTTGTTTACAAAAGAACTAAACAAACTTTTTGATATTGCCCAGGCAAGCGCTTTGATTTGATAAAAATTGCAGAAGACGGTAATGGTTGTGAAAAACTATTAGGAGTACCTAAACTTACTGCGGAAACGGGGGAACAAATATCTGGTGCTGTTTTTGACACAATGCAACAGTAGAATATCACAAATAAAGTCCGGGCTATGAGTTTTAACACTACTGCTTCTAACACCGTTGCCAAAAAGGGAGCTTGAACTCATTTAGAATAAAAGACAGGACTTGATCTTTTGTGGCTTGCTTGTCGTCATCGCGTATTTCAAATAATGCTTTCAAAAATATTTATTCTGTGTTTTGGGCCATCAAGCTCTCCTCAAATCCCACTTTTCAAAGGATTCAGCGATATTTGGGAAACATTATCGAAGAAGCACTACGATTGTCTTGACCTCAATAAGAACGCAGAACAGTTTGCTGAAAATACTCTTAAAAGTCTTACAACCGCTCTATCTGGGGGGAATCAAGTTCGTGATGATTACGAAGAGCTAATAAAGCTAGTAAATGACTTACTATTTTGGAAAAGCTTAAAATTGTACGAAGCCATGATTCCGAAATCAGTATAGCAGCTAGGGGTATCTTAGAGCGTCACTTATGATATTCGTCAGATGAACTAGTTGCATTTGCCTTACTTTCTGACAAGCTGAAACAGGCCATTGTTCAAAAAATAAGTTCTGTTGGCGGTAATCGTTTGGTACGCGGTGATTCTGCTGGACTTGCTGGGGTTACATTCGAAGCTTTTCAACACAAATAACTTAGTTCTCGATATCAAGGACTCTTTCTTGCGATTATCTCCTGAGACTTGGAATGAAAATGTTCATTACCTTCAAGGCAAAAGCTGCCTCAAAAATTTTCGTGTTGTTAATGATACAGTGAAGAAGGGTGTTAAACTATTAGAAGATTACAACACGTTATAGAATGAGGAAGAAAAGCAATTTTTACTTCACATCGTTGAACAAAATAGAAAAATCGTTTATACTGAAACATCCAAAAACAGTTAACAAACATAGTTTTGAAAGATTGTGACTATGTAAATTATTGCTTTGTTTCCAAATTTGGTTCACATTTAAATACTTAGTATACGTATTTGATTAAAATACTTGTAATATTAATAAACCTTAAATTACGTGTTTTACTCAAAATCCTGAACTTTTGTCAGAAACTTCTAATTCGATGAGCACCCCGTTGTATATAAGATAGGGGGCTGAAATTTATTACACATAATAGAAATGGTACGTGTAACAAATCAAGGGGGTGGCGACACCTATATTTGAATTTTTTTTTTTTACTATGAGGGCTTGGACCCATTGACCTAGTAAGCTTGGACCACCTTAGAACAATCATATGGGACGTGTGGGATTGCACTATCCTCCCCACATCCTGGAATAAAACTTTATTATTATTATTATAAAGATGACACGAAAAAGGATTGAGTTATCACCAAATCGAGAATTCTCAAAAACAAGGTGCAAATCGACCAAGGTATATCTAGACATGGCGTGTGAACCTTAAAATTAATACCGAAACCAAAAATATTGGTTTAAGAAAACATTTATAAAAAATAAAGTTCTTCTCTTAGTCAAAACATCCGAAGCATTGCATTTTACCTTTTGTTGGCCTGCACGAAACAAATTTGTCTTCAAGCAAGTTCGTCCCAAAGCTTTGTGAAGATCATTTTTCAAACACGAAACTGAGGCAGTTAGAAATATTTAGGTAGGGGCTCCCGCTGACTTTATCATTAACATTTTATTCGGCTATATAAATATTTAAAAATTATAATTACAGATATTATTCAATTAATAATGTAAAAGATTAGGTTGAATAATATTATTGTGAAAATACTAATATCGCAACCTCTGAAATAAAAACTACTTAGTTTCGTCAAACGAGGATACATTTATTTTAATAAAAGTATATTTTAGTTTGTAAAAATTGCATGCCAAATTGTAACTAAATCAGCGACCTCTATTGAAATATCACAAAACTATTATGGCTATCAGACATGTTATTGTGAAAATTACATTACTGCAACGACGCAAAAACTGTCATTTCGTCATGTTATTATGAGGTCACACATTTATTTATATAAAAATGATAATTAGTCGTTACCTGCAGAGGAAGGTCAGCTATTATTTTTGAGAAGTAATAGGCCGGAAGTGAGTACCAATTATTCAGGGACTCTCTTTGAAATACTGCTGCCTCTTGGGGAACTGAAAAACAAAATAAAAATCCAAAATAATTTAGATTCAAAGCGGAATACTGCCAAAAATTAAATATTTGCTCTGAAAGGCTATTCCCTAAAATTTGTGATAAGAGATCATTCTCCCGCGAGAAGTGCTTTCAGATTTGTGTGATTTTCTACGGCTGGAATAATCTTAATAATTTTCGGAGCATACTTTGCGGTTTTTTTCTATCGAGGGAATTTTATATAATTTGCTTTTCTGCGTGGAACACATCCAGATATTATCTTCAAAAATAACACATATTTTTTTAAGATCATAAAAACTTCGAATGTTTAAGGGGTTATTCTAGTCTTGAAGCATGAATTGTAGGTGTTTTTTCAGATGCAATAAAAAAAATCCAATAATATTTTTGTAGCCATTATTTTACCAAATATTTATTAAACATTAAAGAATACATACAAAAAAAATCAAACGAAAAATTAAAAAAAATTCAAAGTTGCAGGGTGTTGAAGTGGGGGGTCTCAAAAATATGGCGCGCCTTGGTTGACACGATTGCAACCTTCTCAGTAATCCGAAAAAAAAAAAAACCAAATTTTCTTGTAATCCAAACAAATGCTGCTATGGCATGAATTTCGGAAAAGTCATAAAATATTTTTTTCGCAAAATGGCGGCTGTCTGAAAAAAAAGACATTTTTTACCAGTTTTTTTGAATTTCCGAATTAAAATTAGTAGTAAAAATTAAAATTTTGTTAAAGTTCTGATTCATGCGATAAAGTAATGTATAGAGAAGGCTCACACCAAATTTCAAGTAAATTGGTTTACTAGAACTTGAGGAATCGTGTCAACCGTCCCGAAAAAAGTGGTTTTGAGAAAAATGTGTTTAAAATTTTTTTCTATTTAGATTTTGGTTAGATTCTCTCTAAACTGCGAAATTAAAATGGTTATAACTTTTAAAATAATGCGAATTTCGAAAAATCCTATTATGGAGATATTTTTGAATATTTAAACTTTGGAAATACGAAGAAATTTTTTTTTTTTTCTAGACTAGAATATCCCCTTAATTCCCGAATTTCTACAGATATCTTGCATATCTCCCATATGTAAGATATCGGTAGAAATTCGGGATGCGCTGACTTAAGTACTCGCTCGTAACTTGTTAATGAAAGTGAATAAACTAGTTGGTAGGTACATTCAAGAATTAAAATAAAACTTACATGTTAGAACTGTTGGCATGGAGTTGGCAAAGAAGATGAACAGCAGAATAAAGAACAGGAAAGCGGTGTTGCTGATTATCTTCGATGCTTCATTACCAATATGGTAGTATACCAGACCGAGGGCCACTCCCACCAGCCCGTGCATTATTAATCTTAATGTCGCCAATTGCTAAAAACATAAACGGAAAGCTAAATAAAATTCTAAATAAATTGAAATGAAATTCAACTACAAAAGTTGCAACTTCTGATTCGTTAATCAATTCAATAAGCCGATAATATATATTTTTTTAAAATCTTGTTTTTGGTGTCATTAATGACATGACCAAGATTTTGCAATATTCGTAAAATGTTTGGCCTTTTGATAAAGGACCCGTACATAACGACAGCGGAATTAGAAATGATGTAAAGGACAATAAATCCAAAAATGAGTTAAGGCCCGGTAATACCCACCCAAAAAGAAGAAGAAGGAGAGATACGTAAATACGAATGTTAAAGGGAGCGCGCTAATATTAAAAAAGATAATATTTAAGCGAAAAATTTGAAAATGTTTTATAAAACACGATTCGTTTAAAAAAGAGCCAAAATCTCTCGGGGAATGTCTAAAATAGCATTTAAAAAACACTATGAAATGTTTCATACATACAACTTGTAAAATAACTGAAAAAAACGTGTTTTTAAGCTATTTTCGTAGCATGCTTTGCGAATTTTTTCTATCGAGGGAATTTCATATAATTGCCGTTTCGGCGTGGGTAATGTATAGATATTATCTTCAAGAATAACATATATTTTTTAAGAGCTTTAAAGCTTAAAGTGTTTGAGGAAAATATGTAATAAATCGGTAGCCGAGCCTTAAATATGTAATTTTTCTCAATTTTTTCTCTCTTTCGATTTGCGTCGTCGAAATATTTCTAGGACAATAAGTGCATCTTTTTTACAACGTGTGCTTTAAGAGGACGTTTTTTTATTATAAATTAAATCATGTTATTAAAAAAAAATTACAAAAATTTTATAAGTATTCTGGAAGATCTTTTTAATTTTATTTAATAGTAAAAAATCATAATTATAGGTCTACACCAACAGGAGATATGATTTTTTATAAAAAATAAATCGCTCTCCTAAACAATTAACATTCATGTCCTTAACAGCATTTTAAATTTCCGTGGTCGATAAGATTTAAAATTTACAGCAATTTTAATATCCCAGCAATGCTTTAGTGATTGTAATTTGAGAAAAAACTGGCTAATATAGTAAAGATTCAGATTTTAGAGCAACTCTACAATGTTGCTGTTCTACTGTGAAAATAATAATTAATTTTCAATAATACATTAATTAACGGGCCATCCATAAATTACGTCACACGAATTTCATGATTTTTGTACACCCCCCCCCCCCCCCGTCCTTGTCACAGTGTCGAATGCAATCTCTACGGGGAGGGGCTATTTGGGATACGGAGATTTTTTTTGTGAATTCACTGCGTGCGGGGAGGGGCCAAATGGGATTCTGCGAGGTGTCAGTCTGGTTTTACAAACTAGCGAGAAGGTGTGTGGAAGAACACGGGGTTTCATTGTTGTTTTCTTTCGTTTTGAAAATTCGTACTATCAGACGAACATGTCAGGAGAATTCCTGTTATCAGATAGGCCCGACTGCATGTTACGTCACAAAGATGATGACCCCCCCCCCCTGTACGCCTTGCCACACAATGTCACACTTCACTTCATCCCTACCCCCTTAAGTTGTGACGTAATTTATGGATGGCCCCTAATCAGGGAAGATAATTAACGATTTTTTGTACATTTTAAACTATGCATAAGAAATTATCGTGTTTTGTTTTTGGGATAATTATTACATATCTGCCCTCATAATGGACATTTTGACGCCGTTCCAAATGTCGGCCAAAAAAGGAGGTAGTCTAACACGACATAATACCCCAAAAAATAAGCGCGATAACCCTTATGGCCGTGAAAATCTAATATCATTTTTTTTTTACATTAGCTCCACACAAGAGGCTGTGAGGAAAGTAATTCCCCTAGGGGCCCATCTTTGAGAATGCCGGTTTTTTGGGAAACGAAGGAAAGTAAGTTCTGGGAAGAAAAAAGCTATGAGGTAAAGGTATGAATCCACCCCTCCCACTGAAAAATGCAAGGAAATGTTCCGAGAGAGTCCTGCTGGAGAGGTCAAAAGATCTCCTCAACCAGTCTCTCCCGATCCGGCCTGCAACGCAGTAGATAGGCATGCGAAAGTCACCAAAAGTAACAAACCACTCGGGGTGACCTATAGCAGACGAGTTTGTTATCCAATAAATGGTTTCCGGGTCGGCGGGAATATAAAACTGCCTCTCAAATTAAAATCTGTGTATAGGAAATGTTATTCTTACCATATCCCTAAAGGTACATGTCGAAGATCTTGTCAAGAGAATAGTAAATTGTCTCCAATATGAAATTGCGTATGTTTGTCTTTTATGTACAGGCATTTTATGATCTTCTGATTCTTGTTCAATTGGTAAAATAATGGAGCTACTATCCTCCTTTTCAAATTTCTTTTGACTGTCTGATGATGATCTACTGCTTCCTTCGAGTACGGCTGAATCTGAAATAAAAGAAATTGATTTGTTTTGTGGGTTCGGCCGTCTAGAACAAAGTATCTACCTGAGTGGTGGATGCACTGCTCAAAACAATTACAGATGAAGCAAAAATACCAAACGGGCGATCCTAAAAATTTACATTTACTTTAATGATACCCAGATATCAAATCAATGTCAAAGTCTCTCTTTATGGCCAGTGGGCAATACCAACAAAAATCGCAACAATAGAATAATAATATCAACAGTTTAGTCACGTAATATTTTGTTTTGAAACGTGATATGCATACAGATAAAATAATTCATAATGATGTGCAAAATAATTTGGTCTAAGGTCTTCCTGCGTAGTTTGGTTGTGATGCCAAGAGTGGCTTTAAAAAAACTTTGCTCAAATGATTTTATTGTTTTTAAACGAGTTAGCATTTATACCATTTTTCAAATTGTAATCCTTCACTTTACGAAGAAATGTTTGTTTTTATGAATGCTAGGTTGTAGCAAATCTAATTATTTCGAATACGTTTTCAACTTCGAATACTCTCTCATTCCCAGATCGCTTCGTCCCTTACTAATAAGGGGCGAGGGATGCTATTGGTTAGATGTCATTAGACGTCACAGATGATCTGACCGATGGTCATGCGATACTTCGAGAAAGTTGAGTTGCCTTCCGGTTCTACCCGCGCAAGTAAATTTCAAGTAAATTTTTTTGCAGTTCTGAAATAAAGAAAGTCAGAATAAATAAATAAACCTAGAGTGATTATAGAGTCGTAAACCTTTGATTGGGTTATTTATTGTTAAAGTACCCATAAGGTTTTTGTTATAGTTTAGTACTATTTTACTATTATTGAATTATGTCATACTTGCAAGTTGATTGTACCTACTCCAAATAAAGACTAATTTTGTTTACCGTAAAATAGTTATGGATTTTATTTAATTACCGCCGCTAGAAGGTGACATATAACACACGTTCAACTCTTCGTGACGTCTTTATCATCTAGTAAAGAGCATCGACCATATATTATAATATTGTTTTGTCTTTGTCTTGCACGTTATCTCCAGTCGTCTTTATGTTTTGATTTCTACTATACCTTTCTCCGTTGAGTTTTCATCAATCACATTTGTATTGTTGGTTAAAATTGAGCTTTGACTATGATTCAGGGCCTTTTCCAACAAAGAGTCTACGTCTCCTACAATTTCACAACTCGCCACTTCCAAGGCTGAAATAATAAACAATAAAATGTAAATAACAGAAACATTAAATAAAATATACAAGCACATTTTAAAAATAAATATTCTTTACAAATCCATGACGCATGACACAATGACATGAAAACAACTGATTGGGGCATTTAACCATTAAAATAAAATGTTTTACACATTCTTCTTTAGAAAATCATATGTTTGAAACTGACCCATTTCTGACCCATAGCTTTATCTGTAACTGATAAACATGTCCGTCGAGATAAGTAAATATATTTTTTATAGTGCTACACGAATCCTTGTAGTGCATTGCATTATACAACCAGATTCAACAATCATGACTCATGAACGTGGTCCAGATAAAATATATTAATTACTAACAAAGAAAAATTTGTCAAAACCTGTCAAAAATAATATATAGCTCACATATTACAAACGTGATGAATAGATTTAATCTGTGATTTTCTAATGGATTGGGATTTTGGAATGCGTTAATATGTGTTAACGTATCTACATACGTTATTCGTACATTCCAGATTATTAGACATTGTCCCGAGGTTGGTAGAAAACATTAAACGGCCTGCTCGTCATCCGATTTGCAGGACTGCATGCAGGGTCTCCATAAATCGGAAGGTTTGTAGGCAAAACCCCTAGCCGAATTATTATTATTCAATTGGGTTCAGCATGCTGTCCTGCAAGCAGTTCTGCAAATCGGATGGTGAGTTCACAATTTGGGAGGCGGGAATGGGTACCGCCGCCCGGGAAACTTGATTGGATAACCAACACCTCTGCCAGAGGTCACCCCAAGTGGTTCGCTACGTTTGGTGATTTAGCAGGGGTGCCCGGGTTCACGGTGTGAGGTTTGTCTAGGTCTTGGAGGCGGAAGACCAGGACACACTGAACCCCAGATTCCTACACACCCCTTAAACCCTTTTCCTTTCCAGAACTCTCCTCTCCTCCTTTTCCTTAAAAAAACCCTCCTCCCAGCATCCCCAAAGATGACATAGGCCCTGAGGGAAATTATATTCCCGAGGGAAATTATTTTCCTGAGGGAAATTATTTTCCTCAGGGCCTCCTGTGTGGAGCTCATGTAAAAAAAAGAGTAGGCCCGATCAGGTATGTATATATTATATTTTCTACGAACCTTGCTTTTGCTCTGTGCCAACCTCTTTTAAAACTACATAAAATGATTTCTTTTTTTGCATATATAGCTTTGTATCAAGGTTCGGAGAAAATTGTATTGTTAAATACATTTTCTACGAACCTTGGCTTTACATGATATAATATTTATACAGTATCTATTTTCGGAAAATAGATATACCTACCCTAGGAAGGTAGGCATTGTTCATAGAAATCTGCGAAACAAGTACTAAAAAAATAGTTTGAATATAATTCAAAACACTCATAATGTATCTAAATAAAATAAAATAAAGTACATTTGTTAGGTATTTGCTTGTGGTCTGCTGAAAGTGCCCACCGAGGGTGGGTAAATAATTTCAGATTTAGGTCTGCTGAAAGTACCCAGCGAGAGTAGGTGAATTTCAGATTTAGGTCTGCTGAAAGTAACCAGCGAGAGTATATGAATTTCAGATTTAGGTCTGCTTAAAGTACCCATCGAGAGTAGGTAAAAAATTCAGATGTAGGTCTGCTGAAAGTACCCACCAAGAGTAGGTAAAAAATTTCAGATTTATATCTGCTGAAAGTACCCACCGAGAGTAGGTAAATAGTTTCAGATTGTAATTTAAAAGAGTGGAGACGAAAACACCTATTATTTGACACATTTTTGTTCACCAGATTAATGTAGTTTAATTATTGAGAAATGCATTTATTGGTATATGTATGAGTTGAGTCAGTAACACGATTTGTAAACTGAAGCAATGATAACAAATCAGGGCGATTAACTGATGACTCGACACTAATAAATTATCAATGACTCGGCAAACAATACTCCATTTATTACTTAATTAATCACACTGTTCAAACTTCAAAATAATAATAAAAATTTAAACGATCCAGTCACAATATCTTAGTTAAGGCGATGCACCACGTCGCGTAACGTTTAGATTCGGGCCGTTGACAATAACACTCCTTATGTAGATGGTGATAAGGTTTAAATTTCAAACCACTATTTAAACACCAGCTGCCTGTTTAGATTTAGGCAAGAAAAAAACATCGCCTAAAAAGTGTATTTTTTTTTTATTTGAGAAGTTCAGGCACAAACGTTTAAATGTTTTATGAATATTTTCTAAAGAACTTAATTTGCCAAATTAAACATAAAACCACAACCGAAAATGGTTTTGAAAGTAGGAGAATTTGAACTTTACAGCAATTTTTATAGGCTTGATACTTTATTTTTTCTGGGCTTATGAAAAGACTTGATTTAAAAAATTCTTGATCATTTCAAAGGATAGTTGTGCTCTCCTCGTAGTATTTAATTAAAGCATCTAAAATATTTCGATGAGATCAAATTTTCAAACCAAAAAACGATATGAATTTGCACACCAAAAAACGATATGAATTTGCAAACCAAAAAACGATATGAATTTGCACACCAAAAAACGATATGAATTTGCACACCAAAAAACGATATGAATTTGCAAACCAAAAAACGATATGAATTTGCAAACCAAAAAACGATATGAATTTGCAAACCAAAAACGATCAAATTTTCAAACCAAAAACGCATGATTTTGCAATATTTCATAGTACTTCGCCCCAAAGAAAAGATATGTACAATAAAATGGGTTCGCAAAAAACTTTCGTTCGCAAAACCAACTGCTTTAGAATTTGAATTCTTTGAAAACGCCCCTTTTCACTGGACTCCTGAAATTTGAAAATTCCTGAAATTTAGTTTTTATTGATTTTAACCGCTCAGGCCTCGGGTCTACTTTTTCCGGATTGTAAAAATATTTCCGATTTTTTTTTTTTTTACATGTGATCCACACAGGAGGCCCTGAGGAAAATAATTTCCCTCAGGGCCTATGTCATCTTTAGGGATGCTGTGTGGTTGGTTTTTTAAGGAAAGGAAGGGAAGGAGAGTTCTAGGAAGGAAACGGGTTTAAAGGGTGGGTAGGAATCTGGGGTTCAGTGTATCCTGGTCATCCGCCTTCAAGACCTAGACGAACATCACCCCATGAACCCGGGCACCCCTGCTAAATCACGAAACGCAGCGAACCACTTGGGGTGACCTATGGCAGAGGTGTTGGTTATCCAATAAAGGTTCCCGGGGCGGCGGTACCCATTCCCGCCTCCCAAATTGAAACAATAAAATCAAAATCGCTTTGCAATAAAATCAAAATAAATCGAATATTTCTTAATATATCCGAAAAATAAAAACTGTTTTTGAAAGATATGCTTTCAAATTTTATAATTTGAAATAAACATGTAATTTTTTAAATAAAATAAAACAATAATAAAATAACTATAAAAATGGTTAACCATACTTTTCTCTAACTAAAATGACCGATAGTGAAAAATAAATAACATTAAAAAAAATGTATTATAAATGTCAATTCACTCTTTTGTTGTTTCATGAAAAAATAATTATTAAAAAATTCCCAAAGTTTCATAATTTTTTTTCAAAATGCGGTCGGAAACTTATTTGATAAGGGTGTACATTTTAATTATTTTGTGGTTAACTTTTAGATTTGAATATAAAGCGTGATATATTTTTTTTCTAACACCGTTTAAATCATATTTTTAACCATGTTAGTTAGGGAGGTAACGATTGTTCCGAAAAGCAAACAAATTCAACTCTCCATATTAATCCGAACCTTTTTCGATGATTTCTTTTAAATTCTTGCGACAGGAAAAAATATTTATTTGCATCGTTCGCGGTGAATATTTTTTATAGACGCATTACCACATTAGGTACATGAAAGATAACATTGTCTGCTACATTAATGCGTAAGTACTACGAACATAATGATAACGATTTACTTAGAAAAATTGCTTTGATTATCAAGAAGGTCAGTAATTCAAATTGGTTATCAAAGTCTTTTCAATTGTTTGCAATATGTAAGTATTGCCAACTCAGCTCCTTTATAGAGCCAGATTTAGTTCCAAAATGAGGCCTTAGAGCAAAATGAGAATTCTTAGCGATTGTTCATTAATCACGTGATGTTTTTTAGCAACTTTTTAACCCCTGGAGATATGTGGTGAGGTTTAAGACTACCCCCCCCCCTCCATACCCTAAATCACGTGTATTTTTTTAGTACAAAGTATATTTAAATTTTCAGAATATTATCTTCTAATACAGGTATAATCTGATTTCACTAGGTTTTTTTTCCGTTGTCATACTCTGCAAATAGGTCTTTATTCAGATCTCCTAGTTAAGACATTGTTCCGTTGTTTTAAGGCAAAACATACGCGGCAACGATTTACGAATGCATTCGGCGTCAAAATCACAGACTTACTGGCGACTGGTGAGCCGAGTGGTTGTCTGTAGCGGCTGTGCAACGCGCGGGGAAATCGTTGCCTGGCAACAGTGAGTCAAGGCAACGCGCCGCTGTTTGCGTGGCCTTGAGAGCTAATGTAAAAAAAAAATTCGTCACTTCTTTACCACCCATTTACCACCAGATTACTTCCTAACCTATACAATTTTCCTTCCAGAACTTACTCTCAATCCTTTCCTTTAAAGTACCCTCCACACAGCATTCCCTAAGATGACCACGAGGGGAATTATTTTCCTCAAGTACAAAAAAAAAATCAGTATTTGAAAGCGACGAATAACGAAAAAAAAGTGATGAAAGACAATTAAGATCTTACCAAAATCAGCTCTATTATAGTAGTGAGGACACTTGAAGCCAGCGGACTGGAAGACGGCCACCATGTCGCTGACTGGCCCCCCGTAGATGATGCGACCGTTGGCCACCACGTAGAGGTCGTCGAACATGTCGAAGATCCTGGACGAGGGCTGGTGGATGACGCACACCACCGTGCGACCTCCTTGCGCCAGATCTCGCAGGTGAGATACTACCTGACCAGAAGACACGCTGTCTAGACCACTGGAAAATACCAAACGAGTTCATTTTAATAATACATTATTGAGAATAGGTACTAGTTTCGGTTGTGCCTCTGTCCGTAACTCCGGTTCAATAAACTCTAGAACTTTTGCTTTGAATTTAAGTTTCATTTTCAAAATTGGAACTAATTTTATTTTTTATATGAATACCGCACCCTGGAGACGTGAGACTATGGCATCCCCAATTGGGGTATGTTGTGAGGCTGAAGGTAGTGAGGAGGGGAAGGAAATGGGGAAGAGGAAGGTGGGAAGTACCTGGCTATTCAGATCAAAATACAGAAATCATTCAATAAAAATATTTTTGGCGTCGTAAATTGATAATTCGGTCGTGTGAGCGCCGTTTGATCCAGAGCCGGCCCTACATGTATTGTGTATAAAAATACTGTACATCCATACTAATATTATAAATGCGAAACTGCTCGAGTTTGTTTATGACCTTTTCAGGCATTAACTAATAAAAAGACTTTAAAAATTCATTCACCAATAGAAAGCTAAATTATATGCGCAGACTATATGTTGTATATGATGGTAAGCTCTGGCGTTATGAAATTATAAATATTAATATATTATATTTGTTATACGTTTTCTGTCGCTAACAAAAGCGAGTTAATTGCAAATGTCAGAAAAAAATCATTCCCATAGGTACTCAGCCCCCTGGTCAGATACTGCCCCAGAAAATTCAAATATTAGAATATGTTTTGTTTTTTTTGGACAAGCTGGAATAAATGTCAGATAAGAGTTCCTACATTAAAAATATAATTCGTAACGATTATAAAGATTGAATAATAAATAGTGTAATTTTGTATTATATTAACAAACTTCCAAATATTTAATTAAAAATAAACATCCAAAATGTTTATAAGCGCATCAATTCCGAACGAATGAACAAAATTGGATAATTCTTTTTTTCTTTGTGAAATTTAGGTGTCAGGCTAGATGTTTGAAAACTGAATGTAAGGGAATGAATGTATGGAATGCGGGAGGGGGTGGGGTGGGGAGGAGGGGGGATAATTGATAAGTTCAACCGCTACAGTAATTTCCCGTAATACCATGCGAGCGAAGCCGCGGGGAAAAGCTAGTATAATAATATATTCCATTTATTGCAATATTCATATTCTGAGAGGTTCATTATGATTCACTAGGAAGAGTACGCCGTGTGTATAAATGAGTGCAAGAATACAATGTCAGTAACTTGACCTAGCAATATATGGCCGTATAATAAAGTTCTTTGTTCCGAAAATATCTACATTTATCGGTAGTGCGCGTTTTCGTCCCAAGATAAAATATTCCCGACAAAATATCTATTAAAAAACTTAACCTAACCTAACCTAACCTTAATTAATCTAATCCAACCCAACCCAACCTAACCCAACCTAACAAAAAAATGGGACAAAAATAATACAGACTTCCTGTAAAGACTATAAATAATCGTTAAAAAATAGTAAAATTGGACAAAAATAATACAGATAACAATAATATATTGTCTTTACAGGGTGTCTATATTATTTTTGTCCCATTTTTTTTGTTAGGTTAAATTAGGTTTTAGTAGAAATTTTGTTGGGGGATGTTTGGTCCGTAGGATATTTTGTCAGAGGATATTTTGTCGGGGATAGTTTGTCGCGGGATGAAAGTCGCGGAACCACATTTATCAGCTTTATTATCATTAGTATTTAATTCAGTATTATTGCAAATATAAGCAAAAAATAAATGGCGATCCTTGGAAGGTTTCACCGAATCATTAAATATTGTTTTTCGGTGACAGTTGATCCGCCGACAATTGGCCCCCCAAAATGACATTTACTATAAAATTATAATTTTTTGTGCATGCAATCGACTTCAAAAATACTTTAATAATAAGTGGAATAAATTTATTCCATCAAATTATTTAATGTCTTGCATATCAAGATGGACGATGTTGATACTATGTATAAAGACTTCTCTTAGGCCTCTAACCGCGTAATTCACTCAATTCTTTTGAACAAACTCATCCTACATGGTATATCTACATGGCGACCTGTTTGGACGGATTTAGTCCTACATTAGTAATCGCAATCAGGTAATATTAATCAACGGTGTCTTCTCAAAGTCTATAGAGGAAATATCCGGTGTCCCGCAAGATTCCCACCTAGGTCCGCTCTTCTTCAACATTTATGTAAACGACATTGGATCGTGCTTTCAAAATTCTGAATATGTGTTTTTTATTCAAATTTGTGCATTCTCTTTCTGACTGTGAAGCGTTACAAAGTGACCTAGGTAGGTTAGCAAGTATTGCAAAGTTAACTGTTTAGATATAAATGTTTTCAAATGTCACACTACGACATTTACCAGAAATAAACATGTTATTAAGTACTCGTATTCACTTCACAATGAACTAGTCATCTCTAAAACGGATTTTTTTTTTTTTTTTTTTTGTTATAAAAATACAAAAACAGTACAAGGAAGCTTTTGACTGTCCAACTAGGAAGGACTCCCGTTCTAGGACAGTCAAATTGATAGGTTTCGAATGCATTAGGTACATGATGATTAATATATGTAGTGTTAATTAAAATTGAAAAATTACAATTACCTAATTATAATATATGTTACAGTTTTATAATTAGTTAAGCATTGAATATAAAACGTATAGTGTTTTCGAATGTCGATTGAAATAAAAACAGTAAAGGCAAAGAAATTAAACATTTGGGTAACAAAAGAAATATAGTAAATAAAAGTACGTATACAATAAAAACAGTAACGGAAAAGAAAATAAAAGCAGTAAAGGAAGAAAATAAAAACAGTAAGGGAAAGGAAATAACATTTGGGAAATAAAAGAAATATAAGGCGCTCGTAAGACATAATTATCTACTGAACCAGTAACAATTTGTTATTTTTGAATACTAAAAAAAAAAAAAAAATGTAAAGACTTGGCGTTTACCTTGATAGCAAACTTATATTTAAGAAGCACATCGACTCAATCGTTCACAGGTCATATAAAATGCTTGGTTTTGTCCTTTGTATAAGTTAAGTGTTCAGTAACATGCGTACAGTAGTAATTTTATATTTTGCATTAGTCAGAAGTACACTGGAATATGCCTCGCCATTTGGAACCCGCAGTACAAAGTATACATAGATAGCATAGAACATATTCAAAACAAATTTATTAAATATCTTACTTCAAATTCAACAATGAATTTGAATGCACATTTCAAACTTTGCAACAAAGGCGAGAAATAGCTGATTTAACATTTATACACAGAATTTTAAATAATAACATCGCCTGTACCGGACTTCTTTCCCTAATTTATTTTAACATAGCCTTAAGATCTACACATCATACAGAACTATTCCACACGCTGAATTACAAAACAAATGCAGCAATTTATTTGCCAACTAACCGTACTCTTCATACGTTCAATAATATTTGACTAAACTCTAACATCGATATTTTCTCCGATTCACTGCCCAATTTTAAAAAGAGCATCATGTCAAAAATATGAACAGTTCGATGCTCTTCCATATATCCCTGCACACATCACCACTTCTCACAACTACAAACCTACTCACACATACACACACCTACCCACCATGCACATCACTCGATAATTACTAAACATACATACCATAAATAAGACACTACAAAGAAACATATCATACATATGTAGGTACCCGCAATGAAATATTATTTTGTATCTGTAAATCTTCTTACTACTGTATTTAAAATACTAAGCGTTTCTATATAAATATAAAAAAATGATATATAATTTACCGGAGGCCAACTGTCGGGGGATGAAAGGCGTTTTTTTTTAACAGTTAATAAATACCGCACAAGAGTCCCAACTGCTCCCGTCTGGAGCCAGTGAGAACACCTCTACTATAGGTCACCCCAAGAAGTTCGCTACATTTGGCGACTTAGCAGGGATGTCCGGGTTAATGGAGTGAGGTTTGTCCGGGTCTTGACGATGGATAAATCTGCCCACCAGCTGCGTGGCAGGCCGAATCGGGAGAGACTTTTATGTGAACACCTCACAAGAGTCTCGTCTGGAGCCAGTGAGACTATGGCATCCCCAATCGGGGTATGTTGTGAGGCTGAAGGTAGTGGGTAGGGGAAGGAGGTGGGGAAGAGGAAGGTCGGGAAGTACCTGGCTATTCAGATCTGGTCACCAAACACGGCCAAAGCCATTTCAAGCAACTTTTCAATTCTGAATGGTGGTCTTACACCGGGGCGATACTGAGAGTATCTTCCACTCCGGAACGTGCTGCAAACATACTATTTATTACTTTTAGTTAATTAATTGTGAAATAACACAAATTAATCAAATAAAATTTATTTGCGCACGCCGTGTTCGAACCCGCGACCTCCGGATTGTGAGTCAAGAGTCTTACCTCCGGACTACGGAGGCCGTCAGGCCGTCGGCGTGCATCCAATATAACGAATAGCTCACTATAATAGGTGCTTGTGCTTTGGAGTTATTGTGTTGTATAATAAAGAAATTGTTTCTCCCTGCGTGTCCTTTCCCATTCGTTCTGTTGCCCATCCGCCTCCTCTTCCCCTCACGCGTTCCCACTCCACCTTCTCCGCATCCCCTCTCCTCACTCCCCTTTCACGCTTCCCCCGTTCCACGAACCCCCCTCCCGACTTCTCTTCACCCTTCCCGAATTCCATACATTCAGTTTTCACCCAGCTAGCGTTTTACCTATTGCAATTTTTTATACAAATTTCATAATGCCAGAGCTCACCAGAATATATAGAAACCTTCACGGGCCTGCTCACAACAACTCACCAAAGTTTCATCGCTATCGGATGAACGGTTTAGCAACGCATAATTTTATGACGCCAGAGCTCACTATTATATAAAGAAACCATAGCGGGCATGAGCACAACAAATCTCCAAAGTTTTATCGCAATCAGATGAATGGTTTAGCAACGCATAGACATCTCACATACTCATGTATACCCAAGCAAGCTTTATAGATTTAAAATATAACATTCGTTTGTTTATTTACCTGGTCGGCTCGTCAAAGAACATTATTGGTGGATTGGTGACAAGTTCCACACCTATCGATAGTCTCTTAACCTCACCTCCTGAGAGCTTTGATACCCTGGTTTCCATCGCTTTCTGAAGTCCCAGGAGATCAGCGATATCTGAAACCTAAAAAATCATTAGATCATTTAAGCCCGATGAAATGGTACATCATATTTATTCGTAATAAAGGAAAACATTGCATTTTTCTTAACATAAAAAATCCTCAATTTCGGAGATGTTGTGTGGGTCTTTTTAGTGTAGGGAAGGAGAGGAAGATCTGGGAAGAAAAAAAGGTGTGAGGGGTGGGTAGGAATCAGGGGGTTAATGCGTCCAGGAGTGACGAATGCATGAATCCAACTCTCCCACTGCGATGCAAGGCAAGAGTGTTCGGCTGCAGAGGTCAAAAGGTCTTCCTCAATCAGTCTTCCCGATCCGGCCCGCAACGCAGTCGGTGGGCAAAATCATCTACCACCAAGATCTAGATAAACCTCACCCCATGAACCTGGGCATCCTTGTCAAGTCACCGTAGGGAACCTTTTGGGGTGACCTGTGGCAGAATTGTTGGTTATCCAATAAATGGTTCCTGGTGAGGCGGAACCCACACCCGCCTCCCTAATAATTCTCCAAAGAGGTAGGTAGAAAAATAACTCGGTCTTGGCACACACTCTTTCTCATATTTACCCTTCTGTTATTATGACTCTTGACATGACATGCCTCGAGTATTTGGTTAATTTAATCGTGTAATGTCGGGGCTTCATGAAAAATTTAGCAAACAATGTTGACTTTTTTTTTAATTCAAAATAATGATAAATTACTTTTTTTTTGTGGGGCTTGCAACACGTTCAGCTGTTCTGTAAATTGCATTGATTTTGAAATTACATTCTAGTATTTATTTATTTTTTAAACTATAATTAGAACATGTTTCCGAACGCATTACGACTCATAAAAGTAAAGCTACGATTACACGAGACAACTTTTATACCTAACAATTTTTTTTTGTAATAAGGAACTTCAGTGCAAAATATTATGGCTTAAAAATGTATATTCATATGGATCATCATACGCTGCTTCTGAATATTTAAATTTTATTATACGAAGAATTTATAAGTAATCATTTAAAAGTAAATAAAAAACCATAAAATTAAAACACCCTGTTATGCTGGCATCACTGCAATGGCTGTTTCTAGCGTCACGCCGGAGTCTGCGGATATTTATTGTATCTATATATATAAAGATCAATATATATTTCTATGTAGGTGAGTTGTCGACGCATTGCTATATTAAGCATATGACATGTTTAATACTTTCAAAATACCTTCTTTCCATCCTCGCTAAGTTTATGGATTATTATAACCACATGACGATATATGCGATTTTTTTTATCATTACAAAAACTCTTACGAAACTGTCAAAAATGTCACAATTTGAGAATGAAATTTTGCGAACCATCGATTGTTAAATCAAAATTCAATTTTCGAATAAATTCTTTAAATTAATGGATTTAATCGAAATACTCACCTATGGTAGGTAGGCACTAACCAAAATCGAATGCTTTGAATCTAATCAAAACATTTTTTTTAATAGGTACCTACGTTAGATATCACATTCGATAGATTGTTTTTATAATATACAAAAATTAATGTTGTAATATATGAAAAATTAAAATTTGTTAAAAAAATTACAATTGGTGGCTGCTGTTTGAAAATCTGTATGTACCGGAACTGAATATGTTGAACGCGGGAGAGGGGAGGGGATCGTGGAAGGGGGGTTCGCGGGAGAGGGAAGGCGGGGAAGGTAGAGGGGGAACGCGTGAGGGGAGGAGGACATCGGAGGGGAAATAGAGGCGGAAGGGGAACGGGGACGAATGGAAAAAGACACGCAGTGAGAAACAATTTCTTTATTAGTGGCATTGCAACGCATGCCGGGAACTCGCTAGTAATTTATTTATTCATTTTGGAATATTTAAATTTCAGTTATTTGGGAGTGTGTGGTTAGCTTTTAGATGCAAATACAAAGCGTGGTGGTACCTACGTATATTTTCAACACTATTTATCGTCATCTACTCATACGACTAAATTTGGAATAAACTCCTTACAATACGTCGCGCATAGACAATACAACGCATTACCTAATGATCTAAAACTTCAAGCATCAAACAAAAAAACTCTGGCAAAAGCTCTAAAAAAATATTTTCTCTACAGCTTTATTAATCAGTGACGTATTTAATTATCTTTCTTTGTAACTCTTGTATATCTCTCTTAATGTAATTATGAAATATTTTTCAACTAACTATATCAAGTGTGTCTAGTCTGCTTTAAAATCTGGTTACCTACTTTTCATTGAACTCTCCTTTAAATTCGTATTCTTATTATAAATATATTTATGTTATGTTAAATAAAAAAAAAAAAATATGAAAATAAAAATTAATGGAAAGTTTGGGATTATTCAAATTTATAATGGAGACTTAATAAATTCCAGCCCTTGGGTTATATTCTCTATTGCATCTTCTTGATGCATGGCTGTGTATATTGTTGCTACAGGCGTAGGTAGTATAATTATGCAAGGTAAATGTTTACCGTTTACAATCAAACAAAAGCGTTCACTGCATTTATTGCCTTACATCAAAAGCTAATCAACAATACAATGAGTAGGTCATGCACATTGTATAATTAATATGTACTCGTACATTGAATAATTTGTTTGCACTGATGTCATAATAACTATAAACATAACTATTCTTGAGTACAGGGCCGTCCGGCCTTGAGCCAAACGGCGCCTGACGCTAGGAAAAAACTCAAGGCGCCGTATCCGAGCTCGAAAAGAAGAAGATGGAGAGATATGTAATAACGAATGTTGGAGAGAGCGCGCTAATATTTCAAACGATAAAATTGAAGCGAAATTGTGAAAATGTTTAATAAAACACGACTCGTTTAGAACATAGAGCAAAAATCTCGTGGGGGTTGTCTAAAACAACGTTCAAAGAAACACTGAATTTTTACATACTTGTTAAATAATAGAGACAGGCTTGAAAATAAGAATTTTGGGAGCATACTTTGCGATTTTTTTCTATCGAGGGAATTTCATACAATTTGCGTTTCGGTGTGGGGATTTTATAGATATTATCTTAAAAAAAAAACATATATTTTTTTAAGAGCTTAAAAACTTCAAATGTTCAAGTTGCAAGAAATCGGTAGAAATTCGGGTAGCGGCGGCTTAACCTCAAGGGCGCTGTGTTAGGCGTTCGGTATTATTCCGGTATTGGAGCGGCTTGCTCCAAATGTGCCTGCACAGGGCCGGCCCTCTTTAGATTCCCTCGGTATCGCCCTAGTGCAGAGGTCCGAATTTGCGGCTCTGCATAGGCATCTGCGGCTCTTCGGCTCTTTCATTGCAATGCAATTTCACCTCTCAACCAGCTTTATAAGATGGAGCCGGCGAACGATTATTTTTTTGCATTCCGAACACAAAACTGGTTTTAATTTAATAAGGAATCTATGCGCCAGTCTGTTCATAGAAACACTTAAACGGGCAGAAGTGTTTTTCATAGTAAGAATGTAGAAAACACAAAGCAAATCGTTCCACTACATTTTTAACACAGTATGATTACAAGCCCCCTCCTTCCCGTTATAATATGGCTCTCTGATATATTTGTTATGCTGTTTCTTTAACAAATTGGCTCTTCTCACTTGACAAAATGCCGACCCCTGCGCTAGTCTAAGACTACCATACAGAAGCAGTGTTTGCAGGGTCGGATCTAAGGCTCAGGATGTCAACAAAAGTATCCGAGTTTACTTTTGTATATATCAAAAAACTAATTTTACTATAAACTCTTAAAACATAACACATTTTCGTCGAAATAAAAAAAGAGACGACCTCATTATTAGGTTGGAATGTTACTTACCCATGAAAAATCACGGGATAGTCTAAATGTTGAAAAATAAGTTCCAATTTCAAGAATGTGTTAAAAATATTAGAATTATAGGTAAGTACCCACTTAATAGCTTGTCTAAATTATTCACACAATCAGCTTCAATTTTCAAAATGACACTTAAATTCAAAGCAAATTTGACTTCATTGAACCAGCTTTCCATCAGGACTAACGCGCAGACAACCGAGTTAGTATGCTTAATAATATTTTTTTATACATCTGAAATGTAATAAAAACTGCGTAATGCTTTTGAAGAATTGCAAAACAAATTATTGCTAGAGGT
Source organism: Glyphotaelius pellucidus (assembly GCA_936435175.1). Taxonomy (NCBI): domain Eukaryota; kingdom Metazoa; phylum Arthropoda; class Insecta; order Trichoptera; family Limnephilidae; genus Glyphotaelius; species Glyphotaelius pellucidus. Next base: position 10,984,876 of record OW386538.1, on the reverse strand, counting down.
GCGATTTTATATTATAAAACGTGCATTCGGTCTTTTTCCAATGAATGCGCATTTTCCACTTCCATTATTGTTAACGCTTTCCGGGAACACGCAATATAGTCATAATCTTCTTACAAAGGTGAGCCGTGTCGGTAAGTTGTTTGAAATTAATGGCCAATATAAAAATAATTAACATCTCTGTAATAAAACTCACAGTTGCAAGACTGTTTGTGTAACCTCCACAACTCTGTTCTATTGGAAACACAAATACCATAGATATATGAATATACCTGCCCTAAGTGATAAAAGCGTATTATTTCCCCCTCCCAACACCGGTTCCATTCGGAATGTGGAACCGGCTGGGCTCAGGAATGGCTTCGAGCGAATCTAAAAAATGTGACGTCATCATTCTTGTGCGAACCAGCGTCGAGCTTTCATCGGAACATTTTATGAAATAACACGGCAAAAATGGTGGCTTGTTCTATGAAAACATGTAAAAATGGAAATAAAAAAGAGAATAAACCCAATTGTCGTATTACATTCCATAGGAAAGCACTATTTTACTTTATTTTAAGCTTATTCAGATCGTATAATATGATCCGTTTTAATAACCATCTATCCACCATAACCAATGTACGCGTTTCTCAAGTGTGCTCGTCGCTGTTTACTGGGGTAAGTAAATTATGAAACATTTGTGAAAGTGTCTTAACTAAACACGGCAACAAAATATTCGACTCTGAAATCAAGTCAACTTTACTTTGCCGTATTTGGACTTCGCAAATTTGTTCATATCGTGGCGAGCAATTCGCGCTCCCATGTAAAAAGGTCTATTCATTCAAAAGCAGATTTCACCTTTAAGAACTAAATGGTTATATTGTAATGCGAGAGGCCTATATACTGTCAGATTGATTTATTGACGAATCACATATCTCACAGTCATCTTCCCCCCTTCGCGTCCCGCTGTATTTGGTTTGTACCCCTCACCTGTCTGTTCTTGTCTAGATATATTCATATGTCTATGACAAATACACATTATTTCGTTGAAGAAGGAGATTATACTAATGAATCCAAAATCTAAACGAAAATGTGAGAAAGGACAAGACGTAGAAAAAACATCGAGTGCAGTTCACACGCGTAGAACCGAAACTTCACCAAAACAATCTCAACGAATAGGAGCCTTGAAAAGTGTTGGCGTAATCAAAGCGGCCAATGCGGCCAGCGCGACGCATCGTAGGTACTGTCCGTAAGGTTTCATTCTATCTCATTATCTCGTAGGCTAAATCCTATAGATGTGTGTATTTGTCTCTTTTTAGTGCCATTTCCGTTTCATCCGAGTTTCAAATCACAACGGTGCTATAGAAATTTCACTTCAAAAAGGGTGACGGTCACAACTGGGACTCGAATCCAGATCTCTCGTCTTACCCGGACAAATGTTAACTTAACAGTTAACGGCCGGCGCGGTCGAGGGGAAAACTCTTGACTCGCAATCCGAAGGCCGGGATGGGATCCCGGCGTGGACAATTAATTTTATTTGATTAATTTGTGTAATTTCCATTTCATTTAAATGGAAATACCCGCCCGTTTCTGCACAGAGTCGAGGTTTTTTTTAGGTATTTTGGGGCTCCGGACCAGAGGTGGCTGCCATATTCAACCGTGGGGCGCACTTGCGATTTGTAGAGGGTTAGCAGTAGTGTACTATTTATATTGTATTTGTCTTCGATTTTATAGTTTTAATACTGAACTGCCACTGCGTCGCGTGAGGTCGTGTGCTACTAGTAAGTAAATTGCATTAAAAAAGCGCCAAAATGCCCTCGTCTCGTGTGAGATGAGAAAATGTTTCCATTACACGGCAAACATTAGTAAAAGTCAATTTCATTCATAAGTATATTATGCAAATTGCTTATTATTATCAATTATCATAAATAATTAAATTGCTCTACGCCTGAAGATTTTATGCATCATTAGAGAATTCAAGGCCTACTAGAGTACAAGTCTGGATGCGCAACAGTTTAATTACGAAGTCAGTGCCGTCACTAAGTAAACTTTACTATTTAAAATACCTAGTCTAATGACTATTCTTTTATTTATATGCTTGCGGTAAAACATCATATAAATCAGCAGTAACAACAAACACAATAACAATAGACACTGTTTAGTTCTGAAACAAATAATGAACTAAAGGTGACCGGACAACTCGGAATGAAACCAACTCAGAACCATCTCAGATAAGTCATTTAGAGTGATTAAAAAAAATATATAAAAAATTGGTTAAATAGGTTACGTTAGGTTAGGGTTATCGACTAATTTATACAATTTTTTTTTCATCAATATCTGGATCCAAACAGCCTATGAACACAGCAAAGCTAGGGGCTTTCTCCTTTCAACTTGCCAAACCTCCCTGTGACTTGATTTTAAAGAACGCAATCAATTGTCTTGCATCACAAAAAAACAAAGATTTACAATCCATCCTCTCGTGTGTCACGATATCGTTCGTTGACAGACGCCATTATTTGGAAACTATCGTTGTTCATTATAGTTTGAAAACTTGACACCTCTAAATTCGATTGGTGCCCAGGCCTCGTACTTAAAGCAGGTCTTGATTCAGTGTTCCGGAACTATTGAACTTTGAATACGAAAACGCTGCCCGGATTCTATCTATCGTTTGTTTCGTCTATAGCCTGTAACTTAGAGCATTGGTCCTCAACCCCCAGTCTGCGGACCGGTTCCGGTCCGTGGATCAAATGGTACCGGGCCGCTCAAGGCCCTGATTAATCAAAATCACGTAGATAATAAAATCGAACATATCCAAAATTATCAACAAAAAATTATTATTCAATTGAGAACCCCTTCACGCCAAGTTGCCGACGACACGATACCTTCGAAGTAAAAAACATGACTGGGCTTCCATTGTGCCCACTCGCACATATTTATTTATTTATTTACGGAAAAATAGTCCTTTAATCATATAACAACACGAATAAGAAACAGAGATGACAGTGAAAGGAGAGTACGTATAAATGAAGAGCATTGACAATATGTAATATAAAAGCGCATAAAGAAGATAACAACAAGTCAAAGCTTGAAGAAGGATTTAAAAGGCTTAAAAATTACACATTGCGTATCGACTGTCAAAATTCGTTTAGGCTTACAACAAAAAATTTGATATATAACGTAAAGAGCTCGAGTGAGAAGCAACGATGTGAGTCACCGCTCTTATATTCTGCTTGCCCAAATGCAAGTGGAAACGTTTTATTGAAAATACGTGACATAGGTACCTACTAACACGCGCTTGATTGGTGAATTTTTTCCCGTTTTCCAACAAAATCCTTCTATTGCGACCAACGAGAGCTTATTATTATGTTTATTTTGAGGCGACGTATGCTAGTTATACATGTTAGGTGACATTATAACGTGTAATATCAAAATAATCTAAAATATAAATAATCAACCCCCCCACTCCCCTCCACACAGCCCAGCGGGCCGGGATAAAATTATCAAACATTGACCGGTCCGCGGCGATGAAAAGGTTGGGGACCACCGACGAGTATAAACGCTGGCAGAATACCTCAATTAGAAAAAATAGCTTTTATGAAACAAATTTTGACTTACAATTTTTTGTTTCTGCTTCGTGGATATCTTGGTGGACATCTTGAGGTCGGCGGCGACGAGCAGGGTCTCCTGCGTGGTAAGCAGTGGGAGCAGCGCGGCGTCCTGTCCGATGCAGCATGACTGCCACTGGAAGTCCTGCGCCACTCGAGGCTGGTTGTTCACCAGCACGGAGCCAGTCACGCCTTTGGTCCTTGAAAAATAAAATTTTAGTACAATTTTAAAAAACAATTGCTATGGGAAAGTTTTCTTGCTCAAGTTTTGGGTTCCATGATAGTTGATCCGCCGACAGTTGGCCCCCCGGCGTACATATATACACAATGTGCAGTCGGTTTAGGGAAAATACGGTATACCTAATTACACAAAAACGTGACACAAAGTGACCGCAAAGGGATGTGCAGAGACGATGTACCGCCGAATAACATAAGTATAAAACATATTGTTAATCAAATGCATCAAGAAAAATCTGCTTCTCTATACATATGCTCTGCACACAGCGCATAAGCACAAAAAAATCGACACTGCATGCATAATTTCATTATGCCAGAACTTACTATTGTGTACAGAAACCATCGCTGGCATGCGCACATCAAATCCTCAAAGTTTCATCGCAATCGGATGAACGGTTAGCAAAGCATAATTCATGATGCTAGAACTCACTATATATATACAGAAACCATCGCGGGTATGCACATATCAAATCCCCAAAGTTTCATCGCAAACGGATTCGCAATCGCATCAATGCATAATTTCATGATGCCAGAACTCATTTTTATCATTTTGGGGGGCCAACTGTCGGCGGATCAACTGTCGGGTCACCCAAGTTCTGTTATTATTTAAATTAACTGAGAAAATTGTATAATATGAGATATAATAACAGATTTTGAACGGAACCTTAACAGAATGTGGAGGGCTCAGCACGTGTATGCCACCCAGGGAGGCCAACATTGAAACAAAAAAACTTGATAATTGAATTTGAAATTTGAGGAATTCTTCAATTTCTGTCAAACAACTGACTCTTAGAATAGAAACGTTCAAAAGCAATATAGCATTTTTAGCCTTCTCCCATTTGCATGTTTCGTATGTTTAACGAAAGTAGTAGAATAGTTTGTAGGTATAACTAAAATATGAACTATGATTTTATTCTCTAACTTTTTTGTATTTTTTTTTAAAGGAAGACAAACATTCCCGGGTTACAAATAACCCAACAATGTTTGAAAATCTCCTACTACCACACTAAGCGGAAAATGTTACTTGTGTCGTGATGGAGGATTATGGATGGAGGAAATGTACCTACTATTATTTTGCTTCCATAAATATGTATATCAATATGTACCTGCCAATTATGTGTCATCACTTATCACTCTTGTTACATTACAACACGGGCATGTGCCTAGCATGGTGTTAGAAAAATCCTAAAATTCATGTAACAAACAATTCAATGAATAAAGAAAACTTTACTTTATTACACTCATGTTACATAATCACAATATCTAAATGTTCTCAATAAACAAATTAATTTAAAAAATGTTTTTTATTAAATATGTTTATTAAGAACATTTCGGAGAGTGGTAAGTGATTATGTATGTTCCCACCCATAACCCGTCTTTTTAACTACTTAACAACACCTTTTATCCTAAACCTAGGAACGCAGTAGTAATTATTAATTTACTAATCTTTTAAACTTACACAAAGTTGTTTTATACAGGGTGTCCGGGGGTAAAGTGCATTAACTTCGGGAGGTGATTCTGCATTATGGTAGGAGTAAAAATGATTAATAAATTTTTCAGAAATTCCAACTTTTTTTCCACACAAAAAGACATACCTACTAAAAATCCTTGGTGTAAGGTAAAAATTACCCGATAAAGTTTCTGTTAGCTTGCCGGGCGTGATTGTGGCAACGTTGTATGGTTGCGATTGGCCCCTATCGTAACAGCGGAGAATAATAATGCTGGCCGCACTCGCCGGACTGATTTTATCTTTTTAGCAAAAAAGTACCCCTAAAAGTTGGAATTTCGATAAAAGTTATTTATCTTTTTTACTTATACTATCATGTAGATGTAGAATCACCTCAGAAAGTTAATGCACTTTACCCCCGGACACCCTGTATAATGTATTACTGTTCATACTATTTTTCCTTTTTCTGCAAACCGCTTGCAAAACTCCGAAACGTTTTTAATACCGAGAAACGCCGGGTACTGCTGATATGATGTATGTTTGAAATAGTTTAGATAAAAATAATAAAAAAGTGTATTTTTAATTAATTTGCCAAAACACATTAAATTAATGTGCTTTGACTGGAATTTTATCAGAAATAATAAGTTATTTTTACTTACCAAAAAACAACTAATTATCTGCATATCAAAGCCATTAAAATAACTTGTTCACTGGCAATGCAATATGCAAATCATTAATTAATTATAATTAATTTATTACGTTACGTTACAAAGGCAAATATAATTGTTATTTAAGGCGCGGTGTACCCGCCTAAAACAAGAAGGTGGAGAGATGTGTAAATAAGAATGTTAGAGAGAGCGCGCTAATATTAAAAACGATAATATTTAAACGAAAATTGTGAAAATGTTTAGTAAAACACGACTCGTTTAAATTAGAGCAAAAATCTGGTGAGGATTGTCGAAAGTAGCAGAAACACAGTGAATTTTTTCGTATGTAGATATAACTTGTAAAATAACTGAAAAAAACGTGTTTATAATAATTTTCGGAGCACACTTTGCGATTTTTTTCTATTGAGGGAATTTCATATAATAAGGAACTCCAGTGAAAATATTAAGGCTTTAAAAAAATATGTTCATATAGACCATGGGTCGGCAACCTGCGGCCCGCGAGGCGTCTTGGTGCGGCCCGCAAGATTCTAACCACAATGCATGTGACGGACGACATTGTACACAACAGAGTGAATGGGAGCGAGAAAAGGAGCAAAGGAATAGCAATTGAGTGTGAAAACCGGTTTGCTGATTTCAAAAAAAATCTCACGTCAAGAGGAGATTTTCGAAAACCCCTTCGCAGGGATATCGATAATATAACAAGCGATTTTCAAATCAACGTGATAGATTTGCCTTCTGAAAACTACAAGGTATGTAAAAGGTTTGCTCAGAAAATAATTACCATATTTGGTAGTACATTTGTGAGAAAACGCTTTCAATTCTGAATTATCGATAAAACTAACACTCTTCTCCGTTTTCGGATTCACATTTAGATGCAATATTACGCGGCTCTACTTCAAAAATGCAAGCTAATATTTAAACATCTTGCAACCCAAATGCAACCGCAAAAATCTCATTGATCTAAAAATCAATCATTGATCAAAAATCTCATTAACTACAATAAATGTAGTAAAAATATAAAATAAGCGTTTTATTTTTAAAACTAAAATATTTGTTAATAAATATTGTAGGTATTTTTTTTACATTACACACAGGAGGCCTTGAGGAAAATAATTTCTCTATGTCATCTTTAGGGATGGGATATGGAAAGTCTCTTTAGGAGAGGAAGTTCTTGGAAGGAAATGGGTATTAAGGGTTGGCTGGTTTCTGGGGGTCAGTGTATCCAAGAGTGACGGACGTATGAATCCATCCCTCCCACTGCGGTGCAAGGCGATGTTCCCAGAGAGTACGGTTGGAGAAGTCAAAGGGATTCCCTTAACCATTTTCCCCCGATCCAGCCTGCCATGCTGCTGATGGGCAGACGCATCCGCTGCGGAGACCAGGACAAACCTCACCCCAAAAACCCGCTAAGTCACCAAACGTAGCGAACCATTCGAGGTGACCTACGGCAGAGGTGTTGGTTATCCGATAAATGGTTCCCGGGGCGGCGGTACCCATACCCGCCTCCCAAATTGGAATCGTTTACTGTAATGACATGTGACCCAAGTGCGGCCCGCACTAATCCCCAGGTAAATTATTTGGCCCTTTTACAACAAAAGGTTGCCGACCCATGATATAGACCAATAAACGCTGATTCTGAATATATAAGTTTTATTAAATAATATTAAACGTAGAGTTTTAAAAAAAATATTTAAAAGTCCATTTTAAATTGTGTCCTAAAAAAATACCGTCAAGTTGGTATTATTGTATTTTTAGTGCTGACGTCACTGCTCTCCATAATTCTTAGAGCACTTACTGTTCTTCAGCTCCGAACTCCGGTCTCGAAAATGGCGGACGTCGAACAGCTGATTCGGCGCTGTATCTTTTCAGTGCCTGCATAAAATATTAATAATTCATATCGTTGAAAACTAATAAACTGTTTATTATGTGCGGTTACAGATGTATTATTGCACTTCGGAACAATACAGTAAGAGTAGCGATGAGATGTTGACATTTTACCTAATGTTTTTTTTCTATATTAAAAGAAGTTAATCTTGATTAAAAAAACGCCTCGACTTCTGACACCTCCATTGATTCTTCCATACAAAATGACAACACCCTGTTGAAAATAAATAAAACTTTTGGTCATGATGACGTCACACGATTCACACTATGTATGGTGGTTTTCGGGGGATCTTGAAAAATTAAAACTTTGACATTTATTTTAACTATTAAAACTAACTATAAAAATAAAAATGCAGTTATTTAAGTTATTCAATCAAATTTCAAATAATGTGTGTAAAACACTGTCTAAGTGTTAAATACTGTCTGTAATCGTTTTGTATTGTCTACTTCCCCACTTGGGGGTGAGCTAGACATCGTCCCTGCATAGATAGGCGCCGAACATCCTTGGAACGGAGCCCTCTCAGACCATCTGCGCCCCCCCCCCCTGCAACATGTGGGGTGGGGCGGGCGACCGTGGCGACCTTCCACCCTGCCTCCGGCAACTCGACGCTTTAGTCCTTAGGGTCTTTGGGCATTTTGCCCCTATTTCCCAGTTACTTTCTTCAAAGCACAACCGAGGAACTGATTAAGGGGCGCGGAAGCTCTGTTAAGATTTGACCGACCGCCATAAAAATTCTTGCTGGTACTGGAGGGAACCCTCCAGACTGAAGAGCAATTTTTTTATCTAACCTTGTTTGTCTCTTCCCTTTCTTGTAGGTGCTTGCAGCATACGCAAGATACAATCCCCCGCGAGCTGCTGTCCTTCGTCTTGCTTTCTATCATCTTTCCATGCCCGTATATGTTTTACTAACACCATTGCATCAAGTTTATTATGTAAGCACTTGGAAACTGCTTACTAACACTGTGTGCAGGGACATTGGAGGTCTAGATTCGTTCTAAACTAAATATAGCTTCGTTCTTTCAAAAAATTTAGAATCCTTGCGAGAGCCTTGAAGGAATAACCATCTGTTGCTTATACCAGGGAGGGTAAGTGGTGTATAACCTCCAATGTGTGTAAAACAGCTCAGAAAAAATCAAATATCAGTTCTTAAAAACTGCTTTAAAGTGCAAAATCTCTTACTTACAAATTTTTTGCATACATCAAAATATGCGGCTGGTTTTAAACGGGGATTTTAACCTTATGGCCATCTACACAAGGAGTGTTATTGGCTATGGCCCGATTCCGAATGTATTATACAACGATGAAAGAAAAAATGCCTAAATTATTCGTCTGAATATTATTATTCATAATATATTCATATAAAATAGATTTATTTTTGTATACATTATGACGTGCTTATATAATTGGCGACTATTATTGTTAGAGTTGTAGAATTACATTATTTGAATCGCTAATTTAATATGACAAAATTGTATTTTTTTAAGTTCAGGACCAACCGATAAATTTCTTCGAATAATTTGAGCTTGGCATTGAGTTGATTATAGTCATTATATCTCAATTGAAAGGTCAGAGGTTGCCTCGATTTTCTACTTGTTGTCATCAATGTCTGGTGACGTGAAACAAATGGGGGTGAACAGAATGCATAAATAAATCTGGATGTGCACTTTTTAATATTTCTATTTTTGAAACTGGCAATTCATGGTGGAATTCCATTATAATAAAACAAATTTAAAACTTATATACACTTTAATTTGTTTGACCGTAATCGGTTTCAGCCGCCGCTATTCGAATTTCGACCAATTTCTTACATATCTCCCTTAAACATTTGAAGTTTTTAAGCTCTTAAAAAAATATATGTTATATTTGAAGATAATATCTAGATAGGTTCCACGCCGAAACGCAAATTATATGAAATTCCCTCGTTAGAAAAAAATCGCAAAGTATGCTCCGAAAATTATTTAAAACAAGTCTATTTCTATTATTTTACAAGTTATATTTGTGAAAAAATTCGCAATGTTTCTTTAAATGATACTTTAGATACGCTCCACGAGATTTTTGCTCTATTGTAAACGAGTCATGTTTTATTAAGCTTTTTCGTCATTTTCGCTTCAATTTTATCGATATAAATATTAGCGCTCTCTCTCCAACATTCGTAATTACATATCTTCTTCTTCTTCTTTTCGAGAGCGGTTACGGGGCCTTAAAGCCATCTTCAGACTGGTACAAATGATTCTTAGCTTACGGTTTATATAATGTTACTGTAAAAGCCCGTACTACGGTAAATCTTAAGATTTTCCAGTAAATTCTAAGATTTACCAACTTTTAATGGCAAGATGTGTTCAAACCGGTAGCAGAGAAATAAAAATGAAGTAACAAATGTACACGTGAAATAAAACAAAATGACTAGAAGGTATGTTTTTAGGTTTTCACGGCCAAAAAGTATTTTTGTTATTGTTTTTGGGGTGTTATGCCGTGTTTCGCTACCTCCTTCTTTAGCCAACGTTTCGGACAGCGTTACAGTGTCCATCATCAGGGCAGATGAGTAAATGATACTGGTGAGAGTGTTTACTTATGTGTGTCGAAGCGATACCGTGCTGCCAGCTCCATTTCTCTACGAGCTGGTGTTAGAAAAAATTCAGCATGGTGTTTTGCGTTTAGCTTTGGTGTAGCCGTCAATTACTGGATACCAAGAACTATTGAGCTTAGCTCCGTCGTCTCTGTTAATATTGATGGGGTTTTTATGGATTTCAATTGCCTCCGTAATTAGGCGTGCTCTGTAAGTTTTGGGTCTTCCCAGGACTTCAGGAACAAATCCAAAGTAATGGCCGGTTTCGATTAAGTGCTCGGCGATTGCCGATTTGTCAGGGTGGCCAAGTTTACAAGCACGAAAGTGTTCCGAAATCCTTTTGGAGATCGTCCGCTCTGTCTGGCCTACATAGACCTTGTCACATCCGGAACAGCTGAGTTTATATACTCCATCTGTTTCCAGAGGAAACTTAGTCTTTGCCGACCTCAGTAGGTCTTGGATTTTTGTCGTGATTCCGAAGACAGTCTTGATGTTCTCTTTTCTCAACAGCCTGGCAATTCTGTCTGTTACATTATGGACGTAAGGCAGGAAAGCGCAGCCTTTTGACTCCCCTGTCTTCGTTTCGTGCTGATTTGGCTCTTATGATTTGCCTTGTCTGCCTTGCTGGGTAGCCGTTACGCTCCAGTGCATCGGTGAGTTTGGTCAGTTCTAATCCGAGTTTTGGCTCCTCACATATTTTGGTCGCTCGGGTTACCAAAGTATGGATGAGACCTCTCTTCTGAGCGGGGTGATGATGCGAATCAGCGTGGAGATACCTATTTGTATGTGTTGGTTTCCTATAAACTGTGTGTCCTAGGCTACCATCCTCTTTTCGCATCACCTCCACATCCAGAAAAGGCAGGACTTTGGATTTGTTCCTGAAGTCCTGGGAAGACCCAAAACTTACAGAGCACGCCTAATTACGGAGGCAATTGAAATCCATAAAAACCCCATCAATATTAACAGAGACGACGGAGCTAAGCTCAATAGTTCTTGGTATCCAGTAATTGACGGCTACACCAAAGCTAAACGCAAAAAACCATGCTGAATTTTTTCTAACACCAGCTCGTAGAGAAATGGAGCTGGCAGCACGGTATCGCTTCGACACACATAAGTAAACACTCTCACCAGTATCATTTACTCATCTGCCCTGATGATGGACACTGTAACGCTGTCCGAAACGTTGGCTAAAGAAGGAGGTAGCGAAACACGGCATAACACCCCAAAAACAATAACAAAAAAATGACTAGAAGTTGATACCAAGTCAATGCCCAACAAATATTTTTTTTCGAATTAATGGTACTAATATTACACCATGATAATAAGCGTCTTTTTAAAAACATCTTCAATACACTTGTAAAGTTGAGTGATGCAGGAACAGCGTATTTAATTTTCTGACCTTAAATTAAGTTCAGAAGAACAAAAAAATGATTTCAATAATATTATTTTAAACATTAAATTTTGCGCAACGATACGATACGATACGATTGTACCACCCCAGCCAGGAGCACTCCTGTCCCGGTGAGACCGGTACACCAGTGGGCACTGATTTGTTAGGACTTGGAACACGTGCTCTGAGGATAGGAAGGAGGTTGGAGTTAAATCGACCGGTATACATGGCAACCTAATAAGTCAATATTGGAATTTAGGATGGGCAGAAATAAAGGAATGGATTGAGCATTATAAATATTTTTTCCCCTACTTTATGTCTTCCTTCTTCTTGCCTCTTCTCGGCTCTTCTTGTCTATTTCTGACTGCTTTTGCCTCGTCTTGGATCTTGTCTCTTCTTGGTTCTTCTTGGCTCTTCTTGGATCTTTTTGCTTCTTCTTGGATCTTCTAGTATCTTCTTGGCTTTTCTTGTCTCTTTTTGTATCTTCTAGTAACTTTTTGACAGTTCTTGGCTCTTCTTGGCTTTCCTTGTCTCTTTTTGCTTATTCTTATTTCTTCTATGTTCTTTTTAGGGATCTTCTCGGATTGTCGCTTCTTGGCTCTTCTTGCTTCTTCTTGAAATTCTCGGCTCTTCTTGTCTCTTCTCATCTTTTCTTGTCTATTTTCGTCTCTTCTCGTCTCTTCTTCTCTCTTCTGGCCTGTGCTTGTCTTGTCTCTGATTATATCTTGAATGTTCTCGTCTCTTCTTTCTTGTTTTGTCTTCTTCTGGGTGATCTTATCTCTTCTTGCCTCTTCTTGGATCTTCTGCGGCTGTGTTCTTTTCTCTTCTTGCCTCTTCTCGGTTCTCCTCGACTCTTTTCGGTTCTGCTTACTTCTTGTCTCTTGTCGCCTGAAATTGGCTTCTTCTTGGGTTCTCTTAACTCACCTTTGTTTTTACTGCATCTTCTTTCGAATTCTCACCTACTGTTGGTTTGTCTCGCTTCTCCTACATCTTAGTGTTTCTTCTAGTCTTTTCTTTTCTCTTCTTGCTTCTTTTTAATCTCTTTGCGCTCCTTCTTTGCTATTCTTGGTGTTTCTTGCAACTTTCTGCGGAGTTTTATCCACATGTCAACCTAATAGGAATAAAGATTTTGATTGGGAGTTCTGTCATTTTCTTGCTTCTTCTATCTTTTCTTGCCCATTCTTGTTTCGTTTTGCCTCTTCTTAGCTCTTTTTCGTGAATTTCAGTCTACCCTAGTATCTGCTTTCATGTTCTTGTTTCTACTAGCCCATTTTTTGGTTCTTCTGCCTTCAAGTTGCTTCTTCTTGCTTTTATACGCTTCTTCATGGCTCTCCTAATCTATTGACTTTATAAAGAAATTCTAATGAATTGATGAAAATATGCCCTCTGTGAACGTGCATACCTAATCGTTTAAAAAGATAAATACAGAGGTGACCGCAGCGTTCCAGCACCAAACGCCACTCCTTAGTGAGCACTGGGCCCGAGCTCACCCCAGACCACGCCCTACATAGTATTGATTATTTATTTATAAAAAAAATATTATTTGGTTTTTCCTATTGTATGTATTTAGTTCTTTATTTAAAAATCTATTTTGTAAATATGTATAGTTATATGGGACGTGTGGGATTGCACTATCCTCCCCACATCCTGGAATAAAAACATTATTATTATTGTTATTATATATATTTTTTTTTTTTTACACGAGCTCCACACAGGAGGCCCTGAGGAAAATAATTTCCCACAGGGCCTATGTCATCTTTGGGGATGCTGTGTGGAGGGTTTTTTTAAGGAAGTTTAAGGGTTTTAAGGTTTAAGGGAAGGAGTTTAAGGAGTGGGTAGGAAGGAAAGGGGTTTAAGGGGTGGGTAGGAAGGAAAGGGGTTTAAGGGGTGGGTAGGAATCTGAGGTTCAGTGTGTCCTGGTCATCCACCTGATATACCGGCAAACTTCGGATTGTAAGACGAGAGTCTTACCTTTCGACCACGGAGACAGCCTGTGTTTTTTTAATTGTCCGTTAAATGTATAAATTGCAATAAAAAATGTAATTAAAATAACACATGACACATGTCGTGTGTTATTTTAATCGTCTGCATAATTTCGGTAATGACAATTGCAATAAGTGATGTAAATTATTATAAAGTGTTATTTACTTGTATCCAGCCAATATATTGAGTAGAGTGGTTTTGCCTGCTCCGGAGGGACCCAAGATGGCCGTAAGTCTGCCAGAGTGGAAGGTCCCAGACACATCATTGAGAATTATTTTATCTTTATCTGAAACAATAAAATACCATATATATATATAAAAATCAAAATATGTTTGTTTCTGGGTTTGTATATATACATGTATGTTTGCTTTGCGTTGCTAAACCATTCATCCAATTGCGATGAAACATTCAAAATACTTTCTTCCTACCCTCGCGAAGGTTTCTGGATTATTACAACCACATGACAATACATCTGAAAAGCTTTCTAATCATTACAAAAACTCTTACGAAATTGTCAAAAGTTTGAGAATGACATTTTGCAAACCATCGATTGCTCAATCAAAATTCAATTTTCGAATAAACTCTTAAAATTAAATAAAGTAAGTATTTTAAATAGTGTGTTAGGTATAAAATTTGATTGATTTTTATTACAATAAATAAATAAAATAATGTTTGTAATACATGAAAAATGAAATTTGAATAAAAAAATTGCACGCGAGCTTTTTAAAAACTGAATGTTCTGGGATTGAATATATGGACGGGGGAGCGGGAGAGGGGAGAGTGTGAAGCGGGACCGCTTGAGGGGAAAGGGAAGTGGGAGGGGAAGGGGCGGCGGAAGGGCACTGGGACGAATGGGAAAAGACACGCAGGGGGAAACAATTTCTTTATTCTGTGGCATTGCAACGCATGCCGGGAAATCGCTAGTTACATTATATAAAGCAGTTCATGTATTCAGCGGTGTTCCTTTGTTAACGAAGACAATATTAGCAAAACCTCATAGATCACAGGAGATCTAGGAGGTTTTGGAGGTTTTGGAGGTTTTGACTCTCAATCGAAAATTTGAAACAGAAAAATCAGAAAACGATACTGTCACATCTGGAAATCGAACCCACGACCTTAGCCTAGCCGGGGCGGTGCTTGTCTTCATTAATTAAATATTACAATTTGAGGTTTTACGCATTAAGCTAAAATAAATATTATTTTGTTGTTCACAACAATCAGAATCAATAGATTAAATTTTCTTGCTTGCAAAAACATGTTTTTGTTATTATCCAGTAAATTATATAAAAATAATAGTGTAACCAAATGATTACCAAGGAATATAAAATAAAAAATACACTGCTAGATAATACTTCTCATATTATGTTAAAAAAAAAAAAACATATTTACAAATACGAATTAGGAATCAGGTGTGAAATTCATAAATTATCTAGGTACTAAGGTTACAAATTGAGAATATTAATTTATGAACATGTATGTATTAGATCTCTTATCATTATTAATATGCTAAAGAAGGAGGTAGCACAACACGGCATAACACCCAAAAATAAGTAACGAAAATATTAATATGATTATATTATATTCGTATAATTAAACGTAAATTTATTAAACGCTATTTTTGTCAGTTTTAGTACTTTCATAAAGTCATTTTATTAATATAAAAATATAAGTTATTACGGATAAATTATATTTTATCCGCTTCAATTTAATAAAATTTCCATAAAAGTAATGTTATTTAATAACATAAGTGGCTTTTTAGTGTGTAAATAAATACAAAATTCGAGTTGTCAACGTTTGAATTATGCAAACATGAGTCCAAAATGTCAGATTTTTTCAGTTACTCTCAATCAGCCCCGGATCTACGACTTTTTCAAATCGGGGCAGAAACTTGATATTGGTGCCCCTCAGGGGTGAAGTGGCAGTTTTATTCCAAATTCATTAAATAAAAGTACTGTGTAAACACGAAAGTTTATTTCAGATACAAAAATCTAAAAGGTATTTTTATCTACTTTCTATAAAGATATTTTTACGACATCTTCAAAAATAAGAAATATACAAGACGTGGAAAAACGAAATACAACAAGTATACGTAGGAAAAATTCCAAAATTCGTTCAAAATATTTTAATAAAACAAGCATGTATAATAGATAAACAGCCCCCTCTGGCTATGTAAGCAATGTATGTATATCTTTCCATGAACAATTTTTTTATCTTTTTTTTATTAGTAATATTTTCACATCCACGTTCGTTTATCAATTGAATAAAATTTTAACGACGTTTTTTAATGTTGGGTTGGTTGGTTTCAAAAAGTTTGTTAGAGTGAGTTCGGATCAAAGACTTTTATTGTAGGTAAAGTGACGAAATAATAATAAACAATATAAATTTATATATCAACAAATATAACTACACTTCGCGTGATCGACCTGACGCGTTATGTCCTACTGTATTCGGAGGACAGAAAATCTCTAGGAACTCCTTCACCTTACTAATACGGACAACATATCTAACTATTAGTTTCAGGTAATGAGCCCTAGGACTTGATCTAGGTATCTTTACGAGAGGTAAAGAATTCCACTCGGTAATCTTTCACCTTACTAATATGAACAACATATCTCACTATTAGTTTCAGGTACTGAGTCCTAGGACTAGATCTGGATCTCTGCTGGTTTAGGGCCGAGCAACGGCTTATATAGGGCCAGTTGTAGTACATCCTTCGGTAGGTAGCGGGGAGCCGCCCACTGATTTATTAATTGCGTAACCAGAACGATTGCTACGGCATTCAGCGTTCGTAGACAAAGCCGCTGTATTAGATGTGAGCGAGCAATTAATTCAATAAATAGTATAATATGATTGAGCCGGAGTTACACAGAGACGCACGAAATTATTATTTTTAATAATAAGACTCAAAATGTTTCGAACGAATTTTATTCCAAAAATTTTCCAATCCACGGTCGGCTTCCCAGGCATTTTTTCAAATTCTATTTTTTTCCGTACTTTAACCCTCATTAGACAATGTTAGTTTCGCGACGGAAATAATCGATCATTTCTATATTGGTATCTCTTTTATCAGTTATAACCATCACTGTTTTATCAATTATAACCATCACTGTTTTACGAGATCATTCAAATTACTTAAACAGTCGCATAATTTATTTTAATTTTAATCAAATATTGCTTTGATTTTTAAAAAACTTTATTTATTTCAAACCACAAAGTGATTTCTACCTCCTCCTCTCCTCTTCCATCTCCCCCACCCTTCCACCTCTCTCGCCCCCCCCCCTGACGCAAAACCACATGAGATACACTCATTTTTCAAACAACTCATGCGCCACCTACAGTAAATTTTTTATAAACATTTCATAACGCCGTAGAAAATTTTGCGGGCGTGCACACCAAAGTTTCATAGCAAATCGCCAAAGTTTCATCGCAATCGGACGAATGGTTTAGGAATGCAAAAGGGACACACAAAGATAAATTCATTTTTGTAAAGTTGGAATCTTAGAAAATGCAGTTGGTTTTGCTTACGTGGTGTCGCGCGTCGCATTAGTTAGGCTCTGCTATAACGATCACGGAAATTTGAAATGTTGTAAAGGATAAAATGTTTATTGTTCGGGAGAGCTAAAAGAAAGCTGTTTTTAATTTTTCAAAAAAAAATCTTTAAAAAGGCACGTCGTGGAAGACGCACTTATTTTCCTAGAAATATTTAGACAACGCAGATTGAAAGAGAAAAAAACGGTTGCGCGACTTCTCATCCCGCGACAAAATATCCCGACAAAATATTCCCCGACAAACTATTCTATAGATAAAACATCCCCCAACGGATGATGATTTATCTACTTAAACCTAACCTAACACAACAAAAAACTATCCAATAGACAAAACATAACCCAACGGATGATGATTTATCTACTTAAACCTAACCTAACAGAACAAAAAACTATCCAATAGACAAAACATAACCCAACGGATGATGATTTATCTACTTAAACCTAACCTAACAACAAAAAACTATCCAATAGACAAAACATCCTCAAACGGATTATGATTTATCTACTTAAACCTAACCTAACAGAATAAAAAACTATCCAATAGACAAAACATCCCCCAACGGATGATGATTTATCTACTTAAACCTAACCTAACAGAACAAAAAACTATCCAATAGACAAAACATCCCCCAACGGATGATGATTTATCTACTTAAACCTAACCTAACAGAACAAAAAACTATCCAATAGACAAATCATAACCCAACGGATGATGATTTATCTACTTAAACCTAACCTAACAACAAAAAACGATCCAATAGACAAAACATCCTCTAACGGATGATGATTTATCTACTTAAACCTAACCTAACAGAATAAAAAAACTATCCAATAGACAAAACATCCCCCAACGGATGATGATTTATCTACTTAAACCTAACCTAACAGAACAATAAACTATCCAATAGACAAAACATCCCCCAACGGATGATGATTTATCTACTTAAACCTAACCTAACAGAACAAAAAACTATCCAATAGACAAAACATAACCCAACGGATGATGATTTATCTACTTAAACCTAACCCAACAGAACAAAAAACTATCCAATAGATAAAACATCCCCCAACGGATGATGATTTATCTACTTAAACCTAACCTAACAGAACAAAAAACTATCCAATAGACAAAACATCCCCCAACGGATGATGATTTATCTACTTAAACCTAACCTAACAGAACAAAAAACTATCCAATAGACAAAACATCCCCCAACGGATGATGATTTATCTACTTAAACCTAACCTAACAGAACAAAAAACTATCCAATAGACAAAACATCCCCCAACGGATGATGATTTATCTACTTAAACCTAACCTAACAGAACAAAAAACTATCCAATAGACAAAACATCCCCCAACGGATGATGATTTATCTACTTAAACCTAACCCAACAGAACAAAAAACTATCCAATAGACAAAACATCCCCCAACGGATGATGATTTATCTACTTAAACCTAACCTAACAGAACAAAAAACTATCCAATAGACAAAACATCCCCCAACGGATGATGATTTATCTACTTAAACCTAACCTAACAGAACAAAAAACTATCCAATAGACAAAACATCCCCCAACGGATGATGATTTATCTACTTAAACCTAACCTAACAGAACAAAAAACTATCCAATAGACAAAACATCCCCCAACGGATGATGATTTATCTACTTAAACCTAACCTAACAGAACAAAAAACTATCCAATAGACAAATCATAACCCAACGGATGATGATTTATCTACTTAAACCTAACCTAACAACAAAAAACGATCCAATAGACAAAACATCCTCTAACGGATGATGATTTATCTACTTAAACCTAACCTAACAGAATAAAAAAACTATCCAATAGACAAAACATCCCCCAACGGATGATGATTTATCTACTTAAACCTAACCTAACAGAACAATAAACTATCCAATAGACAAAACATCCCCCAACGGATGATGATTTATCTACTTAAACCTAACCTAACAGAACAAAAAACTATCCAATAGACAAAACATAACCCAACGGATGATGATTTATCTACTTAAACCTAACCCAACAGAACAAAAAACTATCCAATAGACAAAACATCCCCCAACGGATGATGATTTATCTACTTAAACCTAACCTAACAGAACAAAAAACTATCCAATAGACAGAACATCCCCCAACGGATGATGATTTATCTACTTAAAACTAACCTAACGGAACAAAAAACTATCCAATAGACAAAACATCCCCCAACGGATGATGATTTATCTACTTAAACCTAACCTAACAGAACAAAAAACTATCCAATAGACAAAACATCCCCCAACGGATGATGATTTATCTACTTAAACCTAACCTAACAGAACAAAAAACTATCCAATAGACAAAACATCCCCCAACGGATGATGATTTATCTACTTAAACCTAACCTAACAGAACAAAAAACTATCCAATAGACAAAACATCCCCCAACGGATGATTATTTATCTACTTAAACCTAACCCAACAGAACAAAAAACTATCCAATAGACAAAACATCCCCCAACGGATGATGATTTATCTACTTAAACCTAACCTAACAGAACAAAAAACTATCCAATAGACAAAACATCCCCCAACGGATGATGATTTATCTACTTAAACCTAACCTAACAGAACAAAAAACTATCCAATAGACAAAACATCCCCCAACGGATGATGATTTATCTACTTAAACCTAACCTAACAGAACAAAAAACTATCCAATAGACAAAACATCCCCCAACGCATGATGATTTATCTACTTAAACCGAACCTAACAGAACAAAAAAATTTTCAATAGACAAAACATCCCCCAACGGATGATGATTTATCTACTTAAACCTTACCTAACAGAACAAAAAACTATCCAATAGACAAAACATCCCCCAACGGATGATGATTTATCTACTTAAACCTAACCTAAGAGAACAAAAAACTATCCAATAGACAAAACATCCCCCAACGGATGATGATTTATCTACTTAAACCTAACCCAACAGAACAAAAAACTATCCAATAGACAAAACATCCCCCAACGGATGATGATTTATCTACTTAAACCTAACCTAACAGAACAAAAAACTATCCAATAGACAAAACATCCCCCAATGGATGATGATTTATCTACTTAAACCTAACCTAACAGAACAAAAAACTATCCAATAGACAAAACATCCCCCAACGGATGATGATTTATCTACTTAAACCTAACCTAACAGAACAAAAAACTATCCAATAGACAAAACATCCCCCAACGGATGATGATTTATCTACTTAAACCTAACCTAACAGAACAAAAAACTATCCAATAGACAAAACATCCCCCAACGGATGATGATTTATCTACTTAAACCTTACCTAACAGAACAAAAAACTATCCAATAGACAAAACATCCCCCAACGGATGATGATTTATCTACTTAAACCTAACCTAACAGAACAAAAAACTATCCAATAGACAAAACATCCCCCAACGGATGATGATTTATCTACTTAAACCTAACCCAACAGAACAAAAAACTATCCAATAGACAAAACATCCCCCAACGGATGATGATTTATCTACTTAAACCTAACCTAACAGAACAAAAAACTATCCAATAGACAAAACATCCCCCAACGGATGATGATTTATCTACTTAAACCTAACCTAACAGAACAAAAAACTATCCAATAGACAAAACATCCCCCAACGGATGATGATTTATCTACTTAAACCTAACCTAACAACAAAAAACTATCCAATAGACAAAACATCCTCTAACGGATGATGATTTATCTACTTAAACCTAACCTAATAGAATAAAAAACTATCCAATAGACAAAACATCCTCTAACGGATGATGATTTATCTACTTAAACCTAACCTAACAGAACAAAAAACTATCCAATAGACAAAACATCCCCCAACGGATGATGATTTATCTACTTAAACCTAACCCAACAGAACAAAAAACTATCCAATAGACAAAACATCCCCCAACGGATGATGATTTATCTTCTTAAACGTAACCTAACAGAACAAAAAAATGGGACAAATATAATGCAGACATCCTGTATTATTTTTGTCCCCTTTTTTGTTAGGTAAGGTTAGGTTAAGTTTTACTATACATTTTGTCGCGGGATGAAAGCGCGCATTACCAAAAAACAACGCCCAACGGATGATGATTTATCTACTTAAACCTAACCTAACAGAACAAAAAACTATCCAATAGACAAAACATCCCCCAACGGATGATGATTTATCTACTTAAACCTAACCTAACAACAAAAAACTATCCAATAGACAAAACATCCTCTAACGGATGATGATTTATCTACTTAAACCTAACCTAACAGAATAAAAAACTATCCAATAGACAAAACATCCCCTAACGGATGATGATTTATCTACTTAAACCTAACCTAACAGAACAAAAAACTATCCAATAGACAAAACATCCCCCAACGGATGATGATTTATCTACTTAAATCTAACCTAACAACAAAAAACTATCCAATAGACAAAACATCCTCTAACGGATGATGATTTATCTACTTAAACCTAACCTAACAGAATAAAAAACTATCCAATAGACAAAACATCCCCCAACGGATGATGATTTATCTACTTAAACCTAACCTAACAGAACAAAAAACTATCCAATAGACAAAACATCCCCCAACGGATGATGATTTATCTACTTAAACCTAACCCAACAGAACAAAAAACTATCCAATAGACAAAACATCCCCCAACGGATGATGATTTATCTACTTAAACCTAACCTAACAGAACAAAAAACTATCCAATAGACAAAACATCCCCCAACGGATGATGATTTATCTACTTAAACCTAACCTAACAGAACAAAAAACTATCCAATAGACAAAACATCCCCCAACGGATGATGATTTATCTACTTAAACCTAACCTAACAACAAAAAACTATCCAATAGACAAAACATCCTTTAACGGATGATGATTTATCTACTTAAACCTAACCTAACAACAAAAAACTATCCAATAGACAAAACATCCTCTAACGGATGATGATTTATCTACTTAAACCTAACCTAACAGAATAAAAAAACTATCCAATAGACAAAACATCCCCCAACGGATGATAATTTATCTACTTAAACCTAACCTAACAGAACAAAAAACTATCCAATAGACAAAACATCCCCCAACGGATGATGATTTATCTACTTAAACCTAACCCAACAGAACAAAAAACTATCCAATAGACAAAACATCCCCCAACGGATGATAATTTATCTACTTAAACCTAACCTAACAGAACAAAAAACTATCCAATAGACAAAACATCCCCCAACGGATGATGATTTATCTACTTAAACGTAACCTAACAGAACAAAAAAATGGGACAAATATAATGCAGACATCCTGTATTATTTTTGTCCCCTTTTTTGTTAGGTAAGGTTAGGTTAAGTTTTAATATACATTTTGTCGCGGGATGAAAGCGCGCATTACCAAAGAACAACGAGAAAAATTACGTATTTTACTCATTTTTGGATTTATTATCCTTTAGAGCATTTTAAATTGATCGTGATCGATAACTACTTAGTATGTTTATGAGTCAAATATGAATATCCAGCTACCTAGCTACTTCACAGGCTTCCTTTTCAAGATCTCCTTTCCCTACACATCTTCAGCCGCACAGCATTCCCGAAGCTGAAGGTTTCACAAATTGGCAGTTAAGAATCTTGTGTGTTATCACAGTAAACTGGTTTAAAGGCATTTACAGGAGAAATAAAAATATCTATTTAAAAAAGTGCAACCTACACGGCAACGACTCGGCAAAGTTGAGTGCACTATGGGTTGAAGGTTATACAGTAGAACTTGTTCACAAATTAGCAAAAAAAATTTTTTTTACAACAGGTCAATATTTGTTTATAAGATGTAAACTCAAAGATGTTATTACCTAGGTTTTTAAATTTTGAATTAATTTTTAGAGAAAATCAATTTTAATAAAACGTAGATTACAAATTAAAATACTAGTCTTTGTATATATTTTTATCTGTTTTTTTTCTCTAAATTCCACAAAAAAAAATCGTGTGACTACCGCACAAGAGTCCAAACTGCTCCCAACTCCAGAGCCAGTTATAGGATGAGGATGATAAAGGTGGGAAAGTACCTGGCTATTCAGATGTGGTCACCAAACACGGCTAAAGCCATTTTATTTTTTTTTTCTAAATTTATTTATTTATTTTACACACTTTACAAATACGTAGACGTACTTGACTTACCTTAAAAATGTAGATGAAATTTTGGTCTCTAGTGATTTTTGCGATGACTTTTTTTTTCTCAAAGATCGACATTTATTTCTTACGTTAACTGGAACCTTTGCGCGGCCCTTTTCGGCCCGTTCAATCCAAATCTTAAATTTGGATTTGAGATTAAAATACCCAACCAAACTGAAAAATTATTTTTGTAATCAAAAGTTATATCAAATGTCTGGGTCGCGTGTTCGATTCCTCGGCTGGCTAAGTCCTCCATCACAACACAAGCAACATTTTCGGCTTTCTGTAGTGGTGGTAGGAGATTTTCAAACATTGTTGGGTTATTCGTAACCCGGGAATGTTTGTCTTTCTTTAAAAAAAAATCTATTACAGATGTGAGCTACTTTATTTATTTTTGATTTAAATTATGAGATATAGGCCATTAAATATATTAGTGTTTCACGATTTTAGAGGCAATTTGGGCAATTATTTGTGAGTAAACGAAAAACAATATAAAAATAATTTTACTATATTTTTCGTGGAAATATAATGAAATATAAAATAAATAAAATGAAAATAAAGAAAAAAATCATTTTGATAGGTGTAAATTTAAAATACATATTACCTTTTTGCGGCGGAATAAAAATTTGACGTTTATACATTAAAATTACCACCAAAAAAATGTATTTTTAACAATGTTAAATTTTTTGTTTTATTTTTCATTGTATTTGTAAGATAAACACAGTAAAATTATTTTTTTAATGTTTTTCATATACTCACAAATAATTGCCCAAGTTACCTCTAAAATCATGCAACACTAAAATCTTGAATGGCCTTTATCTTATAATTTAAAGCAAAAATAAATAAAGTAGTTCACATCCGTACTAGATATTTGATATGTCTTTTGATTACAGAAATAATTCCCCCCCCCCCCCCCTCCATATCCTTAAACATTGATCCTTGCAAAAAAGTTTGTAGAACCTTTAGCAACATTAGCGAATCCAATTTTGGAAATGGAGGATGTGAATTTTAGCTCATTCGTGAATCTCTCGTTTGCCGTGATACCCGGAAATCAACGTGTTGCTCTCCAGTTGCTAAAATAAAACCACTTCAGCGAACTCCTCCAGATGGCGGTGCCTCCTGGTGAAACCCACTTCTGTACTCGCCAAGTGGTAAAACCCACTTGGCGAGTACAGAATCAGTAATTCATCTTCCTCGCGTCAGGCCACCTGAACTTTTCAAGGAGCGCATAAGTGTTTGTTCTATGACCATATCCAACCAAACAACTACCCAAGGTGTACCTGTGCGATTAATAGTGAAGTATCATTTTTCTGCAAATCTTGCACGTAGAGATGGGAACATTTTGCGTACTGGAAGAGTCTATTTGCACATAAGAATGGGAATGACTGCTGTACACACGCCAAGTGGCCGTCCTGAGCACCACGACGCTTAAAAGCAATGAACTTCTTCATCAGGGTAATCATGTGGAAGTACTGAACCTACAAAGCAGCAAAAGGCCCATTAACCCTGAGGGATTCCAGATGATTCTAAAATTTCATCAAAGTTTTTTTTTGTTGACACCAAGGAAGCGTTCTCTTCAATTTTGTCTGGAGTAAGTTTCTCCATGTTGGTCAGCATAGTCAAGATCTCTCTCTTCTCTTCCATTTCATTTTTAACAATAAACATTCCATTTTTAACAACGAACATTTCATTTTTACTAATAAAACCTGTTTTTTTAATTTTATATTTCCCCCCTCCATATATCCTTAAACATTGATCCTAACAAAAATATTTAAAGAACCATTTTTGTACAAAATTTTATGTAGATAATTTAATACTCAAAAATTTTTTCGCTAGAGGCAGTAGTTTTCGAGTTATTAACGAAAAACTGAAAAAGGGACCTTTAGAGACCCCCCCCACCACTCCCCAGTACTTTTAGTATGTTGTTAAGGACACCTTCCCCCAGAACTGTGCCAAAATTGGCTTCTAAACGAATTATTTCTTCTATTTTTCCTTCGTTGCCTGGACTAGCTGATCTGTCCGCCTCGCCGAGCGGATTTGTGTTTTAGTCCAGTAAATATAGGTAATTATACCTCAGAATGAAACAAAATAAGCTGAAAATTTGTGTAAACCTTAATTTTTGCATTTGAAATGTTGTGTCAAAAGTATCACAAGGTCAGTGATCAAAGTCAGTCAATGTGAGCGTCTTTAGATATTCAAGGTCAAAGGTCGCGTAAATCAGTTTTTTAGGAAATATCTAGCTTTCTTTGCCTCAAATCGTATCTCAATCCCGTCAACCCTCCTCCCCTTCCCTTCCCCAATTTCCCATTCCTTTCCATCCTTCCCTCCCTGCCGCTAAACTATTCGAAATACAACGTTTTTCAAACAACTCACGCGTCCCGTAAATTTTTTAAATAAATTTCATAACACCAGAGTTCCCTGTTATATTCGTATATATGCATTCGCGGGTGTGCACATAACTCACCAAAATTTGATAGCAATTGAATGAATGGTATAGGAAATAACTTCATAAAAATATTTTTTCATAAATAATGAGCTCGGCACTATACATATAGAAACTATACTATATAGAAATCGCGGGCATGTTCACGGCAAATCACTCAGCGATCGAAAGAATGGTTCAGGTTCCGCATAACGGACAAACAAAGAAACTTTTATTTTTGTAGGTATATAAAGATTAAAAATATCTCACTTTTATTGCAAGTAACTTTGCTGGTGATATTCTTGAAGCTCAGTGTAAGCGGAGAGTCGTTGAACTTCTTGATGTTGATTGGATGAAGGCAGTCCTGTTGCTCATCCATTTTGATCCCTTTTGACTAATGTCATTCAGAGAAATCTGGGAGACACCTGGGAGAAAAACAATAAAAAATTAAATATTTTTGAATAATTTTTACAACGCAACATTTGCTAAATTTCCAACAAAAAAAAATTAAATTTATTAAAAAATTATCAAAGAAAGCAAACTTTGTGGCTTGACGAAGGAAAAAAAGTTATTTGATTAAAATCTTTATATTTTATTTGTACTAGTCGACCGGTTCCGATTGATCTTAACCTTCCTCGAGACATAAACATATGAACTAAATTACAGTACAAAGGAAGATTATAAGGTTAACAAAAGAGAAAGAGAAATAATATCAAGCCACAGAGTGTTTGCTTTCTTCAATAATTTAATATAAGCGATTACGAATGAAAAAGCAAAATTGTACAAAATATATTCCTAGTACAGAGTAATATCTTTTAATATTATTTTTTGTCAATAGTGCATCAAGTTAAAAGTATTCCTTAATTGACCCCCACACTTCCCCTTCTACCCACCCTTCTACAAGCCTCTTTCTGACGGTCTCTCCTCTTCTTCTATGCTTTTGTTTATCTTCCTCTGTATTGCAACTTATTTATTTTCCTGAGAAAGGTTGGGATCAACCAAAACCCGTCATCGTGTATAAATAAAATGAAGTGGTTTAAAACATTGAATCTTTTTCATTTGTTATTTTAAAATGTTTTGTTGCCATGAATCTACATATCATTTGAGTAAATTTAAAAAATGGCGGATTCACAATCAATACAAATATTATTCTGCACATTTTTACAGTCATAATAAATAATCGTGTTTATGGAACCCGTTTAAAAGCAATCGAGTCCATTTAAAATTGTTTCCATTAACCGTAGCTAAATAAATTGGAGGTAAAACCATTAATTGACGGCCGGTGTAGTCCAGCGGTAAGGCTCTTGACTCGAATTCCGAAGGTCGCGGGATGGAATCCCGGCGTGGCAAATAAATTTTATTTGATTAATTTGTGTTATTTCACAATTTATTCATTAAAAATAATATAAAGTATATTTGCGGCACGTTCCAGAGTGGAAGATACTCTCAGTATTGCCCTGATGTAAGACCACCGTTCAGAATTGAAACGTTGCTTGAAATGGCTTTAGCCGTGTTTGGTGACCAGATCTGAATAGCCAGATACTTCCCACCTTCCTCTTCTCCATCTCCTTCCACTCCCTACCTCAGCTTCACAACATACCGCAATTGGGGATGCCATAGTCTCACTGGTTCCAGACGGGAGCAGTTGGGACTCTTGTGCGGTATTCATATAAAAAAAAATTATTATCATTATTGTTTGGTTAAATTTTGTGCATTTCTGATTTTTATGATTATGTGCATGCATGCGTATGCGTTTGTGTATGTATGTTATGTTTGTGTGTATGTGTGTATGTGTTTATATGGATTAATATGTATATATATATGCGTATGAATGTATTTATGTGTACATGTACGCATATCTCAGAACAGACATCGTCTAGTGAGACGGGTTACATAATTTTTTGTATAATATTGTTATTTTAATAAACGCCCGGGTTGCCGGCAAATAAAAAAATAAAAATAAATTGTTTATGTCTTTAGTATTATATTTTCCAGACTTCCTAACATTAGGCAATTGTATTTATGGGACCCGTTTAAAAGCAATCGAGTCCATTTAACCTTGTTTCATTAACCGTAGCTAAATAATTAGAGGTAAAACCTTTAATTATTATCATTATTGTTTATGTCTTTAGTATTATAATGTCTAGACTCCCTAACATTAGGCAATGCCTCTAAATATGGTGAGTGACGCGTTACAAGAACACGTTTGGTCACTAAACCGCATTCTGGGCAATTCGCAATCGCTTTGCATATACGATACACAAATAGGGCCTAAATGACACGTGTTTTGTGAATGTGAACAAATAAAAACTAAAGAACATATCCACCAGTTTCCCGGAGAAACATCTGTGCCGAATCAAGTGATTCTCGACGCCATCAAGTAAAATAATTTCAATTACCAAACGAAGAAGAAGATAATATAGGTCCCAATGACTGCGTTAGGCCGGCCACGTGAAAAAAGTGCCAGATGACAAGATATCAAATATCGTGATAAAGTGGGACCCCTGCGGAAGAAGTCTAGAAGCAGTCCGAGAAGGGGGACTTACGTGCGGATGAGTATTGACGCAGGACTGGAAGGCCAGAGGACTTGAGAAGAATTACAAGGTACAGGAGCCAATAAGAACCAAGCCAATAAAGAGTCCGGAGCCAATAAAGAAGAAAGAAAGTTTCTGGAGAATGTAAATCCCTCTCCAAATTGAAACTACAACTAAACCATTGACCTCAGAAGATACGCAGATCATCAATTTAAGATAACAATAGATATGCCCTCTCAAACCTAATTTCAATCTAAAAATAACACCCTCTTAGAGTAATTTCATAATACAACTCCCCTCGAATTCGGATGCCTCATTTCGAAAACCTAGCAAAAAAGCAAGTTCTCAACAATATAAAATAGACCATGCGAGTAAAGTTGTTGCTCAACGCCTAAGTGTAATTTGTGAATTCATCGGCCAATAGCCAACCTGAAAAGCACCCTGAAGAAGATTGTTCATTTTGTGGCAAAAGCGTCTTCGTTATTTGTTGCGTAACGTAGTCGTTTTGCAGGAAAGAAATGTAAGATTTTTTTATCATTTGTTGCTTTTATCGATAAGGCGACAATACAATACAAAAATCGACATTCGAATTCATGAACTATGATTGTCATTTTAAAGATGGTGGGTAAAAACTCCCAAGAAATTAGTCAGTATTACTTGGATGAATGTTATTTGCTAATTATACGCATTCAACTTAGGGATTACCAAGAGCGATGCACTAATCACATTACAGTTGCATTTTGTCACTGTTCTAGAACTGTAGTTCTTTTAAAAGGAAGCACTCCTGGGAGGCCTCCGGCAAAACGCGTAACCTACTCATCACTAGTGCAGACCAACAAAGGGTAAAAAGCAATGCCTCTTATGATCTTTCAACTGCGAGATAATGCACTTTTTTGATAAATGACTTCCAATATTTTTGGTTTCGATGTTAATTTTGAGGTACACATACTCTGTCTAGAAAATACTTGGTCGATGATGTAGATCAGTGGTCCCCAACCTATGGTCCGGCGTACCGATACCGGTCCGTGGATCAAATGGTACCGGGCCACCAAAGGCTATGCTTAAAAATAAATATTATTAAAAAAAAAAATCGAACATAAAAAATTAATTAATTATCGACAAAAAAAATACAGTGGAACCTCTCACGACGAGCATCTCCCAGAACGAGCGACATTTCGCGTGACGCAAGGAGAAGTTCCATCTTCACGTCACTCACTTGTGAGCCGGGACTTCCACGCCAGTTCATCAATCTCTGGTTATCACTCATTCCGCTAGCATGTTAGTATCGCATGTGATCATTCATTTTTCCAAATTTGTATTCAGACATTATTTGTAATTTTTTTCTTTATTTGTAAAATTTCGCAACATGAAAAACATTTTTCTCCACAGTGAGTCAGCATGTGGATTTTAAATTGTCACTTTCGAGAACATGAATAGTTGTAGTCGGAAGATGAAAAAGGTTTTTCTCCACTGTGAGATGGCTTTTGGGCTTTAAAATGTTCCTTTTGAGAACATGAATAGTTGCAGTCGGAAAATGAAAAAGGTTTATCTCCACTGTGAGACGGTTTGTGGACTTTTAAATGTTCCTTTTGAGAATACGAATAGTTGCAGTTGGAACATGAAAAAGGTTTATCTCCACTATGAGGCGGCTTGTGGGCTTTAACATGTTCCTTTTGAGAACATGAATAGTTGCAGTCGGAAAATGAAAAAGGTTTATCTCCACTGTGAGACGGTTTGTGGACTTTTAAATGTTCCTTTTGAGAATACGAATAGTTGCAGTCGGAACATGAAAAAGGTTTACCTCCACTATTAGGCGGCTTGTGGGCTTTAACATGTTCCTTTTGAGAACATGAATAGTTGCAGTCGGAAAATGAAAAAGGTTTATCTCCACTGTGAGACGGTTTGTGGACTTTTAAATGTTCCTTTTGAGAATACGAATAGTTGCAGTCGGAACATGAAAAAGGTTTATCTCCAATATGAGGCGGCTTGTGGGCTTTAACATGTTCCTTTTGAGAACATGAATAGTTGCAGTCGGAAAATGAAAAAGGTTTATCTCCACTGTGAGACGGTTTGTGGACTTTTAAATGTTCCTTTTGAGAATACGAATAGTTGCAGTCGGAACATGAAAAAGGTTTATCTCCACTATGAGACGGCTTGTGGGCTTTAACATGTTCCTTTTGAGAACATGAATAGTTGCAGTTGGAACATGAAAAAGGTTTTTCTCCATTGTGAGACAGCCTGTGGACTTTTAAATGTTCCTTTTGAGAACACGAGATTCTTAAATTTCAACCGTACAGGACGTTGGCGTAATAAAAACGTCAGGTCTTTGATTTTTTGGGTCACGAAATACCCAAAGTTAATTTTGTAATTATTTAATTAAATAGTCGTTAATAATTATATATGAAGTCTACAAGCACACTCAACATACATCTTCCCATTAAAAAAAAAATATATTAAAAGACCTTAAGCAGTCACATCATGAAAAAGGTTTTTCTCCACACTGTGATACAGCTTATGGACTTTTAAATGTTCATTTTGAGAACACGAATAGTTGCAGTCGGAACGTGAACATGGTTTTTCTACACTATGAGTAAACTTGTGGGTTTTTAAAGTCTTCTTTCTAGTACATAAATAATTTCAATCGGAACATAGAAAAGGTTTTTGTCCACTATAAGACGGCTTGTGTATTTTCAATGTTCCTCTCGAGAACATTAATGGTCGCAGTTTTTATATTCTAGGTGCAGATTAAAACGACTTCCCGCATACAGATTCACTCTCAAATTAAAACCAGTTTCGAGATAAGCTTTAAATTATTCAAATTTATTTGCTTGTTCTGCGTGTGACTATTTGTTAAGCTTGTGGAATCTTAATGAGTGCAATTACACTCCCCCCTCCGGCTCACGGTTAAATTATCAAATGATGACCGGACCGCGACGATGAAAAGGTTGGGGACCACTGATGTAGATAAATAAGATTATCAGGCGACCGTGAATTTTTTTTTTATACTTATCTAAAATTATTATCGATTATGAAAAGAAGAATTCACATGTATTGTGACACAACATAATGACAATCTATAATAATTATTTATTCTATTGACCAGTAGGATTAATTTGAAATCAGTTGATATCAATTGCTTACCAAAAAATCAGTTTGTAGCAAATAAAATATTATCTTCTATTTATCAATTATAATACAATCATTACATATCGTTCGGATTATTTTTCAAGGTATATATTATTATAAAAAAATATCAGTCCATTAGACAACAATGTAAAGCTAATCAGTGATGGGATTACGATATCATTTTGTGATGTGTTTTTTTTTTTTAAATACTCCTAGTTTATGTAGATTATTTTCTTTTCTTACAAATTCGTAATAATTTTAATTGCAAAGAAAAGAAAACGCCGAGAAGTAATAACACGTACTAGCAGTTAAAAACCCGCTCCTCAGATTTTTGATTTTGCTCCGCAGGCCCTGCCGGCGGCTTTTGGTTTAGCTTCGCCCGGTTTTAATGTTGGTAACCATTTTATAAATTCGATAGGAACCTGATCCAAAAATAGCCGGTTTCTCGGATCCCGTAACAACTAGTCACCGGGACAAAGTAACCGCGACAGGCAATGACGTCATATTTGACGCGTGATATTATTATTCACGACTGCCAGTTAGAATAATGACCATACCATCAGTGTTTCCAACCCGGATTTTGAAAAAGACGTAGGCCTGACTAGAAAATTACGTAGATTTAGCGAATTTGCAACAAAAAGTTCGTCGATGCACCGAAATGAAGAAGTCGGGTTAAGTGAAACTGAATAAATATTGTCACATAATCTAGAAACCACAACGGAGTTGGCGAACGGAGGGGGCGAAATGGGATATGGGTTGGAAATATTTTTACCACAACGGAGGAGGCCAAATGGGATATTGGATATGGGATGGGTCAAGGTGGGGCGAAAATGGGATGGGTACCTTGTGTTTTTAAGCCACTTTCTTACGTGGCGCGAACTTTAGTATGAAACCGAGTGTTGTACAATTTGGTAGAAAATATGTAGATTCTGGGACTGAAGTTAGTAGGTGTGCAGGAAAGGCCTAACATACGTAGATCTGCGTAAAAAGACGTAGAGTTGGCAACTCTGCATACCATTCACTTCTCCATACCCGGAGAGATCGACGAAAGTACGAATCCAATAGAACAAACGCCTGCCAGGCGACGCTCCTCCGCTAGCTACTAAGGTAAGTGGCGCCATCTTTTGGCATTGCTTTAATTCGGTTCTATTATAAAAGTAGATTTGTAATGGTTTTGCGTAAGGTGCGACGTCAGAGTTGTATTCGTAGTCGGATTCTTAAATTTTAACCGTACAGGATGTCGGCGTAATAATAACGTCAAGTCTTTGATTTTTTGGCAAAGAGAACAAGACACAGAAAATAGAAAAAGAGAATGGTCACCACTGAAAATGATCTACAATCTTATCGCTAAAACCGTACGAATCCCTTTTACATCTGAACTCGACGTTTTTTGACGTCTACGTAATTATTTACGCAGACGAAATTCTTAAATGGTTACTTTAGGTCGGCAATAATCGATGTTAGTCGGAAATCTTTCCTGATAAATAAATATCTATTAAAATATCTGTGTTTTCTCCATAATGTATCATCTCTTCTTCATCAGAACACATTTTAAGATTTATCTGTACGCCAAACGTCAAACGTTAAGTGTACAGTGCGTACGCGTGGACACGTCCTGACCATAGACCACTAGTCAAATTGTGTATGACCGCTCACCGCGCCCACTTCGCCCCAATCTTTCAACCATGTTTTAAGGCCACGATTCCCGGCCCAAAAAGAAGAAGATGGAGAGATATGCAATTACGAATGTTGGACAGAGCGCGCCAATATTTTCAATGACAAAATTGATGCGAAAATTGGGAAAATGCTTCATAAAACATGACTCGTTTAAAATAGATCAAAAATCTCGTGGAAGGTATCTTAAGCATCATTTAAAGAAACATTGCAATTTTTTTTCACAAATATAACTTGTAAAATAATAGAAATAGACTTGTTTTAAATAATTTTCGTAGCATACTTTGCGATTTTTTTCTATCGAGGGAATTTCATATAATTTGCGTTTCGGCGTGGAACGTTAAAAATAAGATATATTTTTTTTTGAGCTTAAAAACTTCAAATGTTTAAGGGAGATATGTAAGAAATCGGTCGAAATTCGGATAGCGGCGGCTTAAGAGGAGTCGGAAAACAAAAAATGTTTATAGCAATGTTCAAGCATGTATTCAAGTTGGAGGAGATCCGCCTTTAAAAGCTTTTAAAGAAAACACTTGTTTTATTTCGCAAATCGATGTCTGGCGTATTTCGGACAGTTTGTTTATTATTTATCGGTGGTTATTTTTAACAGACTGCTATTGAATTCAACATTCTGGAGAACGAAACGACTGTATATCTTCTCTGTGATATTTTGATGTATAACCGTTTTATAGAGATCAAGAAAAACAAAAACAAAATAATGTATCTTGCAACTCATTTGGAAAATTAAAATTCTTAATAATTTTTAATGATAGTTGGTTTTAACAAAACCATGTTTTTTAATCGAGATAAAATTGCATTTAATTTTGAAATGAAACTTCAAAAATTTTTATTTTTGAACAATTGATAAACTTTACAGTAGAGAAAAAAAAATACTGTAATAATGCACGTTTGGTGTAAACGTATACAAATTGTCCCGGGGGTAAATGTATACAAGGTCTCCGAGGAGTATGGTGCACCAACTTCGGGAAGTAATTCTATGCGATAGTACAAGTCAATAAGCAATACTGCATTAAATGCACATTTGGTGTAAACTTATACACAAGGTGTCCAGGGGGTAAATGTATACAAGGGGTGTTAAGGTATATAATGTATCTGGGGTGTAAAGCGCACTAACCTCGGGAGGTAATTCTACATGATAGCATAAGTTAGTAAACAATACTGTAATAAATACACACTTAGTGTAAATGTGTACAAGTTGTTCGGGGGGGGGGGAGTAAATGTATACCAGGTGTCAGGGGGAAAATGTAATCAAAGTGTCCGGGGGGTAAAGTAAACTAACCTCAGAAGGGTGACCCAACAACTCAATGAAATCAACTCAGAACCTCCTTTGAAAAATCATTAAAAGTGATGAAAAAATTGATTTAATAGATTTTGTTATATTAAGTTATGAGCCGTTTTTAAATTATTTTTTCATAGCTTTTAATGACTTTTCAAAGAAGTGTTGTGTCAAGTTAATTCTGAGTTGTCATGAAACCCCTCGGGAGGATTCTGCATGATAGTACAAGTAAGTAAAAGCACATTTGGTGTAAATGTATGCAGGGGGGGGGGGGAAGAGTGCACTAACTTCGGGTGTTAATTTTATATGATAGTACAAGTTAGTAAACAATACTGTAATAAGACAATACTATATGTATATGCACATTTGGTGTAAATGTATACAAGGTATCCAAGGAGTAATGCGCACTAATCTCGAGAGGTAATTCTACACGATAGTACAAGTTAGTAAACAATACTGTAATAAGACAATACTATATGTATATGCACATTTGGTGTAAATGTATACAAGGTGTCCGGGGTGTAAAGCGCACTAATTTCGAGAGGTAATTCTACACGATAGTACAAGTTAGTAAACAATACTGTAATAAGACAATACTATATGTATATGCACATTTGGTGTAAATGTATACAAGGTGTCCGGGGGGTAAAGCGCACTAATCTCGAGAGGTAATTCTACACGATGGTACAAGTTAGTAAATAATACTGTAATAAGACAATACTATATGTATATGCACATTTGGTGTAAATGTATACAAGGTATCCAGGGAGTAATGCGCACTAATCTCGAGAGGTAATTCTACACGATAGTACAAGTTAGTAAACAATACTGTAATAAGACAATACTATATGTATATGCACATTTGGTGTAAATGTATACAAGGTGTCCGGGGGGTAAAGCGCACTAATCTCGAGAGGTAATTCTACACGATAGTACAAGTTAGTAAATAATATTGTAATAAATGCACATTTGGTGTAAACGTACACAAGGTGTCCGGGGAGTTAAGTGTACTAACTTCGAGAGGTAATTTAGGATAGTAGGTTAGTAAGTAAAAAAAGTTGAATTATTTGCGTGGAAATTATCTATTTTTTACTTTACGATGATCATGAAGATCACCTCCGGAAGTCAATGCGCTTTACCCCCGGACACTTTGTATACAATAAAAGAACAATGAAGTAGGACAACATCGGTAGGATTTATCGGATCAGTTAGGAGTTCTATCGAGCCGAACCCTCTGATATGAAAATATCTGGAGTCGGTGAAGTATTTTCCCATATGGTTCTATCGAGCCGAACCCTCTGATATGAAAATATCTGGAGTCGGTGAAGTATTTTCCCATATGGTCTCTGGTAGGTTGACGTGTTGTTCTTGTATAGTTTTGTATTTAGTATACTTATACAATGCAATTACATCACGTGAATTGACTAGATTAGCATTTGTGGAAAAGTGTGTGGAAGGATTAAGTTTTTCCTGTGAGGAAGATTTAACCCGGACATAAAATCTAGAGAACAATAATAAATAAAATATCTCAATCCAACTCGATGAAAATTGAAACAAATTGTTCCATGCTGTTTAAAACTATGTAGAGTTGTGCTTGATTAGTTTCAACTCTTTGAACTCCACTATCGCAATGTATATTAGCAGACAAACACAATAATAAAAATCATCTAGTTACATTATCACAACTCATGGCAAAATAAAATAATAAAAAATATCACTTTAAATGTATGAAATTCATAGCACGAACGAAAACCATATTTGCAAAAGTTGATAATATTTTTATCGTTTTTTGTCAGGAATACAAATAAATAAAAATATACAAGTTACAAATATAGGCAGGGAAGTAATGAAAATAATACTCATTAAAATACTGTGATACAATTCGAAATATAACGTGATTAGGGGCCATCCATAAATTACGTGACACGAATTTCATGATATTTTGACCCCTCCCCCGTCCCTGTCACACATCGTCACATTTGTGAGACGCCCTACCCCCTAGTGTGACGTCATATATTTTGCAATTTTACATCTAAAAATAATCAAAATTCAGATTTTTACATGCGACGTCACAGAGCTAATGACCCCCCCATACCCCTTATCACATAATGTCACACTTCTCTACTCCCCCCCCCCCTTAAAGTGTGACGTAATTTATGGATGGCCCCTTATAAGAAATGAAGTAGGTAACTGAATACGAGATACTTAATAAATGCACAAACAAAACAAACAAAGAAAAAACATCTTTATTCTTACAAAGTATAAAGATGTTTTTTTTATTGTATGTTACGTTTAAAAATCGCGCCAAAAGCCACGCCTTTATTACAATCTTCATCGATCAACTTCGTTGTTTCAAATCATACGGAAACACGTTGAATAATAAATAGAATAATTCGTAATTAATGTTGCTATCTATTAAACAAGGTGTCCTTTAAAAATTGAATTGTTTGCATGGAAAAAATAACATTCTTTTATGGAAAAAAAAAATTTGCATGAAAAAAAACAAGGTGTCCTTTAAAAATTGAATTGTTTGCATGGAAAAAATAACATTCTTTTATGGAAAAAAAAAATATTGAAATTTCGAAAAAAGTTAATTATCTTTTTTTACTTCTCTACAACTTCCAAAGTTTGAGCACTTTGGCACCCCGGACACCCTGTACAACTACTTACTCAGTAATAATTATTGATCGGATATTAAGATTTCTCTTTGCTGTTAAACAATGTTGAATTTGTAATTTGTTACCAATGGTTAACATGTAAGTCGTTAAATTATTAATTGTCATGAACAACGATTCAGGTTATTTTGTATACCTATTCAGAAACAGGTTTCGTAGAACACATTAGTAGGTATAATCATATTACATATACTACAGGTAATCTAAAGGTCGGCCCTGTGGCTTCTCTCCGAACGTCGACCCGCTAAGGGGGCGGTCAAATATTACGCAACGCAATTTTTTTAAAATTTTTGACCCTCCCTTCCCCTCATGTAACGCGCCGTAACATTTTTCTGTACCCCCCCTCCCCCTCCCTAAACGCTACCTAACACCCAAGTGACTATTTTTACCAATTTGATTTGATTTTGACAACGAAAATAAAATAAAAATGACGTAAAATACGGTCGAGGGATTCCCCGTAAAACATAAACGAAAAGGGTTGCCAACTTGAGAGAACAAAATAAAAATGACGTAAAATACGGTCGAAGGATTCCCCGTAAAACATGAACGAAAAGGGTTGCCAACTTCGGAGAACAAAATAAAAATGACGCACAGTAAGGGGTTCCCCGTAAAACATAAACGAAAAGGGTTGCCAATTTGGAAGATTTTAATTCCCTAGTGTTTTAATTTAAATAAAAAAATAAAAATTTTACGTAACGCGTTGTTCGAACTCTCCTCCCGCCCCGGTAACGCACAGTAACGTTTTACAAGACCCCCCCTCCCCCCAAATTGCGTTACGTAATACTTGAACGGCCCCTAAGGCGCCAAGCACCCAAAAGGAACAAAGACGCTGATAATACCTAATACAGCGAGCGCTCTTCATGTTTTTACTGACGCCAGGCGCCGTTTTGTTCAGGGCCGGCCCTGATCAATTTATATATAAAAAAAACTAGCTGGGTTACCCGGCTTCGCTCAGGACAACATTCGAGAGTGTTCTGGAATGTTCCACAATTTATTTTATTTATTTATAGCGGACCCGACAGACGTTGTCCTGTGCACAACTGTCGGGACAAACTAAAATTAAAATAGAATAATATTGAATATTCGATACTGCGATGGTAGCGTAGTCTGCCGGATCCAATGTAAAACATTCCAAAATCAACAACTCCTTAGAAATAAAAAAAAAATAATTAAAAGAACATTTTCCAGTGGACCAAATTGTGAATCTAAACCATTCTCGAATCCCCTTGAACCCACACAAAAAATTTCATTAAAATCGGTCCAGCCGTTTAGGAGGAGTTCAGTGACATACACACGGGCAGAAGAAATATATATATTAAGACAGTATTAGTCCATATTTATATAAATATCAAAATTTCTTAATATCAAAAAACTTGTTTGGTTTTGAAATGAGAATATGCTTGGTTCCTACAGTAACCATCACTTTTGGTTGCTGAAAAAATATTTGAAATCTGGAACAATGGCATGAAAAAGAACGCTAATTCGAGTGCGTTCAGTTTGTAAAAACAGAAGAAGGATTAGAACTATCTTGGAAGCCAATTGTACAAATTTTTCGTGTTCACAATCTCTTTTTTAACAAAAAATAAGAAATTTGACCATCTGGAAGTATACAATATCGTTTTGCACTATGACA
The DNA here is from genome assembly GCA_936435175.1 of Glyphotaelius pellucidus. Lineage (NCBI taxonomy): Eukaryota > Metazoa > Arthropoda > Insecta > Trichoptera > Limnephilidae > Glyphotaelius > Glyphotaelius pellucidus. The sequence goes on along the minus strand of OW386538.1, from coordinate 10,945,965 downwards.
ATAATTACCTCGAGGTATGGCGGTAGAACTATGTAACTATATTGTGATGTTGTCGTGTGCACCTTCGCAGAGTTACAATGGTAAGTGATTGGTCATCCGTTTTCCTTGCGTTGGCGCACCTTGTTTTTCCTACCCATATTATCACCAAATTCCAGAAAACACCTTTCGTATCGTTTTGTTTTTAGTGTTTACGGTCCTTTACAGATGCGGATGAACTCAGCTCCTATATAGATAGATTTAGCTCCAAAATGAGATCGTCAGCTCCAAAGAAGTGGTTTAGCTTCTTAGCTCGTTTTCAGATAATCTAGCTCCTTTTTTACGCAAAACCTATGAACGCAAAATGAAAATTTAGGAGTTATTCGTTTAGGAACCAGTTATTTTGTATTGAAAACTTGGTTTTTACCTCAGAACTACTACTGTACAAGATTTTAACTCTTTTTTTAAATCCTTTTCGGGTGTCATCTAGCATTATTTTAAAAATCGAGTTGGCAACACCGGTAATTCGTAACAGCAAACGTTGTATTCCTTGCAGAAAGCAACAATACTGATGTTGCAAAATGTTAAAATAGCCTGTAGGTACTAATAACATAACCAATTAAGTATTAATCAAAATTAAATGTTGAATCATCTATATAATTGAGGCCAATAATAGATATCTTCGGATTAAATAAAACTAAAAGTGTTTCATTGCAAAATTAACAGTTTGAAAACAACTCAACGTTAGATGGAATTATACGTAAGTTGCCTTCACTTTCACTTTCTTCTTGGCTAAGCCACGCCGTTCATATTGTAATTCAATCGTTGGGTATTATAACAGGAACTATCAAGTTTAATTGAAGTCGTTGAGAAACTAATATTACGAAACAAAATTATATAGATACCAATGCAGATAATTGCGTTATTTTCTGATCAAATCACTCCAGACCAAAGTAGTTTAAAATAAACTCTTCCCTTTCTAATTTTTAAAAGCAGCATAAAGTTATAAATTTGTCCTTCTGAATTTTGTAAAAATCACTTGTATTTGGCTGTTTTGGTTGGATATAAGATTCCACCGAAGAGATAAATAGAGAGAAGTGTGTTGTGGATTGTGGGCGTGAATGTATGCCCAGAGAAAGATCATTTTTATATTGCCTGTCTGATGACTAGGTGTCTAAAAGACATGACTAGGTGTCTAAAAGTCTTATGTGAATTGACGACACCTTTCAAATCGGAATAGATCAAATTAATCAATTAAAATAATCACATCAAAAAGTATTTAAAAAAAGTGCATTTATGAAATTTAAATAAAACATTTTTTTATCAGATCAAAATAATATTTATAATGCGCGTATCAATGTGTGCACATTGTCTTATCGACCGATAACAGCTATTTGATGGAACATATTACCACAAAACAAATAAATATTTGTTTTTATTAACGATTAAGTACGTGCTCAATGGTGTAATAATAATTTTTCATTCAATTTACGTACGAGTTTCAAATTTCCACAAAACCAAACAAACAGGGCAAATAAATTACGATCAAAACTAGTTAGATATTATTAAAAAAACAAGTTTCCATTGTATTTGCACATCAGTTTCAAATTTCCTAAAACGATAAAAAATAAACTAAAGAGACAACAGAGGTAATTCACGGCATAAACTAACCCGAGAGATCAGGCCGTCTTAATAAATAATGAGTTATTCCAGATGTCTGGGTGACTTCTTTTTCTTCATGTTCAGAAAATTTTACATTATCTGAGATGTAGGTAATAACTTTCCATTCAATTTACGTACCAGTTTCAAATCTCCACGAAACTAAAGAGACAACAGTGGTAATTCATGGCAAAAACCGTCACAAGAGATCAGGCAGGCCATCAATAAATAATTTGTAATAGAACTAACTTTCCGTTGTCTTGGCAACTTCTTTATTGTTCTTGTTCAGAAAACTTTACATTGGATGAGATGTAATATCAACTTTCCATTCAATTTACGTACCAGTTTCAAATCCTCCCCAGACTGAACGTAAAACAGAGATAATTCAAGACTGAAACCATCAGAAGAGGTCATTCAATCATAAATAATCACTAATTGAACTATCTGTTTTCCGCTGTACATCTACGCCTGGAAACTTTTTGATTGTCCAAGATTAGAAAACTTGAGAACTTAAGATAATGCGGCAAAGCAAGATGTCATAATAACCACATTTTGTAATATGTTGCACTTTACAACTCTGCTACAACCACATGTTGTAAATGTTTACGTTTTTGATAAATAATAACAAAGTAATATGAACATAGCGCGCGATATCTGTTCAGAGCCGGTCGCGACGATCGCTCGGCAGTCTCAGCACTTACTGACTGTTGATTTTTCCTTTCCTTTCGCCTACTAGTTCATATCGGTCAGTCCAGAAGCTTGATCTGCCTGTTCTCGCGATATCAACATCATCTGTTGTTGGTATGGTTCATTAATGATCTCATTCATTGAAGTAATGGATCATCTGAATCGTTGAGCATGTTACAGGAAATGTTCAACAAACTAATTTCATTTTAAAATAAAACAATAACTTAATTATGCAATCTTTTGCTCAGTCATTATTGATAGTATAATAAAATGTAAATCTAATAAATATTAAGTTAAATAAAAAAAATAAAAAAATAATCAATTACTTAGAAGGGGGTGGTCATCAGTGCGCTCGGGCCCAGCGCTCACTCAGGAGTGGCGCTTGGTGCTGGAAGGCTCGGTTGCGGTCGCCACCGTGTTATCGCATCTTGGCTCCAGTGACCCCTTGTCTCATCAGGCCGGCAAATCCATTCAGTCCTAATTCTGTAAACATTGTCGATTGCTGATGTACCTACTGTATCCAAATGTAATTCTACAGGCGTCAATATATTGGATCCGGAATCGTTCCATCGAGCTGATTCGTACTGACAAATTTATACATGTATTAAAATTTATACATATATATTTATTTTTTTATTGTTTTTCTCAAATAATTGCCCAAGTTGGCGCTAAAATCATGAAATACTAAAATCTTGAATGGCTAATTAATCTTATAATTTAAAGCAAAAATAAATAAAGTAGCTCACATACGTACTAGATATTTAATACACCTTTTGATTAAAATTTTTTTTTTTTCATTTTGGTTGGGTATGTTGATCTCAAATCCAGAATTAAGATTTTTTTTAATTGTACAACAGATAAATAATCCAATTACCGTACAATTTTCTCATTTTGACAATCTTAACACCTAAGAAAATGATCATTATACAAAAAAATCAAGGCTATCTAAAGAAGAGTTGTATATATCTAGTGTTATTGATATTTTGTTCAACTCTTGTTATGCTATGCTGTGCTAAAACATCTGTTCTGCCGTATTTGTATGAAACGGGCCGAAAAGGGCCGCGCGAACGTTCCACTTAACAGTGTGCTACAAAAAACGGACCAGGGGAGAAATTACTAATAAAAGTACAATTAAACTTGCGGGAAAATATTATCAACTATTGAAAAATCACGGGATATTATAATTGTAGGATTTGTAAAGTTAAAAGTATTTAATTATAAAAATATTTGCCTCAAGAAAAAAACATTTTCAATTTTAGAGACTATCAGAACATACCTAACACCGTGAGTAAAATTGAAAAATTTCTGATAAATGTAAATATCCGTCAAAAACTTAAAATACAAAATTATTACCCAATTAATGAATTAATTATAATGATCGCTTATCGGAATTGTTCCCACAATTAATTCCAATTTTTAAAATCAAAGCAAATCGAAGTTCTAGAGTTCAACGAACCGGAGTTGCAATAAGTAAAATAAATGCAAGTTGCAATAATAATACTAAATGTATCGTATTGAATATAGTTTTCAGATAGAACTAATGAAAAGTTGTTCGGTTGCATTTTCAAACTAGGCTTCAACCTTGTTAGATACCTACTTATACGGTGAAAATAACAACTCAAGACTTGTCCTTAGTACCTTCACACTGAATGAATAATAACAACTAGAAGTGTCTACCATGTATTTTTGAAAGAAAACCACTATAGCCACCTTGACCACCTTTTTGTTCTAGCCGAGGAACTAGTTTCATTGATCTCTTCGACACCGGTGCGTTGTCAGAAAACACGTGTATACTGTTGACATTATTTATCACATGAAAACGGGTTGCGTCTACAACCCGTTGTTGAGTTGCCTGCCTCTGTGTTTCCTCCCTCCTACAACGTGGGTCTCTTCAAGGTCAAGACCCATATTCACTCCTTCCTCTCCTGAAGAAGAACCTCAATACAGCGTACCCAAAGATGACACAGGCCCTGAGAGAAATAATTTTCCTCAGAGCCTCCTGTGTGGAGTTAATGTAAAAAAATGCACACTCTCTCTACACTCTTCTTTGACAGTTGATCCCCGATTGGGCCCCGGCATACTTATGTGCAATATAAAGTCGGTTTAGGGAAAATATCGTATACCTACTTACCAAAAATATGACTAAGTTTCCCCGAAGGGGTGTGCAGAGAGAATATGCCGCCGAACAACAACGTTTTCATTCAAATACAACAAGAAAAAACTACTTATCTATATACCTACAGTGTATACCAGCGTATACAACAAAAAATCGACACTGTAAATAGTTTGATTTACATAACTTTTTATAAGGTTTTTTAATTCGATTTTAGTTTTGAAATTGGTAAATAATGCACAAAAAAATATAATTTTGTCGAAATTATTACGTATATGTCAAGGGGGGGGGGACTGTCAGGAATCAACGGTCGGGTCACCCCATGGAGGTAGAAAGGTAAGGTACAGTAAGAAAAGTAAAAAGTAGGTAAGTCACACTCTCACACTACCTGACACCCTGACATCGTATGTCGTCATTCGATTTGATTTAAATGTCAAATGCCAAGGAGGAAACCACCTAAATTTTGCAAAGTTTTGACTTTGACGTAATATTTTGTGGGTTTATTATGTGCTATCGTATATTATATTTACCGAAACACATTCCTTGAATAATAAACTCTTAAAAACAGCATTACTTGTGTTATTTGATAAATTGATAGGTTTTTCGATGTTTTTCGTGGCAAAAAATGATACCATAGATAATTTAATACAAATTATTCCGAGTGGCTTGGCTTATTTCGGGTACCTGTTACGTCAAGAACAAGAATGGCCCAAGCGATTCTGACCTTGCCCTTCATACAGTTTCTTTATACATAAGGGTTAAAATCGCATTTAAAAATAAAAATAATTGAAAATGTTTGCGTGTGCGCCGGCGCCCTTACGGGTGAAATGAAAATTTATAATGATAGTAAAACGATTTTCTTCATTACAAATTTTTGTAGAAAATGGTCAGACTTTCGAATAACGAAACACGCCCACAAAGCATTTCTGGTGTTCTTATTTATTCTGCGGTAGTAGTTAACATTCTATACGTGTAGTGTGTAGGTGTACCTACACCTACCTACCTAACTTCTCACAATATTTATTAAGGCCCCGTACCCGAGCACAAAAAGAAGAAGATGGAGAGATATGTAATTACGAATGTTGGAGAGAGCGCGCTAATATTTCAAACGATAAAAGTGAAGCGAAAATTGTGAAAATGTTTAATAAAACACGACTCGTTTAGAATTTAGCAAAAACCTCGTGGGGGTTGTCTAAAACAACGTTCAAAGAAACACTGTGAATTTTTTCATATATATAACTTGTTATATAATAGAGACAGGCTTGAAAATAAATATTTTCGGAGCATACTTTGCGATTTTTTTCTATCGAGGGAATTTCATATAATTTGCGTTTCGGCATGGGTGCTGTATAGATATTATCTTCAAAAATAACATATATTTTTTTAAGAGCTTAAAAACTTCAAATTTTCTAGGGAGATTTGCAAGAAATTCGGATAGTGCCGCCTTAAGCTGGGAAAATTGCGACCACTAGTTACAATGTACTTTGTTTACTTTCTACGAGAAATGTTTTTTTTTTCATTCGACTCTATCGTTGCAGCTTTATATCTTTCCAGCCAGGCACATCAGCGCATCTAGAGTCTGTTTGGCCTCCATAGAGGCCAACTCGTATAGGTCTCATGTGGTTGTATCTTCCTTACTATCTTATACGTCCTACAGTTATAAAAATAGAAATATGTTAGAAAGAGCAAAGACCACGCTCTATATTCAAATACAAAAACTAACCACAAAATAAGTCAAATGTACACTTTTATGACACCAAAGTTTCGAATCGCCTACATGGAACGACGAAAAAGTGAGGTGATATTAACGTTTATAATAAATTTTTCTAATAAAATATGAGTGTTTTTTTTTCAGTAATAATAGTTAAAAATAAACGTAAAGGGAGCCATTTTAAAACTTTTTTATGTTTGCGTGCAAAATTTTTATGTTTTAAAAATTATATGTTTATTTATTTATTTATTTATTTATAAATAAACGCCCTTTTTCGGGGCTTTTACATATATAGCATAGAAAAAACATTTTATTGTACATAACTGAACTGCCTCAATAACAATATTTTAAATTTATTCAAAGATAAATTGAAGACGTCCACTGACTTGGTATAATTGTTTCCCTCCATTAGTATTCTGGGCAAAGAGGAATACATATGATAGTTAGTCCCAGAATTTCTGCACTGAAATAAATCCTGACTTCTAGTATTACGAAGTGGAATTCGGAAGCTTATCAATTCAAGTAATACCGGACTATCAACTAAATCATTTAGAATTTTATATAAAAATACCAAGTCAGTGAAAATTCTTCTGTCTGACAATTTAAGCATATTCATATCGTTTAAAAGCGTGTTGTAGTTTAACATATTTGCTGAAATACCCATTTTAAAATTTAGAAAACGTAAGAATTTGTTTTGTATTCTTTCAACAGCTTGTACGTGCATATTATAATGAGGATTCCAGACAGGAGAATTGTACTCAAGTTGGCTTCTAACATAAGCAAAATATAACATTTTAATACACTTTATATTGTTAAAGTTTCTAGTTAGCCTAGTTATAAACCCCAACATTTTTAAGCCCTTATTACAGATTTCTGTTATGTGGTTAACAAATGAAAGATTTGATTGAAAAGTGATGCCCAAGTCTTTAATTTGCATTAATGTCTGAAGAGCATTGTTATCAATGTTGTAATTAAATATCACTGGATTTTTTATTCTAGAAAATCTAACAATTTGACATTTTGAGATATTTAAATAAAGTCTATTTTCCATACACCAAATTAACAATTTGTTGATATTATCTTGAAGAATGTTGCAATGATAAATATTTTCAATAATTTTAAAAATTTTGAGGTCATCAGCAAAAAGTAAGATAGATACATCATGAAATATTTTTGTAAGATCATTTATAAACAAGATAAATAAGATTGGGCCAAGGTGTGAACCCTGTGGAACTCCACTTGTTGCATTAATTTTTTCTGACAGGGAGGATTTAATTCTAACTATTTGTTGTCTTCCAGTTAGATAGCTTTTAAACCAGGCTAATATATTGCCGCGTATACCAAGCTTTCCTAATTTCCAAATTAAGATTTCATGGGAAACTGTATCAAATGCTTTACTGAAATCAGTATAAACAGTGTCCACTTGTCTTTTTTCTATTTATAAAATTTGAAAGCGTATTTTATCACCCTTCTAAAACAATTTTTAGTTTTCAGATACGTTAAGAAATATTCAATTTATTTTAATATTATTGAACATATTTAATTTATTTGGATTTTATTGGAAATATTTTGACCCTCTCAAATAATACGGCCGAGGCCTGAAGTGTTAAATAGTCACCACGTTTGTTCAAGATACCACACGGCAGAACAGATGTCTAGCACAGCATAGCATGACAGGAGGAATGGTGCTATTGAATGAAATTACTAAAATAGGAAATAGATTTATTTAAAAATAAATAAGAGATGTTTAATTATTTGGTTAAAATTTCTTAATATTTTCAAAATAATAATTACTAACTAATTCCTTTTATGTTTTTCTTCCGGTCATCAGTTTACTGAAATTATATATCTGTAATTTTGTTATTCGTGATAAGATCTCGGGTAAATCAATAAACATGCACCGTGAGAGTAATTATAATAATTATGTTATCAGAACAAGGTCGACGTCCATCTTGACTTTATAAAGATGGTGATGTTTTGCGAAACACTGTGAAACATTTTGATGAAAGCATTTTTTCGTATTAATTTTCAGTTCTGTTTACAAAGTCTCATCCAAAAGAATACGTAAACATCGCTTCGAAAATGATTTGTTCCATTATTTATTAGTACGAGCGATGCGTTGCAGATTGCAAATGCTCTCAGAATAATTGTTTAATTTATTCAATAAAAACGGCTGCATTCATCGGTTAAATCACTTTTGCAAGGTACGCTACGGAATCGTTAGATGAATTCATTAAAAATGATTATTTTATATGCTCTCGTGGGTAGAGGTTTGTAATTAGAATTGGCCCAAATACCACACAGGATTGTGAGCATTGGTGCATATACGAAAATTAATACGAATATATGAAAATTTGATCGCTTAGAAGCATTATAGATGCTTCAATAAATACTGCGTGTAGAACACATCTTGGCCCTTAAAAATAGCCTTTTAATAAGCCTAGAAAAAAATTGAGTATTAGGTCTACAAAAAAAGCACTTTCAAGTGCAAACCTCCTCCTTACAAACCCCTTTTCGGATATGATTTTATTGTTTAATGTAGCAAATTCAGTTTCTTTTATGATAATCGCAAAAAAATGATATTCGCTTGCTGAGGATTGGTCTGTACTATGTCCATTTTTGGGTTTTTTTAAGTTGTGAATGCAGTAAATTAGTTATATTTTTATCTACCATCTCCACAAACAAACAAAAAACACATTTCCGCTGGTAACTTACATTTTGAACATCACTTTTTATTCTATATCCAGAGTAATCACAAAATATAAGTATTGGAGTGTACCATGTCCAATGTCCATTCTGGCCAATAGAAATGCGCCATTGTATGGATATAGTATAAACCAAAACTAAACGCTTTTCATTATCCGCGCGCGCAACAGCTATACACATTGGAACAGTTAAAACATTCGAATTTGCATTTAACTTGGTGCTGTTTATTGTAACATTTTATATATTAAATATCCAATTAAAAGAGTGTATTTAGTAGAATAATACACTTTTAATTGATATTTTAATACGTTAAGTAAAAAAAAACTTTCATAATTGTATCTGTTTTTAACGTGAATTGCGACATTATATTCTACACAGACTAAATTAGATTGTCTTGTTTTGTTGTTCTTATTTATTAAAAAAATTAAAGGAAATGTTTATTTTGTTTAGAAATGTTTCATTTTGAATAATAGGTACAAAGGAAACAAAAAGATAATAACAATATGTACTGCCTTTATTTGTATTGCAATTCATATGAACATATTTTATTTTCTAATTTCTAACCAAGAATTTTTATTTTATTATTTATTAAACTTTTGATTACTTCATACATTTTATTATAAGAACTAAACCGTGCCCTAGAATTAACGTACTGTTGATGTGATCTATCTCACTGAGAATATACACATTTAGTATAAACCAGTACTAAGTATGGACATGGTACAAAACAATAATAATTTTTTTGCTATTTTGTTGAAAAATTTTGTCCTTTTACGTTTTTCATAATGCTTTTATTCATATAAAAATTCAACGAAATATGTTGTTCTTGTGCTTATAGGTAGATTAACCCTGGTATCTTTAAAAAATATTTGTAATTATTTGTTTGAAATAAAGGGAACAAAAATTTAATTTTTTTAACTTCAAACCTTGTTTTCTCAATACGAGTTTTGGTGGATATAGTACAAACCAATCCTCAGCAAGCGATTTACGCTGATTTTTGCTTTTATTTTATTTGTACGAAATTCACAAAATAAAATAAAATATGCATTTTCGCGTTGTTATTTCACAATACGGCCGGCAGTCGACGAATTTTGATTTTCAAAGTGAACCTTATGCGGTCCACTCAAGGACTACTGATTTGCCACACCCATTTTGCATCAGTTTGGCCCCGGCCGGAGCGGAGAATAGACGTATGGCTCCGCGTCGCTTGGTTCCGTGAAATCAATTTTAAATTTCCTTGTTATTACAATAAACACTGCGTAAAAAATGAGTTAATGTTTTTTTACAGGACTTAACGAAATCAAAATAAAAAAAAATCTCAAATACCTTTTCCAACCTTTCCAAAAGCTTTTTCTCAAGTATTTTTAAACTCCTCCTACAAAGGGGCGTGAATTCCGATTTCCATTTTCCCTAGACTATTGGATTACCTTAACGACGGTGATGTCCTTGCGAAACGTCACTGAGAAATAGCCTTTGGTCTAAGCTTTCGCCTACTGTGGCTCGGAAGGGTAAGGAATCAACAAAAACCGAAGACTCTGGGCATTGGAGGGACCCACCACTTTTCCAACGGCTGTGTCTAACGTCATGACTCTAATTTTTTTTTTAAAAAGGAAGCTACATTTATTTTTAAAGGAATCTAGACCCTCCACTGTCCCTGCATGCATGGTTGTTAGTAAGAAGGAAAATGTATGCATACTTGCATTTGCAGTAATTAACAAGATAAAGACATCATAAATGTGTTCGCCTGTTAGTTCAGCATCTAGTTAGAGTGAAATAAAAAGAAAATATTTACATGTGTAAGTATGATTAAAACCAAAGAAAATATATAAAAAGAAAGATATCGGGGGCAGTTTGTCCCACTATCGCGGGGCAGTCCCGGCGAGAATGAGCGGGCGAGCGGCCTGACCGCAACGTGCCCAAACCTTAGCCGGTTTCCCAAGAATACCCCTGAAGAAATGTTTGTGGAAAGGGAGGGAGATACTCCCAAAGACCCTGAAAGACTCTGGGCAGAAAAGTCCCACAATGGCTACGCTGCAAACCGAAGAGATCTTTTATTTTCTGAGCAGGGTCTTTGTCGATTACTGACCCTTACCGAGCCAGTGGGACGTTGGGCTATTATTTTTATCGAAATTGATGGCACACGTTGTCGCCGTTGGTTTTGAATACCTAATCAAAAAGTTTAAGTTTAAAAATGAGTTTTTTTTTCAATTTCTGAAGCAGAATAAAAATTTGTGTGCAGGTCGCACGCGGTAGAAGTAAAATCTTCAGAAAACTATATAAGACAAGAGAGGGGAGGATTAGTTAGATCTCATTTTCTCGCAGGCTAAATCTTATAGATAATGTATGTGTTTGTCTCTTTTTAGTGTCGCTTTTCGTTTCATCGAGTTTCAAATCACAACAGAGCTAAAGAAGTTTTCACATAAAAAACTTTATAAGCTGCTTGCCGAAAATTCATTCGCTTGTGAACGTACGGTGTTCGTGTCAACTCCGGTAATGCATTTAATGCATTCGATTTTTTATTTTAATACTATAATATGAGTATTCAACAACTTTAATTTTATTAATTGTTTTTATGTTTAGTTCGTAGAACTCCATTTAATTTTTTTATTTTTTTATAATTAATTAAAATTAAATTTGATAGTTTATTATCATGTTCTGCAAGTATTTTAGTATGTATTTTTGTTACAGCTGTTTCGGTTTACAAGACCATTTTCAAACTGTGGCTAAATACACTTTCAATTAGTGTATCAGCAAATTGGTTTAAACGGTAATAAATCAATTTAGACACCTTCAAAAATTGACATTTAAAATCATATAAATAAGTCGCCCAACAGTGGATTAAGCCACAGTTTGAAAATGGTCTTGTAAACCGAAACAGCTGCAACAAAAATATGTCTGTCGAGACAGACGTAAAAGTACATGTACCTATACAAAAATAGTTATAGGAATATTTAAGGTTAAATACATTTTAATTTCAATGCAATCAAAATAAAATAAAGGGACACCTACCTAATTGGAAGTGTGGGTAAATCCTATTAAGAGTGTAGTTTTACAAATGTAGGAAGAGATGAAGTAAAGTAAATCCTGTCAAATCTAATTATGTAAGTTAGATTTGACAGAATTTCCATTATTTTATATGGGTTAGGTGGTATGTAAATTGTTATTTCTGTCAAGTGCAATTTATTTTAGATGTTTGCAATAGTGTGATGTCCTATACATGCAATCCATTTCTTTATTTCGTGTTTGAATTCGGTAATTGATTATGTTTGTCTAATCGTAAATGATAGTGTATTGAATAGTTTGTATTTAAAGTATCTTTGTCCAAAGGTGGTTTTAGCATAATGAGTTTTCAGAAGCTCTTCTTTTTTTGGCTCGGATGTTGTGTATCGTTTGTGTTGCTTTGTAAAGTGTTTTTTTTAATTATTTTTGTGTAAATTAACTAAGACGGATCTTGGAAGAGCTGTTTTAGGTCCGTAGCGTTGAAAGTATTGAAGATCGTATCAGTTGGCAGAAAGAGAAAGAATCATTATGATTAATTTTTGTGCTTTAATATTAGGATCGACGGCACTAGAAGAAGCTTTACCCCAATCTAAACGTATTATATGTGTGATTGACACAGTGAGTAATACACCGATTTAAAAAAAATCTTTTTCCTGCCCAATATTAGCTTTTTATGTTGCCATGTATACCGGTCGATTACCTCCGTTCCAAGTCCGAACATATAGGTGCCCCCTGGTGTACCGGCCTCAGTGGGACAGGAGTGCTCCTGACTGGATGGTATATACATTCATGTCGTATCGTAAGGGCGGGTTGTTTTCCAGAATTTGAACAGTAATAATTCATCAAAATTTCAGAGCTAAACTTGCAGTTCTATGAAAGTTCTGCTATTATTTCATCAAGGGCCGATTGATTCACAGTACTTGGATAATTACAGAACTTGCACGGAAAGTACTTTCACAGAACTCAAATACTGACTTTGAAATTTATTGAATTGTTTAAATTTTGTGAAACAATCCGTCCTTAGTGTTCCATAATGTTTTTTTAAAAAATTTTTTATTAACTTTGATTTGAGTATGACATGGACGGAAATAAATTCAAGCGTCCATAAAATTATTTATAAATCAATTACTTCACCACAAGGAGAAAACACAGTGCTACAAGCGCATTCTTGCATTATTGCATTCTGGGACAACCAGTTTGTCCGTTTATCTTCTTGGGTTCTTCTTTAAATATCTAGCTAATAAATTTTGAAATAGTAATCGTAAGTATTACTTTAGTGTGAAATTTCTGAATGTTATTAAGAATGCCAATACTTTGAATTTGCGTGTTACTCCGCACATATACGGGAATTTGGGATTTTTCTGTATAGAGGCCGTTCAAGTATTTCGTAACGCAATTTGGGGGGAGGGGGCGTCTTGTAAAACGACTGTGCGTTACTGGGGCGGGAAGGGGGTTCGAACAACGCGTTACATAATATGTTTTTTTTATCTCCAAGTTGGCAACCCGTTTCGTTTATATTTTACGGGGAATCCCTCGACTGTATTGTACGTCATTTTTATTTTATTTTCGTTGTCAAAATCAAATCAAATTCATATATAGTATAGTCCCTTGGGTGTTAACGTTTAGGAAGGGGAGGGGGGGGGGGGGTACAGAAAAACGTCATGGGGGGGAGGGAGGGTCAAAAATCTTCAAAAATGGGGGGGAGGGAGGGAGGAAAATACATGAAAAAAATGTAATAATGAACAACTAGGTCAAGATTTTTATTTCATGATGTTCTTCGAAATGAGGTTGGTTGTTGGTTGGCGACTGGTTTACCGTCGCATCTTGTTGTCACTTGTGTTTTGACGTGATAACTAATGTCTTATAAATCGTTGAACGCCGGCTGCATGCACGAAAAAGCATGACTCATTGTCACGTTCCACCTGAGCCGAGCGTGCAAGCGAGAGGGCGGAACAATCGATAGAGAGACACGATCACGACCTAAGCGTTCGGCTTATGACGCATCAATATTTTCTTATGACTTCATCACGTAAAATTATCGTCCGTAAACCGACTTTACAGACAACCAGATTATTTTATTACAAAAAACATTGTGCCCGTGGAACTATCTCAAATGCAAAACTTGTAATGCCTGCTCCAAAAACGGATTTCTAAACAAAAAAACCCATTTAACACAGCAGAAGGGTGGTTCTTTATCTTTGGCGAAAGCGTAACGCGTTAAATCGGCCGTATACGACACCTTTTGACAGTTTTCTGAAATGCGGTATTCCGTACCGCGCTATCGAGCTAAATACTGCGCGCGTGTTAAGACTTCATCTCTTAAAAGTAGTTTACCTAATGCCAGCGATGACGACACCTTTGCCGCGTAATCCTCGTTAAGAGATGTCAGTCGCGGAAAAATCGAATTTCATGGCGTACAAACATCAAAATAAAGCGACAAACGGAATCATTTATAAAAACCTATTAGAATTATAAAGGCTTATATGTAAGTAGTTAAAATAACTAATAAATAATAATTCATGTTTTTAAGTAGATAATTTTAGTTAATTTTTTTTTTAGTTATCTGATTTATGTATGTACTTACATGTATAAATTATAATTTAATTTCCTTTACACACGAGTGGTTACACTCTCGTAAAGGATATACATTATATACAAATATATGTTGGTGCAGTTTCTGATCAGTGTTGCATGTTAATGTTTAATGATTTGTGTTTGATCCGATTGAAACCTGATAATGTAATTGTTCGTGAATATATTGCATGTATATGTATATAAATTTAAATTAAAAAAAAAAAAAATTATGCCATCGACACACAATGTGCATTGATAAGCCATTGAAAGCCATAGAAAATCACAGAAATTTGACCGCCGATAACGCACGACGGACTCCTTCCGATATCCGATAGATTTTATCTTTTTGTCTTAATTGTCTCGTAACGCTGACTTAACGCAAAAGATAATGCGAAAGATAGAGAATTCTGATGACGTTAGCTCGAAAGATGCAAAACGTGGTCTGTAATTCACACTACTGACACAACAAGTAAAGAAGAAAACAACCGTTGATTTTATACAATTTTTAATTCGGCAAAGAAAAGCAAAACGATGTATGGCTCGTGCGATCTCAAGACAATTTTGAGAGCGTAGTTTCATGTGGGTTCATTGAAAGCCAGGGTAAGTCAAATGAGTCAAAGTCACCCGGGCTATCAATAGATATCAGCTCAGGTCACCCGGACGTTGCTCGGTTCTTTGAAACCATATAACGCCCTCTTGACCTCGACTCATGCATCATTGCTTCGGAGATTTTAAAATCCTTAACAAAGTTTCTCTGTTTTTATTTTTATGTACAATGGGAAGTACTTAGGATTATTTTTTGGTAGATACATTTTAAGACTCATTATTCATTTTAAATCAGTAATGTGCAGGGTCGGCCCTGAGCTAAAAACCTCAAGGGCGCTATATTAGGTGTTATCAGCGCCTTGGCTTCTCGGCTCCTTGGCACCTTGGGGAATCGGCTCCTCAGCTCCAATTGCTCCTGCACAGGACCGGCCCAGGTAAAGTGCGATTTTTAGACTTCTAATCTGAACACCCAATTACCAAATAGCAAATTGATGTGTTGCACTTGAAACACCCCTATTAGGTAGGTACCATTAAAACTCACCTTGGGCAGTTATGAGTTTGACTGACAATGAAACATTTATTGGAATTGTGGTGCGATTTATTTTTATTAAATATTCCAACTAACCTGATGTATCCACTCTGAAAGAGCTAAGGACCCAAAAAGGTTGTCAACAGCCTGCCTATAAATTATCCGATGTAGCCGCAGGTGAGGGAGTTCGCTTCAAGCGCCGACTTGCCAAGGCGTCAAGGAGTCAAGGATCCAAGGCGCTGATTCACCCAACACAGCGCACTTGATGTTTTTACTAGCGCCAGGCGTCGATTGGCTTAGGGCCAGCCCTGCTTTGTGCACGGCAACGTCGCACATCGCTTGCCGTTAGTAAGTAGGCACTCGATCTCGAACCTGAAAAATCTCATGAAAACTGGCACCAAGCCAAAATAAAGGTGAATTAATGCAGTAATCAAGTATCTTCATGCAGCGCACAACCATAAGGAGTGGAGGAGCTTCATCAAAATCAGGAAAATTGGCGTAGGGGATCGTGATCCTCAACAATGATGAGAGAAGACATGTTCCTTCCTTTTTTATCAATACTGGACATTCAAAATTTACCATCAAAACGTTACCATTTACACTCAGGGCAGAAAGTTTACGACCAAAACGTTTTGATGGTAAAATGGGATTTTTTACATTAACTCCACATAGGAGGCTCTGAGAAAAATGTATTTATATTTGGGGATACTGTGTGGAGGGTCTTTTTAGGAAAGAAAGGAGAGGAAGTTCTGGGAAGGAAAAGGGTATTAATAATAAGGAGTGGATAGGAATCTGGAGAAAGCGCATCACATCCGCTAACAACACATACTTCGCGTTGCTGCCGGTGTTCAAATCCCGAAACGTCCATAGGAAAACCAAAATAACCCTGTATAAAACAATTATTAGAACGGTCTTGGCCTATGGATGTGAGGCGGGAACACTGACAGCAAAGTCTGCGGAACAGCTAGACACCATTGAAAGAAAGGTACTTCGAAGAATCCTAGGAGCGGTGCGAGAGGGAGAGGCATGGAGAATCCGTCACAATAATGAACTCTATGACATCTACTAAGCTCCCAGACTCTCTACCCATTTAAGGCTCCAAAGACAAAGATGGGCCGGACATGTGCACCGAATGCCAAGCACACGAGTACCGAAGAAGGTTCTAACAGGACACCCGGGAGGTAAACTAAAGGCGGGCAGACCTAGGCTGAGATGGGAGGATGATGTCAGGAAGGATGCAAGGGGATTAGTCCATGTTGCAGATTGGAAGACGACGGCCGAGGACAGAGGGCGGTGAAGGAGGCCAAGGCTCGAAATGGGCTGTAGCGCCATTGAAGAAGAAGAAGAAGGAATCTGTGTGCAAGGCGATGTACCGAGAGAGTATGGCTGGAGAAGTCAAAGGGAAACCTCACCTCCTTGAACCCGGGCACCCATGCTAAGTTACCAAACGTAGCGAACCACTTGGATGTGCAGAATTAATAAAAAAGCAATGAACACGGCATCTCTCTTCGTTGCTGAGGATCACGACCACCTCCTCTCCAATATTCCTGCAAATTTCTATGTATGACTGTGGTGATATTAAATATTCATATTTTTTATTTTTGAATAATTTAATTTAACCTTCAGCCAAACCTGTTTCCATCCACGTGTATAGTGCAGAATTCACAAGGAATATGAGTATATTTAATTATGCCGCATTTTCGAACGTGCAAAAAAAGAGATCCGGTTTCATGTGAAATAAATTAACATTGGTAAATTATACACATCTACCTACAAATTACAAACAATTTAAAAATTTTAATAAAATACTCACCATACTTAACAAATGTATTGATGGACAAGTTTTTAATGCAACATTGCACATATTTTATGCGATGAAAGTGTGTGTGTGTGTGTGTGTGTGTACGAAATATACATTCGTGTTTGAATAATGCTACGGACACACATGCTCATTAGTAGAAAAGAGCATGCTACTAATGAGCGGCGGCGGCTTCAATTTGGGAGACGGGAATGGGTACCGCCGCCCCGGGAACCTTTATTGGATAACCAACACCTCTGCCATAGGTCACCCCAAGTGGTTTGCTACGTTTGGTGATTTAGCAAGGGTGCCCGGGTTCAGAGTGAGGTTTGTCTAGGTCTTGGAGGCGGATGACCAGGACACACTGAACCCCAGATTCCTACCCACCCCTTAAACCCTTTTCCTTCCCAGAACTCTCCTCTCCTCATTTTCTTAAAAAAAAAACTCTTCACACAGCATCCCCAAAGATGACATAGGCGCTGAAGGAAATTATTTTCTTTAGGGCCTCCTGTGGAGCTTATGTAAAAAAAAAAAATTGCTACCTAGTTGCGTGTGTGTCAGTGACGTTGCTAGTATTGAGCGTGCTCATTTGAGCTCAAAGGAGCTGAGCAGGCTAGCTTATGAGCTTGCTAATTTCGATTCGATCTCAGCTCGCGCCTGCGCATTCTTTGCAAAAATATCAAGAATGGCCCGTTGGGGAGACGAAAAAACCTTGCTTATTGTGATTTATTACGGGAATCACAATTGCATTTGGAACACAAGGTCATTAAAATACCTACAATAGATTTCCAAAATACCCAAAAGTTCCTTTACCTCCAAAATGAAACCACATTCTATTGAAATTGCATTTATTATTTAATCATTTTCGGATTTGTTGACATCTTGGACTTTAAATGGAGAGTTTTATTTTCTTTCGTCAAAAGATTTTTAAATAATTGCTTTGTAAGCAAAAATATTATTTTGTTTCGTTCTGGGCTAATGGAACTGATTTGTTGACATTTGTTATAATACTGATACCGTGTACCACTGTATGCTTATAATCTCATGTACCACTCTTATGTAAAAATAAATTTTATGGCGTTTAAATAAATTGTTCTTCCCTTTCATTGTATAAATCTGTTTTATAGTAATAAATTGTAACGAACGCAGATTGGAGTTCTTTTTAATAATCAGTGAACGTCTGTTTGGAATATTAATGTACGACGTGAACAGAGGACATAAAACATGAATTTGCGTGTCAGAAGTTGTCTTTCCCTTCAGACCACCGCAGGAGCAGTACCTCAAATATAATACTGATAATCTCGTAATACATATTTTGTTGTACCTACCGGTATCGAATTGTCGCAGCTAATTTGTAAGGAAGCAGCTAAACAACATTAAATATCCACTCCATCCAATATTATTATTGATGGTATTTATATTGAACTTCAGCAATAACCACAGAGGTTATTATGTCAAAATTGATTCAGAAAAGTGGGACGTCTGGACATAGAAGAATGATGATGTTTTGGTGGATTTCAGAGGCTGATTTTCAAATGGTGGAGGAGGTCTTCCGGCGAGACAGGAAGAAGTTTGGCAGGTAAATATTGTAAACATCTGCACAAGAGCACTAAGAAGTAGTACCTAAAAAGGTGGGAGAAGCATCGGATAGCGCCAAGCAGGGAGAGTTAGGCGAGACACATATTGGGTGCGGTACGATTCTCCAGAGCGGTGCAGATTGGATAAATTAGGTTTTGCAGGCGCGTATCACGACGCCTCTGGAATAGAGATTCTACAATCCGAACATCTTTGAAGCTCTTTAGATTGCAAATTATTAATACGCAAGGCGCATATTAAACAACTGTTTTAGTATGATTGTGCAATGTACCTACATATTCCAGAGTTGTGAGGATTGCATACATGAAATATGGCAGACATTTGTTTTTCACCTGCTGAGAAAATATTCTGCTATCTACACTCTCCACTGCAGAAATTCAACAAGGCTGTGGCCCTTCGATCAATTCTTATACTTGGTCGATGCTGTGGCCAGTTAAAATTGGTTCTTCAATGTTCATATATTTGGAGATGTGAGGATTGCTTACATGAAAATGGTAGGCGTACGATTTTACGCCTGTCAAAAAAGAAACCACTATCTACACGGCTTCAAAGTAATGCAGTTTGCATAACAGGAGCACAACAAAAGTCCGTTTAAAAGATTCTTTTGAAGAAAGAGTTTTGAGGATAGAATATTAAAATATAGTAGGAGTATGTTTTGGCGCCTGTCGAAAAAAGTTCCATCATCTACACAACTTTAAAGTTATGCAGATTGTGGAAATTCAATTATGGTGCAAATATATATGATGCCCGATTCTACACTTATATATTTTTTTAGTTATGTTTTATACATTATTTATTTTTTTTACATTTTTAGCATTTCTTGCTCCTGTATATTTTCTATTAACGTATGAAGTAAAAATCGATATGCAATATTTTGATCTATTAAAGTTTCTGTCCTGGCAATTGACAAATTTATTTACATGATCTAATGAAGTAAAACTGGTACCTAAACAAGGTTTTGTTTCAACTCTTCAACATTTTGTGCTTTGTCTGATAAGCCCTTGTTTGTACCCCTGTCACATTTGAGGTCATCCATGAAACAGGTAGATAAATTCATTTTTATTTATTGACATTAAAACGGTCCGTGTTAATCGCCGATTTTAGACCTGTCAACGAATTCAAAATGGCGATTTTTGGCAACTTCAAATATAATGAATAAGAGAGTAATAATAAACATTT
Source organism: Glyphotaelius pellucidus (assembly GCA_936435175.1). Taxonomy (NCBI): domain Eukaryota; kingdom Metazoa; phylum Arthropoda; class Insecta; order Trichoptera; family Limnephilidae; genus Glyphotaelius; species Glyphotaelius pellucidus. The sequence continues at coordinate 10,925,891 of OW386538.1, read as the reverse complement.
GGCCCCCTACCACGGTCTATCGATAAAGATTGATAGCATAACTTTCGGAAACTTCTCATCGTTCCCTAGGACAACTGCAGATAGCTAACGTACAAACAACAGTTGACATTGAATATATAAAGAACACTTAAGTCATTGTGATTCATCATTATTCGTTGGCGATCTGCAGTCATGCTAGGGAAAGATGAGAAGTTACCGAAAGTTAATTATTCCTATCAATCCTTGTCGATCGACTGTGCTACGGAGCTCGGGCGTTATTCATATTTGATGCCTGTCAAATAAATTACCATTCTATAATCAGCATACTTTAACTATGCAGTCAGTGACGTCAATTTGTTACTCATGAAATATTACTGATAGCATTTGATAAAACTCTTCAAGCAACAAAATTAAAACTTTACATGAGATGATAAAAAACGAATATTTACAAATTCGCCAAACTAAATAAAAATCTTGAAATTTGTATGAAAGTGGTTATTTGTTTTTAAAATTTTTGATGTAAAATATTGCAATTCTATTTATATTAATGAAAGATTTAAGGATTTAGTAATTTCATCTACTTTTGGTTTTTGGTACATACCACTCTGACCCTCGACCCGTCGCATGGGGTCTTTAAAAGCTTAGGTTTTACAGAAATGCTAATTATGTTCATTTTGAATTTTCCCACTGATTCCTAAAGTTAGGTAGCTTCCTAAAAGGGCACATACTTGACGCTAGCCCGCCGACATTCAGTCTGCGCATGTGCGCTGTGAGCAGCGTTGCCAACTCTACGTCTTTTTACGTAGATCTACGTATTTTAGGTCTTTCCTGCACACCTACTAACTTCAGTCCCAGAATCTACGTATTTTTCGTATTTTCTTTAAAAATGTCGAAATTTTAACAAAATAACAACAAAAAGCACATTTCTGTTACTTTACTAGGCAGTGGCGCGGATTCCAACAAAAGTTCCGTTTCATACGAGTCCGCACCACATAAGAAGTCGCGCAGACGGGGACGCTAGTGTCCATGCAATTTCTGGCGGGAACTGTCAATTTCGTAGCAAATTGTGTCCGTGGTCTGTGGTTTGGTTTATTTATTCGTCTATGGCTTATGTTAGTGTGAACAACCATTGAGTTACCCTGAAAATTGGGTAATTTTTAATTTTATTTTTAAGTGAAACTTCTTTAGCGGCATTAGTGATTCGGAATTTGGATGAAACGGAAATTATGCACACACCTGCGAAGCATGACACTGCGCTCTTGGCCGATTTGATTATGATGTCACTTTTAAAAGCATTGGTTGAGATATAAAACGGAAACGACTCTATGTCCCAGGTCTGCGCTCATTGGCTGCTTCGATTATGACCTCACTTTTGAAGGCTTGAGATTGTTTTGGTAAATTTTCTATTCTACCGTGTGTCAACTGCACTGGTTTTTTTTTTGTTTATTTTTTTTTTACCACAAATGTGGCATTATTGTGGCAGCAAACGGCCTGCCTGATGATAAGAGGGCATACATTAATTACGCGAGCTTTTTTTTTCAATTGAGACTCCTCTCCCACCTTGTTGAGATTAAGTGGGACCCCCCCCCCCACCCCTCACGTGAGATTTATACCGCAGTTTTTTTAAACTAATTTTTCAAAAATAAACTTATTATTTTACTTCTAAACATATATTCTAATCGAATATATGTTTCCCTATCCCCCCTCTATTTTTAATAAATTGTATTACAAAATACTCGTTACACCTACCGTAACTTCTTCATTTCACAAAAAAAAAGTACGTAGATCTACGAACTTTTCATATGCAAGTTTTACCGAATCTACGTATTTTTCTAGTCTGGTCTACGTCTTTTTCAAAATCCGAGTTGGCAACACTGGCTGTGAGACACAGACGTGGGTTTCGGCGTGAGGCTCAACAAAATACAATGAAGACCCAAGTTTATATGTTTTTTCATTGTATTTTGTTGATTTTTTTTGTAATAATAATAAGTCTGTATCAATCTCAAATAGTTATAAAATAAATAGAAATTTTTTAGATTTTTTTTTAAAGTTTACCATTAAAAAAATATGATTCTAAATTGTTAAAAAAATGTTCCTTGTTGATTTTTAGGCTTTTATATTGAAAATAAATATCTAATTTTAATTATTTCGTTTTATTTCAATGCAGCCACTATCACCTGACACATAAAATGTATGCTATAACAACAATTTAATCATATTTATTTTTGAGGTCCTTGGCGACCCCGCGCGACCACTCGTGTTAGAAAAATGACAGGCGGAGGGTTAAGACTGGCCTGAACATGATATGATTCATTCTCGCGCAGTTACCGACTTTACAAAGAGTGTAAGCGAAAGAGAAAGATGCGTAAAAACATAAGTGCGACAGAAAGGCGTGGTCAGAGGGCATGCCATGTTCTATCCTTACACTCGTATACTGCAACGATTTTTGATCAATGTCAGGCCGGTCTTAATGTTTGGCGTTTACTATACTTCGACGACTGTTCTAAATGAAACCACTGAAAAGTAACATTCCCAAAAGTGGCTTGAAGGATTTTACCAAAACGCAGTCGTTATGGTTGTCCACATTCACGATAGCACTCGTTACATGAAATGAGATTTTATTCTCAGCACATAAAAACTATTACAAGCAAACAAACTATTTAGCGTAGGGAGTGTGGCGAACCCATCGCTCAGGGAGTGGAAACACAAACCTGCAATAGCCATCCCAAGCCAAGGTGTGAGCTACCGTGCTCAGGCTGAATGTCCTGGGGAACAGTGTCAAGAACGGTGCCTCCGAGAAACAAGGTCGCATCTCGGAATATTTAGACCTTACTCCAACATTCGGGGCTCTGTTGGAGTGGACCTTCTATTTCCCTGGTCACTCGTGGGACAAAAAAAATTGGACCATTCGAAAACTAGGGGCCTTAAGTAACTATAATAACTAGGGAACCTAAGAGTGCTGAGGCCATCTCTGTGGACTTTCTTCCTGGGGCCCTTAGGAGGAACCAAGAGGAGAAGCCGTGGGGAAGAGAGCTGAGGCCACCTCCATGAACCCTTCCCTTGTGGGGCCTTCACGGAACCAAGGGGAAGGGCACTCTTCCGGCACGGGGCCTTTGGGGAACCAAGGAGGAGTGAAGTGGAGAGATGATGTCCTCTTCCCGTGTGGGGCCTTCAGGGAACCATGTAGGAGTGAAGAGGAGAAATGAGGCCATCTGCGTGAACTCTTTCTTGTGGGGCCTTTAGGGAACCAAGGAGGATTGAAGAGGAGAGATAATTCCTCTTCCCTCTTGAGGCCTTCGGGGAGCCAAGGTGGAGTGGGCTCTTCTCTTGTGGGGCCTTTAGGGAACCAAAGGGAGGTGAACTCTCCGTCGTGGAGCCTTCAGGGAACTAAGGAGTGGAGAGGAGAGATGAAGCCCTCTACCCTCATGGGGCCTTCAGGGAACCGCGGAGGAGTGAAGAGGAGAAATGAGACCTGGGAAGACACATTGTCGAACCAGAAGATATAGCTTCATTTCCAATGACAATCCTGGTGAACTTTGTAAAAGGGACTGGATTACTGTCAAAGGAATGAGGTAAAATGGGAGATAGCACAATGGGCCTACGGTCTAAGTGCTCACGGGAACTTTATTTATGTAAACCGTCTCCGCTCTTGAAAAAAAAAAAAAAAAAATACAAGTATTGTTCAATAAAACACAAAACCTTTATTAAAAAGAATTATAAAAGTTTATTTCATTATAATTTTGATACAATATACATTTGAGACTTTTTGGAATATACAGGGGTATTACAGCTTACAAAGTATATTATATTATTATTTTCATATGGCATAAGTTCTAAGAATACAAATATTTTATTGCATTTTAATGAATACAAAATGGTCCGCGGTGACAATACTTACGATAATATCCTTTAGTAGAACACACAGCGAAAACAATATTAATTTATCATCAGTTACATGTAATCACAAAAAAAACTTCGAAAATGTTTGCAACGGATACAAAGAAAATAAATTGGCTGTGGAAATTGTGGCCTTTTTGATATTTCAAATGAGCCTAACAACTATTGGAGTTCTAATTGATAAACTTATAATTTTTCATGTGAACGCCACACAATTTTTACATTCTTGATTCAATTCTTACCGCGATCTCTAATGAATAGAGAATTTTTTTGAACGAAGTGCAATTAAGAAGAACGGCCGCGTGGCCATTTACAAAACAATTTTCATACAAAACTTAAAATTTGGATTTTTGGCCAAAATACCTAACCAAACTGAATAATTATTTTTTTAATCAAAAGGTACAGCAAATATCTAGAACGGATATGTGCAATTTTTTTTTATTTTTTAATAATGATTTGAAGATCATTAAAGAAGTCAATTTTGCATGATTTTAGAGGCAACTTTAGCACTTGATTTAATTATAATTACAAACCGACAAAATATAATGAAAAATAAATTTTAAAAATTAAACATCATAAAAAAGGCATTTCTTTGGGTAGAAATTTTAATTTATAAACAACAAATTTGTATTAACAACCTAAATCGGTCTTTTGTAATTTTCAAATCAAATTGTAATTTGGTAATTTGCAAATCAAATTTGCAAATCAAATTATGCAAAACAAATTGCTTTTTTCAATCATTTTTTTTATTTTTTTATTTTATTGACATCAAATTTATATTAAATAGAACCAAATTATTTTTTTTTATTATTTTCATTAACCCACAAATAATTGCCAAAGTTGCCTCTAAAATCGTGAAAAAATTAGTTATTTAATTACCTACATCTTATAATTTAAAACTCAAATAAAGTAGCACATATTAAAAATATAAAACTTTTATTTTAAAATGCTATAACTTTTAATTCAAAAATAATTTTGGTTAATTATTTTGGCCTCAAACCCAAACTTAAGTTTTTTCATGAAAAGCAGCCGTTCCTCTTGTTTAATAGTAAAATGCATATTTTTAATATTTAATAATGTTATTATTAGGAGGCGGAATGCGGAGGCAAAACGAAAATTCCAGAGCTGCTAATTATTAAAGGCAAAACAATTAAACTATCATTATTTGACGGGGTCTGATTTGTTTTATGGGGCCAACAGACTTAGCTATAAAAGATAAAAGATCATTTGGTTTGGCCTATTTCAGCATATCGCTTGCCATTAATTTCCAATATTTTTGCCTCTGCCAGCCGCCTACTAGTTATTATTAAGTTCTGCGAGAACTTAATTTTTTATTATTGAGACTGTGACAGCATGACAGCATTGTGGCTTGTGCCAGCACAATGTGGCATAGCCACAGTTTGATAATGGCCTTGGATACCAAAACAGCCGTTGCAGAACCTAATACATGTATATTAAATTTGACTTGACTTTAAATTTTACTGAGTGATACAAATCAAAAACAATAACAATAAATAATAAATAAAATGTCAATATGACAAATATTTTTTGATTTCGCTCATATCCACAATATATAAAAGAACTCCTCAAATGGTTGTTAAACTGAAATGTACTACCAATTACAGACAATTATCCTTTACTTTATTTCTATCTCAAAATCTACCACTATTTCTAATCTTAGACTACTTTCAAGCAAGATGGCTTCGTTAGCGCAGAAATCGTCTAAGAATCCATTTAGAGTTAAAATTGAACGAGCTTTTGAAGTCAGTCTGTTAAACTGAAAGAGCAGACAAATTTATCTCGTCTGAAAGTAATCTTATATGGAATATAGGATTTTATTGCACGAATAAAAAGACATTGGAGGAATGTAGACATATTGAGTTAAGTACGTAAAGAGAGCTAGACAAAGGTATATTCTCGAGCAAATTTGACAGCTGAAAGTTGGGAAGTACATTCTCACCTTTTGCAACTTATTCCTTTCCATTATATTATTGATAAACAGACGTTCAAACTATTCATTTACTGTAAAAAGGCAAAATATTATGTGTCTCTAATCATAAGTATTTCAACGCTTAAAATGATTATGCATTGGGAGCGTCATTTGATTTTATTTTGTCCGATGTTAAAATAATAATAATTTTTAAAACAGTTTTATAATATAATAAGATAATTATAAAGCATACATAATAAACATACTATTCACATAAAGCCATCACAGCCATGAGTTTTAAAAAACAATCAAAGAGATTAATGTAGTTCATTTGATTGAATATACTAATGTGATAAGCGTTCAACCACCATAGAGAACCACACCCGTATAATAATATATTATGATCATGGATCTACATACATCATATCTTGAATATCTTTAAGAAACGACACAACTAAATCACAGGCATTTTTTTAGAAAAACTTATGCCCTAAATTTGTCAACCGTTAATATACCTAGCAAAGGCAAGTATTGAGACTTAGACGCGCTAAACATAGTTAACCTAAAATATACATCTTTCTCAATCATTTGGCACAAAATAACTGACACCATAAATCGGATAAATCCCATTTTATAATAATAAACATGATTTGGTAATTTTGTTGGTTCAAATTTGAGGTTATGAGCGAATTGTGATATCTTCTCCTTTTTCAGCCTTGTTTCAATCAGTGTTGCAATCTCAAATGTCACAGCACTCATCTGTCGCAATAGTGAATATTTCAAAGCTGTCCTTAAAAGATTGGCTCGAGAAGAGGAAGAAAGGCATGACTCAACACCCTAAAATAGTAAACCAACAAATTGGCCACGAGAAACAACTAAACTAAATGATTTGGTAACATTCAATTGAAGAAGGAAGTTTATTTACATTTATTTATAATTCACAATCTCAGCATGACAGGTCATCGGAAACAAATTGTTTTTAAAACTTGAGAAAAAATATAAATATGTTACTTAGGCATCACTGAGCATGAAAATTGAATACATTTTATCGTCTATGTACATATTTACAGGGTTGTAAGAGTGATAAAATTTTTATTAGCGCAGAAAGATATTAGTGATCTAAAGATTAACCACTCCGACCCGTAAGCGTGTTTACACGGCAATGTAACAATAGCAGTCAAGTACAATAAGCGTGTTTTCAAGTTAACGCGTGTGTTCCCACAGATATCGTTATAACTCTGTTATTGTTCTAATGAAAACCCTAAAACAAAAAGTGGTAGATCCACATTGAATCAAGCTTCTCATTTCTATTCAAAGTTGTTCATAGAAGTACATAAAAATACTTATTTTGTAGAAACAGTTTTCACAAGCCAAATCGCCTACGCGCCGTTAGACCTTGTTAATTTTTTATTAAATATTTTTGTAGGAAATGGTAAAAAAGTGGAGTGACGAAATTGTTTACTATACATTTATACAGTAGAATAAGTGTTTTTTTTTTTTTACATAATCCTTGATTTTAGTACCGTTTTCACGTAAAAACATCACGTGAGTCATTTTTACAATTTTTTTATGTTTGCATTCTAAATTTAAATATTTACAAATGTTAATATTTATTTATAATATAACGATTTGAAAGCTTATTTCATAACATTTAGAAAGCAGTTTTTAGTATTCTGCTACGTTCAGAAATGTTTCATTTTTAGAGCTTTAATTGCGAAGCGGTTAGTTTAAGTTTTTATAAATCTGACAGTTCGTTTAAGACAAAAAACTTGCATAATCGCAAAATACCGGAGTGGTTAACAGTCTAATTAGCTTTTAAGGGTTAGAGCCTGTCATACCAGCTTTGCGAAATATTGATGCATCAAAAGATTTGTTAATATCCTCCCAAAACATCATCTCAAAGAAATTAAATCAATGGGAAATTGAAATTCTTTAGAACTGGGGACGGAATAGTCATTAGAATATTAAGATAATTATTCACAACAACGTTTTATTGCTTCCAGTATAATTGAGCAATTCTTCACTAATCGTGTGGGACGCTAACCTCCATAATTGATAATATAGTAGATAAAATATCAACACTAATTCTACACTAAATAAAAAGTAGTCAAATGGCACCATTGCTTTAAAAATTTGTTCGACTTTTTTAAAAGTTAAATAAAAAAACCTTATTATAATAAACTATTACTCTATTTAAATGCTATGGATAGTTCAATAAATAAAATATAATACACAATAACATACACTTAATAATTTATTGCGCAAACCAAAAAAACTCCGAAATGTTTTTTTAAAGAAACCACTGTTTGTTTTTATAGTTTTTTTGTCAATTTCAACAGAACAATTACTATTTAAGAAAGTATTTTAATAATTTTGACCCGTATTGAATTACCACTAAAAAACTTAAATTGTTGAAAAGAAATTTTTAAAACCCGTTACAAGTTGGAAACATTATTATTGCACATGAAAATTTCAACATTATTTTATTTATGTGTGGTTTGTGAGAAATTTTTATTGTATCGACTTATGATACATGTATATACGTATCTTCAGTTAACTTCTTGATCGAAGAAGGTAAATTTTCATTTCAATGTGTGCTAGCTGATTCTATTTTCCTAATAACTTTACTTGTTTTTTGCAAAATTATGTTTTTGTAAATTGTACCGTCGTCTTACCAGATAATGTGTTAATATATTTATAAAAATAGCACATAATCTACTATAAGTAGTTTTCCCAGAATAGCTACTTATATTCAGAGAAAACGTTTTTTTTATGGTATCCTTAAGCACTCAATCGATAGCTACCCAAAGTAGGGTAGTTGCTTTTTGTATATTAAAATTATTTATAAATTTTACTTTTAAATTTATTTTTTTTAAAACCAAAAAATATAGGACAAGTGGTGAAATCTTGGTGAATTCATTGGCTTAATGTGCTTCCGTATTAATATTTTGGGGTATGAATTTAATTAAATCGAATTGCCAAATCAAAAAACGAAAATCTCCATAGCTCGAGTGGTTAAGAATACACTGAGATCGAGAGGTTAAGAGTGACATATTATAAATAGGGGTTGCATGTGAATTTAAGTTGCCATCTTTACTAGATACATATATAGCCTGTTATGTAACCAATATATTAATATATAACCAAGCATGCTTTACAATGTCCTTTATCAATCCATTTAAAAAAAAATTATAATTTAAATATTTCATTCTGCCATTTTTTCAATGATAAAGGACATTGTAAAAAACACTTGGTTACAAAAACACAAAAGGTAGGCTTTATGACAAAGGTCATTTTCAAATTCACAAAAAAGAAAAGGCCACTTGATCACATTTTTTTCTGTGTTTTTTTTTAAATCGCCATTTGAAATCACGGCGATTTTTTTAAAGTTTCAATTCGCAAAATGGAACCACTTTTTTACAGGAAAGACCAGATATTATTTATGGGTGCGTAAAAAATAAATTAAATAGCCATAAACAATTTTTTATAAAAGCCAGCTGCTTCAGAATAGAGTGCCAATTTGTGGGGAATTTCCCAAATTGCCGGGAATTTCTAAGAATTTAAACCGATTGCATGTTTTGTGGGGAGAACCTTGATGTGGGGATTCTACAATACGAGAATTGAAGTAACTAATACTGATTAAAAAAGAATTTCCTGATTTCTCCACCATATTTAAATATAATATTTATAATTGCAAGTGAAAATCAACTATAAATATTCGTTTCCTTTCACAGCAAATTTGAAAAAATATTTTTATTTTTCAAGCTTGAACGAAAGAGAAAATCCGAAAATGACAAAATAACAAACAATCCATATTAATTTCAATAGAATTTAGTTTAATTTTGGAGGTGCGGGAACTTGTGAGGAATTTGAACATCTATTGTGGGTATTTTACAACAATCCAGCTCTGTATGATCTGTCAAAATCCAAATTGCGGGGATTCATATAACCGATGTAGGATCCAAGATTGTAAACATAATCATAGATATAGTGTAATCCAAAATATTGCTTTGCAATTTGCTGGTTGCAAACTCAAGTAAAAATGTCAAATGTAAACTTCAAAAATCCAAAGGAAATCTCAGTGTTGCTATATTAAAAAAAAATCACTGTGGAATTTAATAAAAATAAATAGAAGATAATTGGAAGCCGGACATTTTTATGTAGCAACGTCACGGGTGAAAAAAGTGGATTTTTTTATTTTAATTTTTAAAATAACTACAAATTTCAAAGTTTTAAGTAACATTTTTAAGTAATCTTAGTAGAAACATCTATCCACACGATTTTTAAAAGTCATTTATAAATGCTTGCAAGTGGCCTATTATTTTTTTTGAAAATACAACAAATATCTTTAATTTCGATCCAATTATGACTTTCCATACCTAAAAATTATTGAGTGGAAATTTTAAGGTTTTTGATTGAATAAAATTTTGGAAAACCAAAAATATTGGAATAAGCATTGGCAAACTGTGATAAACTAAATTTCTTGGGATCTACACGCGTAAATGGTTTCAATATATGTATACGTAAGAGTTTACGACAATTAAGCACATACAGTTTCACAAAGCTCCGTTAATAACAAATCACATATCCATAATGCAATAACATGTATCATGTTAGGTACATTGTACATAAGACTGCCAGTATAATGTATTATAATGGTTAAATGATTAAATATGTAGGTATAATGTAAATTAGAATATAAAGTATAAAAAAGTAAAATCATTCAAATGAAACATAAATTATTATATTCCTAGCATATAATATAACATATTTTATATGGAATGGTGAAACTAACCACTTGCTGCACATATTTTAATGTAAATATGAGGCGTAATACTATTTTTTAATAAAAAAATTGTTTTATCTATAATGTAGTCGCGACCAGCCATGCAATTCTGTATCTTTTGTGGATATGGAATCGATTCCATACGTAATCGCCTGTCACATTTGTGTGATTGTATATGGCTTGCAGTTGCTTTTCTACAGGATGCTTCAACTAGTTTAAAACACAAAATGCGTAAATATACATGATTCATTTGAATTTGTATACCATGTATTTGATATTTGCAACTCGGCGACAGTGCTGACAGCTTACCAGGGTTGCCAATTTGCGGGGAACTTGTGGGGAAATTGTGGGTAATTTGTTATTTTGTTCTCCCCAATTTGGGGAATTTGAACATTTATTGCAGGTATTTTAGAACATAAGCATTGGCAACCCTGCAGCTGAAGAAAAAGCAATTGCAAGCCATAGACACCCAAATGTGACAGATGATTCCGTATCCACAAAAGATACAGAATCGCTCTTCAGACATAAATTACTAACATTATAACAATCAATCATGTCAATAACAAAAGTATTGAAGTTCAAGTTCAAGTTCAACACATTTGCGACACTTTTACATATTACATACTTGGTCTTTGCCCAAAATCAGATATATTAATATTTTGCTACCCAAGTGAGCAAATAAATACATTACATTATTATTAATCAGAAGATTTTTACAAAGGATTTTTTTCTTTGAGTCAACCTAAATAGTTGCACTATTGCAGTGTGGATATCACAATCATTTGTAAAAAATCGTTATCGTAAAAATTCAAATTGGAGGCGTTTATAACAAATTGATAACTTGTCAAAATTCAATTTGAATATACATTGTATCCAAACATTTGAACAAGTATGTAAAATGAAAATGATATTTACATAAACACTATTTTTTAAATTATATTTTCACTAAGCTTTTCTGTGTTTCAATCTATAGCTCAACACAAAGTAAATCATAAAACGAATGGCTAAATACAGGGCGCCCAGAAATATCACAGAGTACGAATAATTAGCGTCCTCCATGTCCACAGAGTCCAGGAACTTCTGTGGATATCGGTAGTGGCAATACTGCGAGTCGCACATCATCTTCTCTCGGTTGTAGCCGAAGATGCTGAGCATGGTTCCTTCCAGCCCGTACTTCAAATAGGAGATGTGGAACAGCCAACGCAGGGAGTAGTGCGCATCGTGCAGGTGGACAAAGAAACCGGAGAATATGGTGAACGGCAACATGAACAGCGGCCCGAATATAACTCCATTCTGTATTCAAACAAAATTTCATTTAATATAATATAATATGTCGTGATATTTTAGAATTAGAAAAACTGCTATTCTCTAGCTGCAGAGCTCAAGCTATTCTCTAGCTGCATTCTCTAGCGGCCGTCCGAAAAAGGAACTACAATTAACACACTTTGGACCGGAAGAGTAGTTCTACCTTTTACGCCAGTCCTACTTGAATGCCTAGAAAGGCATTGCCTTCAAGTATTTTTATATGAATATTGTACACAAATCTCTTTGTAATGGTCTCAACCCTGTATAAATGTATAAAACAAACAAATATATAAATAATATAAAAGTATATGTGTGTGTGTGTGTGTGTGTGTGTGTGTGTGTGTGTGTGTATACATATATTTTTTACATATAAAACTGACTTCTGTTTATTAAGTCCTATTACAAAGAAGGCTATAATTTTGGAATTTACTTTAATAGTTAATATAACTACACTTACATGCACTATGTACTAAGTATTATGTTCATTTTTTGTTATCTAAACTGAAAAAAACTTTTTTTTGAGCATGCAATAAATTAGGTTAAATGTTAAATTCATTTAAAAACCTGAATAATATTAAAAAAGTTGAGTGATAATTAGCAGAATTACTTACATTAACCTTCATTTGTAATTGGAAAACACGGTAATAAAGGTATTAATAAAAACAAATGGCCACTTTACAACTTGTTTAATAAATATTAGATTATTATGATGTTTGTCAGATTTTTCAAATTAATTATTATTTGATTGCTTAAATTTTATTGGACTGGTCCAAAAACATAACAAAAGTAAAAAAATGTTATCATTTACTTGATCAAAATATTTACCTGAACATCAAAAATAGCTCCGTTGAAAACACCAATGCTCTGTCCGACAAACGAAACCAAAATCAGCATGAATGCGTAATACCATAACCGGAAGAACTCTAGTGGCTGGCCGGTCATTAGGTAAGTAATGACAGCAAACACCAGCGTGCAGAGAAATTGTATGGGGGCATCTGCAAGCGTGAGAGCCATATAATACGCTTTCAGAGAGTACCACCGGTTGAAGTGCTCTCTGGTTATGATCGGCAACTCCAAGGGAACTGGAAATGTAAAAGGCAAATTAGCAACACAGATTAAAATATTATATTAATATGAGGTTAACCAATTTGCCATCAATTGTAATAGCAACAGCAACATCAATTGCAATAACAACATAAATTACGATAGCAACATCAATAGGCAACTTGCATTTTATAATGATTTAGAAAAAATCTTGTGGATAGACGATAACAATACTAAGATTACAAAAATGTTACAAAATTTTTTTTAAATTAATAGTTTTTTAAATAATAAAATAAATTCGTTTTTTAGCTCGTTACATCACTACCCAAGGTTCGTAGAAAATGCATTTAACTAGGTTAGCTCGTCGAGGGGGTACAGCGGTGATTGGCTAAAAATTCGTGACTTAGCTTGAAGTCCATAATCCACGGAAGATTTGAATTAACCGCAACAAGTTAAACGCATTTTCTACGAACCTTGATCACTACCTACATAAAATGCCCAGTCACTGATTTTTAAAAATTTATTTTCATAAAATTCCACACTGATTTTTGTTTTAATATAGCAACACTGAGACTTTCGTCAATCTTTTGAATTTGACATAAAACGATAATTCAATAGTGTTTGTAACACACAATCATTGTTTTACGAAATCATAAAGCAAATCTTTTGGATTACGCAATATCTACAATTATTTTTATGGTAATTACATGAGTCCATTTTTACAATCTTTCTCGCTTAGAAATTTGAGTTTTGACAGATGTTATGAAGTGAACTTCGTACAAGTTCGTACGTTCGGCATCCGAAGCGGCTGTATTAGAAGCATAACTGTGAGGGTGCTGACTTTAATAAAATCAAATGATAATATTATATGTATATTCTAAGTGTAATTATTATATAAATCTGAACATTTGGATTATATCAAACACCAAACAAGAGGTACAAGATTAAGGTGTGATTAAGAACTAGAACTACATTCAGTAAAATGAAATCCTTCTTCTGCAATGACAAAATCAATTTAAAACTAAGGATGTTAAAATGCTAAGTGTGGTCGATCTTGCTGTATGGATGTGAGAAATGGACCTTGAAAGTAAATGCCACGAACAGGTTAGAAGCTTTTGAAATGTGGCTTCACCGGAGAATGCTCAAGGTCCCATGGACCGACATGATCACCAACACAGAAATTCTCAGGTCGGCTAGAGAAGATAGAGAACTGCTCACATTAATATAAGTCAGGAAAATTTCATATCTGGGTCACATACTTCGAGGGGAGAAATATCACTTGATCCAATTAATATTGAAAGGCAAGATAGAGGGCCTGGTAGGAGACAAATGTCTTGACTGCGAAATATATGAGAGTGGACCGGCATTAGAAGTGTGGAGGAGCTATTTCGGGCAGCGCAAGATAGAAAGACATTTTCTAGAGTGATCGCCAACTTCGGGGATCTGATAGGGCACAGGAAGAAGGAGAACTAGATTGTTCGGTGGTTCAAAATTCTATATGAACTGTTTATTATAATATCATTGCAAAAACTATCCTTGGTTTAAATATATTTTATGTTAACCTTATTTCTTGTTTACATTTTTCATCCTGTTGGTAAATCTATCCTTGGTATTTATTTTAATATTTAATATATTGATTTTATATATATTTTATGTTAACCTTCTTTCTTGTTTACATGTTTCTTACTGTTTGTAAACCTGTGTATTAATTTTAATAATTATTAATACACTGATTTTATGTAAAATATTTGGATTTAGTAAAATAGTTATGTCTAATAACATTGAATTTCGTAATAATCAATAAGATTGATCAAGCCCCCTTTTCTATTCATGTGAATTCAATTTGAATGATCTCTGGTTTTGTAATTCTTTGTTTTTCGCGCCCATAAATTATGTCCGGTCTTGAGGTGAAATTATCAAATTATTTTTTTTACAAGAAGACAAACATTCCCGCGTTACAAATAACCCAACAATGTTTGAAAACCTCTACTACCACCACAGTAAGCCGAAAATGTTGCTTGAGTCGTGATGCCAGGGTGGGACCCAAGCACGATGCCCACTCAGCCACTGACCAGTCAATAAATGCCATGGTTTAAAAAACATGATTAAAAAACGAAAGAACCCGTCTAGGGTTTTGTAGTATAATACATCTATTGTAGAATAATACTTCTATTTGGAGCCATCTCTTGGGCTGGCTAGTAGCCATTTTCAGAGAAATGCGTGTTGTGTGTGTGTGTGTGTGTGTGTGTGTGTGTGTGTGTGTGTGTGTGTGTGTGTGTGTGTGTGTGTGTGTCCACCAAAAGTTGATAGAATGCATTATCATCGACAACGAGTCCATCCGAGTTTCAGTTCGATCAGATATTGGGAAGTGGATTAATTTCCACTTCCCAGACTTGCATTCATTCGAAAAACAAAATTGAAATTCAAATCGATGTATTTAAAAAATATGTCATTAATAATATAATTAATTTCGACTACTTTGTATGTTACATCATCTTTTATAATGAAGTAGCTCCCGTCGCTACATGAACATGCATTGTAAGTTGGGGTCAAATTTTTTTTAATTTAAATCAGAATAACAAGGACATATATTGCAAAGAGGATATTAATTTTATAAATTATGATATATTAATGATAGACAAAAAAGATAATTTTATGTAAAATATACACTATATTATTTTCTATAGACGACAGGAATACTTACAAGTCAGCATCATAGAGTTGAATGCGGTAAACATCAGGAACATAATGGCAAAGAACAGAAAATTAAAATTATTCTGCATAAAGTGAGCGTCCTTTCCAATTTGGAAATACAATATTCCCACCGTGATTGCGATGCTGAGATGAATAAGGAATCGCATGTAAGTCAAAACTCTGTCTCTGGTCATGATCCTTATATTCCGAGACATGAGAACTACTACTTGTGTTAGGAAAGAAGTAGGATATGTATCTCCATCTTGGCAAATGGCTCCCGGGTTGATGCTCAGGCTGCGTCTCGCAGGCTTCTTGGGCAGACTTGATCGATGGTTGTTAATGGCCACGCCGGGAGACATGGGGAAGATTGGACTTCTTATCGGAGTCATTAATCCATTGGACATTAGATTATCTGTAAAATAAGCAAAAAATGCATTAGATTCATCATTCATGGTTCTGACATAAGTTCATTTGATATTATCAGGATGCATAAGTTAAACATTTTGTGGCAGCCCTGCTGCAGAACAGAGATGGGTAAGCTCTGCATTTTGCAGGATGCCTCCGAGACGTGCTTCCTTTTAAAAGTACTCGAGTTTTGGAGCAGGTCCCTGGAGCCATTCCCGACTCGCGAGTTGCTCGGACCGAGACCCACGGAGACCCACGGGACCGGAGCCCGACCTCGGGTCGGAACTTGCAAAAGAACTCGAACTCGGGACCTGCTCCCGACTCGCGAGTGGCTCGGACCGAGACGCACAGCTTCGGATGCTCCCGACTCGCCAGTGGCTCGAACCAAGACGCACGGGTTTGACCCGGGACATACTCCCAACTCGCGAGTGGCTCGGACCGCCGAGTTCCGGGATGCGGGTGCGAGTCGAGTAGACGATTTGAAAAAGGAGTAGGAGTAAGATCCGCTTCCCGCGAAGAACAAGAGTTCAAGAGCCCACACCAACTGAACCTACACATCGCTACTGCAGACGTATAACTGCGTGGTAACTAATCGACCAATCACTGGAGACCACACTATCAGCAAGCTACGCAGACTAGAATCTTCGAGATGTACGGCAAAAACAAGTCGCTCTTTGAGAGCTTCCAGTAACATCGGGACTGCTCTCCAAGACACCATGCGAGAGCCTATATAAACGCCGCATCTGCTCTCTGCCAATCAGTACCAATACTCCTTTACTCTATGACCCGAAAAATAATTACAATAATGTTTGGCAGCAAAAATATCAAAAAATTACCTATACGCATCATGGAGTTGATTTGACTGGTCTCAATTCTCTTCTTCCTCCAATCGTTGCTCTGACCGTTTTCACATTTCTGTGATAACGTGTCTATATTCTTTTTGCAATTTTCTCGTACATTTACTACTTCTAACGCTCCAGTTGATATATCCAAAACTGAAATGAAAATGTAATTAAACCAAATTAAGTTTTAATTTATAATAAAAGTATTTAAATCTGCAGACTGTATTACATGGTGACTGGACAACGCAACAGTGTGCAACTTCACCACTCCTTTGAAAAGTCATTAAGAAGAGGCGGAACGCGGAGGCAAAACGAAAATTCTAGAGCCGCTAATTATTGAAGGCAAAGCAATAAACTATCGTTATTTGACCGGTCTAATTTGTTTTATGGGGCCAACAGACTTAGCTATAAAAGATTGTTTATCTTTGGCCTGTTTCAGCATATCGCTCGCCATACATTCCCAATGTTTTTGCCTCCGCCAGCCACCTACTAGTCGTTAAGTAATGAAAAAAAAGTACTTGAATAGATTAGGTTAGGTGGGCTATTTTTAAATTATTTTTTAATCACTTTTTATGAATTATGTTAATTTTATGAGACCATTTTGTATCTATAAGTTTGGGTAAATATTTACCTAATAGGGACACGCTTAATATGCACTTTTTTTATTTCAAAAACACTTCATTAGTTATCAAAAACACATATCAGTTAGTTAGCATTATTTTCCATTTACGGAAACTGAAATACTTACTTCTCATTATTATCTAACTGATATTAACCGCTCTACCTTTGGGTTATTTTTCAAAAACTAGGTAAAAAAAACATCGGGTTTTTTAAACGGTTTCATAAACCGCGCCACTTGCGTAGAGAGTACCGCTGACTAGCGGCGTTACTTTTACGGGAGAGACAAAAATACCCATCCCACGTCCCTTAGCTTCACGATAGCGCAGGAACAAACTTGATGTATACGAACGTATCACGCACGTTTTGTGGGTTTCGGGTATAGTTTTTTTTACCTGAACGTATGGGATACGGTTTGTTGCATTCGGGCGACAATATTGTGGATGTATCACATACGTTCGTATGTATTATGTATTAGGGCGGTTAAGTGTTTTTGAAATAAAAAGTGAAACGTTTGCGCGGCCCTTTTCGACCCGTATCTTACAAATCTTAAATTTGGATTTGAGATCAAAATTCCCAACCAAACTGAAAAATTATTGTCGTAATAAAAAGGTATATCAAATATCTAGTACGGATGTGAGCTACTTTATTTATTTTTGCTTTAAATTATAAGATACAGGCCATTAAACATTTTAGTGTTTCATGATTTTAGAGGCAACTTGGGCAATTATTCGACAATTTATCATAAAAATTGAGAAAAAAAATCACTTCGATAGGTGTAAATTTAAAATACAAATTACCTATTTACGGCGGAACAAAAATTTGTCGTTTATACATTAAAATTACTATCCAAAAAATGCATTTTTAACGATGTTTTATTTTTCATTTTATTTTTTATTCATTTAAAAAAAAGCATAGAAAATAATTTTTTTAATGTTTTTCATTTACTCACAAATCGTTGCCCACCTTACAATTTAAAGCAAAAATAAATAAAGTAGCTCACATCCGTGCAAGATATTTGATACACCTTTTGACTACAAAAATAATTTTTCAGTTTGGATGGGTATTTTGATCTCAAATCCAAATTTAAGATTTGTATGAAACTGGCCGAAATGGGCCGCGCATACGTTCCTCTTAAGCGTGTCCTTATTACGTAATGTCATTGACGTAAATACTTACAGAAATCAGCAGGATTATGATATGGCGGGCACAGGAAGCCGAGATCTCTGAGGTACGGGACGAGGTTAGCAACACTGCCCTGGTAGACACACTTGCCTTCGGCGAGGGCGTACATGTGGTCAAACATCTCCAGGAGCAACGCAGAAGGCTGGTGGATGGTGCAGATCACTGTTCTTCCTTCTGACGCTAACTTGCGCAGAAGGGCGATGCAGTGCTTTGACGTTGAACTGTCCAAGCCACTGAAAATCAAACGTGAACTAAATATTATAAGTTATTCGGAAAAGAGTTAAGAGGCACAGCTGCGCAGCTTTTTTCAAATAAATTTAATATTGGACTTAAGGCCACAATACCCAACCATATTGCATAATTATTTTTTAAATTAAAAGGTATAACAAATATCTAGTACGGACTTATGCTACTTTATTTATTTTATTTATGATGTTTGTAAATTTTAATTAAAAATGACCGGTTTAAATTGGAATACAAATTAGTCGATATATAAACGATATAATTGGAATACAAATTAGTCATAAATAAATTAAAATTTCCACCTAAGATAAGGCTTTTATGACAATTTTTAATTTTAAAAATTAATTTTTCAATATATTACCACAGTAGATAGGTCAAGGTTATTTTTTAGCAACTCTAACTAACTCACAAAAAAATGCCAAAGTTGCCTCTAAAATTGTGCAAAATTGAATTATTTAAAGGCCTATAATTTAAAACCTTAATTAATAAAGTAGCACATATCTCTCTCTCATCTTTTGATTAGAAAAATAATTATGTATTCAATTTTTGTTGGGTATTTTGGCCTAAAATGCAAAATTAAGTTTTCTTTCTTAAGAACGGCTGCGCAGCCGTTCTTAAGACAGAATGTATTTCATTAGTTAGGTACTCACAGAAAATAACTGGGATGGTTACCAGATAAAACTGAAGAGTGACAAAACAGAACATGATAAAAGAATAAGTCAGGTTAGGTTTGTTGCTTGTTTGTTTTGTTCCTTCACTTTTTTTAGCTTCTGTTTTGTCACAGTTATAATTTGTCATGAAACATTTGTCGTGACAATTTCAACTTGGACCAGCTACGGTGACATAAATGCTTCCACCCACCGCATAATACCTTAGAAGAAATTTCCACAAACGCTTGATTTGTGATCCATCAATAACTCTATTTTAGGAAAAGTGTTTGTATTGGTGAATTGTATATTTAACCTTGTCTTGGGATGACAACTAGCAGGCTTTCCTATCACTGTAGCTGAGAATAGCTAGTGTGTAGCTAGTGTGTAAGGAGAATTTGTTAAATAATAATTCGGGTTTATTCAGTCACATTTATTTACAATAAACTTCGTACAAAATTAAAATTGTCGCGGCTAAAGTACACTGTAGGAAATTTATAAAACGGCCGAAGCCAAGGACGTGAGCAATAGAATGAATTTGCAATCTCATCCACCCAGCCTGTCGCCTACTCGCGGTGATACCAGTCGATAAAATTTTGTTTTTAATAATTGTAAGGCTGTTCCGCCATACTATATTATGACTACATCTCAATTAATATTAATGATATTATGTCGATATCTCTATTCTACTGAAGGAATGGGGCGTAATAAGACTAGCGGAGTTATGTGAAAGATGAATCATTTGTGACGGCAATAATAATACCATGTAGGGAACCACCAGCATCAGTAGTGTATTATTTTTAAAATTAATTTAATCTGAGGCATAAGTCTATATCTGCACAAGCGTCTTAATCACTTATAGTCACTTTATAGAAACACAAAATTAGTCATACATCTTCGAATACTAAGTTTGAGATATTGAGGAAAGCAATTTTCATATCTCTTTCCGACCGGCGAAAAATGTCCGAATTTTGATGGGCCTCACCAGTAAAGCTCTTAATTATAATTCCGTGGGGTTTAGTGACTTACTGTTTGAAACACAAGCGCGCGAAGGTTTCCTGCATACGCAGCACCCGCACGTTCGATCGATAACGGTGTGGTTCCCCAAAACAGATTTATTTGCTGTCAAGATTTTTTTAAAGACAAACTCACGATCGTATGAAGCCGGTCGGAAAGGGATATGCTCACTACAAAGATATAGAAATATAAGGAGATATGCTACGATGTTCGCCCAACTGTCGGCGGATTACGATTTAATGGTGCTAGTTTGAACACGGAAAGAATTCATTCATTTAGTTGATTTTTTTAAGGTGTGCAGTAGTATTGGTTAACAATATAGTTTGAACACGGAAAGAATTCGTTCTAATAGTTGATTTTTCGAAGGTGTGCAGTAGTGGATAACAATATAGTTTGAATACGGAAAGAATTCATTCATTTAGTTGATTTTTTTAAGGTGTGCGGTGGTATTGGTTAAAAATATCTGTTTCACCAGGAAGCACAGTCCCACCCAGTAAAAACTGCCGATAGCCCATCTCTTTATATTTCAATATCTTTGGCTCACTATAAATCAAATGTATTTTACACTTGTCTATGTTTTACATAATAAATATGCTACAAAATAACACTGGAAGACATAATGCTTCAGAACATTAGTATGACATTTTGAAATACGCTACTAGTAACCCAGAAAACATTCATTTCACTACAAGTTTATCTGCATTGTAATTGATTTGGTAGTGTTTATGAGTAATCTGAGTATGGTACCATACATAGGGTACACTTTGTACTCCGTGGTCCCGAGGTAAGACTTTCGACTCACAATCCGAAGGTCGCGGGTTCGAACCCGGCGTGCGCAAATAAATTTTATTTGATTAATTTGTGTTATTTCACAATTTATTCATTTAAAATAATATATAGTACATTTGCGGCACGTTCCAGAGTTGAAGATACTATCAGTATCGCCCTGGTGTAAGTAAGACCACCATTCAGAATTGAAACGTTGCTTGAAATGGCTTTAGCCGTGTTTAATGACCAGATCTGAATAGCCAGGTACTTCCCCACCTTCCTCTTCCCTATCTCCTTCCCCTCCCCACTACCTTCAGCCTCACAACATACCCCGATTGAGGATGCCATAGCCTCACTGGCTCCAGACGGGAGCAGTTGGGACTCTTGTGCGGTATTAACTGTAAAAAAAAAAAAAAAGGTCTTCATTTTTCAGAGACGTCTAATCAAGGACGATCGATATATACGTATATTTTTATTTATTGAAATTATAAAGCGATCATAAAATATAATAATGCAATACACAACAATCATAATTAAGTTATTTAATTACCCAGTTAGTAGAGAAATATTCTCAGGTCTAATATATATATTAACACATGATACAAAAGATATATGCCCAATCAAATATAACAGCAGTGAAAGAATTTTGGTTGCCATGTTCGTTACCTGGTTGGCTCATCGAAAAACATCACAGGCGGGTTACTGACTAGTTCCAGGGCGATTGCTAATCTCTTCTTCTGTCCTCCTGAAAGACTGCCCGTTCTCGTTTTTCTCGAATTATATAGTCCAAGGGCTTCTAATATTTGTTTAGACTGAAAAAAAAATACAAATTTATTAAACTCGAGGTACAAGCGTATGTATACATTTAAAAAAAATTTTTCAACAACTAAAGAGTTAAAAAAAACTTTTGTGAAGTCGGAGCTACACTGTGACGCATTAAAGACTTACATTTTAACAGCTTATTAATCCATACGATCTCGATTTTTCAAATTTGATTTAAAAATATCCAACTTTGGACTCGATTTATAAGTAAGTACCCGAAAACAAAAGTTCAAATCAAAAAAAATTGTACAGCAAGATCAACTCAAAATTTGATATATATAGATTCATTTCCTGTTTATACTACGAGAATAACCGAGAGTAACCGAGGTGAATGATTTAGGTGTAAACTTTGATCAAAAACTGAAATTTATAAACCATATTGAAATTACATCAAATAAAGCTTTGAAAATGTTGGGTTTTGTAATAAGAATTTGCAGCCAATTTAAAAATATTCAAACCTTTAAAAATTTGTACATGTCATTGGTTAGGAGTCAAATCGAGTACAATTCGACAGTGTGGGCACCTAGTTATGCTAGTCATTCACTCACGATAGAAAGAATTCAAAACAAATTCTTAAGATTCATTAATTTCAGAATGGGTATTACAAGGGAATGTATCAACTATGTCAACTTAATTTGTTAAAATTATCCGAACGTAGAATAGTATATGACCTAACATGTTTACGTAAAATCATAAATTAATAATTAACAGCCCTGAATTATTGTACTTGATTTCTTTCCATATACCTCGCAAATCAACATCGAGGCGATACCTACCGCTCTATTGTGACAACTCCAAAACAGAATCACAATTGTATACGCCCGTTCGCCGTATACAAAATTTGGGTAATGACTTTAAAGATGTTGTTGACATATTTAACACATCATTCACTAAATATAAACAAGTCATAGTAGAATTTATATCAGAAAAAAGAGCAAAAAATTTAATTAAACCAACTACATAGCTCTGCTTCGACTTATTTCAAATGTATTGTACTTTTCCCAGCCTAAAGTTTTTCCATCTTGCATGGTGGAATATTTTGTTTTTATTTCAATTCGTTTTTGACCTTTTTTGTTACTTTTGTTTTTGATTTTGTTATGCACATTTAGATGCTCTTGGTAAAAAAAAATATTTACACGTAAAAGCCCAGCCGGGCGTGAAATTCAAAATAAATAAATAAATATCATGAATTAACTTAATGTTAACATAGTTAGCTTCAAACGGATTGACACAATGAAGTGGTGACCTCTAACCAACTTGATTCTTTCAAAAGATCACGTGTCATTCTCCTAATCCGTTAGATGAAATCGTTTTTGTGTTTCAAAGATAAGTTAATACAAAGTCAATAATTATTTTGATAATGTATTACATTTATGGAATTTTCAACAATTAAGATCTTGAAGATAAAATAATGTTCTTCAAGTTACTACTGATTTGATAGATAAGAAAAATTGACAAGTTTGCAGGTGTAAAAGATTTATGCCAGATGTTTCAAGGTCAGAAACAGGGATTTAAAAAAAATGAAATTGTTTGCAGAGCAACCATGTTGAAATGTTTTTGGATGCATAAGGATGATATAAAGGAAGTAAAAAAACTAAAGGCAAAGCAACGTAGCGTAGAAATATTATACGTAAATCGACGGCCCCAAAGAACAATTTTGTAGTTTTGCAATAGAGCCGTTTAAAGCTTTGTTTCTGCTCTTTACTATTTTTGAGATCAAGAATTTGGCATTTCATTAAAAATTTCGAAAATACAACAAAATAAGCCAATAAATAAGCCAACAGAACGATTTTCAATTTTTAGCAAATCAGACATTGTTCTTCGTGACCATCGATAAAGAATTTGGAAAATAAAGAAAAGAAAATAAAGGAAGAAAACAAAAGTGATCAATGTAATGAAATAGGCCAACAAATAGAAACAGAAACTTTGTCTAGAAAGACGGTATGCATCACCGAAATAATTTGGAAAAGAAAATAATGAATCAGGAAGAAGACAAAAGTGATCAATGCAATGAAATAGGCCAACAAATAGAAACAGAAACTTTGTCTAGAAAAACGATAAGCATCACGGAAATACCTAATTTGGAAAAGAAAATAATGAATCAGGAAGAAGACAAAAGTGATCAATGCAATGAAATAGGCTAACAAATAGAAATAGAAACTTTATCTAGAAAGACGATATGCATCACCGAAATAATTTGGAAAAGAAAATAATGAATTAGGAAGAAGACAAAAGTGATCAATGCTATGAAATAGGTCAACAGACAGAAATGAAAACGTAGTGTAGAAAGATGATGTGCATGACTGAAAGAATTTGGAAAATAAAAGAATGAATTAGGAAGAAGACAAAAGTAATTGATGTAAATAGAATTCATGTATGCCGAAACAGACGGCTTAAAATAATAAAATGGATTAAATTGGAAATTGGGCTTTTTATCTTTGACGGTCATGATTTAGGAAAAATATCAAACGAACAGAAAAATATTATTAGTTTTGACATTTATACTTGTTTCTCATGTTTTTTTAATCACATACATCTACAATCATTAGATTAGAGATCTTTTGCATGATAATTATGAACTTCCTGTACTTAAATAAATTTGTTATGTAAAAAACACTAAATCATACTTTTATAATATATAAAACTAAGAGGATAATAACAATACATAACATAATGTCACATTTTTAATGATTACCCCCACAGATGATCTGAGATTACCACTAATTAAAAATACACTCAAAAATAATTGATTATGTATTTTTATTATAGATACAGAATATTATGAGTGGTATTTTTTACAAGCAAAATAATAATTGGCATCCAATCCAGTAAAAATAGTTTTAATGGTAAATTTAAAGTATCACATAAACTGGGACAAAAAACATGTTATTAAACATCACATTTTTTGTTTTATCTCTAGGTCACATTTCAACAAGTTTCAAAGAATTCAATGATTGAAATCTTTGAGTTTATCTAATAATAATTGATGATAATATTTTGGGCAGCAATTATGATGGCCTTTGTCAATATGTAATAATTATTTTATGTTACACTTGACAATAAGTTATGATGTATAAAGGTGGGTCTCCTGCGCCCAAAATCTCTTTATATGGGTCCCAACAAAATTTTTATGTATATAACATATAAATAATAAACATGTGTACGTGATATAAGGTGAGAAAATCTTCTTATCTCTGAAACTTAAACTTTGGCACTGGAGAGGCCCAAATTGTTCTTTTTTTTGCAGTTATTTGAACCAAAGTTAAAAATAATTTTTTTGTAATGTAATAAAATATGTACACTTTTTACACATAAAATGGCCCAACACTGACTTAAACTTCTGTTTATGAAATCCTATTACAAAGTAGGCTATAATTTTTTATACTACTTTTATAGTTGGGGTGTGGTGAGTACTATATTAAAAAATCATTCAAATTCCCATCAGTCACAAAGCATTTGAGTGAACAATGAAGGCCATAACACTTGTGATGCATTTCAGTAAGAATGAAGCCCATAACATTTATAACTCGTTAAAATGACGTGAAGCTAATTTAAAGAGTGCACACAATTCAGTGACAATGGAACACATAGCACTGAGCCGGTTCAAGTAACTATAGAATACTCACTCTCTTCTGTATCTCCTTATGACTATAGTTGGTTACAAAAAAATTGAGCTTTACAATTTACAATGCATTAGAATCACAGTGAAACCCATCAGTCGTAAAGAATTTGAGTGAACAATGAAGGCCATAACACTTGTGATGCATTTCAGTGAGAATGAAGCCCATAACCTTTATAACTCGTTAAAGTGACATGAAGCTAATTTTAAGAGTGCACACAATTCAGTGACATTAGAATACATAACACTGAGCCCATTCAAGTAACTATGAAATACTCACTCTTTTCTGTTTCTCCTTGTGGCTATAGTTGGAGCCCAGCTTGAGGTTAGCCGAGGTGTTCATGGCCTCCTGCACGGTGAGCAGCGGTTGCAGCTGGTCGTCCTGCATGATGTAGCAGGCCTGGCGCCGGAACAGGCGGAGGTCTCTCTCTTCCCCGTTGGTTGATATTGAGCCCGTCCAAGATGTTCTGAAAATAAAACATATTTTTTTAGAGTGCAGTTCAGCTATTTGCAGCCTGGCGGGTGAAGATTGACAAAAACAGGGTCAATCTCCAATAGGAGAGGACACCAGAGATGTTCTTTTAGCAGTTCGCCAGAAGAAAAATAAGTCACAGTTAATACTCAACTTTGGCGGAGTTTCAACCGCGATGAATCAACTGGTTTGAGTATCACATATTATTCATTGATGTATATAGCAGTGGCGGCCGGTGACTTTTTGTATAAGGGATGCTGAAGTATATAGGTACCTAATATCTAATATAAAAATCTATAGACTAGCCCACAACAAGATGCAATTACTGAAAAAAATAAAAAGTAGAATGTCAAATTAGCTCTATAAATCCTTTATTACAGTTCTAAAATTAAATTAATTAAACAGATATTTGAAGGACATTCAACGCATCAATCGGCTTCAGTAATTCAAAATTTAAGCCAAACTATCAAAACGGACGCGCGAACAAATCTCTAATACGTAATGAATTAATCCATGCGTTTTGGTTGTGCTATTCTGTGCACTGTGCCTATGCGCATTAAAGATGTTTTCTGCGCTTTGGATGCTCCCATGGATGCTTCTATCAAATACAAATCCGGCTTCAGACAGAACTAGGCACGTAGGACTAAATGCACAAGCGCGAATATCTCATTTTTTCTAACATCGTAGATATGGAATGAAGCAGAGAATCCACGTCTCTTTCTCCTTGGACCAACACTAGCAAAGGAATCCACGTTGCTGAATCCTTTGCTAGTGTTGGTGCGTTTTTGCAACGTTCGAGCATCGAGAATGGTATTATGTATATATTTCGGCACGGTCCACGCATTGCGTTTCATTGTTTTTTGACCTCTGAAGTTGAGACGGTGTCGTTTTGCAGTATCTATTGATGTTTACGGATAAAAAAAATAATCCCAAAGTTTTTTTTAATTTGGAATAAATAAAAAATAATAATAATTATATTCATTATACACCTAGAAAGGAAGGGAAGCGCAGCATCCACAGTATGTATGGAGGGACAGCGCCTGGTATATACGTATCCCAAATAATCCTTCTTTCACGTCGCAACACTCGCAACGAGTGACCAATTGACATTAGTCACTCGTTGCGAGTGACTAATGTCAATTGGTCACTTTATTAGTCCTGATAGTTGGAGGACCGAGAAGTGACATAAGGTATTTTTGTTGGAAAAACATTTAATTTTCTGTGGGAAAATTCTTTGTACCCTAATAACAAACGAGAGAAGCGGCAGGCAAAAGCTTGTATCTACCTGATAGTATTATTAACTTAATGACTATACAGTTTATGATTGTTGTAGACAGAGGACGCTTCTGTTATTTTAAAAAAGAACCGTTGAAGTTTTCAAAAGCATCCCCGATGATAAAACGTCGAAACGAAATTTTACAAAACTTGGAAATTCTCAGTTTCAAAAACTTTTATGCAATTTCCCGACACCATTTTCCGAACGTTTTTTTCTCAATTTTTTCAATTTTTATCAATCAAAAATTTTCCAACTTGAAAAATTTTCAAACTTCAAACATTTTCCGACTAATTTTTCCAGAAGATTTTTTTTTCAGAAAGATAAAAATTTTCTGAAATGAAAAATTTCCAATTCATTTAAATTTCCCGGCATGTTTTCCGACCAATTTTTCAAAAATATTTATTGCGAAAATAGAATCAGCAGGCGCGCGGCGAAAATTTAGCGTCGGCCATCGAGAAGTAAATTCCCGAGTTTTTAACAAACCTATCATCTAAATATATTTTCTTATAGAACAATTATGTGAAAACATGGCAACTTATATTTAGTCATTGAAATCACCCAAATCGGTATTGTATGAATTCTGCATCCTTTCGGTTTATTCGAAAATTCTAAGGTTAGCTCTACAGTTGTAAGCAAAATTTACGGCTTACGTAAGGTTTTGACAAGTTGCTGACAGGAGCGTTTAGAAATGCGTCCAACTTGTGGTAATAAATGTTCGCGTTTAACTTGCGTAAGTTCTCACGGGGACAGCTACACATGTAATTTAATTTGGCGTGAGATGGCTTTCTGTCAACAGCGATTTGCTACTATCAAATTTATGCGATTTTGTCAATAAAGATGAAAAGGCCCAAAATAAAGTGTTGAAATAGAATTTGAATTGAAATAAACAATTCTCCTTGCGATTTTGTTCCGTAAAGCGCGGAAATTAAGGAGGTTCTTTAATTTTATACGAATGACAACTACTTGATAGTAACCGACTTCAAATTCAAATACTGAATGTTATAATCGGAAATATTGAGAGTAGAAAGGATTGAACCGATAATTAAATAGAAGGATGCTCATTTTCAGAAAGCTTTTTTCCACCTGGAAAATAAATGATATCTCTTCGGGTTTTGGAATCAAAAAGTTTATTTTGTTTCCATTAGTTTTTGTGGGTGGTGCTTATTTGAGTTTTATCTAGTGTTATTTTTATATTGTTTTCTGGAGATAATAAGGTAGGTAATTATCTATTTAACCAAATCAGATTTTAGTTAAAATAATAAAAATACTAGCATTAAATAATTGCATACACAAGTGAACTATATGTTTAAGCCCTTTTTTTCAAGAACCTATACATGTAAACCTTTTTTTAAGTAATATGTTAATACGCTTTTAACTTTCCAATTTTATGTTTTATTCTTTCTCTTCTTTTCATTTCCTCAATTTTCCCTCTTTTTGTATAAATCATGGTCCATATATATTCACACTTATCCTAATTTGACTGTCCTAAACCGGGAATCATCCTAGTTGGACAGTCAAAACATTTTATAAATAATGTACATAAATGTTTAAATATTTTACTAAATAAAAATGAAATAAATAAATAAATTTATAGGAAAAAATTCCTACGAAAACAAATGTAAATTCTTACGGTAAGCGCATCAACTTATCAAACTGATTTGATAAGCTGTGAGAAGGCTGGAAGTTCGCGCGGACACAATTAGACCCATCCAAAAACCTACGTAAGAACAACTTCAGTAACTTGCTATAAATTACGGTATGTGACTTTTGGTGTCGTTTACATTGGTAATTTGGACATATGGGAAAAAACTTACGAGTAGCGTAATGTTTCAAAATCTACCTATTCAAAATGTTACGACTAATTTGCCACGTCCTGTCTATCGCTACTACTATGACATCATCAATTATGTATACAGAAAAAAAAAACAAAATGGCGCTGAATGGCCGATTGAAGACTATGTCACACGTGAATTTCTGCGAAACTACGGGCCTAAGAATTAATTAGGTAGGTACTTTGACAAAAAAAATTTCGGTACAAGTAATTAGATACTTTGACAATTTAATAAAGGATATTAAATTGGTATGCAACAATGTACAGTTATAACATTCTCGACTTATCTTATCAGTCTATCACCAATTAAATAATTGATTATTTATTTGATTTATTGCGACCATGTACGGTATCCATATTTGCCTAACCACCCCTCATACCTGTTTCCTTCCCAGAACTTACTCTTTCCTTTTCGCAACGACCCTCCACACAGCCATGTGGGAAATTATTTTCCTCCAGGCTTCCTGATGTAAAAAATTGTGAAAAGCAAACAAATAAAATAAATTATATAATACTTATTTATAAATAATAATATATCTTATATATAAAATCAATGTTGGTTTGTTTGTTTGTTTGTTCGTATGTTATGCGCTGCCATACCGCTCATCCGATTGCGATAAAACTTTGACAATTTGTTGTTCGCACGCCCGCGAAGGTTATAGGCTATATATAACGGTTAGCTCTGGCGTTATGAAATTTGTATTAAAAAAATGGGTATATTTAGTATATATTAGCGGCAGGGAGGGAAGGCATGAGGGTAAGGGTAATGAAGCAGGTGGGGTTAGCGGGAGGGATGACGAGGGAGGGGAAGGCGTGGAAGGCGAAAGGGGAACGCGAGGGGAAGGGGACGTAGGGAACGGAGACGTATGGGAAAAGAAATGCGGAGAGAAAAAATTACTTTTTGCATTGCAACGCATGCCGGGTACCAGCTAGTTACTTATATTATAGAGTTCCGTTCGCGAGTTTTACGAGCGTAGCATGAGCGTTTCCGTTTCCAGACAGTGGTCGTTTTAAGAGGAAACCGGGAGGCGTTTTGCCTATACAAACATATTCCCGAATTTCCCCTTTGGATTTTGACCCTAGTGCAAATATTTTTATTATGATGTAGATAGCGAGTCGGTACGTTTTGCTTTTTTGATTGGTTACGTCTTATGTGAGTTAGGACTAGGGTTACCATTTAGAAAATTGAAAAGTCCTGGCAAAAACCCGGACAGTCCAAAAAAAGTCCGGAAATTTTGATCACATAATGCAAATATCAGGTACGCACTTCATAACGGTATGGACGTGGTAGCGAACGGTCGCAAAGGGTCGCGGAGGGCGGTTGATTCAATACAACCTTAAAACTATGAGCTGCGAAGAATTCTATAAGAAAACTTTGAATGAACGGGAGCTGCTCCGTCAAGTATCTGGCCCTGAAAATATTCAAATTTATATATTTGTCGAAAACAAGTGTTAAGTTTTGAAGAAGATATTTTATGTTTGAACTTTAACTTGTTCATTGTTTGCAACTGCAATTAAAATTTATTGTTTGATCTCCATGAGTTGATTGTTAGAAGATTTGTATTTTGTTTTTTTTAGATGAGTGGAAAAATTACTAAAGATAAAGACTTATTTGATATTACTTACGTAAGTTTTATTACTCATATTCCATCTAAACCAAAAAATCCGGACAAATTAAAGGGCCGGACAAAGTCCGGACAAAAGGCTAGAAGTCCGGACATGTCCGGACTAATCCGGACGGATGGTAACCCTAGTAAGGACCCGCCAAAAATCGTTAAAATTGACTGGTTTGAACACTATCAACACACGTTCACATCCCGTTTACACAGGAGATCAAATTCGTCCCAGCTCACGTAGTTCTCATTTATTTATTGTTTGAAAATTTACAGAGTGTTAAAAATTATTACAATAATAGAATTGCTGTTGGGATGTACATAGATATTAACACTCCAATTAGAAATGTTCACAGCACGAGTAATCAGTGTTTAATTGTTACTTGACGGAAATGCTTGTAGTGATAACAGAAATAATGATAATCAAAATTAAATATAAAACATAGTAGTGTCAAATATAATACACAACTAACTAACTAACCTCTAAATTCGACTGTTGTGAACTCTTGCAACTCACTAACTTACGAACACCCACAGTAACAACACGACAAAATACAATATTCAACAACAGCACTCATAAGCGTAACTACATTGCCCACTCTCCGATACAACGACTTTACACCGTGGAAAATAAGTACTTGGGCGATGTTGATGCATTTTCAATATCAATTTGGCGAGTTTTGTGGATCATCTAAAACATTTATTTCAACACTATTACTAAACACATCTTGTAAACCTATAAAATAGCTGTATTTTTCTGTTTTTGTTTATGTGTTTGTATGACTTTTATCTAATGTAGTTTTATTTGTATTATTTCCTAAGTTTCAAAGTATCTGTCAAATCACATGTATTTACATGGTACATGTATTTATATGGATGTGTATGTATGTGTATGTTTATATATATATATATATTTTTTTTTTTATATTCCTCTAATATATTTAAATACTTTTTTTTTCTCTTCTAAATAACCAATGTTCAATAACTATTAAAATTTGAAAAAAAAAAAATACATATAAAACTTTCTATTACAACACATAAATACTTGTCATACATAAACATAAATAAACACGTAAACACCTCAGCACAGGTTCTCCTAGTGAGGTGTTCACGAAACATACAACAATACCTATCCACAGTTTCACCTTCACAAACCTACCTTACACCCAACATAATAAAATTACAATATATATTATGTAAAAATGTTTTTCAAAATTGATCTATAGGTAAATACTGTAATGCAAATAAATAAATTAAAATTACACTACAAATCATGTAAAAGCCCTCTGGGCGTTAAATAAATAGATAAATAAATAACAACCTGCAGAAAAAGAGAAAAAAGAAAGAAATAAAGGGTATGACAATAAAGCAGCTACATAACTGTTCTCCACGAAGTGTCATGGTAGGAGTTCGATAATTTGTTTTTTGAAATTTGTGAGATTGTTTGCGTAGATATCAATATGGCCACATTCAATGGCATTATATAGATTAACACTGTTTCAATTTCAGTCTAATAACGAACAAACAAGATTTGTACAAACTTCACCACACCTTTCCGTAATTAGATAGACTTATCTTGTGTTCATAATGATATCTAAAAATACGGGATACCATAAAGCATTTGCCAACCCTCCGTTTTCTATTGTTATCTAAAATGGTAAACACGACGGTATTATTACGAAGTTATATTGCAACTACTAATTGTACCAACGGAAAACTAATTGAACGGATTACGTAATAAAATTCTTACAGTTAAGCACATCAGGAAAAATAGCTGTGTTTTGGGTGCGCGTGCACCGAACTTGCACTGGGTTTGTACCGGGTTTGTTTGCACCGGGAAAACAGGCAGTCTGGCATGAATCACCCAGCCCGGTGCAAGTGTACCGAACGCACGTGACTGCCGGCCTTTGTTAGGAAACATGTTTAGCTCAGGCTCAGAGCAAAAAGAGGCTATTGATCCAGCGACCAGGGATGAACTATTAGGTGCTAAAATGTCAATAATAAATAACTAGTTAGATTTTCTCGAATAAAAAAATCCAGTGATCTTTAATTACAACATTGATAACAATGCTCTTGAGACATTAAAACAAATTAAAGATCACTTTTCAATCAAATCTTTCATTTGTTAACCACATAACAGAAATCTGTAATAAGGGCTTAAAAATGTTTGGATTTATAACTAGGCTAACTAGAAAATTTTAACAATGTAAAGTGCATTAAACTGTTATATTTTGCTTATGTTAGAAGTCAGCTAGAGTACAATTCTCCCGTCTGGAATCCTCATTAAGTGTTATTATTGCTGCATTACAAGCTATTGAAAGAATACAAAACAAATTCTTATTTTTTCTGAATTTAAAAATGGGTATTCCAGCAATTGTGTTGAACTATAACACTCAGTTAAATGATATGACAGAATAATTTTCATTGACTTGGTATATTTATATAAAATTCTAAATGATTTAGTTGATAGTTCTGTATTGCTTGAATTGATAAGCTTCCGGATAACACAACGTAATACCAGAAGTCAGGATTTATTTCAGTGCAGAAATTCTGGGACTAACTACCATATGTATTCCTCTTTGCTCAGAATACTAATGGAGGGAAATAATTATACCAAGTCAGTGGACATCTTCAATTTATCTTTAAACAAATATGAAATATTGTAACTGAGGCAATTCAATTGTGTACAATAAATACTGTATATTTCTTATTATTTACGTGTAAAAGCACCCAAAAAGGACGTTAATAAATAAATAAATAAACTAGCAGTTAAAAACTCGCTCCGCGACTTCGTGTTTACGCAGATCTCAAAACGAAGATTGTCACTTCAAAGATAAAGACATGATACACAATACATCATCGTCGCCCAATCCATTTCTGTTTTATGCATTTCATACTTTTGGCGTGTTTCACAACTCAGAAATGACAACCAAATTTTTTACGTTAAAAAAAAAATTCAAAATAAAACTATAAGTTTTAGCGTGACTGTATCGAAGTAGCCATGATGGTGACCCGACAAATGATCCGCCGAAAATAGGCCCCGAAATGATATTTACTATAAAATTATTTTTTTGTGCATGATTGACCGATTTCAAAAGTAAAATCGACTTCGAAAATACCCTAATAATAAGTTGATATGAATATCAAACGAATTTATATACAGTGTAGATTTTTTGTACTTATGCGCTAAAGTAAAGTAGATTTTTCCTTGATGCATTTGAATGAAATATGTTTTTTACTTTGTTATTCGGCGGTACATCCTCTCTGTACATCTCTTTGGGGTCACTTAGTTATATTTTGTATAATTAGGTACACCAACTGTTTTCCCTAAACCGACTGCATATTTTTTTTTTTTTTTTTTTACTTTATTTATTCTCATTTCTTTGTACATATAATGTATAATAGCACATAGTATACATATAATAACATAATATATAATAACAAATAGTATGAACAAGAAATGAAAACCCACTAAGGCACTGCCTGAGTGTGGGTAATATTAAAACAAAATACTAGGTATATTTCCAAGTACCCAAAGTATAAAATAGACTTAAAAAAACATATAAAATATAAAGTTAGTATTACATTGGTAGAATAAGTGAAAAAGTTTTTTTTCAGCTATTATAAAAATAAAATAAAAATATGGAAAAAACATACTGATTTTTAATTTTTTTTTTAGTTATTTAAAAAAAAAAAAAAAACAGAAAACACATTGTACTAAAGTTTAGAAAGTTACAGAAAGTGAGTTGTAGAAGGATGGATAAATTTATAGAAAAGGCGTTTCAATATCTACATTATTCAACCATAATTTTACCTCTTTTACATATTTTATCAATTTATTTATCATTTGAGTTTGTAGTGGTAGAAGGTTAAATGAACGAGGACCAATGAAACTGCTATGTGTCTGCAATAATTTAGTATTGGTTTGTGGGGTGTAAAATATATTATTAATTCTTTTGCTCATTCTGTTGCATATTGCATATAAGTATACCGGGGGACGTAGGTACGTCATGATCTAACCCAACAGTGTTGGTCTTCTTTTTTTAATGGCCTATTTAGCCGTTCCCCATATATGCTCCTTCTGTTGGGTTAGGTTAGGTTAAGAGGGGTTATCTGCTAGTAAACTCGCTCAGTATAATCGTATTACTAGCTAACTAGCAGATTGTGAATAATCCACGAAAAAAGTTGAAAGGGGGTCAACTTTGCTCGCTACTCGCTAGCATGTACGGCGGATGGCAAAATGGCGGCTCACGAACAGCTGATTTCGTAACTGTCAAACTATTGCTTGATCTGGATTATTCGTTGTGCAATCCGTTAAGTAATCGGCTAATAGCTAATAGCGGTGAGCTATCTGCGAATATCTCAGTTTTCTACAAAATGTCGACAGAATTAGTTCGCGCGGGAGTGGTTTTTTAACTCAGATTTTCGCTAACTAGTTCGCTACTGAGCGAGTGGAACGTTTTATGTGTCATCATCACAATTGCACTCGCCGATTTGCCCGCTTTTAAATTTGCCGACTAGTAGCTTGTAAACTCGCTCAATGTAATCGAGGCTTAAGAGAGATAAACAGACTGAAGAAAAGCAAGACTGAAGACATTCCTGAGAATATTGAAATACTTACTTTTAAAGGTAGCTTTGTCAAACAATTGATCTTTAAAATTTTAGACAATTACTTACATTAGGATGAATCTAACGTGAAGTCCTATTTAGATACTAATTAGATTCATATTTACGACGAATCGGTTTACAGTATGAACATCAAAAAAATATGCTACGTATAAATTTAAGCTTTTACTAGCTTTTCTATGTATTGGAATTACAAAAAGATTATTATTCACATAACAAAAAATATAAGCGTAAACCATTAACAAAAATGTTTTGTCATGACTTAACTATAACATAAGGAACAACTTTTAAAAAATACCCCTATATGGCAGACTACTTTTGAGGTTTTGTATGGTCTAACTTTTTTTCATTCTAATAAAATTATGCACAAAATAAATAAAAACCACCTTTTTGCTTACTTGCCTCGTGTAAATACGACGCGCGATTTTAAATTTTGTAGGCGTGAGAATCGAAATATTTTTAGCGTTTATATTCCTCTTAAGGCCATCCCCTAGTACTGGACCCATTCGAAATCGGGCGGAGCAAGCGACTTTAGCGTTGACCAATCAATAGCCAACAACGGTGCTTTGTTATTTCGCTCGTACATTTTTATAGAACAAAGCGACGTGGACAGCAAGGCACGTCTATACGACCCGAATTCCGGGCGTCTACTGACTGGGACAACACAAAGCGCTTTCGTTCCTTCTGTGGATCGCAGAAGGGTGAAATTTGCAGTTGGGTAACGCCTTTTTTAATTTCCTGTAAAAGAACATCGCCAAAGTTCATATATTTTTTTTTTGTGAAGTTCATGTATAAATATCAATTTTTTTGCGATTATCATAAAAGAAACTTAATTTGCCACATTATACAATAAAATTACACCCGAAAAGGGGTTTAAAAGTAGGAGAGTTTGCAATTGAAAGTGTTTTTTTATAGACCTAATACTTTGTTTTTTTCTAGGCTTATAAAAAGACTTATAAAAAAAATGACCGATATTTTTAAGGGCCAAGATATGTTCTACACGCAGTATTTAATTGAAAGATCTATAATACTTCTAAGCCATTAAATTTTCAAAACAAAAATACATGATTTTGTATGAGTTTGCAATATTTCGCATGGCTTCATCTTAAATATAATTTTTCCGTGTAGATCGAATGCAGCCCTGTTTTCAGCACAAGGAAGGAAACAGCAATACGAATGCTCTCTCGCTCGCTCTCCATCAATAGACGGAAGTTCGTTGAGTGCATGCGCACTGGAGCTCGGGACGTAAGAGAATGCACTTTAATGTCCCAAATACGTAATAATAACCAAGTGGAAGCGTGGAAGGGCGTTCGGTGCACGCGCACTCGATGCACCGAGGCCGGGTTCAACTGTGAGCGAGCTCTTCTTTGAATCATAGCAATAAACCGGTGACTGGACAACTCGGAATGAAACCAACTCAGAACCATCTCTGATAAGTCAATTAGAGTGATAAAAAAATATATTAAAAAAATTGGTTAAATAGGTTACGTTTGGTTAGGGTTATCGGCCAGTTTAAAATTATTTTTTTCGTAGCTTTT
Source organism: Glyphotaelius pellucidus (assembly GCA_936435175.1). Taxonomy (NCBI): domain Eukaryota; kingdom Metazoa; phylum Arthropoda; class Insecta; order Trichoptera; family Limnephilidae; genus Glyphotaelius; species Glyphotaelius pellucidus. The sequence continues at coordinate 10,888,734 of OW386538.1, read as the reverse complement.
AATGACATTTCAAGGTGCTGAGTTGACTTTATTTTCAGTTGATATGGAACCCAATAAACCTATACTAAGCTTGCGGTATTCATGAATACGACTGTCAGTAGTTACTTTTGACGTGATAACGTCTTATAAATCGATGAACGCCGGATGCACTCACGAAAAAGCATGACTCATTGTCACGTTCCGCCTGAGCCGAGCGTGCAAGTGAGAGCGCGGAACTAGCGTTCGGCTTATGACGCATCTATCTCTCTTCCACTACATCGTTATTATATGACGTTATCACGTAAAATTATCGTCCGTAAACCGACTTTACAGACAACCATTTTTTGACGTGATAACGTCTTATAAATCGATGAACGCCGGCTGCACTCACGAAAAAGCATGACTCACTGTCACGTTCCGCCTGAGCCGAGCGTGCAAGCGAGAACGCGGAACAAGCGTTCGGCCTAAGCGTTCGGCTTGTGATGCATCTATCTCTCTTCCACTCCATCGTTATTATATGACGTTATAACGTAAAATTATCGTCCGTAAACCGACTTTACAGACAACCAATTTTTTTACATTAGCTCCACACGGGAGGCCCAGAGAAAAAAAAAACCCTCAGGGCCTATGTCATCTTTAAAGATGCTGTGGAGGGTCTTTTTATGGAAATGAAGGAGAGCAGAAGTTCTGGGAAGGAAAAATATGAGAGGTGGTTAGGAAACTGGGGTCCAGGAATGACCGACGTGTGAACCCATCCTCCCACTGCGGTACGAGGGAGTCCGCCTAGAGAGGTCAAAAGGTCTAACTCAGTCAGCCTCTCCTAATCCTGCCTGCCACGCATTAGGTGGGCAAGCAGATCCATTGCCAAGACCTACACAAATATCACCGCATGAACCCGTGAACCCCTGCTAAGTCACCAAACGTAGACCTGTGGTACTACACTTATACATTTATGTGTAAAACCCGAGTTCTGACGTTTTGTTTGATCCATATTTAAAGATACCTATTTATTAATTGATATTCCATGATCAATATTACTTAAATTATTTAATTTGTAGGTATATCATTGTTATAATGTTTTTTAAAAATAATCCCCAATTATGGATCGCATCGACATGCAAATTTTTGCCATTCGCCAGCTGATTAAGAGGAATATAAACGCTACAAATATTTCGATTCTCATGCCTACAAAATTTAAAATCGCGCGTCGTAATTGCACGAGGCAAGTAAGCGCAAAAGTTGTTTTTAATTATTTTGTGCATAATTTTATAAGAATGAAAAAAGTTAGAACATACAAAACCTCAAAAATAGTCTAAGCCATAAAGGGATATTAAAAAAAAATTGTTTCTAATATTACTTTACAGTTAAGTCATGAAAAAATATTTTTTTTTGGTGGTTTACGCTCATATCTTTTGTTATGTAAATAATAATTTTACTGTAATTCCAATACACAGAAAAGCTAGTAGAAGCTTCAATTTATCCGTAGCATATTTTTTGATGTTCATACTGTAAACCGATTCGTCGTAAAAATGAATCGAAATAGTACCTAAATAGGATTTCACGTATAGCTTCATCTTAACAAAGAAATAGCTGACATAAATCAAAATATTATTTTAATGAAATACATGTATCATAAACAAGTTATCTCTTGACAGCTGCAAGGATGTGTAACTCTCCTAGTTTTTTTTAGAAAAGTAATCGGAAATGTATTAACTATAATCACTATAAAGTTAACTGCCTTATTTTAAGAATAAATTTGCTTATTTTACATACATATATGACTACAGCATGTCAGCGCAATTAAAGCAACGATACGAGTATCTACCACAGAAGCAAGAGGTTGAACCATTCACTTTATCTAAGGCAGTTCTGACGTGTTTCCCGAGTGAGTAAGGTCTATTTCTTTATCAAGACAAAGAAGAGACGTTTGCTTTATGACTTTTTTTTACATTACAGTCATCGCAGTATGTGCAATTATGTTTAATTGTAAGTAAAGGCCACTTCCTTTGTTGCAGAATTCTTTAGAAAATCCTTGAAAAGATTTCCTCTCGTAATAATCCCTATCCCTCACGAAACGAGTTATGTTGGTAAAAACTAGCATTTTTCTTGGAAAATTCTTTAATCGTGATATTGAAAATACGTTCCATTTCAGTAATATTTCATTAACCCTTTATTACTCGCACGGGGTGACAGACACCCCAGACCGTTTTTGAAAGCCTATAACTTTTTCAAAATTGAATTTACCGCGCTAATTCTCTTAGCAGCTTCGTGTAAGCGTGTGAACTTCGTAATGGTACTGACACACTTGCTCATAAACAAGCCGGCTTATGAGCATGCTCATTAATGACAGATGATGACATTTGCTTATAAATGAGCAGGCGTGGTTTGAGCTCTCTCGTGAATGAGCGTGCTCAAAGCCAACATTTGAACACACATGCTCTTTAATGAGCATGCTCATGCCAAATAAATGTCATATGAAGTCAGTTAGTTCCATTCGCTTAGAACTAAACAAAATAATATTATCGCTTGCAATGCAATTATTTAAGAATCTTCTGACGTAAAAAAATTAGACGGTCGATTTGGGTCAACAAATCCGAAAATGATTAAATGTTAAAAAATAAATGCAAATTTAAATAGAATGTGGTTTCATTTTGCAGGTAAAGGAGCTTTTGGGGAATTTGGAAAACTACTGTGGGTATTTTAGTGACCTTGTGTTCCAAATATATTCACGATTTCCATAAAAAATTACGAATAACAAGGTTTTTTCGCCTCCCCAGCGGGCTATTTTGATATTTTTGCAAAGAATATGCAGGCGCGAACTGAGATCGGATTGAAATGAGCATGCTCATAAGCTAGCCTGTTTACACATGCTTAGAGGCTTCCCCTTCCACCCAATAATCCAATGAGCATGCTCATAAATCAAAGGCTGTTGATTTGTAAGCATACTCATTTTGCTTCAAATGGGCATGCTCATTACTAGCAACGTCACAGATACACGTGCTACTTACTAAGTAGCATGGTCTTTGGCTTCAAATGAGCAAGTGTGTGTGTATTTCTATAAATTAAAACGGGGTGTTTGACATCTAACGATACGAGTTATTATACAACGAATTACGTAATTTTTAGGCGCGAGTAACTAAGGGTTAATCTGGTTTTCGATATATTGGCGGTGTCTTTTGTTTTATTTTATTAGTAATCAGTGAAATAATGTCGAAAATTACCCCCTACAAAAGCCCGAAGTTATCTTGTATCTGGTGTGTGATTTGGTTTGTTTATGTTAAGCTGTGACTCCAGCATGAACATGAACGTGAACGTTCGCTTGAACGTCACTATAAACATTTTTTTGTTTTCCGTCTCCTCCGTTGTTTTGAAAGATTGGGGCGAAGACCTGTCCACGCGTACGCATCTGACGTTTGAGTTTGGCGTTAATAAATGTTAAAATGCGTTCTGATTAAAATGAGAAGAAGAGATGATGAAGAGATGCTAGATCAGAGAGAAAACATAGATATTTATTTATCACGAAAGATTTCCGACTAATATCGATCATTGCTATTGCAGGACCTAAAGTTATCATTTAAGAATTTCCAGTGCGTAAATAATTACGTAGACGTCAAAAGAACGTCGAGTTCTGATGTGAATGTATTAAATAGTATTTTGAAGAACAATAAAAATTTAAAAAATCATTAGAAAAGGTACAAAACAAATACATTCGGTACATCAATTTTAAATAAAAAATCCAAATGAAATTATAAATTAAAATAACTTATTGAATCTAGATTTCTTAAATTGTCAGGAGGAGTGTTAATTGATTTGTTATTTTTATACAAAATTATTATATCGTTAATCCATAAATTTGTTGGAACAATTAGTTTTTGGAAATTATTGCATTAACTTACCTGCCAGACAAACTCGCAGTAAAGATACTTTTAAGTTAATTAAATTTAAATGCAATAACTTCGACACAAATTACTATTTATTCACCAATTCCTAGAATCATACATAGCCTAGCTAATAAACATTTTGAATTTATACATATATTTAATGTTGACAATTTTGCTAATTTCAAAAAGCAACTAATTTCGATTTTATCTGCAATAATTAACGTTAATTATTTTTATTCTTTTCACAAAATCTTCTCTCATCTTACCAATAAATCTTTATTTTTATCTATTCGCAGTGATATACACATATCACTGTATGCTTATACCTTATAATTAGCTCTTATACATTACACATTGTTTATTTCAGGTCAATTTATTGATTATGTATATATATGTTGCCATATTGTATTAGTTTTTTATAAGTTCAACACACACTATTTTATTTTTTTAAATCTCCGCTATAATATTCTTTATCTTATATTGAATATGAATGCAATAATTAGCTATATCTTATAGTTAATTAATATATTCTTTTTAATTCTGTTTTATTGATTTTGTAACTCACGTAATTAATACTATAAGCTCATTTTTTATGGTATAGGTACTTTCTTTTACGTACTATTTCAAACTTATATCATACTGAATCATCGTATTAGTTTTTTGCAAATCTTCACAAAATTTTATTATGTATAAGTTGCTTTCTTATAATTACTACAACTGAATTTTACACTTAATTACTGTAATTAATTTGTAAAATTTTCATGTAAAAGCCCACTAGGGCGTTTGGACAGAATTTTCGGTATGTATTTGGATCGGTATGCCAAATCCTTCTCTTATGTAGGTTTTACACCGTCTCTTTTTTCAGCCCGATTCCCGTATAAAGACCAAAGACATTTTTTTTCAATTTACGCGATCGCTTTTTTCATCTCTATTTTTACATCTACGATTTCAATTGGCATCAATGTAAACAACACATGAACCGTGTTGTTCGCTGTGATGCCAACTTATATCGTAGATAAGAAAATAGCGATGAAAGTAGTGATCGTAAAATAGTTAAGTAGATGGGGGAGAAGAAGGTGGGGAAATGCACAGCTATTCAGATCTAGTCACCAAATATGGCTAAAGCCATTTCAAGCAATGTTTCAATTCTGAATAATGGACTTACACCAGGGCGATAATGAGAGTACCTTCCACTCTGGAACGTACCGTAAATGTACCTTACACTATTTTAAATAATTGAATTGTGAAAACAAGAATCAATCAAATATAATTTATATGCTCACGCCGGGATTCACGAGAGCCTTGGCTCCGCGACTTTTCGTCTCGCGACAAAATATCCCCGACAAAATATCCTCCGACAAAATATCCTCCGACAAAATATCCTCCGACAAAATATCCTCCGAAAAATATACTCCGACAAAATATCCTCCGACAAAATATCCTCCGACAAAATATCCTCCGACAAAATATCCTCCGACAAAATATCCTCCGACAAAATATCCTCCGACAAAATATCCTCCAAAAAATATCCTCCGACAAAATATCCTCCGACAAAATATCCTCCGACAAAATATCCTCCGAAAAATATCCTCCCACAAAATATCCTCCGAAAAATATCCTCCGACAAAATATCCTTTGAAAAATATCCTCCGACAAAATATCCTCCGACAAAATATCTTCCGACAAAATATCCTCCGACAAAATATCCTCCGAAAAATATGCTCCGACAAAATATCCTCCGACAAAATATCCTACGGACAAAACATCCCCCAACAAAATATCTACTAAAACCTAACCTTACCCAACCTAATAAAAAATGGGACAAAAATAACACAGATATCCTGTAAAGACAATAAATTATTGTTCAAAAATAGTAAAATGGGACAAAAATAATACAGACAATCCCGTAAAGACAATAAATTATTGTTCAAAAATAGTAAAATGGGACAAAAATAATACAGACAATCCCGTAAAGACAATAAATTATTGTTCAAAAATAGTAAAATGGGACAAAAATAAGGTTAGGTTAGGTTTTAGTAGTAGAAACACGAGGCAAAGTGCTACCTTTTTCTGTGACAATTTTAAAACTAACTATGAAGCTCATACACCTATAAACAGAATACATTATTTTGGAAATAAATTTGGGAATGTTGTAGACATGTTTAAAGATTCAGTGTTAGTTTTAAAACGAAGTCTTTATAATCACTTCACCGAGATGTATGATTTCACGACTCCTTAGTGAATACACTTTTTTTATTTTTAAATTTATTTAAACATATTTGCTTTCTTTACTCCATAATACTAATGGAGGGAAACAATTATACCAAGTCAGTGGACATCTTCAATTTATCTTTGAATAAATTTAAAATATTGTTATTGAGGCAGTTCAGTTATGTACAATAAAATGTTTTTTCTATGCTATATATGTAAAAGCCCCGAAAAAGGGCGTTTATTTATAAATAAATAAATAATATTAATTTTAATTTGCCATGATTTAAACATACTTCATTATATATTGTACACTGTATGTACCTAACACAACTGTATTGCTATTATATATTGTTTACTGTATGTACCTAACACAACTGTATTGCTATTATATATTGTTTACTGTATGTACCTAACACAACTGTATTGCATATTTACTTTTCTTGCAAAAGCCCACTAGGGCGTAAATAAATAAATAAATTTTGTCGCGGGATGAAAACGCGCATTACCGAGAGCCTTGCCCCTCGACCGTCAAAATCAGCGCCAATGTCAGCGTGACATCCGACAAGGATACAAATAATTGTGGTTAGTTAATAATTTTATAGAGGAATCAGATATAAAGACAAAGTTGATGGACTCTTTGTAGACGAAGCCAAGGTCACCTTCAGGTCCTTTAAAAAATTAATTAGGTAATTTAGACATAAATGGTTGTAAAATGTTAAATATTCACCGTTCTTCGACTTTTTGTAAACTTGTTCAATGCGGAATAAAATAAGGACGAATGGAGGACACAATTTGTTTATTTTAAATGGCAATAAAATTTTGATGTCCTAACAGGTTTATAAAATAATAGTAAACTAGTTGTTGCTACCCGGCATAGAGTTTTCGAGTTAACAAAACTTATTTTCTTACAAATGAAAGAGCTCTTTGTTTAAAACCACTCTATTTGATTTACAAACGTCGACCTGTTTCGGTTGATCGCAATCTTTATCTGCTGATCGGTATCTTTATCATATAAGTAGTTTATATGCCTATTGTCACGATGAAGGTTGAGATAAACCGAAGCCGGTCGATGTGTATAAATCAACTAATAAAGTGGTTCTAAACAAAGAAATTTTTCATATTATGTTTAATGTCAAGCCATAAAGTGTTTGCTTTCTTTGATAAATTATTATCTTATTGAAAAAATATTATTCATTTATTTATTAATTAACGCCCTGTTTTGGGGCTTTAACATGGATTTTTTAAGGAATAAACAACATGATAAAAATATTTAAATGATATATAAAGCACCGTTTTTGTGAAAAATTACCTCAAGGGCGATCAATGACGCTAATATGTTTATATTTAAATATAAAAGCACGTTAGAGTATACAATGGAATTAACGTTGTATGCTTAAGGGGGGGGGGGGGGTAAGATTTTAAAGGCTAAAAAAGGCATGTTTTCGACTTTTTTTTTGGAGATATGAATAATGTTGGTTTATTTATTTTATATACACATTATAGTATGACATCTGAAGAAACGATAAAAAAATTTAATTAAAAATATCAATAAATAAGTCCGTGAGAGCGAATCTCCGGAGGCGCCTCGAAAATGCGGTGAACATTATAACTTCTAAAATTTCATTTTAAACATAAAAATCGAAATGTGTTTAAAAGGTGATATGTTTTCCTCGGAAGTGACAAAGCGTTTTTTTTTTATTTTTTTTTTTGCAGCATGTTGAAGTAAAAAATGCGTTTTTTGTTTTTTTTTTCCAAAATCCAAAAATTTTTTTCAAAATTCAAAAATTTCCAAAATACAATTTGTTTTTTTCAAAATTAAAAAATTTCCGAAATCCAAAATTTTTTTTTTTCAAAATTCAAAAATTTCCAAATTCCAAAATTTTTTTTTTCAAAATTCAAAATTTCCAAAATCCAAAAATTTTTTTTTTCAAAATTCAAAAATTTCAAAAATCCAAAATATTTTTCTTCGAAATTCAAAAATTTCCAGTATCCAATTTTTTTTTTCCAAATCCAAAAAATTCCAAAATCCAATTTTTTTTTAAATTAAAAAATTTCCAAAATACAAAATTTTTTTTTTTTCAAAATTCAAAAATTTCCAATATCCATTTTTTTTCCAAATCCAAAAAATTCCAAAATCCATTTTTTTTTTAAAATTAAAAATTTTCCAAAATCCAAAAAATTTTTTTTTCAAAATTCAAAAATTTCCAAAAATTTTTTTTTTCAAAATCCAAAAAAGTGGCATAGTGGTAGGAGTCTTTGCGAGAAAAGGCCCGTACCGAATGCCTTGAACCGGGCGACCGAAGCGGCCCGAGAGCAGACGTACGAAATTGGGCTGTCAACTACCTGTGTCCTTTGCAGGCGCACACTCCTCGCTTTATCCACATTCAAACCTCGTTTTTTTCTTCACCTATTTTATTAAACACACACTCTTCGCTTCATCCGCGTTCACACGTCAAAACGCTTAGTGTTTTAACACGTTAGTTGCCTGCAACGGGTAAAAGCTAGTTATTATTATTACGCTGTGAATTTTGTTTTCGATATGTTAAGTGTAAGCATGTTTGTGGCTAACCTCGTTTTCACTCGCGTGATTCCTAATTCCGCTACATCACACAATTATTAAAAAGCATCGTGTATCAAAATTTCATTACGTAAATTTCAACACACCTTTTCTAAATGTATTAAAAAATATATACTTAGATAATAGTGTAACCCGATAGATTAAACATAAGCCATTCAGCTGAACGGCGGACATTCCAAAGGATTCTAAAACATCAAAAACAAGTCGCTGTATATCATGTTAAGATAAGAAAAACATACTTTTATGACGGCGCAATCTTTGCATCTATACGAAATAATTTTACAAGTGTATCAGTAGGTATTAGATGTGGGATATCGCATTAGAATGTGAAACTTTGAGTTATTCTTAGAAATGTAACCGAATAGATTTCGGTAAATTTAATTAATTTAACGTCATAAGTCTGTCATTAGTGCCCGAGAATCACTCCGGGTACAAGAAGAAACTTAACCTTCCGCACGCCTGGTGAAATTAATAATAATAATAACGTTATATTTGTATGGCGCAGTTGTGTGTCATTTCACTTCAAGTGCGCTTAACTATGATAAATTTAAAAATAATCCTACAGTGCTCCTCACGAGTCCATTACAAAATATTAATAAGATAATACGAAATAAAGAATATACAGTATTTACATAGCAATGACAAGAGAACAAAAATTAACAATGACGTGCTGTTGTGGCACAGGACAATAATAAACGACAATAAGGGTGCTATTGTAGCACAGGACAAAACAAAAATTTAAAAAAAATTGAATATACTAACAGAAGGCAGTTTGCGCTCAGAAATGAGAAATATTCTGACATTAAATTCAGACTTTAAACATTAAGAGGAACGTATGCGTGGCCCATTTCGGCCATTTTCAAACAAATTTTAAATTTGGATTTGAGATCAAAATGCTCAACCAAACTGAAAAATTATTTTTGTTATCAAAAGGTATATCAAATATCTAGTACGGATGTGAGCTACTTTTTTATTTTTGCTTTAAATTATAAGATATAGGCTATTAAAGATTTTAGTGTTTCATGATTTGTTACGTTACAAATTATTACGTTTGCATAATTGGAGAATAGACCTCCAATATACAGGCGCGCGCATTACCCCCTCCCGCGAGCGACAAACCGACGAGACGCTAGAGCATCTCGCCGGCGAGCCCATCAGTCAACGGCCAGCGAGCTCCCCGATCCCACGTCTCTTGTGAACATGTGTGAGACCAATTCAGTTTCGCCGATCGCGCACCTCCGAGTGTGCGCGCGTGGACGCTGCTGGGACCAGGAACAGTAGCGCGTAAAGCGCTGATTAGCCCATAAACAAACGTGAGTCAATACAATGTTTACCCTATGTGTGCAAATGATGTTTTAAGCCCCTAAAAAGCGTGTAGAGAGCAGAGATTGACGTTCAAACTAACATTCAGCTAGGATTGTTCATCCCTATGTACTATTGTGACTCCTAGAATTGAATAAACTATTTATGTTATAACATACCATGTTTTGCTTGTCGAAAGAGGCCCTGGGAGGATGAGAAGCGTGAAGCTCCGAACCACAGGCACTAGCCTTGGGGTTAAGAGGAACATACTTGCGCCGCAAACCTGAGCTAGTTTATTTGGGGCAAGTCCAGCATCTAATTGTATTAAATATGTGGGAGCTTTCTCCTGGAGGCAGTGGCCTCCACACCACTGCCACTAACGTTAGCACCCACGCCGACGCTAACACTGGCGCTAAACGTGGGGCCATTTAAATTTTTCTGTTCCACCACGGCCTCGTTCCCAAGCAACAATTGTAAACTCTGAAATGTTATTATGATGTATTGTTTATTCCCAATTGTCTAGCACATCCAACAGGAATCTCGGCGCGAACGTAACTTCGAATCACAATTTAAATTATTACGGGCGCGATTTTATCATTTGTGAGTCGTCACTCGACAAAACATTATTACCGGTATTCCAACGCAAGGTGCCCAACCTAGGAAGTTGTCGCTGCGAATAATACAGTGATTACAAAGTGTCGGCCGATTAAAATTGCTATTTTCAATACAAGTGAATAGTGGAAATAAACACAAATTAAAGAAGAATTTATTCAACAATTAAAATCATGTACATGATAAACAAATCATCCGCTTGGTCCCGAAAGTGCTAAATATTTTTATAATATACTATACTGCAGCACGCTGGTCTATTCCTTAAACGGACACTTGCTGACACCTAGGGAACAAGTGGATTTAAATTCTTTCTGTCATTTGACAATTGGGTATTTTTGACTCTGTCGTTTGCTGAAACCGGGTCATGCCGAACCACATTCGACTGATGCAAAAAATGCTTAATTCGCGTTGACGTGAATTCCTCGACATCTGACACTATAGTGCCTTGTCAATTGACAAAGAAGGTAATATCTTGTCAAAAAGACGAAGGGAATTCGCGTGTAAATACCAGAAAAATTGGTGGTGTCTAAAATCAGGCTATAAGGAGCCGCGTAAATGAAACCATGCCCCCAAGATATTGTTGAATTCTCAAACGAATTACTTCCACGAAAACTTGTGAAAAAAAAGAGGAAACATTGCTTTCTGGTTTTTTTCGATTTTTTTGCTTTTTCTCGAAATTTTTTCCAAAACGCTTGGATTTTTTCTTAAAAGCGCGTGGCCAGAGGCAAATCTCTGCCCAAATTTTCTTCAGCTACGGACTCTGAAATTTTTTTCGATTTTTTGCTTTTTCTCGAAATTTTTTTCCAAAACGCTTGGATTTTTTCTTAAAAACGCGTGACCAGAGGCAAATCTCTGTCCAAATTTTCTCCAGTTACGGACTCTGAAAATTTTTTCGATTTTTTGCTTTTTCTCGAAATTTTTTCCAAAACGCTTGGATTTGTTCTTAAAAGCACGTGGCCAGAGGCAAATCTCTGTCCAAATTTTCTCCAGTTACGGACTCTGAAAATTTTTTCGATTTTTTCTTTTTCTCGAAATTTTTTTCCAAAACGCTTGGATTTTTTCTTAAAAACGCGTGGCCAGAGTTAAATCTCTGTCCAAATTTTCTTCAGCTACGGACTCTGAAAATTTTTTCGATTTTTTGCTTTTTCTCGAAATTTTTTCCAAAACGCTTGGATTTTTTCTTAAAAACGCGTGACCAGAGGCAAATCTCTGTCCAAATTTTCTTCAGCTACGGACTCTGAAAATTTTTTTTCGATTTTTTTGTTTTTTCTCGAAATTTTTTCCAAAACGCTCGGATTTTTTCTTAAAAACGCGTGGCCAGAGGCAAATCTCTGCCCAAGTTTTCAAATAACCCAAACACTTACAAATACGCGTTTTTTCGCAGAAGCATTTTGTAAAAAAAAAATACGTCCCCAGTGGTCAATCCCTGGCAAAATTTCTTTCCAATTACGGATAAAGAGTCGAGTTCTCGTTTTTCTTCCAACGTAAGGTCACCCTGACACGACCCTATACACTATGGAAGTCCCTCAAGTCACGCTGGGTATAATCCCCCACATTTCTACGTCAAAAAAGGAAGAACTACTACAGGCCCTGAGAAGTAGAAAGATTTCTCCCAGGAATAAATCCAAAAAATGCCTTATTCAATATGCTTCTTTCTACAACAAAAAGTACATCAGGAAGCACGTCACGTTCAAGGAAGAAGACATCGTCTGGAGGAGAAACAACACTCTGTCACAAGGTGCGCTGTACTTCTCTGCCAAATTGGCACCCCGTTTTGTAAAGACGAAAGTTCTGAAGAAAATCTCAGACCTGGTTTACCGATTGTCCGACATCTCTGGTAAACACATAGGTAACTACCACATAAAGGACATTGTAAAAAGTGGGAACATGGAAACAAACTCCATTGCCACGCCCGTATAACCCCAACGGTTATTCCTTGACTCCTAGCAACCATTCGTCTACACCGTGACATGGATCACTATGGAAGTCAACCCTTTTTGTTTCGTCACTAATGAGCGGCCTCTCGTAAACGATTGTCACTCATTAGGACACTCAAACGAAACCTTTCTAGCTCTGGCACAGTGGTGTCAACTGTAGCCAAAGTCATGGAAGAAATTATAATTCTCCCTTGTGGTTTCGTTTCATTTTATTTTTTTGTATAAATATCTCGTCATCATCAGTCATTCGCCTCTAATTGCTGCCCCAGGTGTCAAACCTTGGAAACATCGTTTTTCTAAGCATGCACACCTCTACCTGAAATTGATCACTTCGGAGAAAGGAATTCCCTGTGGCTTACTGCAAGTAGTCAGAGACTACGTGCCCAAGGCTTTGTGCATCGTCACAACTCGCAGCATCATATTTTCACATCATCGTGTCATACCTCGTCACCCCTTTCTAAATGTTAGAAAAATCTTTTTTGTACATTAAATATCGGGTCCTCGCCAAAGTGCTTCTAACCCTTATGTCATATGTAGTTAAATTAGGTAAGCAAACCTGTGTAAACCCACGGCGGTATCAGATGTTTGCTACCCGTTCTAAGTTTTTTTTCTGTTTTTTAAGAAAATAGAATGGCGCTCAATAAATAACCCAAATTGCTCTAGCTCTCCCCAGAACTGGATGTGGAGTCTGGAAAGTATCGTTATAAAAGGGACAACTTTCGACGTGCCTCTTCATTAACGATAAATTTTTTTTTTACAACATTTCAGCAACATTGAGTTATCCTTGGTCTCAACTGCTCAAACTGAAATTTTGGGGTTGCCTTGTTGTGACTTATCACGTGCAAAGTACGAGGTCACAACAAGAAGCCAGGTCTCCAAGTGAACCACCCTGTGAACAACCCATCCCATTATTATAATTTTCATAACACCAAAGTGTGTTCATCGCAGTCTGTTTAAGTAAGTAAAACCTAGAAGGTCTTAAACACTCAAATCGGACCAATGTAAATAATTTTCCTTGTCAAAAACGATAAGCGCATGTCTTGTATTGTTGCTACCATCGTACGTGTAAGTACAACAAAAAGTTGTACCATCACGATACGATACTCTGTGCATAACCCAAAGGGTTTGTACCACAAAGGATCTCTTTTGCGGTAAGCTAAGATGAAATTCACATTCCATCAGCACGCCAGAAATTTTTTTTGTCCCTTAATTGTTGAAGTATAAAATCCTGGCCAGATCTTCAAATATGTTTTTTGCCTTTGTGCAAGTCTTTAACGTACGCTAATATGGATTTATTATGCTACGGTATTGTTGTACTAAGTACATCAGTATGTCTCGCCGTCTGTATTGAATAGGTACCTTTATATGAATGTTAACCTTTTGTTGCCATCATAGGTGGGAACCTTATAAAATCTGCCATCATAGGTGGGAACCTTATAAAACCTGCCGTCATAGATGGGAATCTCAGAATATCTACTAAATGCGATACGGGGAGCCCGTTATAATTACTCTGTGGGTTTTTGTCAGAAATGTCATAAATACCTAGTCTTTTGCACCTCCCTTCAATACTGGGCAACCCAGTTGTAATTCGTTCATTGTTATCCGTGAAGACGTTATAAAACTTACTTGCAAATCTTTTGATTTTGCAATCTTGTACGCTATACGTGAAGACGTTATAATACTCACCATGAATCGTGCGAACGAAATAATATCAAACCTTTACGTGTGAACTACTCAATGTAGTCCACACCCTTTTTTTAATCATTAATATGCCCGTGGACTTCCTGTCACAAGAACCCAGGAACTATCTACTATCTCAAAAGGACTAATCATACGCTTCACTCATGATTATGGGGCATCGTGTCGTGGGAGTTAAGTTGATGGACACAAAAACACCTAACTCGTTGTCTGGGAGACGAACAAAGAAAAATCCCCAGGTTTGTGAGATTTGAGCAAGGGTCTGTCATTTCTCGCAAACAAGTAGGAGAATAAAAACGACCCCTAATCTTCTGCCCAATACACGTAGAGGATTAGACTCTTTTATGTCAGTGTATTCTTTTGTCCAACACTACCAAACATTATTGTAATGTGCCAGGATAACTGCTGTAGACCTTGTTTCACCTCCACCCAGAGGTAGAATTTCGGAAATAGCCGAGTCCCCAGCAGTTTTCTTCGTTCAAATGTTCCCAATTATCACCCTCCCCCTTCCTCGAAATTATCCGTGAATGGGGATAAATGCGTTACGCACTTGGCGTTTCGTTTGTCAAATGGGACAATCTTCATACGCGGATCCTTTCAACTTCCTACTCCTTTCCCAGTTGTCATTATTGTAATGTGCCAGGATAACTGCTGTAGACCTTGTTTCACCTCCACCCAGAGGTCGAATTTCGGAAATAGCCGAGTCCCCAGCAGTTTTCTTCGTTCAAATGTTCCCAATCATCACCCTCCCCCTTCCTCGAAATTATCCGTGAGTGGGGATAAATGCGTTACGCACTTGGCGTTTCGTTTGTCAAATGGGACAATCTTCATACGCGGATCCTTTCAACTTCCTACTCCTTTCCCAGTTGTCATTATTGTAATGTGCCAGGATGACTGCTGTAGACCTTGTTTCACCTCCACCCAGAGGTCGAATTTCGGAAATAGCCGAGTCCCCAGCAGTTTTCTTCGTTCAAATGTTCCCAATTATCACCCTCCCCCTTCCTCGAAATTATCCGTGAATGGGGATATATGCGTTACGCACTTGGCGTTTCGTTTGTCAAATGGGACAATCTTCATACGCGGATCCTTTCCACTTCCTACTCCCTTCCCACTTGTCATAACTAATTTTGTACGCAATGTTTTGTTTTTCGAAAGTAGAAAAAATGCTACCGTATAGACGTGAGCATAGGTCATGGAAGACCAACTTCTTTCGAATGGGGAATTTTGTTATACGTACAATCCCTCAACCACGTATTCTTGGAAATGTATTTGGTAAAAAAAAAAAACCAAAAGGGGTTACACAGAACCTGTCCTTGAATACGTACCTTTGTAACATGTATTAGTCATTAGCCACATTTAGTTAGCTCTCTCTCTGTCTCTCTCTCTACACGCCAAACAAATCCAATTTTTTCTCAACATGCACACTTGTTTCTCTCCAAACTTTTTTTCATCATTGGTCTACTAGGTAGGTAAACTTCAAGAATTTTGTTCTAATAATAATTTTTGCCGGATTAAAAAAAAAAAACCAGCAGCTCTGCACCCTATCTACATCTGCGCCCTCTTCATGCTGCCCTCGCTACCGTCACGGAAGTCCCATGCCTTCAATCCCTGCGTACCAAAAGCACCCGACCGCATCTAACATAACCTAGTGTGAGTCGTGCGTGTAGTTGCGAATTGTATCACCACAAAGAACCGACACTCAAAACAAACCCGAGCACGCCAGCTCTAGGTTGGTTCCTGTTCCTGTTGCCCTTGTGCAAATGCCCTGCTGCCATTATGCAAATGTTCCTGCTGCATAATGCAAATGTTCCTGTTGCCATTGTGCAAATGCTCTGCTGCCATTATGCAAATGTTCCTGCTGCATAATGCAAATGTTCCTGCTGCATAATGCAAATGTTCCTGCTGCCATTATGCAAATATTCCTGCTGCATAATACAAATGTTCCTGCTGCATAGTGCAAATGTTCCTGCTGCATAATGCAAATGTTCCTGCTGCATAATGCAAATGTTCCTGTTGCCCTTGTGCAAATGCTCTGCTGCCACTATGCAAATGTTCCTGCTGCATAATGCAAATGTTCCTGCTGCCATTATGCAAATATTCCTGCTGCATAATACAAATGTTCCTGTTGCCATTGTGCAAATGCCCTACTGCCATTGTGCTGATGCTCCTGTGCCCTTGCGCAAATAACAATACCAACGATTGTTCACAAAACAATCCCACTACATACAAAAACCAGTGTACCAACCACCAATTACGATTCCACTCTCCAGTACTTAAATGGTTTCGTACTGGCTCACCCACAGGATCCGGAAGCAGTTACCCTTTCGACCCCTGTGACAGGTAGAACTCTCCACACCACCTAGAAGCCTCATCCTGTGTTCTCTTCCTCGTATTTTCTTAAAGGCCCTAGTGTTCCTTGAGTGTAATCTCAAATGGGCCAGGTTACTGTGACAAAGTAACCTTGTAACTTCAGTGAAACGTTCAACCATCCCAGACATCCTACGCAAACCACGTTCGCAAACATTAGCTCACAGACCAATGATACAATTTTAGAGTTTTTTTTTCTATCACTGCATAACCCTTGTACCTTTCTTCAACAGATCCTTGTTCTTTGCAACTGTATTTATGTATGCCACTGCCTTTATGTAGATTTATTGACAATTCCTTGTTTCACCATGTATCATCTCTTTTGTGTTCTGTTCATAACTATTCTCCAGCTAGGAATTTCTCTCTCTCTCTCTCTCCTCGTTTCTCTTAAATGTTTTTGGCACAAGTGCTGAAAGGGTAAGAGGATTTATTAGCCCTACAGCTCCATTGCCACGTCGCTTTTATTGCGGCGAGGGGGGAAGTGTTACGTTACAAATTATTACGTTTGCATAATTGGAGAATAGACCTCCAATATACAGGCGCGCGCATTACCCCCTCCCGCGAGCGACAAACCGACGAGACGCTAGAGCATCTCGCCGGCGAGCCCATCAGTCAACGGCCAGCGAGCTCCCCGATCCCACGTCTCTTGTGAACATGTGTGAGACCAATTCAGTTTCGCCGATCGCGCACCTCCGAGTGTGCGCGCGTGGACGCTGCTGGGACCAGGAACAGTAGCGCGTAAAGCGCTGATTAGCCCATAAACAAACGTGAGTCAATACAATGTTTACCCTATGTGTGCAAATGATGTTTTAAGCCCCTAAAAAGCGTGTAGAGAGCAGAGATTGACGTTCAAACTAACTTTCAGCTAGGATTGTTCATCCCTATGTACTATTGTGACTCCTAGAATTGAATAAACTATTTATGTTATAATGTGTTTTGCTTGTCGAAAGAGACCCTGGGAGGATGAGAAGCGTGAAGCTCCGAACCACAGGCACTAGCCTTGGGGTTAAGAGGAACATACTTGCGCCGCAAACCTGAGCTAGTTTATTTGGGGCAAGTCCAGCATCTAATTGTATTAAATATGTGGGAGCTTTCTCCTGGAGGCAGTGGCCTCCACACCACTGCCACTAACGTTAGCACCCACGCCGACGCTAACAGATTATAAATATATAATATTGAAATATAAATAACAGACCGTGTCCATGTGTAAAATATTTTTGTGGCAATATTCTACCTCTCGTAATTTTTGTCCACGGTCGGGTGTCACCCCCCATCGGGGGCGGACCGCTCCCGGTGCCCCCCCCTAGCTACGCCACTGCATGTATGCGTGTTTGTTCCTTTGCGATGAAATTTTGGGGATTTGATGTGCGCATGCCCGCGATGAACGAACAAGAGTATAAAGGAGAACATATCACGCGGAGGTTAAAGTGAATCAAATACTTGACTCGGGTAGGGAACTTACAGATATCCGGCCAGTATGTCCATCAGGGTGCTCTTTCCTGCGCCGGAAGGACCCAAGATGGCGGTCAGCTCCCCCGCTCTCATCTCTCCGGAAATTCCGCTGAGAATGTGACGTATTCCTGTAACCAAATTAAACAAACCATAATAAATATATTGTTCCTATACGGTAGTAGAATAAGTAAAGTTTTTGAGCACATCGATCGTCCTGTTGATTAGTCGGACATCTCCAAATACAAAGTTTTGGGTTAATGAGGAAAGCAATATTCAAATGCTCACCATTAATCAAATGTCATTTACACACGTCTGTGTTTTACATATTATTAAATATACTATAAAATAACACCGGGAGGCATAACAGTCCGGTACATTGTGAAATATCCTATTAGTGACCCAGAAAATATCAACATTTAGTTCAATTCACTAAAAGTTTTTTTTTTGCATTATAATTGATTTGGTGGTGTTTATGAGTTATCTGAGTATTGCACCAGATAAAGGGTGCAATAAAACATAAAACTGCATACTCAACTCGTATTTCGATTTTTCAAAGATGACTGAATAATCAACTGGACGATCGACTAAGTTTGGTAGGCAACATGTTAAAAAAAAAGGATAAATAATTATTGACGGGGTTCGAAAATTCATACTTCTTCAAAGACCACCATTCAGAATGGAAACGTTGGCGTTGCTTAAAAAGGCTGTAGTCGTTTTTAGTGACTGTGTGTGAATAGTCAGGTACTTCTCAACCTTCCTCTTCCACGTCACATACCTCTCCCACTTCCTTCAGTTTGACAACGTACCTACCTCCATTGGGGATGCCATAGTCTCACTGACTCCGGGCAGTTGGGACTCTTGTGAATTCTCACATTTAAAAAAGATCGTGTCTCTTATGGCGACATAGTTTTCTTGGTTCGGTTTTATAATGTATAGTACAGAGGGAGTTTTAGTGATGTGACATAGAAAAATAAAATAAAAATTTTCTGATATTTCAAAATAAGAAAGTAATATTATATAATTCTAAATAATTATTTGTCTATGGTTTTGAAAAAAAAAATGGTTATAAAATGAAATGCAGTTAGCTTCGAGTCGAAAACGCATCTATTACGCATATACGCAAACGCATTATTTCGATTTTGAAAAAAAAAAAACAAAAAAAAACGAGAGTTTCACCACTTTTTTTCTGTAAAATATCTAAAAGTATTCACTTTTGTTGCAAAGAACCACCGTTTTTGGGAAAAATAATAGTAAAAGTTATAAAAATGAAACAGTTTCCAAAAAATTAGAGCAGAATTAGCAAGAACATTAAATTTCTTTTTAACTTAATTAATTTTTAACTTAAAAAATTGTACTATATTATACTTAATTAAATGAAGACAATATTAGCGAAACTCTTGGCCTCGGCCGTATTATTTCAGAGAATTAAAATAATTCCGCTATACATTAACATCCAAATAAACGGAATATTTTTGAAAGTATCCGAAAACTAAAAAGTGTTTTAGAAAAGTGATAAAATACGCCTTTAAATGTTATAAATTGAAATAAACATATAATTTTTGAAATAGCATATATTTGCAATAATATTTTGCACCCAAACACAAAAAGGTTTTTAAAACGGCTCACATTACATTTTGTCTAAAATTACTTTTAACGAAAAAAAATAAAAAACACATACATATTTTATTAGGCAAATGTATTATAAATGTTATTATCACCTAATTTTTTTTGTCATTTCATGTAAAAATAATTTATAAAAAATTCCCAAAGTTTCATAAATTTGTTTATTATTTATTATTTATTTCATAAATTTTTCAAATCTATTTCAAAATGCGCTTCAAATGTGTACATTTTAATTTTTTTGTGGTTAGTTTTTGTATTTGAATACAAGCATTGTCTTTTCTCTTTCTAACACCGTTTACATCATATTTTCACTATGATAGTAAGGGAGATACAGCCATTTCTACGAGACCTAGAAGAGTTAACCCCTCCAGGGGTCTAATAGACTCTACGGGAAAGTAAAAATAAATATTCATCCTAGACTTGCAAAAAGTCAATAGATGTCGCATATTAAAAAAAAATGGATAAAATTTATCCAAGACATTATCTAGATAGCATTTAAAGTTCGGAATTGAATCTTGCAATGATACATAAATATAGCAGCCAATAAAAATATGCGTTAAGAAAATGAAGATAATTTTGATAGTTCTTAGTCGAAGTATTATGATACAGTTAAATATGACCGAATAGGACACTGACACCTTAACTCAGGTGGTAGAGCTGCGCCTAGGTTCGAGTCTTAGATGTGATCATATCTTTTTCTGATTTTTCTATTTTCAGATTTTCGATTGAGTTTCGCTAATATTGTCTTCATTTAATTAAATATTACGATTTGAGGTTTTACTCATTAAGTTAAAAATATTCATCCCAGACTTCCAGAAAAGTCAATAGATGTCGCATATTTAAAATAAAAATGGATAAAATTTTTCCAAGACACTATCTAGATAGTATTTAGTTCGGGCTTGAATCTCGCAATCATACACAAAAATAGCAGCCAATAAAATATGCGTCGAGATTATGAAGATAATATTGGTATATAATGATAATATTATGTATACAAAGTTATTTGTTTCCATTAAATAATACTAGTAGTTCTTAGACGAAGTACGATACCGTTAAATATGACCGAATCGGAAACGGACACATTAGCTCAGTTGGTAGAGCTGCGCCCCGGCAAGGCGAAGTTCCTGGGTTCGAGTCCTACATGTGACCGTATGTTTTTCTGATTTTTCTGTTTTCAGATTTTCGATTGAGTTTCGCTAAAATTGTCTTCGTTTAATTAAATATTAAATTTATTTTTCCAGGGTTATTTTTAATTAGTATCTAATGTAAATATATTTTTTAGCAAGTGATGCATAATACAATAAATTAAGTCATGTTTTAGGATAAATTAGTTGCTCTTGTTTTTTCCAAATATTGGACGTGAAATAAAAATTGGTGATGTTTAGACTCCCAATTTAATTATTTTTATGACCTTTTTATCCATGCAATTATTTCTACTGGTTTTATCCCGCACAGTCATTCGCAGCAGGGTTGAGGTGATTCAAATCACTTGATTTAGAACAGTGTTTTAAATCGCGATTAAAATCAAGTGACTTTTAACCTTTAACTAAACATGTGATTTTTTTACGTAAACTCTGACGTGGGGCTTGTCACTTTAAATGTTTAAATATTAGAGATCCGTGAAAATTTTGAGGTCCAATTATTTATTGGACAAAATATACTAGTGGTCGCCCAGCGGTCGAAATTCGACCATAATTAATTTAAATTTAATGTATATTTTATGCATAATTTAAAAAAAATATTAGCATTCTGTACTCCTCCATATAAACTATAAGTGTGCGAAATTTCATACTCCTCCGTCCGCGCAATTTTTGTAAAAAGGGGTACAAAGTTTTTGCTTCACATAAATATATAGAAAGACTAGCTGGGTTACCCGGCTTCGTTCAGGACAACATTCGAGAGTGTTCTGGAATGTTCCACAATTTATTTTATTTATTTATAGCGGACCCGACAGACGTTGTCCTGTACACAACTGTCGGGACAAACTAAAATTAAAATAGAATAATATTGAATATTCGATACTGCGATGGTAGCGCAGTCTGCCGGATCCAATGTAAAACATTCCAAAATCAACAACTCCTTAGAAATAAAAAATAATTAAAAGAACATTTTCCAGTGGACCAAATTGTGAATCTAAACCATTCTCGAATCCCCTTGAACCCACACAAAAAATTTCATCAAAATCGGTCCAGCCGTTTAGGAGGAGTTCAGTGACATACACACGGACAGAAGTAAATATATTAAGATTTAAATAAAATAAAATACTTTCTTTAATGTTAAGTAACTTATATTTCACAATTTGGATATTATGTAATAATTTTTGGCAAAAATCACTTGAGATTAGAAATCAGTCTGTATTTATTAAACTTAATTATTTATTAAACGTAAAAACAATGAACTTACTTTTATTATAATATTTCAATAGTGTCTCCAATAAACTATGTAAATAAAACTTTAGTAAAGTTGTTTATGTTTAGTTTTAAATCGTAAAAATTAACTTTAAAAAGTCACGTAAGTACTAATGATGGGGTCGGAGAGGCCCGCAAAAAAATGAAATGAAAAAACAATGGTCGCAACTGGGACTCGAACCCAGACCTCTCGTCTAACCGGGACGTGCGCGTTTTCCAATTTCGCTATTGCCACCTTCTGTCAAACCGTCATATTTGTCAATCTCATATTTCAAATATTTAGAATCATTAATATTATCTTCAACTAGTTCTTTTTCCATATTATAGGCAACTACTCTTTTTATTGGAAACAATCATTCTAAGAATTGGTTTGTAACCAGTTGCGACCATTGTTTTTTTTCTGTTTTCTGTGTCTTGTTTTCTTTCATATTTTCATTTAGATTATAAGTGTTATCTTCTTCTTCAATGATATATTACGTTGATGGGAATAACCTTCAAAAGTTATTAAAAAAAAGAGAGTTTTTCTCATAAAAAATTGAAAATGAAATGAATTTACTTACAGATATTTAACTTTAAAAATTTAAAACTTACAGTTCTGGCGTCACTAAATTCGAAGCTACTGGAAGCGACGTTTGCGTCACGCGCGGGGGAGGGGAGTATTTCGATATTATTATTATTGCTAGGACCCCGCGCCCCCCACGTCAGTAGTTTAAGGTTTAATAAAATCAATGCTTTAATTAATTTAATTCTTTTTACTGCAACCAAAGCACCTGCCTAAAGTGCAAGGGAATTTTCTGAAATGTAAACTTGCGACTGTATGTGTTTTCGCCCGGTCATTCGGTATTGATAAAGTGAAGTGTGAGATGAAGACAATATGTCAGGAAGAAAAAAGACGGTGTGGTGAAAAATAGTAACTTCATTGTTTATATTCTTACTTTTAAGTCTTTTTAATTTTCTTAGATGTTGATTTTTTTTTGAACATCCAAATATTATTGCTAGAGTTAAAAAAATAATCTCTCCAAGAACATTTCTTATTGCAGGTGGGTTGGAAAGAAATTTCTTTAAAAGACAAACCCCTACCTTTTGTGCTCTTTAATATTATGTTGTGTTAATTTTTTGTTAATGTTATAATTTATAATGTTCAAAAATGTATGTGTGCAGTAAAATGTTAAATAAATAAATAAAAATAATTTACTTTTTAGAAAGACAGGAATATTAGTTTTGACATTTATAAATTAATATTTAAAATGAACAACAAAAACGTTGGTTTTTTAACATAGACCGACTTCCGAGTTAAAATCACCCTTGGGAGGCGGGTATAAGTACCGCCGCCCCGGGAACCATTTATTGGACAACCTACCATATGTCACCCCAAGTGGTTCGCTACGTGTGGTGAATGCTCGGGTTTTTGGAGTGAGGTTTGTCTAGGTCTTGGTGGCAAATGCGTTTTCTCACCTATTTAGACCTCTCCAGCCGGACTCTCTCAACCCATCGCCCTGCGCCGCATTGGGAGGGGTGGATTCGTACGTCCCTCACTCTAGGACACATTGAGCCTCAGATTTCTACCCACCCCTCCTACCTTTTTTCTTCCCAGAACTTCCTCTCCTTCCTTTCTTTAAAAAGACCCTCCACACAGCATCCCCAAAGACGACATAAGTCCTGAGGGATATTTTCCTCAGGGCCTCCTGTGTGGAGCTGTTGTAAAAAAGACGGAATAAAAAAATATTTTCTTTTAAAATCAAATCAATCCGATTTTTATGATTTTTTTTAACATGATTTTTATCAACCCTGATACACAGTCATTTCTACAACGTACAATCAATTAAATATATCTCATTTGTCAAATAGATTATAAAAATGACAAATCGGAGTAATAAATATACTTATGTACCCACAGTAGTTTATTTAATGTCAAATCTCATTAAATAACATAACGTAAAAATTTTGCATTACAACGATAATCTGACATTTGACAAAATTGTGGATTAAACCACAATAATAAGTTTTTAATGTAACCTTGAAACTTTTATAGAACTTTAAAATAGTTTTTTTTTATTTTTTATTAGTATCTATAGCAAAATTTGTTCATAATGTATTTATAAATTGTATTATATTAAGGTATTATAAAGTTTTTTTTTCACAGTCCTCCTCACTAGGGTTTCCTGTTCTGAGGCGACCTGTAGTTTTTCCACATTTATATTTAGTATCCAGTTGTCTTTACATGGTCTTCAGTATGTTTGATAGTTCATTTTCACTTTGTTCTCTCAACCATATTTTTACTTTTGTTTTAAATTTATTTATTTCTGTTATTTTTTTTGTTTGAGTTGGTAGAGCGTTGTATAGTTTTGTCGCATTGAATTTCATATTTCTTTGTCCAAAAGATGTTTTCAAACTGGCTGTAGTTAGAATATTTTGGTTTATTGCCCTGGTTGTGTATCTATGTTGGACAGTGGAGTATTCTGATATGTTTTTTTTAATTTTAAATAAAATATTTTTTGCATAAAGTTTTTGTATGTTGTAGACTTGAATGCTTTGAAACAATTCTTCTGTCGGAGTTCTAACCGGTAATTTCAAAATTGTCTTTAATACTCTTTTTGGGCTATATTGAGCCGGTCCATGTGAGTGCTCAAGGCAGATCCCCATCCAGTTATCCCGTACTCTATTTGTGATTGACATAAAGCGTAGTACACTTTCTTAATTTCGTTTATGTTGAGGATGTTACGGATGGCTCTAAAGAAGTAAATGTACCTGGTGAGTTTTTTTGTGATTACTTCAATGTGTCCGTTCCATCGGAGATTATCATCAATTTCAATACCAAGATATGTGATACTTTTGGAGTGTGCTATGGTAGGACAAAGGCATGATAAGCCTTGATTTTGATAGTTTTCTTGGCATGTATAGTGTACGTTAAGTATTATTTATAAACACGTAAACATGATACGAAAGACATAGGCGGCCCTTTTCATGCAAAACTTAAATTTGGATGTTTTAATCAAAACCGTTTTCGGGTCGAAATTTTAATAAAATTTTATATTCGATATATTTCGGATCCAACGTGTGTAAATCTATCGCTCGTAATTTAAATTTAAGCCCATCAAAATGCTTTTTTTAAAAATAATTTATATACATACTCGCTGTCCTGGCCACGCATTGCTGTGGCTAACGAAACACAACGCCATCTACTAGATGGTTACCCAACCAAGCGGTTAATTATTATTTTTTTTTTTTTTATTGAAGAGCGGAGACGGTTTACATATATAAAGTTCCCGTGAGCACTTAGGCCATAGGCCCATTGTGCTATCTCCCATTTTACCTCATTCCTTTGACAGTAACGCAGTCCCTTTTACAAAGTTCACCAGGATTGTCATTGGAAATGGAGCCATATCTTCTGGTTCGACAATGTGCCTTCCCAGGTCTCATTTCTCCTCTTCACTCCTCCTTGGTTCCCTGAAGGCCCCATGAGGAAAGAGGGTTTCATCTCTCCTCTCCACTCCTTAGTTCCGTGAGGGCTCCACAGTAGAGGGTCCCTTCCCTTGGTTCCCTAAAGGCCCCACAAGGGAAGAGTCCACCCCACCTTGGCTCCCCGAGGGCCCCGGGAGGAAAGAGGACTTATCTCTCCCCTTTGGTTCCCTAAAGGCCCCATAAGAGAAGAGTTCACGGAGAAGTTTCTCTTCACTCCTCCTTGGTTCCACAAAGGCCCCATAAGAGTTCACGGAGATGCCTCCTTTCTCCTCTTTACTCCTCCTTGGTTCCACAAAGGCCCCATAAGAGGAGAGTTCACAGAGATGGCCTCGTTTCTCCCCTTCACTCCTCTTTGGTTCCACAAAGGCCCCATAAGAGGAGAGTTCACGGAGATGGCCTCCTTTCTCCTCTTCACTCCTCCTTGGTTCCACAAAGGCCCCATAAGAGGAGAATTCACGGAGATGGCCTCCTTTCTCCTCTTCCCTCCTCCTTGGTTCCACAAAGGCCCCATAAGAGAAGAGTTCACTGAGATGGCCTCCTTTCTCCCCTTCACTCCTTGGTTCCACAAAGGCCCCATAAGAGGAGAGTTCACGGAGATGGCCTCCTTTCTCCTCTTCACTCCTCCTTGGTTCCACAAAGGCCCCATAAGAGGAGAATTCACGGAGATGGCCTCCTTTCTCCTCTTCACTCCTCCTTGGTTCCACAAAGGCCCCATAAGAGGAGAGTTCACGGAGATGGCCTCCTTTCTCCTCTTCACTCCTCCTTGGTTCCACAAAGGCCCCATAAGAGAATAGTTCGCGGAGATGGCCTCGTTTCTCCCCTTCACTCCTCCTTGGTTCCACAAAGGCCCCATAAGAGAAGAGTTCACTGAGATGGCCTCCTTTCTCCCCTTCACTCCTCCTTGGTTCCACAAAGGCCCCATAAGAGGAGAGTTCACGGAGATGGCCTCCTTTCTCCTCTTCACTCCTCCTTGGTTCCACAAAGGCCCCATAAGAGAAGATTTCGCGGAGATGGCCTCGTTTCTCCCCTTCACTCCTCCTTGGTTCCACAAAGGCCCCATAAGAGAAGAGTTCACGGAGATGGATTCCTTTCTCCCCTTCACTCCTCCTTGGTTCCACAAAGGCCCCATAAGAGGAGAGTTCGCGGAGATGGCCTCCTTTTTCCTCTTCACTCCTCCTTGGTTCCACAAAGGCCCCATAAGAGAAGAGTTCGCGGAGATGGCCTCGTTTCTCCCCTTCACTCCTCCTTGGTTCCACAAAGGCCCCATAAGAGGAGAGTTCACAGAGATGGCCTCCTTTCTCCTCTTCACTTCTCCTTGGTTCCACAAAAGCCCCATAAGAGAAGAGTTCGCGGAGATGGCCTCGTTTCTCCCCTTCACTCCTCCTTGGTTCCACAAAGGCCCCATAAGAGAATAGTTCGCGGAGATGGCCTCCTTTCTCCTCTTCACTCCTCCTTGGTTCCACAAAGGCCCCATAAGAGAACAGTTCACGGAGATGGCCTCGTTTCTCCCCTTCACTCCTCCTTGGTTCCACAAAGGCCCCATAAGAGGAGAGTTCACGAAGATGGCCTCCTTTTTCCTCTTCACTCCTCCTTGGTTCCACAAAGGCCCCATAAGAGAAGAGTTCACGGAGATGGTCTCTTTTCTCCCCTTCACTCCTCCTTGGTTCCACAACGGCCCCATAAGAGGAGAGTTCACGGAGATGGCCTCTTTTCTCCTCTTCACTCCTTCTTGGTTCCACAAAGGCCCCATAAGAGAAGAGTTCACCGAGATGGCCTAGTTTCTCCCCTTCACTCCTCCTTGGTTCCACAAAGGCCCCAAACGAGGAGAGTTCACGGAGATGGCCTCGTTTCTCCTCTTCACTCCTACATGGTTCCCTGAAGGCCCCACATGGGAAGAGGACATCATCTCTCCACTTCACTCCTCCTTGGTTCCCCAAAGGCCCCGCGCCGGAAGAGTGCCCTTCCCCTTGGTTCCTTGAAGGCTCCACAAGGGAAGGGTTCATGGAGGTGGCCTCAGCTCTCCTCTCCATGGCTTCTCCTCTTGGTTCCTTTTACGGGCCCCAGGAAGGAAGTCCACAGAGTGGCCTCAGCACTCCTAGGTTCCCAAAAGGCCCCTGGTTTTCGAATGGTCCAATTTTTTTGGTCCCACGAGTGACCAGGGAAATAGAAGGTCCACTCCAGCAGAGCCCCGAATGCTGGAGTAAGGTCTAAATGCTCCGAGATGCGACCTTGTTTCTCGGAGGCACCGTTCGTGACACTGTTCCCCAGGACATTCAGCCTGAGCACGGTAGCTAACACTTTGGCTTGGGATGGCTATTGCAGGTTTGTGTTTCCACACCCTGAGCGATGGGTTCGCCACACTCCCTACGCTGAAAGCGGTTAATTAACTCACACTGCCATCTGTCAGAAACTTATGAAACTACAAATAATTACAAAGCATTCTTCCATAACATTCAATTCGCAATAATGCATATTGAGGTTTAAAATCGGGATAAAAACTATCCTATTTTTTAAGTTGGACTAAATTACACACAGAAAGCTAAATTTCATCAAAATCGGCCAAGTACTTTCGGAGTTTATCTCGAACAAACATCGTAACGCGAGATTTTTATTTATAAAGATAAATTTTTGTTCCTTATACTTACTCGTAAATAGTAGGTAGGACAATTTAAAAAATATAAATCATTATCTCACAAATAATTGCTAAAGTCAAAAAGTCTTTCCCGATCCGGCCCGCCACGCAGTAGGTGGACTAACGCGTACGCCGCCAAGAGCTAGAAAAACATAACCCCATGAACCCAGGCACCCCTGCTAAGTTACCAAATGTAGCGAATCAGTTGCAGTGGCTTGGTTATACAATAAATGGTTCCCGGGGCGGCGGTACTCCTACCTACCTCCCAAATTGCAAACAAAAGAAATGCAAAAAGGGCCTTTATATAAAAAAAAATGGGAAGTAGGGAATTTTTGGGAAGCCTGCACTGAGAATTGTGAGAATTTTTGGTTGTCTCTTTTTTAGCTCCAATAGTACAGTTTGAACAGCTGATCATACACCAAAGAATAACCGATAACAAAGAATAACCAATAACAAAGATTTTTTTTTTAAAAGAAATACAAACATTCCCGGGTTACGAATAACCCAAAAATGTTTGAAAATCCCCTACTACCACCACAGAAAGTCGAAAATGTTGCTTGTGTTGTGATGGAGGACTTGGCCAGCCGAGGAATCGAACACGGGACGCCCGGGTGGGACCCAAACGCGATGCCCACTCAACCACTGACCAGTCGAAATAACCAATAACAAAGAATAGCCACTATAAAAGAATAACCAATTACAAAGAATAACCAATAACAAAGAATAGAGACTATGAAAGAATAACCATTTACAAAGAATAACCAATAACAAAGAAAATAGCCACTTTGAAAGAATAACTACTTAAGAAGAATTACCAATAACATAAAATAACCAATAACAAAGAATAACCAATAACTATGAAATAATAACCATTTACAAAAAAAAAACAATAATAAAGAATAACCAATAACAAAGAATAGCCACTATGAATGAATAACTAATTACAAAGAATAACGAATGACAAAGAATAGCCACTGTGAAAGAATAACCAATAACATAGAATAACCAATAACAAAGAATAACCAATAACAAAGAATAACCAATAACAAAGAATAGCCATTATGAAAGAATACCAATAATAACCAATTACAAAGAATAACCAATTACAAAGAATAACCAATAACATAGAATAACCAATAATAAAGAATACAAAAATATGTAAAAAGTGTATTTATTTTAGGAAATCATATTATACACCTTACTTTGAGCAGGTTTGCACAAAAGAATATTTCTGCTCTCTTATCAAATCAGGTGTCCCGTGAGTCGTACAGGTGCTACCGTACATTGTATCATTGTATGTCTAAATACGAGATATACAAGCGTTATCAAAATATGCGAAAAAAACTTTATTTGGATTTATCTACTCTTATCTTGCAATCATCGCGTCGGTTGAATGACCTTATCATTTCCTTGGTGACCGGACAACTCGAAATCATGCAATTTTATCACCTCCTTTGAAAAGTCATTAAAAGTGATGAAATATTTTTTGGTTAAATACCGTTGGTAAATTTGGTTAGGTTAGGTTGCGGGCTTTTTAAAAAAAAAATCATAACGATTAATGACTTTTTAAAGGGGTTTTGAAGTTGCATAATTCTGAGTTGTCATGGAACCCATTTCCAGCGGTAGTGTTCTTGCACTTTTGATTCTCCGACCCTGCTTGTGGAGATGTATTCAATAAATAGTAGATTCTTGTTGACAATCTGGGTTTATTCATCTTTACGTATTTACAAACAGAAGGCCACCAAGTAGCCAAACTGACTGAAAGGAAGCTAGATTAGGCTGTGTAGGCAGATTAGGCTGTATGCTGTAGCTGTATATAGACTAAATAAATAGAAAATGATGCGCATCAATT
The DNA here is from genome assembly GCA_936435175.1 of Glyphotaelius pellucidus. Taxonomy (NCBI): domain Eukaryota; kingdom Metazoa; phylum Arthropoda; class Insecta; order Trichoptera; family Limnephilidae; genus Glyphotaelius; species Glyphotaelius pellucidus. Next base: position 10,858,740 of record OW386538.1, on the reverse strand, counting down.
ATTAATAAGATGAGCATCAATTATTGTGAGCACTTCTATCCTGGTACGACCGGTACACCACGAGGTACTGATATTTTATGAATTGGAACACATGTTCTAAGGAAAGCAAGGAGGTTGGAGTGCAATCGATTGGTACACGTGGTAACCCAATAAGCCAACATTGGAATTTAAGATTGGCAGGAATAAAGGAATTGGTTGAGTGTTGTTTGTCTTCCTTCATGTTTTCCTTCTTGTTGCCACTTTTTGGCTCTTCAAGGTTCTTCTTGACTCCTCTGCATTCTTCTTGGATCGCCTTGACTCTTCTTGCATCTTCTTAAATCTTCTCACCCCTTCACGGCTCATCTATGCGTTTCTTGGCTTCTTTAGGTTCTTCTTAGCTTGCCTGCTTATTGTATCTTCTCTCCCCCTCCCCACCCCTTTTGCTTCTTCTTGTCTCTTCTTGGTTTGACTTGTAATTATTCGTAATCACCATACTTATTAAAATTGGATGTCTAAGGTAATCACAACATAACCGACCATTGACGGCCTTCGTGGTCCCGAGGCAAGACTCTTGACTCACAATCCGAAGGTCGCGGGTTCGAACCCGGCGTGCGCAAATAAATTTTATTTGATTAATTTTTGTTATTTCACAATTTATTCATTTAAAATAATATATAGTATATTTGCGGCACGTTCCAGAGTGGAAGATACTATCAGTATCGCCCTGGTGTAAGACCACCATTCAGAATTGAAACGTTGCTTGAAATGGCTTTAGCCGTGTTTAGTGACCAGATCTGAATAGCCAGGTACTTCCCCACCTTCCTCTTCCCTATCTCCTTCCCCTCCCCACTACCTTCAGCCTCACAACATACCCCAATTGGGGATGCCATAGTCTCACTGGCTCCAGACGGGAGCAGTTGGGACTCTTGTGCGGTATTAACTGTAAAAAAAAAAAAAAAAATTTTTCGTCGTTTTATATATTTAGTTTAGATAAACTTCATTGTACAATAAAACAATCCTCACTCACGTACATATATGCTTGACAAACGTACATATATAGATACCATGAAAATATGATTAAGGGGAACGTCTGCGCGGTCCTTGTCATATATAAAACTAAAATTTGAACTTCCGGTCAAAGTATATGACCAAATTGATTTTTTCTTTTTTTTAATCAAAAGATGTAGCGGTATAGAATGCACAATTATTTTACGGTAAATACAATTGGTCTTTATTTGGAGTAGGTACAATCAATTTGAAAGTATTCTTCTTCTTCTTTCGTGTGGTGGGGGGGTCAGAGGGGGACATCTAAGTCTGCGAGCCAGTCTAGGGCCTCAGGCGTTGCCCTGTGGACCTCATCAATCCCGCCGGGGAATGAATGGAGCAGGCATTCGTTGACCACATGTTCAGTGGTCTGCACCTCACCGCATTCACACATCTCCGACTCTTTAAGGCCCCATTTATACATCATATGGGCACAACGGCTATGGGAGCACCTTATTCTATTGATGGCGGACCAGAGTTTGCGAGGCAACGAGAACCCAGGCTGTCTCTCAGTGGGGTCTTTTACGAGATGAGCATTTTTCACCTTGGCCGATTGCCACTCAAGCTTCCACCTATCTTCTGGGGTGAGAGGTGAATGGAGGAGTCTTTCTCCTTCTGTCCAGAAGGGTTTTCGGGACTTTAAGCGGCATGCCGGGTGAGAGACGACATCATCGTGCAAAGGTATTGCGCGTTTTTACAGCGCCTTCTTGTACTCCCTTAGTGTTGCAATCTCTCGCCTGATATTTGGCGGGGTTATATTTGCAAGTACGGGGAGCCAAGGCAGAGGCGTAGATTTTAACGTCCCGCTTATGGTTCTCATTGTGGCATTAAGCTGAACGTCGACCATGGAAGTGTGGGCGCTTCTAGCCCATACTGGAGCACAGTATTCAGCTGCTGAGAAAACCAGAGCTATGGATGCCGTTCTAAGCGTGTTGGCGTCGCATCGCCAGCTAGTTCCAGCTAGCTTACTGACTAAGTTTAGTCTTGTCCTGGTTTTTTTGCTCACTGTTTCCGTGTGTTGCCGGTAGTTCAGGCTCCTGTCCAAAGTTACTCCAAGATAGTATTTGAAAGTATGACATAGTTCCATAATAGTAAAATAAACTAAACTACAAAAATAACTTTACGGATACTTTAAAAATCCAAAGGAAACTAATTGTTCACCTAACCGCTCATTAAACCATTTGACAAAAGGGTTACTAGCATTCACTCTGAGTTAGCTGAACGTATTTCAAACCTGCCAGGAATTTTTCCTTGAGGATGCGCGGGTCGAACCGGGAGACAACTTAACTTTCTCGAGTTACAACATGACCTTATATTCATCTGTACGGCTGTGCGGCGGGGTGCAAAATCTAAACAATGGCATCACTCGCCCCTTGTTAGGGACGAAGCGATGCGGGAATAAGAGAGCAATCGAGATTGAATACTTATCAATAGGAGGCGGAATGTGGAGGCAAAACGAAACTTCCAGAGCCGCTAATTATTAAAGGCAAAACAATTAAACTATCGTTATTTGACCGGTCTAATTTGGTTTATGGGGCCAACAGACTTAGCTATAAAAGGTAAAATATCATTTGGTTTTGGCCTATTTCAGCATATCGCTCGCCATACATTCCCAACGTTTTTGCCTCCGCATTCCGCCTCTTACTTATCAATATACGCTTGAAAATAATTAGATTTGCAACAATACACTAGTACGATATGTGCTACTTTATTTATTTGTGTTTTAAATTATAGAACACAGGCAAATAAAAAATTCAATTATTCATAATTTTATTTATAACAATTTTTTGTGATTGATCAACAATTAAAAAAAAAATTCATGCGTAACCTGCTTGGTAAACATGATCATATATTATTAATTATAATCTTTAAAAAATTAAACATCGTAAAAAAACTGTTTTTTGGGTTGACATTTCAAATTTATATACATCCTCTAAAATTATAAAAATAGCTTCAGTTTCGAAGGGAAAAACGGGAAAAAAAACTGGGGGGGGGGGGGGGGGGGTTGGTAACAGCGACAGTAACAGCAACAGTTTGGTAAAATACTTATTATTCAAATTTCTCGGCGACCGTGCTTCCTCTTAATATAATTATACATGCTTTGTTTTCATTATCTTCTTTTTAAATGATGTTGCCAATGTGACTTTACGTTCAGATGTTGTTGAATAAATAAATGATTCGGTTCATTGACCGAGTGAATGATTCATTTGACAAATTCTGACCAGATTGTTTTGGCCCAAACAAAGATACAAATACTATGCGAATTATAATAAATTGACAATATAATATGTAACGCTGATTCCGAATATACGTACACGTTTTGTTATACAGGGTGGGGCAGAGCAACTTGCTCATTTGGGGAACTCAATTAAGAAATAAAGTATCATAGAAGAAGAAAACAACAATAATAATCTAAACGAAAATAGAAAAGAGAAGAAGACACAGAAAAATAGAAAAAAATAATGGTCGCAACTGGGACTCGAACCCGGAACCTCCCGACTAACCGGGACGTGCGCGTTGTTGCCAATTCCGCCATTGCCACTTTCTGTCAAATCGTCATATTTGTCAATCTCATATTTCAAATTTTAGAATTAACAATATTATCTTCAACTATGTTTTTATTGTTATCATCTTCTTCAATGATACTGATATAAATGGAATAATCTTCAAAGTTATAAAAAATAGAGTTTTTTATTCACATCACCAGCTTCCCTGAAGTTGTTTATCCATGAAACAATGGATTGCCGGCCAGGAACACGATCACGGGGCACTCTTGACCCGCCCTCTCGAATGCGTCTATCCCCACCCTTCTAGCAGCAACCAACGCTTCAGGGCTCCAAATGCAAATTAGCAAGTTGCTCTGCCCCACCCTGTATTATATAATTATACGTAGAATTAATAAATCGTCATTTAAAAACGATTTAAACAGTAAAAGACTTAAACGCCTTGTGATTGGTCGGCGGGCTCTAAAAGAACTTACACCGCTTCCTCATGGGTCGGTCGGCTGCGTGCAGCGTGCGCAAAGTATCTATTCAAATTATGTCAAAGGAATTAATTTTTTTTTTTAAATCTTATAACGACCCGAGTGGAATTGACTTTCCTGTTAACCAACTAAACCGAGGTACGTATGACGTCACGCGTACCCCGTCAGATTTCGATCGTTTTGGCGGGCTTTGAAAATTAATTAATTATTCCACTAACCGCCGCAGTTTTAGGCACAGGTTGTGGAAATTAAACATTATTTTGATTGAAATGAAACTTGGCAAACGTCAAATCCACACAAAAAATAAATTAAAATGGCGGTAAAGGGGTCGATTTATACGGGAAATTTTGAACTATGTATAAAAATGGAATTATAATGCATCTTTTACCATCTATCCAAAGGTAAATAAATTATTAGAAAATTATTCTAACTATGAAAATCGGTAGCTGTAAAAAATAAATACTGGTATTTAAGTTTTTTTTTTTTTTTTTTTTTTTTTTTTTTTTTTTTTTTTTTTTTTTTTTTTTTTAAATTTATTTATTTATTTTATAAATCAACAATCCAGTCCCGCTAAGCCAATTGCAATTGGCTTGACAGCAGGTGCTTATAATTCCTTACAATATATTTAAAGTTATAATTTACATCTTTTATCTACAGTTAAACATTTTTTCATAAATTGTATCAAGTATCAAAATAAATATTCTTTTTCCAATAACCAATTTTTCACCATATATTTAACCTTATTCATAGAATTATGTTGCTTTATATTGTCAGGTAATAAATTAAATATCTTCGGTATGTTGTATTCAAACGTTCTCTGTCCGTACTTATTATTGAATTTCGGAACTATTAACCCGTCGTTACGCGTGAATCTAGTGCTATATTTATGATCTAGTTTCTCTTTATGCTGCGGGGTAAATATATGCTGAATTATAATAGTTAGAAGGTGAACATTCATAAATTATAAGATTTTTTATTGATTGGAAATTCCTTATTGGAGGAGTTCACTCCTGGCGCCGAATTGCCAAGGCGCCTAGGAATCAAAGAGCCAAGGCCCTGATAACAATACAGCGCCATATTGCGCCAGGCGCCTTTGGCTCAAGGTCACCACTGCCAGCACAAGCGTCCACTTTCGTTGACTAACAATGGGATCTGGTCGCTACCTCACTGATGATGATGTTATGACAGTAATAATTATAATTTAAAGGGACCCGGTGGTCTAGAATTAAAAAAAAAAAAAAAAATCTTCAATATTTCAAAAGTATAATCCTTTAAAAATATACTGTAAAATTTTTGTAATGGTATTGACGATATTTAAAGTTCTACAGCCCATTTAGCAGGTCAGTGCAGAAGCAGGTAAAAGGGCCGGGCGAAACTTCAAACTCATTTGTTTCAAAAATACTTTTTTCTGCATGGTGTGAGGCAAAAAAAAAACTATTCGGCCGATTCGTCTTAAATTTTACTATGTTATTCCTTACACCAGTACCTATCGCAGGAACCAAAACAAAGTTTTTAAGTTGAATACTTATTATTTTTTACATACAAAATATGATGAAAAAACAGTCTGTTTTCTGTTTTTTTATTTATTTTTTATTCCAGTTTCTGCGTTAACTACACTCCTGCTGATCTGATTTTTTTTTTGTTTACGGATAAGTGAAAGAGCCAAAACCAAGGTCCGTATTTAAAGAAGATAAACCGAGGGCAACTTCAGCGCAGTTCCTTAACTACTTAGATTTTTTTTTAATAACAATATTTTTGTATACTATTAGGGTCATTTAATATTTCTATAAAGTTTGAATGGCATTGTTCACTGTTTTCATTTAAAAAAAATCCTAAAAACTTATCGAATTTAGGGGGACTTTTATTATTAATTTATAGACCATTTAAATATTAATTTATAGACCACCGGGTCCCCTAAAGTAAAACTAACTGAACTGAACTGAATTTTCACATTGCTTATTTTTCCCAACCAAACTATAATAAATAACATTTTTACCGACTGACCCCGTTTGAATGCCGGCAATCGTTTAAGACATTACATGACAAGCATTCGATATATTACCACCTTGAACGTGATTTTATTTGTCAATGTTGTCTTGCACAGATACAGAGAGATTCGTTGATAAAGAAACTCTAAAACCCTTGAGTTAAATATTTCTTTGTCTGACGTGTCGTGTCGTGATGTGCTCTGACGTGATGGCTAGGTAGCAGTGTTGCCAACTCTGAATCTCCGTTCCCTTTAAATCGTGACGGATCCGTCAGACACCCATTTTTTGGTCCGTCCTGGGGGGAGGGGGAGGGTGGCTAGAGAATTTCAGAGATAAAAATTTCTCCATAAATCCATAAATGGGAACCTTTATTGGATAACCAACACCTCTGCCATAGGTCACCCCAAGTGGTTCGCTACGTTTGGTGATTTAGCAGGGGTGCCCAGGGGTTCATGGGTTGAGATTTGTCTAGGTCTTGCAGGCGGATGACCAGGACACACTGAAACCCAGATTCCTACCCACCCCTTAAACCCTTTTCTTCCCAGAACCTCCTCTCCATAAAAAAAACCATCCACGCAGCATCCCCAAAGATGACATAGGCCCTGAGGGAAATTATTGTCTTCAGGGCCTCCTGTGTGGAGCTCCTGTAAAAAAAATACGGGCCATTTTCGCCTAAAAATTACGTATTTTGTTATTTTATTCAATTCCGCCAGGAAATCCGTCATCCTGTAAATTCCGTTACACAAAATTTTCCCGTTTTGGGGCACTCCAGCCCACCAGATATGACGGGAAATCCGTCAAGTTGGCAACACTGCTAGCTAGCTATTCACATCTGTATGTCGTGCTCTGACGATATTTTGAATCAATGTAGTCGTCAAAACACAGCACTGGCACGTGCACGCTAACTTGTCTGATCTGTCTTGACGCGGCCACTCCCAGCCCCACCACCTCCGCCGCTCTGACGAAAATCGGGATCGCTTCTGACGTGACACCACACAAGGCAAATTGCGACACACTTATAGCTGAACAACCATAAACATAACCACAGTTTAATTTTACCGATTGGCACCACTGAGAACCGCTCTCAGGCTCTCAGTTCAGCTGTTTTACCTTCCCTCTCGTGTCACTCTCTAGTTTTTACGATTTTAATTTTGTATCAAGTTTTTTATAAAATATAACTTGTAAATATATTTGACCCGCATAATCAAGAGTTCTTATTGACAATTTTCCCCTATACACGCATCTCAGTTTACAGTGCTCGGGAAGGCTGTAAGCTGCAAATCCAAATCGGGATAAAAATACATAATTCACCACCTTTCCAAACACTAATATAAATCTCTCCGTACTGAATGTATGAAACCGATACCGTTCTGACGTGTCACAACACGACAAATTTAAATCCACCTTAAGCCGCCGCTACCCGAATATCTACCGATTTCTTACATATCTCCCTTAAACATTTGAAGTTTTTAACCCCTTAAAAAAAATATATGTTATTTTGAAGATAATATCTAGATACGTTCCACGCCGAAACGCAAATTATATGAAATTCCCTTGATAGAAAAAAATCGCAAAGTATGCTCCGAAAATTATTTAAAACAAGTCTATTTCTATTATTTTACAAGTTATATTTGTGAAAAAATTCACAATGTTTCTTTAAATGATACTTAACATTCCTTCCAAGAGATTTTTACTCTATTTTAAACGAGTCGTGTTTTATTAAGCATTTTCACAATTATTGCTTCAATTTTATCATTGAAAATATTAGCGCGCTCTGTCCAACATTCGTAATTACATATCTCTCCATCTTCTTGTTTTGAGCCGGGAAGCGTCGCCTTAAAGCTTTGTCCTAATATTACACTTGGTATTTTCTCCTTTTCAAGAAAATATGTTCAAATAAAGATCACACAATATTTTTTTAAATATATTTTTTTTTTTTTTTTTTACATTAACTCCACACAGGAGGCCCTGAGGAAAAAATAATTTCCCTCAGGGCCTATGTCATCTTTGAGGATGCTGTGTGGAGGGTGTTTTTGAGGAGAGGAAGGAGTGAACATGGGTCTTGAAGAGACCCATATTGTAGGAGGGAGGAAACACAGAGGCCGGCAAATCGTTCCACAGCCGAGCTGTTGAACTCAAGAACGAGTCGTAGAAACGACCCGTTCTCATGTGACTAATGTCAACCGTGTACAAATGTTGAGCGCGCGTTTGGCGTGTTTCCCGACTATGCACCGGTGCCGAGGGGATCAATGACGCTAGTTCCTCGGAGCATCTTCCATTGTAATACCGGTAGAACAAGGACAGCATTCCCACCTGGCGCCTGTGCTCTAAAGATTGCAATCCGTTAGTTAAATTAGGAGAATCTATCAAACGGACCGCCCGTTTCTGCACAGAGTCAAGGGTTTTTTTCAGGTATTTTGGGGCTCCAGACCAGAGGTGGCTGCCAAATTCAACCGTGGGGCGCACTTGCGATTTGTACAGGGCTAGCAGTTGTGTACTATTAAAGTATCTGCGTGCCCTGTACAGTATGCCCAGTTTCTGAGAGGCTAACTTAACTCTGGCCTCGATGGAGCCCCCGTACCTGAGCTGGTCACTTAGAGTTACACCAAGCATATCAATGGAAGGCCTGTTCGGGAGAATGCTTCCGTTGAAGGAGACTAGATTATCATTTCGATCCCTTTTAGACGTGATCAGACATGATTGGGTCTTTGAAACATTAAATTCGACGAGGTTATTCTTACCCCAAGAGGAAACACTCTCGAGGTAACCGTCCATTCTTTGTTTCAAAGCCCTCCGAGCCATTGGGGTTTGTGAGCCCTTTGGAGGTTTGTCAAACAAAAAGCTATCATGGACTGTACTGTCGTCCGCGTAGCAATGAATCGGTGCACACGTCAAGAGGTCATTGATGTGCAACAAAAACAAAGTCGGAGACAGAACCGATCCCTGTGGGACGCCAGCATACGCGAGAAGATCACCGCACGAGCGGTTCCGCCGGAATCCGTATTGACGGTCGTTAATAATTTTGTTCTTCTCGAACGTTAATATTTTTGTCGGTCGTTAATATTTTTGAGTAAGTACCGTGAGTCCTAACTGCATCGCGGGGGAGAGGGGGGGGGGGGGGGGGCTCAACTGTCAAGGAATCGATAATTCGATTAAATTATTTGTTATACCTTTTTAAAAAAAGCAAATTATTTTGTATCTTAAGTACTGGGTTGCTACTTCCTTCCCTCTTGTATTCATAATGTAGTATCAATTTTTAATAATAAAAACACACGTAAGATTATTAGAACGTGAATAGGGTTTTTTTTGTCTTTTTTAGACAATTTTTTTTTTACCTGCACACGCCCTCACTGTGCCATCTCAACGCCCCATAATTTTCTCTGCGTCTTCCACTGGCCCCCTGAAAGTCTCAAACGCCCACAAGGGGGCGTTATCGCCCACATTGAGAACCTATGATTTATGCTTAGTTCACACTGAGCTATATATCTGCGAGCAGATATCTGTCGATTCGCGAGCGCTTATCTTCTGTCCTTTCACACGAGGCTATCAAATATTTCTTCCTGTGGTAGGAGAGGGGGTCAGTCGAATTAGGGAGCGGCAACGGAACGCATATTTTTTGTACTGAAATCTGTCAACTTGACATCTGTCATCCACGGGTCTAGGCAGCTCCGTAATTACAATGACCCCCTCTCCTGTTTTAGTCGGAGAAGGGGAGAGTTATCTTCTGGGATATGTCTGGAGCGGTTACGTCTGAGATGTGTATTGTCTATGATTGATCTGCGCTTAAAAACGCTTAGGTGTGAACGGTCTGAAGGGATTGTATGGAGAGCGTTATTTGGCGTGCTGTGATCTTTTATATTTGATAGCTGAGTGTGAACCAGCTCTTAAACGCTAATAATATTATAAAATTTATTTGATTTGGATATAAATTAATCGAATTTAGTGAGAAAATGCGATCAACAAATCGTGGAGTATTTTTTTATGTTCTACTACTAATGAAGCTACCTGTGCAATAAATACTTATGGTCAGGAGGGTGTATCGGTGTATCAAATGTCAGCAACCATTTATTATTATTAGTTGATTGATTTACATGACGCGAGATCTGTTTCATAGTTAACCTTAGCGCCTTAGCAGATGTTCTGCATTGTTTATGAGAAGCATGTAATAATTTATGTACCTACGACCCAACCCATAATCGTGATATAATAATCACACTCATTCATAATTATTTAGATATTGGCAGGCTTTGTGAGTAACACTAAAAGGGGAAGCTGTCATAGACACGAATATTAGTAGACCTGCCCTAAGTGATAAAAACGTATTATATCCCCCTCTCAATACCGGTTCCATTTGGAGCCGGCGAATGGCCTCGAGCAAATCTAGAAAATGTCACGTCATAATTCTTGTGCGAACCAGCATCGAGCTCTCATCGGTACATTTTATGAAATAACACGGTAAAAATGGTTGCTTGTGCTATGAAAACGTGTAAAAATAGAAATTAAAAAGAGAATAAACCCAAGTGTCGTATTACATTCCATAGGAAGCATTGTTTTACTTTATTTTAAGCTTATTCAGATCATATAATATGATCAGTTTTAGTAACATGTACATATGTAGGCGTTTTTCAAGTGTGCTCGTCGCTGTTTACTGGGGCAGATGAATTTTTAAACATTTGTAAAAGTGCCTTAACTAAATACGGCAACAAAATATTCGACTCTGAAAACAGGCGAACTTTATTTATTTTGCCGTATTTTGCCTTTGCAAATTTGTTCACAACATGGCGAGCAATTCGCGCTCCCATGCAAAAATGTCTAGCAGATTTTAAATTTATGAACTAAATGGTGATATTATAATGCGAGATAATATACTATGCCTATGTACTGATTTATTGACGAATCACATTATCACAGTAATCTTTGCCCCTCTGCGTCCCGCTACAGTTGGCTTGTACCCCTCTCCTATCTGTTCACATGTGTATAGAAGCTGTAATAAATAATAATAATAAAGTTGAGTAGTTTTTCGGTAACATTTTCATTTTTTTTATATGAAATACCGCACAAGAGTCCCAACTGCTCCCGTCTGGAGCCAGTGAGACTACGGCATCCCCAATTGGGGTATGTTGTGAGGCTGAAGGTAGTGGGGAGGGGAAGGAGATAGGGAAGAGGAAGGTGGGGAAGTACCTGGCTATTCAGATCTGGTCACTAAACACGGCTAAAGCCATTTCAAGCAACGTTTCAATTCTGAATGGTGGTCTTACACCAGGGCGATACTGATAGTATCTTCCACTCTGGAACGTGCCGCAAATATACTATATATTATTTTAAATGAATAAATTGTGAAATAACACAAATTAATCAAATAAAATTTATTTGCGCACGCCGGGTTCGAACCCGCGACCTTCGGATCGTGAGTCGAGAGTCTTGCCTCGGGACCACGGAGGCCGTCAAATTTCATTTCCAAGTTATCTCGTCAATCTTCGTACCTAGCATGATAGTAATTTTTTATTATTTTTTTATTTATTCTTAATATATTTAAATTACAAAGGTATAGTATATTGTCCTCCACGCTAAGAGTTCACCTGTGTTATTTAAAAAAAATAATGTTTAATATTTAAAAAAAAAATGATTCCAGGTTGTATCATTATTCTTGTTATTATGTTACAATCTATAGTTCTATACTAATATTATAAATGCGAAACTGCGTGTTTGTTTGTTACGCTTTCACGCATAAACCAATAAACCGATTTTTAAAATTCTTTCACCAACAAAAAGCTAAATTAAATGTGAGTAATATAGATTTTATATAATGGTAAGCTCTGGCGTTATGGAATTATAAATATTAATAATTATTAAGTTAATATCTATCTATCTATATAAATAAAAATGAATCTCCGAAACGTTTGTACGTGCATAACTTCCGAACGACTGCACCAAATTGGATAATTCTTTTTTTTACCACTGGTGAGCTCTGGCATTATGAAATTTAGGTGACACGCGAGCTGTTTGAAAACTGAATGTACCGGGAATGAATGTATGGAATAGCGGGAGGGGTTGGGGGAGGGGGGATAATTAATGGTTGCTGACATTCGATACACCGATTTATAAGTGCAAGCGCTACAGTAATTTCCCCCTAATACCATCCGAGCGAAGTCGCGGGTAAAAGCTAGTATAATATAATGTACGACTAATATTATAAAAATAATAGAGAATACAAATGAAATGTAATAAACATGTAAAATATAAAATTTACCTCTAAATCTTTGCGAAAGTTCATGGTAATTTTACATTATAAATAAAACATCTTGACTATTAAAAAATTGCCAACTAGTTTCGACACTATTTCGTGTCATCTTAAGACACTTTGTATAACTATAAATTAAGATAAAGAAATAACATAAAAAAATTAATAGGCCACTTGCATGGATTTCATAATGACTTGGATAAAATCGTGTGGATAGATTTTTCTACTAATATTACGAAAATGCTAATAATTTTCTTTAGAAATTTATAGTTTTTTTTTTTTTTAAATAAATAAATCCGGTTTTTGAGCTCGTGACGTCACTATATGGAAATGTTCCGTACCCGAAATATTCAATTAATTTTGTAAAATTCCACACTAATTTATTTCTTTTATATGGCAACACTTTGATTTCCGGCGAATTTTTCAATTTGACACTTAAAATTCACTAGATTTATAGTTTGTTACCTTGCGAACTTTTGTTTGGTTTGACGTTTTGACAGATGGTATAAAGTGAACATCGTACAGATGCTTTCCGCAGCGGCTGACTTAGGAGTATAATGGTAACAGTGCTGATTTTAACAAAATCAAATTTTATAATATATTATTATAATTATAATTTACAAGTACAAATTCATAACATTGGATTTAGTCATATGTAGACGTTGAACGTTATAATGATTATTGATCAATAAGATGGATCAAGTAAACAAATATTTACGAGATGTAATATTTTTGGAATGCCTCGTTATTCTCCTGTGCCATTCATGTGGAATAAGTAGTTTTTTTTTTAAAAATGATTTTCGGCTATGTAATTATATTTTTTTCGCGCCCATAAAATTATGTCCCGTCTTTCCGGTTTATAAAAAATTGTCCGATTTTTCGGATTGAAATTTTCAAAAAATCGCCAGGGTTTCGAAAATACGATTAAAAAAAATATATATTACGGGATGTCTTAGAATATTTGCCTGAACTGGAAAAAAAATTAAAACAATGTGATGCAAGTGGCCTATTCTATAATTAAATAAAAATAATTACAAATTACCTGAAGATGTCACGAAAATTGTGACGAAACATTTACTAGGAGTGGTTTACCTATTTATCAAAAATGTATTCATATTTTGATAATTTTACGATTTGCAAGAACTGCAAAAAAATTATAGTGATTGGATGGGTTCCATGACAACTTGGTTTAGCGATGTGTCGATTCAGACGGAATGGGCTCTAGAACTCAGAATCTTAGCGGAAATCGCATCCTACTACTCCTTTTTCAAATCGACTACTCCCATATAACCCGGTCCAGGGCTCGAACCCAAACCCGGAACTCGCAGCCGAACTCGAAGCAGAAACCCGAATGCCTCTACCGGCGTCCCCGTGTTCGCGGTAATGCTACGGGCACACTTGCTCATTTGAAGCCAAAGAGCATGCTACCTAGTAGCAATTGCTACCTAGTAGCATGTGTGTCCGTGACGTTGCTAGTAATGAGCATGCTCATTTGAAGCCAAATGAGATAGCTGATAGAATCAACAGCGGTTTGATTTATGAGCATGCTCATTGGATTATCGGGTGGAAGGGGAAGCTTCTAAGCATGTGTGAACAGGCTGGCTTATGAGCATGCTCATGTCATTCCGATCTCAGTTCGCGCCAGGGATGGTATTCCCAAAAAAATTATTTCCCTAGATGTTGAGACAAAATTTCCCTGGATTTCGTTAAAATAATCACTTTTACGCAAGTTCGCAGACACCGCTTTTATTATCTTTCTTACATGGTAATTTTTAATTTTGCTAATGGAAATTCTCGATTCTCAATGGCAACACTGGAACAACTAATCTGACACAGCTCTGTCACAGTGTCAAATGTATACATACAGAATAATAATCATCACACAGTATTAATACCCTTGCATCTGCGTGGTTGAATTTCAGAACCCGACTTCGATTGCAAATCTGACGCCACGCCTTACGCGCCGCGCCTCAAATAACATCTGTGTTCATGAAATTTCAAGCAAATCTACCGTTGTAATTCGGTTTTAATTCAAGAATCTGTCAAAATATGTCGCTACTTCCGTCAACAGCCGCATGTGTAAATTTCACCCCTAGGTATACGTACTACGAATTTATAGAATTAAGTATCTTTCAGGATATGGAAAGGTGGTACTTGACGAGTTGCGAATAATAAAATCACGCGGCTATACGCGATATATTTTGGCTACATATTATGAAATTTGGGAGGCGGGAATGGGTACCGCCGCCCCGGGAACCTTTATTGGATAACCAACACCTCTGCCATGGGTCACCCCAAGTGGTTCGCTACGTTTGGTGATTTAGCAGGGGTGCCCGGGTTTATGGGGTGAGGTTTGCCTAGATCTTGGAGGCGGATGACCAGGATACTCTGAACCCCAGATTCCTACCCACCCCTTAAACCCTTTTCCTTCCCAGAATTCCCGTCCATTTCCTTTCCTTAAAAAAACCCTCCACACATCATTCCTAAAGATGACATAGGCCCTGAGGCAGATTATTTTCCTCAGGGCCTCCTGTGTGGGGTTCGTGTAAAAAATATATATTACATATGACGCCATTGCGTGTCTCAGTTACTTTGTCACGGTTACTTTGTCTCGGTGACTAGGTGTCACTGGATCACAGTGGATCCGAGGAACTGGCTATTTTTGGAACCAAATCCTATCGGATTTATAAAATGGTCACCAACACTCAAACTGGGTAAAGCCGAAACAAAATCCGCCCGCAGGGCCTAGCATCAAAAACCTGTGGAGCGGATTTTTAACTACTAGTGAGATCATAATTATACAAACGTCCCATTTCTTGCTGTACTTTTCCAAATAAAACACTTTTTGCCAAATGAAATAATAATTTCAAAATATGTATACACTTACAACTGAATTAAAAACGATATTCCTATTAAAAAAATCACTTTGCAAAATAAAAATCAACCGCAATCACCGAAACTGAAGAAAATATCTTGTAATAAACATATTTAGATAAAAACGCAACATGAAACCTAAATTTAAAATCATTTTGAGTTGTCGGTGTTAAAAACAACATTGCTTGATTTATGTCAGTATATTAACAGTATATAAGATTCACGGAAATTAAAAATAATAATAATTATCGACTAGCAATACCAGTAATATTGTCATACGTAAAAAAAAAATTGTACAATGTGTTTGAGTTCGAAATTTCCCTAGATCTAGGGAAATTTCCCTAGACATACCATCCCTGGTTCGCGCCTGCGCGTTCTTGGCAAAAATGTCAAAATAGATCGCTAGGTGGACGAAAAAACCTTTCTTTTCGTGATTTATTATGGGAATCACGAATGTGTTTGGATTTTTATTATTACAAGGTCGCCGCAATATCCACAATAGACTTCCAAATTCCCCAACAGTTCCTTTACCTCTAAAATGAAACCACATTCTATTGAAATTAGTATTTATTTTTTATAATTTAGACATATTCGAATTTGTTGACGTCTTTGACGAAAATCAACCTTTAGAATATCATATGCGGAATAACATTCCGCGTATGAGTATCTCGTTTTTATATCACGCTTTCAATTTTAGAGAGTAGCTCGTCAAATTTCTGCGGAAGCATTCATAAATGATTTTTATATCCGTTGATATCTTCTTTTCGCATTCCTATTAACAAATGATTACTTGCTCCAAGGTTTGTTCTTCTAGTGATCCAATTGCGAACCCAAATCGAACTTTTTATTTTGTTTTTTTCTTTCGCCAAAAGTTTCTTCAGTAAATGAGTTGCAAGCAATACAATTACTTTATTGACTTCTGTGCGGACAGAACTGACTCTATTATGTCCTTGTAATTGTATATCCGTTGACATCTTGGACCCAAATCAACCGTTTTGTTTTCTTTCGTCAAAAGATTCTTAAATAACGAATAATTGCGTTGCAAGCAATACGATTACTTTGTTTAGTTCTGGGCGAACGGAACTGACACTACACGATGACATTTATTATTTGACATGAGCATGCTCATTAAATAGCATGTGTGTTCAAATGTTGGCTTTGAGCACGCTCATTCAAGAGAAAGCTCAAACCAAGCCTGCTCGTTAATGAGCAAGTGTGTACAGTTGACTATTTGACATGAGCATACTCATTAATGAGCATGCTCATAAGCCGGCTTGTCAATGAGCAAATGTGTCAGTACCATAAGAGCCACTCGCAACTCTCGGGTTCTTATACGGGTTCGAGTTCTTGTGCGAGTTCCGGCTTTGTGGTCCGGCTCCGGCCGAACCCGTGCGTCCCGGTAACCGCAACAGCACCCAATACCCAGTCCGCACCAAAGAACTCGGACCCGGGACCTACTGTTAGAACTCAAGTACTTTTAAAAGGAAGCACGCCTCGGAGGCAAAATGCAGAACTTTTCCATCACTAACTTGGTTACGTTATGCTACGGACACACTTGCTCATTTGAAGCCAAAGAGCATGTGTGTCAGTGACGGTGCTAGTACTGAGCATGCTCATTTAAAGCCAAATGAGCATGCTCACCAATCAACAGCGGTTTGATTTATGAGCATGCTTATTGGATTATCGGGTGGAAGGAGAAGTCTCTAAGCATGTGTGAACAGGCTAGCTTATGAGCATGCTCATTTCGATCTGATCTCAGTTCGCGCCTGCGCATTCTTACAAAAATGTCGAAAAATCCTTGTTTTTCGTGATTTATTATGGGAATCATGGATATAATTGGAACACAAGGTCACTAAAATACCCACAATAGGTTTTCTAATTCCCCAAAAGCTCCTTTATCTCAAAAATGAAACCGCATTCGATTTAAATTAGCATTTATTTTTTATTATTTAGTCATTTTCGGATTTGTTGACATCTTGGACACAAATCAACCGTTTTATTTTCTTTCGTCAGAAGATTCTTAAATAATTGCGTTGAAAGCAATAAGATTATTTTGTTCGGTTCTGGGCGAATGGAACTGACTCAATTTGATATTTATTTGACATGAGCATGCTCATTAAAGAGCATGTGTGTACAATTGTTGGCTTTGAGCATGCTCATGAGAAAGCTCAAATCAAGCCTACTCATTTATGAGCAAATGTGTAAAGCATGCTCATTAATGACTTGTCAATGAGCATATGTGCCAGTACCATTAGGTTAGGTTTTGGAATATTTTTCAGAAAAAAATTTCATCACTTTTAATGACTTTTCAAAGGGGATATTTAGTTGATTCTGTTCATTCTGAGTCGACTAGTCACCGATTGGATGATTGGATATGTGTACTCGTATCTACCGACATGTTTAATAATAAATTATGCTATGGTATAACTTTACAACCTCACTTCATTGATGTATTTGAGGTTTTATTATGCAGAGGTCTAAGTCTAACAAAAATGTACCGGTACTTATCTAAATATATTGGGTTTATATTACGTGAATAGCTGTGAAGGTACACATTGCGTAATCGACGTAGTTTTTACATTCACTGGGAACTGCAGAACTACAACTTAGTTACCGTTTTATACGCATCATACCTACTTTCACTTTTATTGTAGAGAAGGAAAAAATATTATAATAATTTAGAGCGAAATGGAATTTAGAGTGAAGTTTAAAAAATCTCTCAAGAAAATTACAGAATGTGCAAAAAAATCTAAATAATGCAAAAAAATTGGAGAACTGTTGTATTTTTTTTTTTATAAATATGGTGCCACATAATACTTTTATAAAAAGCGTGAAACAAAATTAAGTTGCAGTATTTTTTTAAAATTCTCAGAAGGAACGTCTGCGCGGCACATCACACACATTTTCATAAAAATCTTAAATTTGGATTTGAGGTCAAAATAGTTGATAAAACTGGATATTCTTTTTTTAATCAAAAGGTATATGTAGCTAATTTATATATTTGTGTATTAAATTCTAAAATATGGGTTATTCAGCTATAAGTGTGGGCACACACTACTTACTTCATCCACGTTCAAATATATATCATAGACTATTTTTTACCAATTAATTGCGTGCAATTAATTAGGCAAAAAGCCAATAAATAATTAATATTCAAAGGAAAACATTATAAAAACGCGTCGAGAAGTGATAAAAAATGTGCAAATGTATTCGAATTTCAAATTAAAATTTATGCAATTTGTATGTCTTTACCAATTTGACAATAGTGTTTTTTTTTACATTCACTCCGTACAGGAAAACAATTTCCATCAGGGCCTATGTTATCTGAGATGCTGTGGAGGGTCTTTTTGATGAGAGGAAGAAATGAACATTGGTCTTGAAGTGACCCACGTTGTAGGAAGGAGGAAACACAGAGGCCGGCAAATCGTTCCACAGCCGAGCTGTTGAACACAGAACGAGTCGAATAACCGACCTGTTCCTATGTGACAAATGTCAACTCCTGTCAAGCTCGTCATACCTCGAGATACGAGTTTGATTTGTTCCATTACCTTCCTCGTATGTCAATTTGCTCGTATTTCAAATCAATTTCCTCAATTGAAATTAATTGAAATGCCATTAACCCGTTCCAGCCCCCAAAATCTTAAAATCTCCCTTATGAGAAGATGAATACGTACAGATACATACAACGATTTTTTTACAGTCGGAACAAGAAAATGGTTTTTCTCTACCGTGTGTCAGCATGTGGTATGTCAAAGATTGTTTCTGATAAAACGATTTTTAACGGTCCGAACATGAAAAGGGTTTTTCTCCACTGTGTCTCAACATGTGGTTTGTCAAACCTACTTTTTTTTAAAATGTTTTTTTGCAGGCGGAACATGAAAAGGGTTTTTCTCCACTGTGAGTCAAAATGTGTTTCTTGAAATCTTTCTTATGAGAAGATGAATACGTACAGTCATAACAAACAAATGTTTTTTTTCCGCTGTGACTCAGCCGGCCGTTCCTCGCATCTCAAATGTTGCTCGTATTTTAAAGCAAAACTTCGCTCGCTCGACGGCTCGTATCTCAAATATCTCGTATGTTAGGGCACTGGTATCTCGAGGTACCAGTGTAGACCCATTTTTCGAGCCTGTCGAATTTCTCCACTGCATATTTCTTAAAAGCAGGAATACTACCAAAAATATTGTAGTATGTACAATGTACACCATATGCACTGCTTCGTATTTATTTATTTATTTATTTATAAATAAACGCCCTTTTTAGGGGCTTTTACATATATAGCATAGAAAAAACATTTTATTGTACATAACTGAACTGCCTCAATAACAATATTTTATATTTATTCAAAGATAAATTGAAGATGTCCACTGACTTGGTATAATTGTTTCCCTCAATTAGTATTCTGGGCAAAGAGGAATACATATGGTAGTTAGTCCCAGAATTTCTGCACTGAAATAAATCCTGACTTCTAGTATTACGAAGTGGAATTCGGAAGCTTATCAATTCAAGTAATACCGGACTATCAACTAAATCATTTAGAATTTTATATAAAAATACCAAGTCAGTGAAAATTCTTCTGTCTGACAATTTAAGCATATTCATATCGTTTAAAATTGTGTTGTAGTTTAACATATTTGCTGGAATACCCATTTTAAAATTTAGAAAACGTAAGAATTTGTTTTGTATTCTTTCAACAGCTTGTACGTGCATATTATAATGAGGATTCCAGACAGGAGAATTGTACTCAAGTTAGCTTCTAACATAAGCAAAATATAACATTTTAATACATTTTATATTGTTAAAGTTTCTAGTTAGCCTAGTTATAAACCCCAACATTCGGAGTACTAAATCGTGACACGAGACTTCCAGAAGTTCTTTGTTTATCCGCCAAAAACTAACTGTTTCATTAACTCCCCAATCCAAAGACTACATAGGCTTGGTAATAAATTCAGTTCCGTTGATATTTTCATTTATTCTTTACCAAAATTTATATCAGAAATTTTTAAAATTCTGACATAAATTTTATTATTATTATTATAATATTTTCATTTCTTTTTAATTCTACTAATAATTTTTAATACAATGTTAAATAACTTATGTAACTATTAACGTGTACATGTAAAAGCCTTCAAGACGTGAATAAATAAATAAATAAATAAATAAACAAATAAATAAACAAACAAACAAACAAACAAACAAACAAACAAACAAACAAACAAACAAACAAACAAACAAATAAACAAATAAATAAATAAATAAATAAATAAATAAATAAATAAATAAATAACTAAATAAATAAATAAATAAATAAATAAATAAATAAATAAATAAATAAATAAATAAATAAATAAATAAATAAATAAATAAATAAATAAATAAATAAATAAATAAATAAATAAATAAATAAATAAATAAATAAATAAATAAATAAATAAATAAATAAATAAATAAATAAATAAATAAATAAATAAATAAATAAATAAATAAGTAAATAAATAAACAAAATAAATAAATAAATTATTGTCAATACAGATGGTGACGGGAAAGTGCCCACTTAATTTTTTTAGATTTTTTCTGATTCTTATATTTTGAAATTTAAATTGTAAACTCTGCTTGTAAAAATTATATCTGTTATCCATGATATTTTTAGGAACTCTTTACATCATTAAATAATGATAATTATTTGTTTGGGGTTTGGTGTTACGACTCCTATCTTTGTTATCTCTTGAACTGTACAATACAGCTCTCCAAAATTCTAAGATAAATACGTTTTTGGTTGCCCGCTTTACAGCACTCCAGTTGTGGCATTTATTATGTTTGTTCTGTCTGACAAAATTGTGGCAGCATTGACAAACAATCAAAAATGCCACACTTCAATTTGCTGTTTATCTGCCGTATATTCTCTGCTAGCAAATTCCTTCAATTTTGACTCTCTTTTGAACTAAAATTGTAAAATATAGGCCTTTAAAGGATTCCATTTTTCATGATTTTAAAGGCAACTTTGGCAGTTATTTGTTAATTAATGACATATTTTAATTTTAAAATAATTTTGGTCTAAGTAGAAAAATATGTCGAAATTTTAATTAAAAATATTAAAATTATTAAAAAAAGCACTTTGATAGGCGTAAATTTAAGTTACAAATGACCTTATTTCCTCGAAATACAAATATGTATTTATTTATTTATTTATTTAAGGAACATTAACAGTCTTAGTAATACAATAAACATAAGAGGATGATAAAAAAACAGACCAATTATTAATGTTCACAGATAGGTATTTAGAAACAAGACTAACTGAATATAAACTAGAATATTTAAAAAAATAATAAGAGTACAAATGTGAATTCAACAAGTGGTAAACTAATACACAACATTAAATAAGTGTGAATAACTGAAATAGACTGCAAAATAGGGATTTGGGTTGGGAAGGGTAAGGGGAGGAGAGGGATTAGGGAAAGTTGCCACGCAAGTAATGTAAAAATATTAGATACAATTAATTCATGCGTTATTCGCACCTAGAATGTTATACAGTGAAGTTCTGTAGCGACAGTAACTAGCAGTAAATACGTCAGCACGTGTGTCTATATTTGCAATATGTCAGATAAGTTTTTAGATTTTCACGGCCAAAAGTATTTTCGTTATTTGTTTTTGGTTTTGGGGTGTTATGCCGTTAATTTTTTAAATAATTATAATTAACTCACAAAAAATAACAAAGTTGCCAGTAAAATCGTGCAAATTGGTAAAGGCATACAAATTGCATAAATTTTAATTTGAAGTTTCATTTGCAGTTTCGCAAGAGTTTTTGTAATGATTAAAAAAACTTTTCACATGTATTGTCACGTGGTTGTAATAATCCAGAAACCTTCTCGAGGGTGGAAAGGTATTTTGAAAGTTTCAAACTTTTCCTATGCTTAAAATAGCAATGAATAGTCAACTCACATACATAGAAACGTACATTGTTTTTTATATATATAGATTGCTTTGAATATTAATTATTAATTGGCTTTTTGCTTAATTAATTGCACCCAATTGATTGGTAAAAAATGGTGTATGATATAAGTATTTTTTATTGTAAATTATAGTTATGTGAACACTGCACAAGAGTCCCAACTGCTCCCAAGGGAGGGAGGTTGAGGGAGAGTGGAGAGGGGTGGCTGAGGGGTGGATAAGAGGGGGGGGGGGGGGTTGAGAAGGGGGGCATTTTTCGTATTTCAAAAATAACAAAAACGGGAGGCGGGTATGGGTACCGCCGCCCCAGGAACCACTTAATAGTTAACCAACACCTCTGCCAAAGGTCACCCCAAGTGGTTCGCTACGTTTGGTGACTTAGCAGGGGTGCCTGGGTTAGGTTTGTCCAGGTCTTGGTGGCGGGTGCGTCTGCCCACCAGCTGCATGGCAGGCCGGATCTGGAGAGAGTGGTTGAGGGAGTCCCTTTGACTTCTCCAGCCTTACTCTCTCGGAACGTCGACTTGCACCGCTGGATGGATGGATTAATACGTCCACAACATCCCCAAAGATGACATAGGCTCTGAGGGGAATTACTTTCCTCAGGGCCTTCTGTGTGGAGCTAATGTAAAAAAAAAACACAGTTCTCTGAAATTCTCTAGCCACCCCCCTTCACGGGAGTAAGCGAAAACATTGTCACACCGCACCTCAATTGAGGTGGGACACCTCAACATCTCATTTGAGTACATACAGTATTTGAGTACCTCATACAAACTCATCCTGATATCGTGTCCTAGCCAATACTAAAACGGTAGGAAAAGCTTCAATTTATCAAAAGAATATTTTTGGTATTCATTATGTAAACCGATTCGTAATAAATATTAAAATTAGGGGGCATTTTTGGGGTGCCACTATCATTGCCCTTCAGCGCTTTAACAATGGCCTTGCACTTCTCATATTAAAAATAATAATCAAAAATCATTCCTTTTGTCCATGTTAGCTAAAAGGCAAAGTACAAAACATTAACCCCCATTTCAAATGATAAGATAAAGTAAACTATGCGTTAGTTGTATTTATATTCGTGGCGCTGTACGGTATCTGTCAAAAGAATGCCGACTTCTATGGATAAGTATTGCTTAATCGGAATACTCCCAGTGATACACAACGTTTTTGCCAGGAAGGGCAATTTAAATGTGAACTTAATGCTTAAGTCTTTAGACGCCATTTTCACATTTTTTATTTAATAAAATATTATTCTTAAGT